>JAOPSE010000010.1:48863224-49463224 GCA_029449295.1 Zea luxurians
GTAGGTTCGGCCTGGGTGCATTCTCTATATTGAATGCACCCAGGTGTAATATATAAATACAGTATATATATATATGCTGATGGTAATGAGAGCCCTGGGCTTCTGATAGGTGCGAGGGAGCCCTGGCCAGGTTGTGTAAACGAGCCGGATCGGAATGGGCCGAGCCAGACGCCACGAATCGTGGGGTCCATTTATGCATGTATAAATGTTGGCTAAATATTGCGTAACAGAACGTGGGCCATCATTCTGGACGTGGGCGATGACGTGTCACCCGAGTATTATGGAAGAGGATCGACACAGTATTTACGATAGCATACAACCAACGTAGAAGTTGCATAAATTGCTGTTACGCCCACGATCATCGCGCCCCACGATCCTATGTTGTAGCAGATCCACATGCGAAACCGCCGTAAATATCGCGCCCAAGATAATGGATATGTGCATGGAAAAAAGGAAAGAATCCCACGCTTCCAGAAAAGAATCGTTTGTTACAGTGCGACTGGCAGAAGGAAGCAACCGGAGCTAGAAGATAGCGGCGCCATGGGGTTAAGAGCCGATCAGAGAGTACACGACGCCGACATCAGTTCATCGATCAAATCCATGCTTGGAGATCGTATCAATGGTGCAGAAGGATCAACCAAGAGGGAACCAGTTTGCCTCGGATGCAGATGCACATGGGCACACAAATACTACCGGAGGGGCAATTACTCCACCAGCAGCATTGAGGGCGCCGGGGGTTGATGAACAGAACACATCAGATGCGTCGAAGATTACCATAAATCAAAAAGGATAGCAGCTTACTACTATGCGGACTATTGGTGAGCATGAACAACACACCAGTGATTCTGCAGAGACATGTAAGTACTATATAACTGATTTGGATTTGCAGTATTGTAGATTAAATTGTATAGGATGGAAAATTAAATAGAGGATAATGTTAAGCAGCTAGATGGTATGAAACGTTATATTGTGCATACGATGGAATATTATGTAGGACACCATTCATCATACATGTTATGGATATATGTACATACATATATATTTTATTTATTTGAATATGAAGTTACAATTGATCAGAGGTTGGTACCTAAAGTTGGAATGACATTCAGTGGTGTGGATGAAGCATATCAATTTTATAGTAGGTATGCATATGAAGTTGGCTTCCCATTGAAAAAGTATAGGGAACGGAAAAATTGTAAGTGGTTGAATTGCTCGATGGAAGGAAAGAGTGCAGTAAGGGGAATATCAAACCCAAAGGTACGTAATACCAGCTCGAAGCGAACACAATGCAAGGCCGATATGAAACTTAAAAAATTTATGATGATGCCAAAGAGACAGTTATATCAGTCCGTATTGATCTGTTGCACTTGGATCATAATCATGAGTTTTTTAAGAAGGATACAGAAAAGAATCAATTACAATGCAACAAGACGCATGCTCCAGAATACATGGAGTTCATAAGTTCAATGCAGGAGAGTCGAATCCCGCAACATTGTATTATGGATTATGTTTCAGAAATGCACGGTGGTCTAGAGAGTGTGCCTGTAATAGCACAGGACATGTATAACCTGTAAGTTTATAATAGTTTCATATTCTAATCTAGAATTGAAATTTGCATACATGTTGGTTTTGCCCAATGCTAATTATTAATAATAATTTCAGGAAAAAGGCAAAGCAACGAGAGAGAAATGCAAATGATGTGGCTAAGCTACTATCTTTTTTTGCATCATGCAAAAAAGATAATCCATACTTTTTCTCTGACTTCCAATTGGATAAAGAAGGAAAGATTTTTAGCATATTTTGGTCACATGCAAGTCAGCAAGGGGACTACATGGATTTTGGTGATGCAGTTACATTTGACACAACACATAAGACTAATCTGTATGAAAAACCACTCGGTATGTTTGTTGGTTCGAATCACCACCTCCATTGCACCATATTTGCTTTCGCATTATTGGGACATGAAACTGTTGATACATTTGAATGGGTATTCAACGCCTTCAAAACATGCATGGGAACCGAAGGTCCACGAGTGATGCTGACAGGTACGACCGATAATAATGAAGGAGTTGTATATACATAAAATATGTCTTAAAATTTATTTTATGTTCTTTCTAACATGGAATAGGATTCATTCAATTTTGACATCTATGAATGCAGATCAAGATCCTGCAATGCCAGTAGCACTCGAGAGGGTTTTCCCACACATAATACATCGGTTGTGTCTCTGGCATGTGCAAAATAGGTATATGCCTTTTCTAAACGAGTTGTATGCAAGGTTTGAGGAAATGGACTTTAAGATAAGGTTCCAATCTATAATACATCATCCTTTGATTGAGTTGGAGTTTGAGACTGCATGGTCAATGCTACTTGAAGATTTCCATCTGCACGATAACATTACTCTCAACAAGATGTATGGAATACGTAAGGATTGGGTGCCTGTCTTTTTAAAGAATTGTTATTGTGGGCTAATGTTGTCTACACAGCGTAGCGAAAGCTTGAACAAGCTTGTTAAAAGTGCACATGTCGATGCAAACACTCCGCTTCATCAATTCGCCAAGCAAATGATGAAGCTTCTACACAGTAGAAAGATGAAAGAGTCAAAAGAAGCAGTGGGAAGCATGGTAAGGACAAATTGTTATGAAGTATATTTATACCTTAATATAAGTGTCATCTAATTTGAATTATATACTACACAGGGTCAAAAGGAAACAAACACGCTATATATGTTTGAGATAAGGGTTGCAAGAGCATACACAAGGGCTATGATGAATAAATTCCAGGAGTCATTGAAATATGTAACTGCATTCAAGATAATGCGTGATCAAGAAGGGGGTGCAAATGATTGGGTAGTGCAACATACAACAAGATCGAATAAAATTATGTGGGGACAACACCAATTCAAAGTGACAGCTGATGAAGAGTCAGGAAAGTATACGTGTGAATGCAAACATTGGGAACATACAGGCATGGAGTACGAAATAGTAATTATATACCTTTATATAAAAACATATAAAAAATTCTTATGATTGTTATTGTTTTTATAGGGCTATTCTGTGTACATGTACTACGCGCGTTTATGCATCTTCAGATTGAACGGATACCTAAGGAATACATTTTACAAAGATACACCTACTCAGCAAGGCAAGATGTTCCGTTTTCAAGAGATGATAGGAATTTGAAGGGAAAGGATGGAGAAACAAAATCATATAGACAGAAGATGTTGTTAAAAAAAGCAATGAAAGTAGTGCATCATGCTAGTTTATCAAAGGCAGGTAATGATAGAGCCCTAGCAGTAATGGATGAGCTTCTTGAGGTACTTTCACGTTTGGAGATCGATATAGATGTTGAGGAGACTTGTGGAACTAGTGGGGGAGATGGTATACAGGTATGTGATGTTTTGAATGTATATATTGTTAACATATTATTCATCCTAATACATTGATGAGGTACAAAACAATAAAATTTCAGGAAGATGATGAAGGCAATAGAGACATCAAAAGAGATGATGAATTGGGGCAAAGGAATAACAAGGTTTTGATTATATTATTGTGTATGATTATTTGTAACTGATGTATACTGAGCTTTCAACCAATTTTTCAGGAAATTCAAGACGTATCTAATATACTTGAAGGGGGTGTGGGCAATGTACAAATACCTATACCGATACATTCATTTGAAGAGGTAATAACTTTAAGATATATATTGATTTGCGGTTGTACATACAAATGATGTATTGGTTTGTGTTATTGGCTTATGATTGAGCTTAAAAATGTGTTGGCAGGTACAGGTTAATTTGCACGATCACGTGGATATGAATGAGAGTGGTGACAATGAACAAAATGATCATGCCAGAAAGGTAATAATGGTATTAGACTGAATGTGCGACTGCATAATATTATGTGCTGAAAAAATATATACTTTTGAATTGTAGAAACTGGATTTTGCAGTCGATGGGATAAGCTTGGCAAGACCAAATAACTCAAAACCCAAAGGAAGAACAATAAAGGGGAGTGAACAAATGGTTATTAAATTGGGAGCAAGAGGTACAAAGAAAATGAACAGGAAATGCCAGAAGTGTGGAATTGCTGATGGTCACAACAGTAGGACATGTTTGTCATTGGAGGAGAATAGATTACGGTTGGCTAGCCTTGCTGGACGTAAGAGAGGACGACCTCCTGGATCTAGGAACAAGGTTGGAAGTAACGCTCCTCATTGGAATGAGACAACAACATCAAAAAAACACGCAATTGATTTCGATAACAGTGAGTCAGGCAGTGATTAGTATGTTGTATGTGATAGGAACAATTATTTTTTTGCAATAAACATTGCATGTGTCACAAATGATTTATATACGGTTGGTTGTTGAAATCTAGTAAATATAGCGTATATTCTTTACTAATGTTGCATAATTGGTACTTATAAAACATTGTGTACAACTTGTATGATAATCGTATAATATATAAACTATATGACCAGAAATGTGATGAATGCGCAATATGCATCGTGAATAACAGAATAACGAAGAGTATAAAAAATGATTAGGATACCAATAAGTTTGTAGACATATTAACCAAAAGTATAACATTAAATGAATTGGTCGTAATATTAAAAAGGGGGTATGCATGAATAATGTAGGCAATTAACAGAATAACTTCATAACATCTAAAAATATCATATTTAAGCCCACTAACGTTAAAACATCTGGTGTTCACAAGACATAAAACCATCATCGCAGCGTAACCATAAGTATCCGACCAACTAATGTTCACAAAAGTACCTGGGTAACAACCTAAGACAAGGTAGCATAACAGCTGTTGTAAACATCACATGTAAGGAAGCATCCTAACATTGTTAACTAACAAGCATGACCAAAATACCACAGTACGATACATGGCCCGCACCATTACTTAGTTCTGACAGCTAGATAACTACATGCGCGCAAACATAAATCTCTGGATCTCTATTGGTAGTTGCAGCGCCTTATTCATGCGATGGAATGTTAGATGATATAGGGCATGAGCACGTAGGTCTCGAGAATTGTCCTGCAATACAAGCATAGCATTAATTATGCACGTATATAGCTAACATGTACAACGATGTCAACCGGAAGATTAATATTTAGCATAATCACTTACTAGTTGAGTGAAAGAAGTGATGACACCTAAATTGTGATCATAATACTTCATGTAACTCATTACATAAAAGCCACAGTCGTTTGACCCTGATCTCATTATTGGGCAATATCCATTGGAAAGTTACCAAATTTGGGGAAGGATGCATTTGGGAAAACATGTTGTAACGCTTTGCTCAACCTACTTATTATGACCCTGGCCCATGGGAATTTCCTTCCACCTAAATAGATTGGGTCATAATGGTAATCCTTCCATGTGGTGCCACCGAGTTGTATACCATAAGGATTCGAATCTAAAATGTGTATACACCGATGCTGTAGGTTGATTACATACAGTGTCCAATGTCCCCTACTAAGCATAGGAACCAATATCTGTTGATGAAAAAATGTAAATAAGTTACATGTTGCTGTTACAATGCCATGATGAGTAAAAAGTACAGTTAATATACTAATGAACCTTTGAAAAAAGAATACTGAGGCTTACCGACTTGCATTTATCCAGATTTACCAACGGAGGCAGTGTGTTATGTAAGCAATTCTGTAACACATTTTGATCAAACGGCTGAGGATTCTTACTATGATGTTCCTGCTCTTCAAAATTCAGCAGAGCCTAGAAACAACATGCAGAGTGTGTAAGTATGTTCTGTGAATAATTACAATAACTGTGAATAAGAACATACCCCAACAATGACATCAAGTAATAATATGTTGGAAGTCATAGTTCGACGATGATTTTTGGAATCATCACAAACACACTCAATGAAGCACTGCATGAAGACATTCTCAAGACACATCCCCTCTGCGAAAGATTCATAAATATCGAGACAGTTTCCACTATATTCACCATAATCTATGACAACCCTGTATGAAGAATATAGTTATATATTTATATAACATACATGAAACAAACTAATAAAAATGGTGTTCGTAATTTGTGTAACATGTACCTGCTTTGGTCAATGTCCTTAGAACAAAGTAAATCCCATAGAGAACGAATGAAATCAAGCTTTGTAAGGAGTGGAGCTGTTCCAGAAGGTGTTGTCCCTTTCAGTGTATCATCCTGAGATGCAACCTGGTTATAAGTGTTTGAACCTTAGAATAATTAGTTTAATGGCATAACGTGTGTTATATAAGATGTATGTTATTATACTGACATGAGGGGTTGGGGTCTGATCAAAAACTGGTCCACTGTCATGGTGTTCCATTTCATCTGTTGCCATTTCACCTCTCTACACAAAGGTATATGATTAGTAAAATTATATAATATGTATTGTAATAATGTAATCATAAAATGGAATTATAACATGAGACAAGGACTGCTAAACAAACATTTTTTTGCGGTGTCACATTAAATTTCGGCAAACAAGAGCAAGCTGGTGTGGGTTGAGGTGTGATATTCATGTTGTTTCGAACATCAAAGCAGAAATCCTGTTGACAAATAGTGTGGCTCGTATCCAGCTAAAAAGAAATATGCAAACAATGTACGTATGATGCGTAAAAAAAGCTCATGGGGTTGGATATATTACCTGATGTCCTGTATCAACGTCCGATTCGTCAGGACAAGTCTCCAGTACTCTACGAATATGTTGTTGTCTTTCATGAATTTCTTCAAACTGAGTACCACCTAGCTGGGTCTCAAGCTGCGATGCTTGGGATGACAGATCCAGTGTGGGTTGGGTGGCGTGGACAGTGTGTCCTTATACAAAATTATATTGAAAATAATGTATGTCAAAACTTGCATTATAGATCAAATGTTGCTACATGTACTAAAAATAAGAAAATGTTGTTTACTGTACATATAAAAAACCCTATGCACATGTAGTCTGTGTAAGGTTCTGAATGTATAAAAAATGATAATTATATGACTGACCTGCTGAATCAGCTGAATTCCTCGATTGTTGTGGCTCATCTGTCTTGTTTTCTAAATTATCAGACTCGGTACGTAGTACCTCGTCGATCAGCTCTATAAACTTGTCTGCTATGTCATATTGCTTCTCAATAATTTTGTCAATGCTGTCTTTTATGGCTAAGCATGCCTTGTCAACCTCCAAGTCATATGCATCAAGTTTCTCTGTGAATTTAGATCGATGACGAGGTGGGAGCTCGTTGATCTTACTTGACATCATCTCCTTGATCGATGGAAGTTGGATGTTAAAAGTGGGCCGAGGAGTGGGGGCAGGGCGCGGTGCATCAAAAATGTTGGTCCTGCACTTCGGCTGGTTGTTCAGCAAAAATAATTAGAATCCATCACCACACAACAAATCCTTTTGTTCCATAAATCTTAAAAATAGATGTATATAATACAGCAAAAACTTGCCTCAGATTGGCGATCGAGCTGAGGTACAACTGAATAGCATGTCTCGGTCGAGCTTCGAAACTGAAATATAAAATTTAAGTGTAAGTTGAACTGGAACATGAGATTGTAATGCAAACAATGGTACTCACATCAAAACACATATATTTTGACATAAAATTTGTCATAAAATACACTTGGTTAAATATGAATAACTTACTTCACAGTATCTGAAAGGTTCGGCCCCATGGCGTCCATTCCTCTTGTCGGCTTTAGTCAAAGCTTTTATGATATTCTTATCAAAGAACTTTATGCGAGGTGTACCAAACTTATTTTGAGGGGCAGCGGCTACATGCAGGTGATCCAGGTAATACAACTACATAAAAAATTCAATGTGCAATGGCTGTGTGAGTAAACATAACAAACATCATAAAACATGATATATCATGCCCCACAATGAGTAACCAAAAATTGCAATATATGTACATAAGAGAAACTCTATACTTACAAGGACAACAATTGAGCATCCGTATATAGTCGTGGAGACGTTTGTGGTGCTTCGATTATGCCACTTCTTTGCAGATTCACAAAGATCATTAAAAATCAGCTGGCACCAATCGGTCTCAGGGAAACGGTGCATTTCTTCTGTCAGAAGCACGTCATGATTTGTTATGCCCCAACTAGCAGTTGGAAACAACAGACGGTTGAATAAGATGAGGAAGAAACATCTGATGGTAAGGTCATCATCCGTTCCTTTCCTTAAACGATCTTATAGCAATGTCACATTAAACTTGTCTTTAGCCAAACCAAGCTCTGCCCTCAAGTTGCTTGCTGCAACTGCTTCGTCAATCCCCAATGGTTTTCCACAGCCATGATTTGGTACACCAAAGATAAGATGCACAATGTCCTTTATGATTTTAAGTTCCTTTCCTGGACCAGGACGAATTGTCATGTCCTTGTGGTCTAGCTTGTCCATCAACCATTGAAGTGTGATCTACTACACAGCGCATCTACTGTCATCTCAAGAATGTTAGAGAAACCTTTACGTCTTATGGCCTGACGTTGTCTTTCATTCAATATGTTAATGCTTGCAATGACATCTTGTGGGTTGCGCCTTACATTGAGCCTCTGATATAAAATATAGAACCGGAAACAATTTTGTTATTATCAAAAACAAAAATAATATTCAGAAGCTTACGAATAGGAAATTGTTTGTTGAGTATGCATAAAACTAACCTGTCGGGGAAGATCCTCAGCTTTTATTCTCTTTGTCACAACTTCTCTTAGAACTCTTGTATGGCTTTGAGAAACATTACGCTTCTTAACAGCTGGCATGAAGTCATCTTCATCAGAATCCAGCTGTACTGTTTCTTTGATCAAATTTTGACTGTCAACATTTGGAGGATTTCCCACTTCTGGAGATGGATTAGACTGTTCTGCGCACGGAATGTCAACACTGAAACACTCCTGGCTTGACTGAATTGTTATACGTTTGGGATTATTCGGAGGACGGTCCATGTGCTTCATTTTTTTAAATCAAAACTGCATGCATAATACACACTACTATAAACATTAATCTGTTGGATATGCAGATGTATTGATTGTGTGGTATGATTGAATAAATGAACCTAATTGTTTTAAATACCAAGCATAAAAGCAATATGTAAAATTTTGCATGGTACTTATAATATGTTTCAATAAACATCTGAATATACTGTTCTCTGGTTACACTTGAATGCATATACTATCATGTTCTATCATCATAAACATCTGAATATGTTTCAATATAACAGACCTTGCTGTAACCAAGAATATATTAACTATAACATCTGGAATAAATAAATGTATGCACTAAACATATATGAAATTTTGAATAAATCATATACTCTACCAAAAACAACTAATCGACTGCTCCTTTACTAAAAACAGTTGCATACATGTTCTGACCCGTTCTACAATCATAAACATCTAAATATGTTTCAAATAAAACATAACTTGTTGTAAACAGTAGTGTATTAACTATAGACTAATGAATACATGAATTAATGCATATCACTAACCATATAAAGAAATTCTGAATAAATAATATACTCTACCAAAAAACAACTAATTGACTGCTCCTATACAAAAATCACTTGCATACATGTTCCGTCATGTTTTATAATCATAGCAAGCTGAATATGTTTGAACATAACAAAACTTGTTGTAAACATTAATGTATTAACTGTGAACTAATGCAATAAATAATGTCCTGTTTTATAATCATAAAAAATTGGATATGATTCAATAAAACAATACATGCTGTAAACATTAATGTATTAACTATAAAGTAATGGAATAAATAAATGTATGCAGTCACTAAATATATGAACTTTTGAATGAATCATATACTCTACAAAAAACAACTAGTTGACCGCTCCATTACCACTTGAACATCATCTATGTAAAAAATAACTTTAGCTGAGATGCATAAACATGTATTCTAATGTGCGTAACCAACTATGTAAATGTGCATAAATGTATTAATGCAACTGCATAAATATTTTGTCACCTGCCATAATCAATATAATGCAGTATGAACAAAAAACAACACATTTGTACTTCAGGAGATCGATTTACCTTTTTAGGGTTTCCTAACTTTGTTGACGGTCGACGACGATCCTAGGTAATGCGGCAAGCTAGGGTTCGGAAGAACCCACCGTAGATGGTTGGGGAAGGGCTACCCGTTGGAGCGGAACCCATAGATGGCGGAGAATGTGGAACGACGGCGGAGAATATCGAAGCAGTCGCGTCGTTGGAGAAACTGGGGTTTTCTCCAGTCTGGTCTCTAGTCTCAAGTTGTAGCAGCGAGGATAGAGGAGCTCGGTTTGGGGTCGACAAGGAGGCGCCGCTCTATCAACGATTGCGCCTGGATCGACTGCGAGCAGCGCACGGAGCGGAGTCGTCGTACAGGGTGGAGTCGGCGGAGAGAGCTGTAGATGCGCGGAGAGGGTTGGGGTTTTGCTAGGTGGAGACGGTTATGGAAACTGAGACCAGGAGAAGAAAGAGGAGATAATGGAGGCAACACGTCATTATATATGGAATCTCAAAAGTCCGGTCGGCTGACAGTGCACGTGCGTTCAAATTTGGCTGGGGCTTCCTGTAGTTAAATAGAGCATAGAGCTCTAAATACATGTGGCAGATCCTCCCAAGTTATTGGGCCCACATGCACCTGTCCTTGTCTCAAAGACCTTAGACGGCTATGCATGTGCACCACATAACTTAACAGGATCTGTCCGAGTGTCCCAAGGACCCTGGATAAACCACTTACAACCAAGATCGCAAGATTAAGTAACACAAATCACACACCAGCAGTTTGCAGTGGAAATCTTATTACCAAATTTTACATGTTACATCAAATTTTATAATGTACATGATCGGAGTGATTACAAAAGTGATTCAAAGAAATAACTTTGAACTGTTATAAATTGTTTGTAGTTTTGAAATATATGCTAGCTCAAGTGACCATCCTCAATAAGAAGTATAGAAGAGTTACTTAGACTTATAAGAAGGCCGAGCCCACCGGCACTTAACACCATCAACAGTAGCACAAAGCTATAACCTGAAAAACAACAGGGAATAAAACCCTGAGTATGGAATTACTCAGCAAGACTTACCCGACTAAAGAAAAGACTCTCAAGGATATGCTGGATAAATAGGAATCAAGGAAAAGGCTTTAGCAAGAATCAACTTAGATACTTTTGCAGAAATAGCTTACTAAAGTGAGTCCTTACTTTCAACATTTTAATGCTAGATTAAGTATTAATAGACCTTGTTTGCATCTAGTCTAATTTTGCCATCACATTAATCAATCAAACATGATTTTTGCTCATTAAGATTTTATCCATGACTTAGATTGCAGGGCAGTGACAAAGTCTTCATATCCGAGAAGTAACGGCGATCCGAATCGATTAATACCCAGCTGGGGATCTCCAATCACATGACATATGTAGCACTTAACCCTTGCATATGTCAACTCGCCACCGGGGTTCTTAAGGCCAGATCAGGTTCACGCCAACCGAGAGCACAGATACACCACCGTCCAGCCACTTGCCACAGAGGGTACACGCTACTCTCGCCATCTCTCCACTCCATTGCGTGTTATCTTATTCTGGTATTAGTCTACCCGAGGCAAAGCTTACCCATGATGAGGCATGTGACCAGTTAAAAGGTCCTCGGTCAGCAAGCCTACATTCAGTATAATCCTTAATCAACCTGGGTAGAACATCACCTGTTCCTAGCCCAAGTCCCGATTTAAGTACTTCCATCCTTAGGATTGTTTGTGTTCCTTAGGATGAAAAGAGCATTATAGGGAACTTTGCAGTAAGATCCCACCATTGCTCCCAATGAAAATATTCTTGCAGGCAGAAGCCATCCTTCCTTAGGATAACCCCTGAGCTAGGCATTAACGCAAAGGACAACCTCTATCCGCAAGATTTACCTCTAGGCAAGGCTAAGCAATTTTGTAAATCATATTTTGATACTTCATCAGAAGTATCTATAGAGGTATGGATATCAAGGTAGGCAATGCATCAAAGGGTTTCCAAGCAACTCCTATAAACCTAATGCACATTTCACTAGACTTAAAGTGTGTAAAAATAATTTAAAAACACAAGGAAGGGGTTGCATGCATCGGGGCTTGCCTGGAATAACACTAGGTTAGTGTTGTTAGACGACGACCACTTGATGATCATCCTTGTCCTAGCACTTGATCAGGTCACCCATCTTCAGGTTCGTCCATCAGCATCACCATGCGGAGTAGCCCGCGCTTGAGGTCGACTTGGCTCGTCTTCCGCATTGCACGATCAATTATCGTACCTAATTGAAATGCACGATGCACATGAATGCATATAGACATGAATAGTACGAAACTAAATATAATTACATCTTCTCGAATTAAACACCTAGCAGCGAGGCGTTGTACTATTTCATACGGAAACACTAGTTATCGACATACGACTAAGCGTAATGATTACGCTTCTCTAGATTAACCGAATCTAACGCAAACATCACGAAACAACAAACTATACACATTAATCATGATTAGCCTAAACATAACTTATTAGTTAATTAATTAAATTCTAAGCTCAATGGTCTAAGGAATTTAAATCTAGGATAAGAATAAAAGCACATCACTTCTTAGACCACGTGACTGGATTAAATTACATACCACTCTAAGCTATCATATATAGCATACCATTAATTTTATCAACTAATTATCATTCGTCATAAGTAATACTAATAATATTATTATTTAGACATTTTAAAATACTAAATTTAAACTTCATTCACTAATTTACCGTACGTCGCATAATTAACATCTCAAACCTACCCAACGTGACTACTCCAAAATCGTGAAAATAATCACATCGCATTCATCGAACGAATTCAATAATTAAGCTAATGGAAATACGAATCGGCTTACCATACTAAATCAAACTTGCGACCACGAAATCGACGACGCCTTTCAGCTCAGCATTTCACCGAAAATAGGGTGAGTGCTACGTCGAGTCGCACTTCTTCTTCATCCACATCTAGAATTCTCCGGCCGCGTAGTGATTTATTTTTCTTCTACGCCTAATCTTCTCGGATCCTGGCGTAGACGAGGATGACGATCGACGACATCGACGTGGTGGCACGAAAATTCTACTTGACGGAAATAATGGCATGGAAACACGTTTGGACTTTTTGTCAAGCACAAGCACAGGGTGTCAGGATGGAGCAGACGTCACGATGGCCGAAGTTGGCACAAGCGGCAAGGCGAGTGCAGGAGTACAGTAGATGACACCCCGACGAGCACGCAACGAGGCACACAACCGCAACGACAGTCGAATCGGCAACAGAGCGTTGGCGAACTTGATGAACGCGACTACGGTTGCGTGCTGACGCGGATAGGACAACGACAGCTGGCAAGCCTAACAGAGGAGCGCGGTGCGCATCTAGCAAGGAGATGGGAGGACGCAGGGCCAAGCTCGGCCATGGTGAGTAGGCTGGGCTACTGCGCGACGCAAGAGGGCGAACACCGGCGGTGTGAATCATCTAGGCCCCTTTGGTGATGTTTTGGTAATTAATGACAACTGCTTGTGGACTAACGATTCTTCGAGAAATAAGAATGCAGGGTTGGACCACATAAAACAGGAAATGTTGGAGAATCATAAACATTGGTTGTGGATCAGATAAAGGCAAAGGTATAATATAGGTTTTGTTTTTGCCGGTCTTGAGGAGTTTAGAGAAGATACCTGACCGGATTAGTAGGCTAGATAGCCGTACTATTAAGAGGGGTCAATGACTTTGATCTGTGTGAAACTTATTGCCTCATAGAGCATCAAGTAGTTGCATTTGCATGAGGACTAACAGCGCTTCAAATCTTGTGAGTTAAAAGTTCTTTCAAACCAAGTTTGAAAATTGCAAAGTCTTGGATGCGCGGACCGTCCGGACCTACCTTTTCTGTCAGTTCTGACAGCTTTCAAACGGGAATTATAGCCGTTATGTGCACGGCGGACCGTCCGGCCCTAGGGCGCGGACCGTTCGCGTGTGCGCAGAACATGTGCTTTTTGCACATAACGGTTGGATTTTGATGGAGGGGTATAAATAGAAGGGTAGCTCGTGTGAGAGAACTCTCTTGGCCATTCCTTGCACACATTGAGCTCATTTGTGATCCTCCAACTCTCTCTCTCACACTCTTTGCTTGAGATTGCTTTCTAGTGAGAGATTGAGGGTTCCTAGAGCATTCGCATCATTTGGTGATTCTTGAGGCACTAGGTGGTACACCGAGCAAGCGTCATTGGCTTGTTACTCTTGGAGGTTGCCGCCTCCTAGACGGCTCGGGTGATTGTCTCCGTCGAGCTCTCCAAGAAGATTGTGGAGAAGCCGCGGTGTTGATTGTGAGGGGTTCGCGCCTACCTCGCCGGAGCGGCAAAGGTGACAATAGTGGAATCGAGGTATTGAGTGATTTCTTGTCCACTTGGCTCAAAGATCAAGCCGTGACTTGATAGAGGAGCAAGTGAGAGCTTGAAGTCCACCTCAACGTGGATTAGGGGTGATCGGCAAATCACCGATACCATGGGATAAATTTCGGTGTCTCTACCTTATTGCATTACTTATTGCCTTGCAAGTAATTAGTGTTTTGCATATTGTTCCTCAAGTATTCAATCACTATAGTTGTTTCTCATACATTGTTTACTTATTGTCTCTAGAGAATTTATTCCTCTTATTATATTGATTAAATTTACCTAGTGTTTTTGATTTTAGTCAAAACCGACTATTCAGCCCCCCTCTAGCCGGTGTCCTAGATCCTACAAGTGGTATCAGAACCGAGGACTCCATTATTTGTGGATCTTATCATCCCGGAGTGGGACAAAATGGCTAGTAACAACAATGTGCACATTGGGAAGCCACCACATTTTGATGGAAATAATTATGACTATTGGAAAATAAGAATGTCAATGCATCTTAGAGCAATGGGTGGAAAAATTTGGCCAATTGTCAGGGATGGATTTGTTGTGTTGAAAGAAGATGAACCATCCGTTAGTGATAATGAGAATATCCTCACAAATGATCAAGCCATGAATGTCTTTTATGATGCTCTTGATATAAATGAGTTCAATCGTATCAAGAATCTCACAACCGCTCATGAGATTTGGACTAAGCTAATGGAAATTCATGAAGGAACTACAATTGTGAAGAGTGCCAAACTATATGTGTGCAAAGGGAAGTTTGAGCAATTTATTATGAAAGAAGATGAGAGTGTATCCGATATGTTCAATCGGTTAAATGAGATAGTAAATGAACTCAAGGGACTTGGCTTTAATGTACCGGATGTGGACTTCACTCACAAGTTTCTTAGATCACTTCCGGAGAAATATGAGACCATTGTGGCAATGCTAGTAAGGAGTGATCTATCTACAACTTCTCCAACCGAAGTATTGGGAGAAATTCTCACTCAAGACATATTTAAGAAATCACAAGCCGATGCTTTAAGTTTGGCAAAGAAGGCGAAAAATGAATCAATTGCACTCAAAGCTAAGGCCTCAAAGGAAATTGAAAAGGAAGATAGTAATGATGAAGAAAATGAAAGTGAGAGTGATGGTGATATGGCTCTATTTGTAAGGAAATTCAACAAATTCATGAAGATGAAGAGAGGTCAACCTAGAAGAAGTCAAACATCTAGAAGAAATGCTTTCAATGATAGAAAGTGTTTTGAGTGTGGGGAACCCGGTCACATTGCCATGAATTGCCCAAGCAAGAAGAAGAAGGGCAAATATGAAAGTGACAAGAAGAAAAAGAAATACTATAACAAGAAGAAAGATGGCAAAGCCTATTTAGTTGAATGGGACTCGGATGATAGCTCGGATGATGATGATGATGATACCTCATCCAAGCTTAATGCCGGAATTGCCATCAAGGAAGCTCCCTCACTCTTCTCATCTCCCCATTGTCTCATGGCAAAGGGAGATGCTAAGGTAAAAATCATCACCGATTTAAATGATATAAAGGATGATGATGATATTGATGATGTTGATGATGATGGATATTCATATGATGATCTTGTTAGAATGTTAGGTGAGGCCGATGACTACATGCACAAAGAAAAAGAAAAATTTAAGACCTTGAAGGAATTATATAAAAACCTCCAAGTGTCTTTTGAGGAGCTCAAGACCTCTCACAATGACCTAAAAGAAAATTGTGAGAAGCTTGCGGATGCTCAAAAATCATCTATTGTGCATGAAGTTGAGGTGGTCACAAAAGGATGTTGGAGTCACTTGTGACTTACTTGATAGTCTTACAAGTGAACCACTACCTACTAACTCTATTTGTGATAAATGCAAAATTTCTCTCAATGTTAACATTGCTCTTGATGATTCAAAAATTATTGTTGAGAATGAAGTGTTAGTAGATAGAGTAAACACTCTAACTCATGACCTAGAAAAGGCATATGGTGGTAAGGCTAAATTGGATTTCATATTGGGAAGTCAACGGTGCTCTCTTAACCGTGAAGGTCTTGGATATGTTCCCAAGAAAGGAAAGAATGCTTTTGTAAAGCAAAAGACATTGTTTGTGAAAGAATGTGACAAAGTGTGTCACAAATGTCACAAAAAGGGACATGTTAAGAAAAATTGTCCCATGTTCAAAAATGTATCCTCCACTTGTTTTGAGCATTGTTATGTTCTTTCTCATAATGCAAAAGGTGTTCATGCTAAATTTGTTGGTACTTCAATTGTTGGAAATAAAAAGAAAGCTATTTGGGTGCCAAAGACCTTGGTCACTAACATCCGAGGACCCAAGCAAGTTTGGGTACCTAAAAGAGATTGATTTTCTTTTGTAGGTAAACTACAAGGCGGGAGGGAATCATTGGGTGTTAGATAGTGGATGCACTCAACACATGACCAGAGATATGAAAATGTTTACCCAAATGAGTGAGGAAGATTGCTCAAATTATGATAGTATCACATTTGGAGATAATCGCAAAGGAAAGGTTAAAGGCTTGGGTAAAATTGCTATCTCAAATGACCATTCTATATCAAATGTGCTCTTGGTTGAGTCTTTGAATTTTAATTTACTTTCCGTAGCTCAATTATGTGATTTAGGATTTCGTTGCAATTTCACGGTTGAAGATGTTATTATCTCTAGTGTTGATGGTAGCAATCTTAAGTTTAAAGGTTTTAGACATGAAAATCTTTATCTTGTTGATTTCTCATCTAATGAGGCAAAGCTCACAACTTGCCTATTCTCAAAAGCTTCACTAGGTTGGTTATGGCATAGAAGACTTGGTCATGTTGGAATGAAGCAACTCAATCGGTTAACCAAGCATGACTTAGTTCGTGGCTTAAAAGATGTGAAGTTTGAGAAGAACAAATTGTGTAGCTCTTGTCAAGCCGGGAAGCAAGTGGCAAACACTCATCCAAATAAAAGTCAAATGTCCACTCATCGACCTTTGGAATTACTTCACATGGATTTATTTGGGCCCACATCTTTTGTAAGTATTGGTGGTAATTCTTATTGTCTTGTGATTGTGGATGACTATTCAAGATTTACTTGGGTTTATTTTCTTCGAGACAAATCTAATGTGTTCGAAACATTCAAGTCATTTGCTATATTGGCTCAAAATCAATTTGATTTCGACATCAAAAAGGTTAGAAGTGATAATGGGTCGGAATTCAAAAATGCAAGAATTGATGAATATTGTGATGACAAGGGTATTAAACATGAATTCTCTTCCAAATATACCCCGGAACAAAACGGTACTGTTGAAAGGAAGAATAGAACTCTCATTGATATGGCTAGGTCTATGTTAGCGGAATATAGTATATCGGATTCTTATTGGGCCGAGGCAATAAATACCGCTTGTCATTCATCAAATAGACTATATTGTCACAAGCTTTTGAAGAAAACTCTATATGAATTGCTCATTGGTAGAAAGCCAAATATCTCATATTTTAGGGTATTCGGTTGCAAATGTTATATTTTGAGAAAGGGGACCCGGCTTTCTAAATTTGAGAAGAAATGTGATGAGGGTTTTCTTCTTGGATATTCATCAAATAGTAAAGCTTATAGAGTCTTCAACAAAACTCATGGTATCATTGAAGAAGCATATGATGTTGAATTCGATGAAACAAATGGGTCTCAAGATGAGAGTGATAATCTCGATGATGTTGGGGGAACTCAATTGATAAATGCAATGAAAACAATGGCCATTAGTGAAATAAAACCAAAGGAAGATGATGATGAAAATAGTGTGGTTGTCATTCCTTCATCCTCAACTCAAAATGAGGAAGATCACCAAAGCCAACAACATGATGAAACCATGGATACTCATGATCAAGGTGCTTCAAGACTTTCGGTTCCTCCTAATGCTTCAACTAGCAATTATCAAACGGTATCAAGAATTCATCATTCCATTGTGAAGGATCACCCGGTTGATCAAATTGTGGGTGATATTAGTAAGGGTGTTCAAACTCGCTCTCGCATAGCTTCTTTTTGTGAACATTTCTCTTTTGTATCTTGTATGGAACCTAACCGTGTAGATGAAGCTCTACTTGATGTTGATTGGGTGAATGCAATGCATGAAGAATTAAATAACTTCGCTCGAAATGAAGTTTGGGAGCTTGTTGAGAGACCAAAGAACCACAATGTTATTGGTACAAAATGGGTGTTTCGCAACAAGCACAATGAAGATGGTGTGGTAGTAAGAAACAAGGAAAGATTAGTTGCACAAGGATATACTCAAATTGAGGGATTGGATTTTGGGGAGACATTTGCTCCCGTGGCAAGATTAGAAGCGATCCGGATTCTTCTTGCTTATGCTTGTGCACATAATATCAAGCTCTACCAAACGGATGTAAAGAGTGCTTTTCTAAATGGTAAGATTAGTGAACTAGTGTATGTTGAACAACCTCCCAGTTTTGAGGACCCCAAAAGACCTAACCATGTGTTCAAGCTTTCTAAAGCTCTTTATGGGCTTAAGCAAGCTCCACGTGCGTGGTATGAAAGGCTTAGGGATTTCTTGCTTTCCAAAGACTTCAAAATTGGGAAGGTTGACACTACTCTATTCACTAAAAGAATTGTCAAAGACTTATTTGTTTGTCAAATCTATGTTGATGATATTATTTTTGGATCTACTAATGAATTATTTTGTGAGGAATTCGGAAAAATGATGTCAAAAGAATTTGAAATGTCTATGATAGGAGAATTGAGCTTCTTTCTTGGCCTTCAAATCAAACAATTGAAAGATGGAATTTTTATAAGTCAATCAAAATATTTGAAGGACATACTCAAGAAGTTTGGTTTAGAAAATGCAAAGCCTATCAAGACTCCAATGGCAACAAATGGTCATCTAGACTTAGATGAAGGAGGTACTACAGTTGATCAAAAACTTTATCGTTCAATAATTGGTAGTTTGCTTTATATTACCGCATCTAGGCCCGATGTTATGTTTAGTGTATGCATGTGTGCTCGATTTCAAGCTTCACCTAGAGAGATTCACTTGAAAGCCGCTAAAAGAATTCTAAGATATTTGAAGTACACTCCCAATATTGGTCTATGATATCCCAAAGGTGCTCAATTTGAATTAATTGGGTATTCGGATTCGGACTATGCGGGGTGCAAAGTTGATAGAAAGAGCACCTCCGGTTGTTGTCAATTTCTTGGTAGATCTCTTGTTTCATGGTCTTCTAAAAAAAATTCGGTTGCTCTCTCTACCGCCGAAGCGGAATACATATCGGCCGGAAATTGTTGTGCTCAACTATTATGGATGAAACAAACCTTATTGGATTATGGAATTATCTTCAAGAATGTGCCTCTCATGTGTGATAATGAGAGTGCGGTAAAATTGGCTACCAATCCGGTCCAACACTCAAGAACTAAGCATATTGATATAAGGCATCACTTCTTATGAGATCATGTTGGCAAGGGAGATATCTCTATTTATTCCATTGGCACGGATGATCAATTAGCAGACATTTTTACAAAGCCTTTGGATGAAACAAGATTTTGTTCTCTAAGAAGTGAAATGAATGTGATCGATCTCTCAAATGTGGCTTGAAGTTGATCACACATGTGTCGTGTTGCATCTCGGTTCTTCATATGCTCTTTATGCTTTTTATTTGATATTATTGATGCATTTTTCATTCTAAATTGCTCTAGATAGTTTAATGCAAAAATTTGCATAACTCCATTACATAATATGAATATGCATGCATACTAACTCTTGGATTGGTCGAAATGTCCATTTATGAGCACCAATTTGGATTTTAAATTCAAAATTAGAAAGTGGACAGACATTGGAAAACTGAGTATCAGGCCGCGGACCGTCCGCCCATGGACCGCGGACCGTCCACAGAATCAGGAACTGGACAGTCCGATCAGCAGTGCAGACCGTCTGAACTCTTCAGGGCGCGGACCGTCCGCCGCCCCTGCGCGGACCGTCCGCGACAGGCAGTAAAAACAGGCAGAGACCGCAGACTTGTCATTTGTGTTACTTGCTCCTTCTCTCTTGCTCTCCACTCGCCAAATAGTCTCCTTTGTCGATTGTGCACGGACGGAGAAGTGACGTTGCGCACGGACAGTCCAACAGCTTGTGGCACCGTACGATCAACATGTCTTCATCACGGTATTTCATAAATCTTGCAGACTTCATCAAATTTCTTTACGTTTTGAGATTATTTGGGTTTCCTCTCTGATCTGAAATTGAGCAGTAGTTTTGAAAATCTGATTGGTGGGATTGTTGGTATTACTCACTATGAATGCTGTGCAAAATTTTGAACTCGATTGGATGGGTATTCTCTCCACAATCATCACCTCAACATTTGTGGCAGCTAGGGTTCTTTGGAGTCGCCCCTGGTCGGTCGTGGACCGTCCGCCTGGTGGGCGCAGACCGTCCGGGCCTCTGGCGCGGACTGTCCGGCCCCCTAGTGCGGACCGTCCGGACCCTAGCAGAGCAATGCAGTTCTATTCCTTTCTATTGTGGTGATTTGTATCAACTATTTATCTATGGATGTCTGTCACATTATTGCAGTGGTTTTGGTGGTCTCCGCAAGAAACTTGCAGGTCGCTTTAAATCAAAACGCTCCCGTGGAGATGATGATGACTATACACCGACCACTGATTCAGAGGCCCAATCCTCAGCTGGGGGCACTGAATCTATGGATACTGAAGACTTTCCCCATGTCCATCCTGATTATCCCATTGACACCTCTGGATGGACCTTTCCAAAGCGAAGGTTTTCTATGGCTGAGTACTGCTCAAGGCGGACTGTGAACCAGTACACTCTGCCATCTGACACCAATATTCAATTTTTCCACACTCAGCTGCAGTTTGATGTCTTTTGGGGCACCTTGGTGGATACAAATTTTCATAAGCATCAGGTGATTGATTGGTCCTTCTTGCTAAGTCAATCAGTAATGGAGGGTCTGATCCCTAAGTTTGAAACGTGTGGACTGTATCAGTTTATGGGGCAACGCACAGACTTCAATGAAATGGCTGTTAAGCAATTCCTGGCTACCTCAGAGATTGATATAGAAGAAGAATCTATCACTTGGATGACTGGCTTCAAGCGCTATTCTGCCTCTTTTGCTGACTTTGCCACTGCCAACAGTCTGGACTATGGCACCATTTCTGCTGGGCTGGATCTGTATACTGAGGATAATTTTGAGGATTTTGTGCAATTCTATGAGCCAACCAGGCTAGGAATACCCAGGAGGTTTGGAGAGACAGCAGGACTCAGGCATCATCCTGCTGTAATCAACAAGATTGCCAGAGTCACCATTCTTCCCAAGAGTGGTGATAAGAGTAAAATACGAGATAAATTCTGGAACATTATTCAGCACATCATGAATGGTGAAGTCATGAATATTGTTCTTTTCATGATGAGACAACTTAATGATTTGAAAATGGACAAGAATCAAAATTTAGCATATGCTCCTTACATTATGGCTCTCATCAAATCCAAGACAAGATTTGAGGGCCCCTGCGAGATTGTTCACACACCATTCAGACCTTTTAAGAATGAGATAGGGTTTCTCACCAGGCCACTCACTCCCTTTCCAGATAATGAGGAAGACCCTGGATATGAGGGTGGAGCAGCTCCTGATGTTGAGGGCGCGCAGATGCCTCCTCCTCCACCTCCTCCTCAGCCTCAGCAATATTGGGAGCCTGGTCCAGGCTACTTTGATCCTTATTTTCACAATATGCAGCAGGGGCTTGAGACTCATATTGATACTCGCTTTGAGGGCATGATGACACATATGGATCACCGCCTAGATGATATGCAGTTTCGCTTTGACAGTAACTGGGATGCGCTCAACTCTGAATTTTCTGAGTTTCGTGATCACATTCACACTAATTTCACTGATCCTATCATGACCAGGCTGAATAATATGCAACAGAGTTTTCAAGATAACATGGGTGCTCTCTCTAGTCAATTTGACAATCTTTCTACAAATGACAGTATGCATGATATAAGTCAGAGGCAGCAGCAACTCCAGCAGGATTTTTGCCAGTTCTCCTCCCTGTTTGACACTTTCAGCACTCACTACTACAACATGCATCCTCCGCCTAGTGATCAGTGAGGCCTCTCCTTTATGGCAATTGATGCCAAAGGGGGAGAGAAGTGATGAGAAGAGAAGTTATCTGGCGTCTCCTTCAGGGGGGAGTTGGTGGTCTATGTGGACATTAAGACCATGCATATGCATTTTACCTTTTCATGCCGCATGCATTAGTTTATGTCTTACGCATTTGCAACTAGTTTGAACTGTTAACTCTATGTCGTATGTCTGTGGACTATTATCTGTAATATTCTGTGGGATGAACTATGTTTTAGTTCAAATTACTCTGTGTGTGGTTAATCGAGGAGTGATTATAATTGCTGCGCTTACTCTACGGATCATCTCTTGTATGCCTCGATAACCATGATTGTAGGAAAGTCTCCATCAAACTCCAATATATTATGTGTGTTATATCTTCAGCTTCAAATAATCCTGCACACACTTAGGGGGAGCCTTTCTTACATACTGAGTTTTTATTGGGATTTATCTATCTCTCGGACAGAACTTCAAATCAAGATAAGTCCTATGAAACTCATCTCCAAGATCTATCTTATACCTTAGGTATGAGGGAGATTTGGAAAAACTAAACTTCTCTTTAAGATACTATGTAGTGTTGTCATCAATTACCAAAAAGGGGGAGATTGTGAATCATCTAGGCCCCTTTGGTGATGTTTTGGTAATTAATGACAACTGCTTGTGGACTAACGATTCTTCGAGAAATAAGAATGCAGGGTTGGACCACATAAAACAGGAAATGTTGGAGAATCATAAACATTGGTTGTGGATTAGATAAAGGCAAAGGCATAATATAGGTTTTGTTTTTGCCGGTCTTGAGGAGTTTAGAGAAGATACCTGACCGGATTAGTAGGCTAGATAGCCGTACTATTAAGAGGGGTCAATGACTTTGATCTGTGTGAAACTTAGTGCCTCATAGAGCATCAAGTAGTTGCATTTGCATGAGGACTAACAGCGCTTCAAATCTCGTGAGTTAAAAGTTCTTTCAAACCAAGTTTGAAAATTGCAGTCTTGGATGCGCGGACCGTCCGGCCTTGGAGGGCGGACCGTCCGGACCTACCTTTTCTGTCAGTTCTGACAGCTTTCAAACGGGAATTATAGCCGTTATGTGTACGGCGGACCGTCCGGCCCTAGGGCGCGGACCGTCCGCGTGTGCGCAGAACATGTGCTTTTTGCACATAACGGTTGGATTTTGATGGAGGGGTATAAATAGAAGGGTAGCTCGTGTGAGAGAACTCTCTTGGCCATTCCTTGCACACATTGAGCTCATTTGTGATCCTCCAACTCTCTCTCTC
This sequence comes from Zea luxurians, assembly GCA_029449295.1. Lineage (NCBI taxonomy): Eukaryota > Viridiplantae > Streptophyta > Magnoliopsida > Poales > Poaceae > Zea > Zea luxurians. The sequence goes on from JAOPSE010000010.1 coordinate 48,887,042, forward strand.
ACACTCTTTGCTTGAGATTGCTTTCTAGTGAGAGATTGAGGGTTCCTAGAGCATTCGCATCATTTGGTGATTCTTGAGGCACTAGGTGGTACACCGAGCAAGCATCATTGGCTTGTTACTCTTGGAGGTTGCCGCCTCCTAGACGGCTCGGGTGATTGTCTCTGTCGAGCTCTCCAAGAAGATTGTGGAGAAGCCGCGGTGTTGATTGTGAGGGGTTCGCGCCTACCTCGCCGGAGCGGCAAAGGTGACAATAGTGGAATCGAGGTATTGAGTGATTTCTTGTCCACTTGGCTCAAAGATCAAGCCGTGACTTGATAGAGGAGCAAGTGAGAGCTTGAAGTCCACCTCAACGTGGATTAGGGGTGATCGGCAAATCACCGATACCACAGGATAAATTTCGGTGTCTCTACCTTCTTGCATTACTTATTGCCTTGCAAGTAATTAGTGTTTTGCATATTGTTCCTCAAGTATTCAATCACTGGAGTTATTTCTCATACATTGTTTACTTATTGTCTCTAGAGAATTTATTCCCCTTATTATATTGATTAAATTTACCTAGTGTTTTTGATTTTAGTCAAAACCGACTATTCACCCCCCTCTAGCCGGTGTCCTAGATCCTATAGGCGGCCATGGGCAAGATCTGAGCTAGAGCAGCAGCACACCGGCGAGTTCACGCGCACAAGGACTGGGCACCAGTAGGACACACGCGAGCAGAGAGCACGGCCGAGCAGGAGCTTGGGGGAAAGCCACAGCGCGCAGACTGGAGAACTGAGCAGGGAGCTCCGGCCATGGATGGAGCTCGGCGCACGACACAAGAGAAGTAGGGGCCGAGCCAGGGGCGCGCTCGTGCGGCACCAGGGAACTCGGCCACCATGGGAGCAGGGGAGCTCGCGGCTAGGGAGAGCGCGTGGCAGGGACCGAGCAGAGAAGTGCGCTTGGCGCATGTAGGGAAGACGACCGGTAGAGGAACGCGTGGCGAGCAGGAAGCCAAGGGCAGGGCGCGGCTGGAGGAGGGAGGAGCAGAGCGCGCGCGTCGGGCCAAGACGAAGGAGAACGCGCGCAGGGAACTTCGCGAGCAGCTGCAGGGGAGGCCGACGCATGGAAACTTTGCGCGCGGCATGGGAGCAGGCTTGCTGCAGAACGCTCGATGCCCATGTGCAGTCTGACGTACACCGTGGTGGAAGAACAGAGGGAGACGCCCCTGGGAGCTTCACGACGTGGTGCAGAGAGGTCGGCTAGGGATGAAGCAAGGTGCTGGAGACCGGCAGAGTGCGGACGGTGAGCAGGGTGCTCGGCCGGCAGAGGGAGCTTGTAGAGGGCCACACTGAGGGGAGAGAGGAGCAGGGAAGAATGCCACGGAGCTGCGCGGTCAGAGCTAGGAGAGAGGGAAACACAGCTGGGGAAGGGACTCACGGCCATGGTAAGCCCAGGTCGCGATGTGTAATATCCCAAAAAAAAGTTGCCAAAGGTTGATCTTCGGTGCGTGGATGTGGGAAAAAGGGTTGTGGGCCGTTGGATGCTAAGTCAGAGTCATCTGTGGTGTCGCTTCTTTTCTCCCGAAAAGAAAACCCTAGTGGTGGCCTTTTCCCCCTTTTGCCCCTACTTGGCCGCCACCCCTTTCCCCCCTCCCACACTTGGCCGCCCCTCCCTCCTTTCCCCTTGGGCTGGCCGTCCTCTCCTCCCATGGCAGCCCCTCTCCACGGCTTCCTCCTCCCTCTAGATCTCCCCCCGCGCAGCAAGGATCGAGAAGAGGAGGAGCACGTTGAATTGAAGGGGAAGAGAGGATCAAGGAGATATTCTTCCCCATCTCTTCTTGCAAATTTCTTGGGGAAACCCTAGGTATGGATGAGATCCTTGTTCCTCCCTGTAATTATATGCTTTTGGAGGTTGTGGATCATGGGAATTAAAGGATTAGAGGTTGGATTTGATGTGGGGTTAGGTTTTGATCTCGAATTTAGTTTTCTGCAGAATGGCAGATTCGACAGTTTCTGTTCATGCCAGTTTTCCGTGGTCTTAGTGGCCTCAGAAAAAATAAAAAGTCTATATATGAGTCGTAGATAATTTGTAGATCTTTCCGTGGCCGCGAAGAACACCTCAATCGGACATCAGAACAGAAAGTTATGGCAGTTTGATTATAGCAGTTTTTCAGTCTCATAATTCTATGCAGAATCTGTTCTCTTAAGAGTTAGGCAATTTTATCAACAGAATTAAACTGTGAGATGGTAAAAGAAGTTGTAGATATATTCATAAGCTTTCCAGATTGTTAAAGAGTGCATTCATATGATTTGTGAAACTCCAGTTATGTTTGTTTTACTGTGGCTGTTCCTGTTTATCTGACAAAAATGAGTGGGTCTGTTCACTAGTGGGTTTCATCTAGTAAATGGCCGAATTGGCTCTTCCAACTATGGAGACTTTTGTAGAGGGATAAAAGTTCTTACTTCCAGCAGAATTTCATAATTTTTGGTTCAGTAGTTTGGGAGATATCGAATTTTAAAGTTAACCATACTGCTGTCCAAAACAGATTCAGTCAGTTATCTTGTCAGATGTTTTAGAACTTGTAGATGGCAGAATTTAATTATCTATTGAATACTGAAGTTGTAGAGTATTTTGTGTAGATACTCCTAGAGTATTTGTTTGATATCACCGCTGTTTTAATTTTAAAGATACAAAATTAACAAACAGCGTTGCTGCTGTATGGCATGTGGTTCAGGGTGGGAGTCTTTCCACTGGGTCTTGGTTTCAAGTGTAGGAGTGTTTTGTTGATTGATGGCAAATATTTGTGAAATATTTGTACTAAGTTTTATGCCCGCTAGCAGGTGGCTACACTCTAGACCATGTCTAGTACATTTCTTCTTCTTCGATGAAGGCAAGTGAATGTAGCGGTGGTTGCTTCCGTTCTGACCTATTATTTCTATTGCCTACACTCTAATATTCAGAAGTATTGGATTCTTTCATAATTGAACACTATGGTGATGCTTTACTTGCTTGCATTATACTGATGCTCAATCATATATTGATGATGATTATGATTCGAGTATGATTCATGAGATTAATTCACACCCCTGAAGGTAAATGAAGTATTATTTGAGGTTGGTATTGTATCTGAAGGTAAATAAAGTATTATTTGAGGTTTGTATTGTATCTGAAGGAAGTGAAGTTTATTGATAAATGCAGCATGCCATATACATTGCATGACTCATTTGCATCTGAAGTTTTGTCGTGACCTATGGTCCGACCGTACCGGTACAATTTAGCATCGTACGTTGCCCGAGGAGGGGTACGATGCGGCTTCATACCCTTAGAGGTATGAAGGCAGAGGACATATGCATTCATTGAAGTGATATTTGCAGATGATGTGGTTTTATACCCTAGAGGTATGAAGATAGAGTACCTACACATTGCATTCCTATGCATACATTGAAGTGATATTTGCAGGTATTGTTGACGCAGGGAAGTGTTATAGAACCTATTGTGGTTGTTCGAGGAAATGAGATGGTATTGGTTATAGTCGGACTACTGAGTTCTATATCTACAAGTATTTCTGATTTTAATTGTGACTTTTAAAATGTTGATGAATTCAATTTGTGGTTTAAATATCTCGTCAAAATAATTCGCTTGCTGAGATGTTTCATCTCACTCTTGCATTACTCAATGCAGGTGCTTGTTGCTCATCAAGGGAAGTGGGAAGTAGCAGCACATCCACCTTCACTCTTATAATAACGCTGCTTAGGCGCAGTCATGATTTAATTGGAAGCTTCTTGTCAAAGGATGTTTGTTTCTAACTAGTTGTGCGCACTGGTTAATTTAGCTCATGCCGTTATGGTTGTCTTCCCATTGCTAGCAGACTATTAATGTCTATTATGTTTTCTTATCATGATATCTATTTATACTTTGTTGCTTCCCCGTTTATGTAATTTTCAAAGGAGATGCTGTCGAAATTTTATATACGAATGTTAGATGTGTAGTTTAGTAGCATTCTGGGGTGTTTGTGGACCCCGGGGTGTCACAGTTGGTATCAAAGCATAGGCTTTAGATTCTTGGCAATTTGAAGATAAATTTGACACACTCGCACATATAGGAATGGTATGGGTTTAAATATCTTTGATATATGTTAGTGTCTTTGAAGTGCAGATGACAATAACCTCACCCCTCCCTATTCCTTTACGGTGATGCGGTAAGTTGTTTATGGCTTAATGCTTGATATAATTTATTTCTGAAATTTTGATATTGTTTTATTAATGCGGTAGATATCGCTGGTCATTTGTGAGAATGAAGTTGTTATTATGCTTGTGATATACAAGTATGCCTATGTTGTTTTCACCATGTTTTCATGGTTGCGTTTTATTACAATAATATTGTTATATATGCTTGATAGTGGATGTTTCTAAGAGGAGTGTGAATTGCGTGTTTTGGGGTACAAGGTAATCATCAATTTGAATTTAAGTTGTTGAGCAGTTGGTGGATAGCTCCAACTATCATTGCAAAGAATGATTGTTTATGTTGAGAAACCAGTTCTGAAAGAAATGAATATTGGTACTTTATATGGATTTTTGGGGGAAGTCTTTTCATAGCCAGAATGACTTACATGTCTCTCTCCTATTGTGTGTTTTAGTTGCCACAAAGCCTAGATGTGGTTTAAAGTGGTTGCCTGTTAGTCATACTAATTGTAGAATAAATCTTTGATTCTCTTGATCCATTGATTATGTATTGATACATTGAGGATCTGATGGTTCCCTTTTCGATGCATGCTTGTGGAGCCATTTTTTTAGATCACCTATCTATTGGTTTGAAGGAAGTCATTGCCTAGCCTAGAGTTGGTTGGGTGTGGCTAGTCACCTACTCCTAGATGATGTGGTTTTTACATCAGCTTAATATGTTTGTCAAATGTGTGAAGGATTAGGGGTTATTATTGACTTTGTATGTCTGGTACTTTGAGTGCATCGTATGATATAATGAAATGTAAGTTTCTGAACTACAGTAGATGAAGACTTATGTTATGTGTAGGTTAACCTTACTAGTTTAGATATTTTTTCCTAGTTGAGTTGTTGGATGGAGTATAGTGACATTGGTTAACCAAGTATTGTGTTGTTGTGCTGTCAGTGCTCTTTGTGGAGCTTTTTGGCATTTCTTCGATGAAATGTGCCGCGCAGAATGTTATTGGCTTCTTGTTGGCTTTATTGCTCCATTAGTTCTATAGATTTTCTCCCTTTTGTGGGGTGCAAAGAATGTTAGATTACATGATTATCTTTTCATTATGGCGAGAACAAGGTTTAGGAAGATTAGGAGTTTTGTTTCAATAGAACTACTTGTTTCGTGGTGCTGTGAGGTGAGGTGTTTGATCTTCTTATACATTCATCTGGTGTGGATGTTTCACCATTAAATTAAAATGAATTATTAAAGTTGGTAAAGGTTGTGCTTAGTGCATATTACCCCTTCATAAAAGAGTGTCGTTTTAAGACATTGATGCGGATGTATGGCTGCATCCAAATTCGATGTTGTGAAATCGTAGTGTTGATTGCATCTATGACTTGGTTTGAGCTTCATTACATGTTGGTTCATGCTTGATGTCAGGTGGTGTAGTTTCCATAGACATTTAGTCCGAGGTAGAAGTTATTGTGTTAATTAAGACCAATAATGACCCATGTTTTGGAATGGTGGTGCTATATGGGGTACCTTGGATGTTTTGTTTTGGAGTGGACGAATTCAAGGACGAATTCTTTTTAAGGGGGTAGAGTGTAATATCCCAAAAAAAGTTGCCAAAGGTTGATCTTCGGTGCGTGGATGTGGGAAAAAGGGTTGTGGGCCGTTGGATGCTAAGTCAGAGTCATCTGTGGTGTCGCTTCTTTTCTCCCGAAAAGAAAACCCTAGTGGTGGCCTTTTCCCCCTTTTACCCCTACTTGGCCGCCACCCCTTTCCCCCCTCCCACACTTGGCCGCCCCTCCCTCCTTTCCCCTTGGGCTGGCCGTCCTCTCCTCCCATGGCAGCCCCTCTCCACGGCTTCCTCCTCCCTCTAGATCTCCCCCCGAGCAAGGATCGAGAAGAGGAGGAGCACGTTGAATTGAAGGGGAAGAGAGGATCAAGGAGATGTTCTTCCCCATCTCTTCTTGCAAATTTCTTGGGGAAACCCTAGGTATGGATGAGATCCTTGTTCCTCCCTGTAATTATATGCTTTTGGAGGTTGTGGATCATGGGAATTAAAGGATTAGAGGTTGGATTTGATGTGGGGTTAGGTTTTGATCTCGAATTTAGTTTTCTGCAGAATGGCAGATTCGACAGTTTCTGTTCATGCCAGTTTTCCGTGGTCTTAGTGGCCTCAAAAAATAAAAAGTCTATATATGAGTCGTAGATAAATTGTAGATCTTTCCGTGGCCGCGAAGAACACCTCAATCGGACATCAGAACAGAAAGTTATGGCAGTTTGATTATAGCAGTTTTTCAGTCTTATAATTCTGTGCAGAATCTGTTCTCTTAAGAGTTAGGCAATTTTATCAACAGAATTAAACTGTGAGATGGTAAAAGAAGTTGTAGATAATTTCATAAGCTTTCCAGATTGTTAAAGAGTGCATTCATATGATTTGTGAAACTCCAGTTATGTTTGTTTTACTGTGGCTGTTCCTGTTTACCTGACAAAAATGAGTGGATCTGTTCACTAGTGGGTTTCATCTAGTAAATGGCCGAATTGGCTCTTCCAACTATGGAGACTTTTGTAGAGGGATAAAAGTTCTTACTTCCAGCAGAATTTCATAATTTTTGGTTCAGTAGTTTGGGAGATATCGAATTTTAAATTTAACCATACTGCTGTCCAAAACAGATTCAGTCAGTTATCTTGTCAGATGTTTTAGAACTTGTAGATGGCAGAATTTAATTATCTATTGAATACTGAAGTTGTAGAGTATTTTGTGTAGATACTCCTAGAGTATTTGTTTGATATCACCACTGTTTTAATTTTAAAGATACAAAATTAACAAACAGCGTTGCTGCTGTATGGCATGTGGTTCAGGGTGGGAGTCTTTCCACTGGGTCTTGGTTTCAAGTGTAGGAGTGTTTTGTTGATTGATGGCAAATATTTGTGAAATATTTGTACTAAGTTTTATGCCCACTAGCAGGTGGCTACACTCCAGACCATGTCTAGTACATTTCTTCTTCTTCGATGAAGGCAAGTGAATGTAGCGGTGGTTGCTTCCGTTCTGACCTGTTATTTCTATTGCCTACACTCTAATATTCAGAAGTATTGGATTCTTTCATAATTGAACACTATGGTGATGCTTTACTTGCTTGCATTATACTGATGCTCAATCATATATTGATGATGATTATGATTCGAGTATGATTCATGAGATTAATTCACACCCTTGAAGGTAAATGAAGTATTATTTGAGGTTGGTATTGTATCTGAAGGTAAATAAAGTATTATTTGAGGTTTGTATTGTATCTGAAGGAAGTGAAGTTTATTGATAAATGCAGCATGCCATATACATTGCATGACTCATTTGCATCTGAAGTTTTGTCGTGACCTATGGTCCGACCGTACCGGTACAATTTAGCATCGTACGTTGCCCGAGGAGGGGTACGATGCGGCTTCATACCCTTAGAGGTATGAAGGCAGAGGACATATGCATTGCATTCATATGCATTCATTGAAGTGATATTTGCAGATGATGTGGTTTTATACCCCCAGAGGTATGAAGATAGAGTACCTACACATTGCATTCCTATGCATACATTGAAGTGATATTTGCAGGTATTGTTGACGCAGGGAAGTGTTATAGAACCTATTGTGGTTGTTCGAGGAAATGAGATGGTATTGGTTATAGTCGGACTACTGAGTTCTATATCTACAAGTATTTCTGATTTTAATTGTGACTTTTAAAATGTTGATGAATTCAATTTGTGGTTTAAATATCTCGTCAAAATAATTCGCTTGCTGAGATGTTTCATCTCACTCTTGCATTACTCGTCAAAATTTTTTTATGAATCTCACCAGTCGATCATTCGCTTTAACGCCAAGGATCACATGCTGGGAGAAAACAATTCAATTAATGTGCTGACACATTGCTCTTTTTGGATAGCGCGGGACTCCAAATTTTACATAAAATCAGAAATCTTCTGATTTTCGTATCCACTTACGCGCGTGATCCGAACAGTTCGAAATTCGCCAGTGACGAAGATTCGATAATCCAGAAGTTTCTTGAACCATTTTAATTGTGTAGATTATCAAAATGAAAATGGCACCAAACTCGAACTTTTGCGAGATATTTAAAATTTAGTGTCCACTTTATTTACTGACATCCCGCGCTTAAATCCATAATCGTTGTTTAACGGAAGATAACACCTAGGGTGTTATAACACATATACTATATATATATATGGACGAGCGAATGGAAGCCCAGGGAAGCCCTAGCCAATTTGTCGACCCGGGCAGCGCGTAGGTTTTCTGGGCGTTTTTCTGAGCTGGTCGAACCAAAGCGTAAATCATTCACAAACAAAACGTAAACGAGTTTGAAGTTTAGAGTAAACGGTATACGCGATAAAATCGCAAACCATAAATGGTAGTTCCCAAGAATATTGCATGGCATGCACATCTACAGAAACTCGATCCATAAATATGTATAGAAAATTGCGTAACTGGTTTCATGTAGTAGAGTAAATACAAAACTGTTTCAACAAACCGAGATAAAATCTACTGGGTTGTTGTCATGTTTCCGATAATATCTTCGTGCATGCATGAACAAACTTTATAAAACATAAATGACCACCAAAATAGCGTAAACATGGCTATCCGAGATTGGACAGCGCGGTGTATATAAGAAAGGGTACTCGCGGCGTCGCTGCATAGTTGACCCATGGCTGACGGCGGAGAAGAAAATGTAGATGTTTCTTCTACATCATGGCGCAGAGCTGCATCAGGTACGTTAATATTTGTATAGTTACATCGGTTTGTAAAATACAAAGTCAAATATGGTGGCCGGCGTGTAGACTCATGTAGTGGTCTACCAGCAGCTCCCAACCTAACACTTGAATCTCCGAACTGTGCTGCGAGTCCACGGAGAAATATTGTAACACCACTTGCAGAATTACGAGCGCTGGGGGTCAATAATGACAATACAATGGAAATTGAAACAATGGGAGCAGCAAATCAAATGGTGCCTATGAGGACCATCAGTGATCATGAACAAGATACACCTAATATCCTACGGAGCCATGTAAGTTATTTATCTTTGATTATGTCTATTATACAATTTAATCAAACTTATACATCATGACATTAAGAGTATAACTAATATTATATTTATTGTATTTATGATTATGTTAATTCACAGCCTGAAAGTATTGATCCAAGCATGGTGCCTAGGATCGGTATGACATTTGGAGATGTCGATGAGGCATACAATTTTTATAGTCGTTACACATATGAGGTTGGTGTAAACCCTAGTGTAGACTACTAACTACCTTGACATTAAAATTCATGAAGGATCTCTTTGGATGAAGTGATTATGCATGAGACACATTTTGTTTCAAATAAAAATCTAAATAAAAACAAGTAAACTTATGCATCATATATGCTGGATGTCTTTTGTCTGTGCATCAAATACAAAGTTATCCATGAAATAAGGCTAGACTCAAATTCCAAATTGAGAACACTAAATAAATTGGGAAGTAATAGAGTTAAAAGAATGTGTAATAAATTGTCGGCGTTTCGGACCCGGGGGTCCCTGGACCGACCAGTAAATTTGTCGCTGCGTGTCCCTGCCTAGATGGGTTGGTGCGAGATGGAACACAAGAGGGGAATGAGCCTTGTATTATCCTGCACTAGGGTGCTCGTAGTAGGGGTTACAAGCATTGCGAGAGCGAGAGAGCGAGAGAGAGTCTGGCCCTGCTCGTCTTCTCCCGTCCCTTTTGTCGTGCGTCTCCCTCTCCTCTCTTGTCCTGGACATCCCCTTTTATAGACATAAGGAGATGGCCCAGCTGTACAATGGGGGTGTAGCTATGTGCAACGTGGCCAACGGGGAAGTGCCTGGTCGCTATGTACGTGTTAACGTGTCTGTTGTAGAAGTGCGTGAGCCCTGTAGAAGCACAGCTGTTGGTGCTGCATGGATCCTGCTAACGTCTCCTTGCTTCCGTAGGGGGCTTGAGAACCACCAATGTCACGGACGCACACGGGGAACCATCATTGCCTGTTACCGGGGTAAGCTAGATGGGACACCGGTCTTGTTCCTTCGTAGCCTGAGCTAGCTAGGAGTAGGGCAATGATGTATCCCTTGTGGCGCGGTCGATCTGAGCCTGAGGTCGGGCGAGGCGGCGGCTCCTCCGAGGTCGAGGCTGGGGCCGAGGCCCAGGGTCGGGCGAGGACGTGACTCTTCCCGAGGCCGAGGCTGAGGCCGAGCCCTAGGGTCGGGTGAGGCGGAGATCTCCTCCTGAGGTCAAGCCCAAGGCCGAGGCCTGAGGTCGGGTGAGGCGGAGCTTCCTGTTGCACCCGAGGCTGAACTTGGCTGTTGTCGGTTTCGCCCGGGTGGTTGGCACGGCAGCCGGAGCGAGGCGAGCGGCGCTGTTTTCCTGTCAGATCAGTCAATGAAAGGTGAAGTGACTGCGGTCACTTCGACCTTGTCGACTGAGGCGCGCGTGTCAGGATAAGGTGTCAGGCGATCCGAGCATTGAATGCACATGCAATGCGGTCGGCTGGTAAGGCAATTTGGCCAAGGTCGCTAGCACGACAAGGCTTGCCTTTGGCTGAGCCGAGGGTGTGCTCACCGCCCGAGGAGACCCTCGGGCGAGACATGAATTCGTCCGGGACCACTGTTCCTGCCTGAGGCCGAGCTCGGACAAGGCGAGATTGCGTGCCTTAGTAAACGAAGCTTTGAGTTTGACCCAAACTATCAGTCTTTATGGTTTGCCCTGAAGGTGTTTACCAGCCGTGTTTAGGAGTGTTGGTGGTACCCCTAATTACGGTACCTGACAGTAGCCCCCAAGCCTCGAAGGGAGTGTAGGCACTCGCTTGGAGGTTCTGCCGGATTTTTGCGAGGGGACCAGCCTTCCTTGGTTATGTTTCGTTCCGGTGGGTGCGCGTGAGCGCACCCGCCAGGTGTAGCCCCCGTGGCCTCGGAGGAGTGATTTGACTCCTCTGAGGTCTTAATTCTTGTTGTGATGCCTCAGTCGGCCTGGTTGTTCCCTCATGCGGCCTGGTCGCAGCCCGGGTGCATGGTCAGGCTCCGAGTTTTTGAGCTGGTTTGTTGACGCTGTCAACAGTTTTGGCCGTAGCCGGGTGCGAGGGCAGCCCCCGAGCCTCTGCACAGAGCGAGAGGACGATCAAGGACTATCTCGACTTTTATTATACGCCCCTTCGTCGCCTTTTCGCAAGGAGGAGGGGGGAAAGCGCCACGTTACCCTCGGAGGGCACCGATCATGGTGTTTCCAATGAGTTGCTAACGGGTGATCCAAGTGGATGCCCGTGCCTCATTCGTTAAGGGTCGGCTAGTGGCCTAGAGGCACGCTCCAAAAGTACTTGCAGGGGATTCGCTGGACCCAGACCCATTTCGATAGGGTCCGAGGGCTCGGTGCCTCCCTCTGGTGGGATTCCATTACAAATCGTTCCCGCTGGTCTCGAAAATGTCCTAGGGTACCTCGAGAGCATAGCCCGAGCCTTGGCCATGTAATGGACGTACCTAGGGTCATCCCTCACTCTGCGTGCTCTGGGGCGGCTGTCGAACCCTTCCGAGGGGCCAGCCTGCGAACCCCTGATCAGTAATGGGCGCGGAGCCCGAGTGCTCTGGGACGGCCGTTGGACCCCGCAGAGCGCAACCTTCAAACCCCTGATCAGTAGGAGGGCTCGGGGGCCCGAGTGCTCTGGGGCGGTTGCTGGACCCCACAGGGCGCAACCTTCGTACCCCTGATCAGTAGGAGGGCTCGGGGGCCCGAGTGCTCTGGGGTGGTTGCTGGACCCCGCAGGGCGTAACCTTCGAACCCCTGATTAGTAGGAGGGCTCGGGGGCCCGTTTCCTTCGCGGAGAAGGATCCTTTTTGAAATATCCAATTTCCCGGTCCCTGTGGCAAGAGAGAGAGAGGGGAAACGGAAAAGGATATGAATTTAAATAACGTGGCACACCTTTTTTGATGCGGCCATCATGACGAAGGTGAAACGTCGCCCGCTTTGCCTGCCAAAGGTGTCGCTTGCTCTGCCAAGGAGTTAATGCGACAGGGCGGGCGATTCGCGGGGCGTCTGTTACGCGTGCGCGAGCCGTTCGAGGAACAAAGCACGGGCGCGTCGTCTTTACGCCGCGGGAGAGGGCTCTCCTGCCGCTTCAGGAAAGGATGCAAGCTTGGGGGGTGATTTGACCGCTGCTTCCGCTCGTCTGTTGCAGCAGTTATTGCTGGTCCGCTTTTGGCCATATCAACTGTCGCGCCTACCCCCGCGGCTGACTGACCCGTGATCGTTGCACTTAATTGGCACTGTTGGGTCACGCGTGGGGCTACCTCGAGTCGCGGCACTAGTTCCGCAGTCGAGAAGACACAGCATTGGTGTGGCGGAACCGCCCGAATTATTCCAACTTAAGTGCCTAAGTCCTGCCTTAAAGGCTAGACCACACTTAAATAGGAATAAATCGTCAGTCCCTCGGATCTAGTCCGATGAGGCCACTTATCCAGGATCGAATACCACTAGCTCACACGAAGGTGAGGCACAGAGAAATACAATAAAACATAATACCACAAATTTAATAAGTATCATTAGTGATTACATTATCGGAGTTTCAGAAATAACAACCATAAATTTTAATGCAGCGGAAAATAACTAACGGAGAAAACCGAGTAACATGGCGAAGCCTGGCCACGCTACTCCTCCTGGTCCTCTCCTGCGGAAGTAGTAACCCACTCGACCGTCTATCCCGGTGGCAGGGATGGAGGCCAAGTCACACCAACAATCAATCATCCTAAGGAGTACCTGCAAAAATTGTGCCACAAGCAAGGCTGAGTATACTAATACTCAGCTAGACTTACCCGGTGTGAGGAGTCTACTCCTCTACCTCTAGACATGCAGCTGTTTGGCTGTGGGGTTTGGTTGCCAAAAGCACTAGCTGAGTTTCTAAATCAAGATTTTAACTTTGTCAAAATTAAGTGTGACTCTCTTAAGGCTAAAAGTGTACTATCTACTCATACATAGTAGCAAGCATTTTTAGCAATCAACATCTTGTATCATCTCATCACAGTTCCACTTGTTACTCAATGCAGTACAATGGATCAAGCAGTCTCATTAGCTGCAAGAAGCAGATGATTCGAATTGAGTTTTTATCCTTGCAAGGTAAACCTAAACACACGACGTGGCGAGGCACTCCGTCCCCACACACATCAACCGTCCCCGTCGATTCCCTGGCAACAGATCAAGGCTCACCGCCTTGGCGTACAATGCCTCACTGACCCCGACTGGCCGTCGTGCAGTGACCGCACTTGTACCCACCATAACCGGAATGGGAGACCTCGTCTCAGGTCGCGTGAGGGGATATGTCTGCGGGCAAGTTCACTCAGGTACTAGGCTTACCGATTTACCATATTTCTCGGTATGTGTTTAGTACATTCAAACGCTTGACACAGGTATCCGCACGTTAATCCTTATTCCATTTTCCATCTCGTAGACCACGCGTCCCCATGGACCCGTGTCCACAGACCATCACCATTCTGTTATCAAAGTGGATATAACCAAATCCTGACCTCGCGCGAGTGCTAAAAAAACCACTCGACTTCTACCGAGATCCTAATTTACAAGCAGCTACTCGACCTAGCATACTAGTATTCACCTCAATAGGATTCCTGAGATCATGCAACTAGGGTTTAAATCAACTCCTACACTTAAGTGCACAATACAAGCCTACAAACATTAAGTGTAGTAAAATAGCATATATAAACGGTTATGCATAAAACCGGGGCTTGCCTTAATTTAACACTTAGGTAGTGTTTGCTGGGGGAGGTACTCGCTTGGCGAGCAAATCCTGGTTATGTCCATCTTTCCTTGGGTCGTCCACCGACTGCATCTTGTGGTTGGCACCACATCACTTGCACGATCGTCCTCTCTTGGTCCTAAATGAGATGCAAAATGCATATGTATGAATATAATGAAAAGTTATTACAAGATATACAAATACACAGTAGCGACCCAACACTAAATTGTAAGACACCGCAAACAACCACGTGTTAGAATTAGATATCTACACTTCATCGAGCGTACAACATCAACACCACCGGAAGGACGACGATTAATACCTATAATTAACCAACGCAACACGATATCACAAGTGCAAGCATTTATTTAATTGCTATGACTTTTCGTTAGTTCTTATAGGAATTACACAAAAGCATCCCAACACGAGTTTAATAGAGGACCTATGTATCAATGTCGATAGACTCCTATATCACAATCAACTACAGCAAGAAACATACAAAACATGACACATGTGCATTATTAAGCTTAGTCATGGCAAGTCTACATTACTTAAGAGCAAACCACACATTTTCAGCGACAAGGGGGAACTAAACAATCAAAAGCGCACTAGCAGAATTTTTGGACAGCAATACAGCAGTCAATTGTTTCAGTCATAACTCACAAGATATTTACTCAAAAATAGTAAACTAGGACTTTCTAGAAAGCTTGAAAAGTGCTTTACAACTTTGGTATTGTCATTACAGCATGATTAAACACTTAGCAAGGTCAAAACGTGCTAATACAACAGCGCTGTCCAGATTTGGACAGATTCAGACTTATGACTTTAGAAATTCATAACTGAAGATTCAGGCATCCAAACAAGGTGATCCTAGACTTTCTGGAAAGGTAATAAAATTGTCTACATATCATTTATAAACATTTTAAGGTGATTCAATATTTAACTAAGGATAAAATACACTAGAAGGCTTTGCTGTCTAGAATTGGACAGATTCAGTCTTCAGACTTTAAACATCCATAACTTAATCTTCAGACCACCAAAAATAGTGATCCAAGACTTTTTGGAAAGCTTGGAAATTGCACTACATAACTTTTATAATCACCAAGAAGTGATTCTGTGCTTAACTGAATCAAACAACACAGTTTTCAAAATCTGTTCTGACGGTGGACAGAACACAGCAACCAAATTGTAAAATTCATAACTCTTAAACCGTCAAGCCTTTAGTTATAAAATTTTAACACAAGCAAGATAAGAAAAGCACCTACAACTTTCTTATAATGACCATGAACATATTGCAACATTAAATTGAACAAACAATACAGTTTCTGAAATCTGTACAGAATTTGGACAGGTTCAGTTACTGAATTTGTAAAAAGCATAACTCCTAAACTGTCAGACCTATGGCTGTAAAATTTTAACACAAGTAAGATAATAGAGTTGTCTACAACTTTATTGTGAACACCAATAACTGATTTCAACATTAACTTAAGCAACCATTGCAATTTCTGAAATCTGTTCTGAAATTCGACAGATTCAGATGCTGGGCTTGCGAAAAACACAACTCCTAAACGACCAGGTTTATGGCTGTCAAATTTTTGTACGAGCAAGATAATCATGTTATCTACAACTTTTCTATAGCACATATCCACAGAAAACACAATTTAGTTCATCAAACATACAGCACACCGAAAACAGTACGTGCAGCCCAAAACAGTAATTATCAAAATTCAGCTTCTATTTACTTTTAAAATTGCCGCGTTCTAGGGACTCGATTTATTCTAACGTATAGCAAGGCACACTTAAGCATAGTCACACAATAGATGACGTGACGGCTACGTAGTCACACCATCACTTCACCCCACAATCCCAAGTAACAAAATAACTCTAACCGAACTTGGTATTTAGCCAATCGATTCCTAACCCATTTTTCATACCACCACGACACGACATGTCTAATACATCGAATGACTCGTTCACAATTCACATACATCTTTACCAAAACATTTCCACATCGCTTGCAACTTAACCTAAGCTTCACTACACAATTTTAGGACATCTACTTAATTCATGAATATCATCGTCACACACATCGACTCGATTTAAATTATCCACACATGTCTATCATATGAATGGAGCATTTCAACAATATCCTAAAACAACTAACTTCATCACACATCTTTCATTACGAACCTACTTGACTTATTTGAAGTGTCTATTTGAAATCGTGAGTACAATCATACGCTATATGCGAAACATAATTTAATGAACGCATAATACGCATCGCCATGACTTGACCTATAATTATAGAAAAGCGATGACTACTCTGGCATGTCACCACCTTTCTATTTAAGCCAAGACAATTTCTACCTACAACGACCCAACATTTATGTCGAGCACAGTTTCTTTTACCCCGTCTCGCATGCAACCATATTGCGGCGTGCACCCGAGACATTACCGTTTAATTCAACGCAATCGCTACTACATCTCATTTCGATACACACGTTCGACAACATCGTGCTCAGACAAACCCACCCTTCTGGTCTACTCATCGCATCCAACCACACCACGTGACCACTGCATTCTTATAACTAATTTTTGCACAATTATTTATGACAATACTTTAGCGACTAGACGAGTGAAACACCAACTGACTATTCGTACATTCGCCTTTAAAACACTAATCATATGTGAAATAATTTATATTTTCAACCCACTCTAACCTACACCGTGATGAATACACAAATATACTTTAACATAGACGAACACCTTAGCCGACTGCGAAAATCACCAAGCGTGTTTTACGCTTTATTAATTTACCACAGCTAACACACTACTTTACGACGAAGTGTTTTAACAAACGAGTAATGCATCCGCGACCAATCCCTATGACGCACAAATGGACTATCGCAGCCACATATATATCTAATCCAACAACAAAATAACATATCGGCTCACCCACGCACCTACGTGTCCCCGTAATACGCACAAGGCATCAACCGCACAAGTGACTCCAACAGAACCAACCATACCCTCGTTTGCGTCGACTATCACAATCACCGATCACATGCATAAAATCAATACACTCTTCACATAAACATCTATCGATGTATTCCCTAAAACATAATCCGCATATATTCCTATCGACATATAAAAACATTCGAGTTCTTGTCCACTTCTTTTTCTTCTCTACACGCTTTCATTCATGCACTTATACTTTCACGCACATATTCACGCCATCGACTAAATCGTAAATAAAACAAACGCAACCTGGCCAGATCGGTGAGTCGCATGTGCTGTCCACCGGCTAGCATTTCGTCGCATAGGCAGAGCACGAGGCGCGACACCGATAGCTAGCTGCACACAACAACGTCGATTTACTGATTCAGTCATTTCATCGAGCAAGAGAAGTGCGGGGCAACGAAGAGCTCACCGCGGACCGACGGCATCATGACGGGGACTGCGCGGATTGACGTTGGGTGGCCCGATCTGTCGCGCGCGGCGCAGCGGAGGGCGTCGCTGCTGCTGCGATACGCCGAGCACGCCGAGGGCGCGACATGGAGGGAATCCCTGTGGCTGCGCGAACTGCCGTCATGGCTGCTGCGCGAGGTCGATGGTGCACTGCTCGCCTGGGCGCTGGGGAACAGAGATGGGAGCAGAGAGCTTGCAGCTTGTCCTGGGCGCCTGCCATGGAGAGAAGGGGAGGACTCGCCATGGATGGGGGAGAGGGACATCGCGCCATGGAGGAAAAGCTCCTGCTCCTAGCGTGCTACTTCATGGAATGGGAGCACAGGGAGTTTGGACTCCATGGTTGTTGGCTGAGCTCCTAGCAATGGGGTCCAGGGAGGAGGGCACGTGCGCCATGGGGTCTGGCCACCGAGCGTCGAACCAAGGAGGCAAGGGCGCCGACCAGGAACCTGCAGGGGAAAGATGCCACAAGGGAGGTAGCCATGGGAGGCCCTTGCTTCGTGAGGAAGGAGCTGACGCCCTGGTGTTCAACCGTGTAGGAGAAGGAGGAAAGAAGAGGGCTAGTTTGGGCGTCTAGGGGTGGGAATGAAAATTTTCAGAATGCAAGGGAGGGAAGCCCATATTTATAGAGGAGAAATTAGGGTAGGGTTTCTTATGGGCCTATTGGGCTGGATTGGGCTGACCCAAACACTAAACTGGGCCGCGATAATTTATTTCCATTTTATTTTATGGCGTTTTGATTAAACACGGATTATCGTAACGCTAATTATTTCCCGGAATACAAATGCTCTCGCGGAATTCGTTTGTACGCAGAACAACGTGAACTAGAGTTCGGACGAACGGACGGTTATGCGATTAACTCGGCCGGGAGTCTGTTTTGAATTTGCTTGGAAATAACTCCCCGTGCATGATTCGAAAATTAAATCGTCCTGAGATTTGCTCGGCTTTGGATTTTTAGTCGGAGAAGGCGAATCGTGATATTTAAAAATCGCTGCCGATACGGGGTTTTGAGTTCGGTTCAAACATGGGATATTTAGCCGAGTCGAGTAAGAAATAATTAGAGGACGACGTACTGAGTGTTCCGTGTGAGAGTACGGACTCGGATCAAAATAATCGGACATCGATCAGGGTTCGAGGAATTAGACTCGGGCTCAAATCAAATAACAGCCGTCGAGTGTTGATTAAATGAGCTTCAGATGAGATTTATAAATCGAGATTGATTAATGAGTTTGCATTCGCGCCGAGAATAAAAGTTTTAACACGCTCCGAAATTGGCTGTTTCTCGCGATCGATTAACTCTGAATTCGGTGAACCTCCAAGAGAAAGCCTGATAAACAGAGATAGGCACGATCGAGAATAGAAATTTTTACTGAGCATCCGAGATTAGGATAAATCCGCGGCATAACATGAATTAGACACCTGGGGTGTCACAATTGGTGTAGGTGGCGGTGCGGTTTCCTTGCACGTAGTGACCGTCGCGCTGGTTACATGATATGTGGGACCGGGCCTTCGTGCTGGTCCACCGGATGTGACGAAGCCGAAAAGGGCGCATAACCACAGTGCGGTTGCATGCTCCCTGCGTGGCGGCTCGCCCTTTTGTCTGCTGGTTTCGGCGAGGATGAGGGAACGCTTATAACCGCAGGGCGGTTACATGCTTCGCGTGCGGCGGTTTGCCTCCTTCGCATTTCGGGTCAACTCTCATGACGTGTGGGACCCAGCCCTCGTGTCGTCAGGTGGGAACCCTGAAGCACGTTGGTGGAGACTTTGCCCGTGATGCTTGGGGGTGCGAGTGAGGAGATCTGCCTATGAAAGGGGATCGATCCCCCAGGCAGTAGCCATGCCTTCGCACTCCTGTATTGTATCGCTCCCTTCCACCTTCCGAGCCCCCAAATGGGGCGTAGCTGTGTGGCTTTCTTCTTGCCGCTGTTTGAGAAGCACGACCTCATGGGGGTTAGCGATCTTTGGTCGCCGCTCGGCTTCAAGGATTTTCATCATGCAGCCCGGCTGCAGTCCCTCACCAATGGTCATCCGTAGGGATGATCACCAGCCTTGTGGTGGGGAGAAGCAAGCCGGGCTGCGGCCTCTGCCCCGCCCTCAGCTTCAAGGATGTTCATCATCTACGCTGAGGAGGAGGGTGCACCGAGTCGGGGGCTGCCTCCGTGTGGGCAGCGACCCGCTCCTTCCCTCAGTGATTGGGGGAGAAGGGTGTTCGCCGCCAGTGGCGCTGTCAGCTGCCACGTCTCTGGCTCCCCGGCCTGAGCGGCCCTAGCGCTGCTTCCGGTGCCTCCTCCTACTGCTGGGGCGGAGCGTGGCTGCCCGTCCGCCGCACGAGCGTTGGTCGCGCCATGCGTGGGCCGGCTATGTCCAGGTCCTCCTTGCGCCGTCGGCTGTACCGGGGGGTCACCCAACACGTCGTACGCCGCGAGGGCGGTACTCGTGTTTTGGTACAGCCTTGGCGAGGATGGGAGTGAGGACCTGCCGGTGCGCTTT
This sequence comes from Zea luxurians, assembly GCA_029449295.1. Classification (NCBI taxonomy): domain Eukaryota; kingdom Viridiplantae; phylum Streptophyta; class Magnoliopsida; order Poales; family Poaceae; genus Zea; species Zea luxurians. Next base: position 48,906,920 of record JAOPSE010000010.1, read on the forward strand.
GGGGCGGCCGCCGTTCGTCGGTGCGGTGTTGGTGGGCAGGTGGCCGCTGTCGTTGGTGCTGAGGTGGTGGTGGTCGCCATAGGTGAGGCTTCCTCTGCCGACGAGACCACCAGCGCCACCTGGATCCGAACCCCTGGCCTTTTGGCTTTAATGGCTTGTCCCCGCCCCTCGGACGGGGGGCGGGGTCAAGGGCCCTTTCTCAGTAGTGTTTTCCCTGGGGCAATCACTGCTGCTGTCTAGCCACCCGAGGCGGAGGTCGTTGTCGCTGCTGGTGCAGTGGTCGCCGGCGAACTGCTCGGAGCTCGTTATCCCGCAGGCCTTCTGGTGTGGAGGTTGCTTATTCCTACGGGAATGGACCCGGAGTCCTGTTTGTAATGGTACCCTCTTGAGGGCGAGATGTAATAGCTTTGAGTACTAGGACATCTGCTGTAGGTCGGGACAACCGCCGAGGGCGCTGCCGACGTCTAAGTCTAGGTACCATTGTCACCCCAAGCACGTGTGTTTGTTCTTTGTGGCTGCTGAGGCCTAAACATTTGGGTATAAAGCCGAGTTTCTTTCCTCTTGTTTCGAGCATTAAGACTTGCCCGTCGGTAGCCGAACCACTTAACTGGGCGCGAGTTACTTTTCGCGGAAGGTGACGAGTGAGGTATCCGTATCCCGGAGGCGTAGGATTCCCTCAGCTCGGTCGGCCTTACCGTTCAAGGTCTCTCTCGCCCAGTTTTAGAACCTTCAGCCGCTCGGCGATGAGCTGAAGCTGAAGGCAGCGGTGGCGTGGACAGAGGCGGTGTCGGCTCGAACAGAGGCTTTCTTGGCGCGGGAGCAGGTGGCCTCCCGGGCCGAGGAGATGCAGCAGTGGCAGCTGGAGTTTGGCCAGATCATCCGCGAGCGGGACCAATCCTGGAGCCAAGCTATCGAAGCCGTGAGCCGGGCTGAGATCCTCGGGGGACAGCTGGCTGAGGCTACAGAGCGGCTAGCCGAGGAGTCTGCTCGTGTCGCCGTCTGAGGCTGGGCCAGATTCTGCCGAGGGTGGAAACAACACCGAGGGTGCTGCTCCTCCCCATGCCGATGTCTGATCCTGCAGGAACAGTTCGTCTGAAGTATGTGTATGTTTTTTTGCGGCCTGTTGGGACCATGCTTCGTCGCCGAAGGTCCTGCAGGAAGAAACAACTTCGGCTGAAGTTGTCGGCACGTGACGACCGAAGGTTGCTGTTCATGAAGCTTCGGAATTGCAAACCGACTTAAAAGTAGAATGACCTTTTAGTCCACAAGTGTTTGAGTCATTGTTGTAAACTTTTATGAGGGGCATGATTGTAATTCCTCACAGGCTGTGTCTTGTGTCTATAAATAGTGAACAGTATTCCTTTACTGTTCATGCATTCCTGTAATTGCTAATGCATCACTCGGGAATCATTGTTTGTCAAGGCAAAGGTATAAATGCACCTAAAAACGTTGTATTCAAATATCTTAAATTCATATAATAAGATATGTGAATGATGTCATTTATTTTTGAGGTATTTATCTTTAATGTTTTACTTTACTGTGTATCATCTTTACAAGTTTAATTACGAAGGTGAAACCTTCGTAATATTATGCTCGTGACCTTCGTCCGAAGTTCATTAAATCCTTATGGAAATAATGCTCCGGTGGATGAAGGGAATTAATATTTAACATTTTATGTTGCCTTGTTCTTAATTCATAGCATTTGAGAACAAGTCCCCAACATTGGCGCCCACCTCCGGTGAACTCACTTCCATTTTTTTTGAGCTGATGGCTTCGTTCAACGATCAAGCTAGAGCTGCTTCGGCTCCGAAGCTGGTACTCCCCATAACAGGCGGTTCATGCTCAGAGCCAGCCAACAAGAAGCAGAAGAAGGAGGCACAGAGAAGGGTACAGCATGTCGGGGTGCAAGGACCCTTCATCAAGTCCAGATGGTCTCATATTCCTATTACCTTCTCCCAAGAGGAGCTTCAACTCAAGGATTACCCACACAATGATGCTATGGTTATCTCTTGTGTTATCAAAGGATTTCTGGTCCATAATGTTTTGGTTGATACAGGCAGTGCAGCCGACATCATATTTGCTAAAGCCTTCAGACAGATGCAAGAGCCCGAAGATAAAATTCTTGATGCCACACATCCCCTCTGTGGCTTCGGAGGAAGGCAGATTGTAGCACTCGGCAAAATCTCAATGTCAGTGGCCTTCGGATTCATCAACAACACAAGAACTGAACAAATTTTGTTTGATATCGTTGACATGGAGTACCCTTACAATGCAATCATTGGTCGTGGTACTCTTAATGCCTTCGAAGCAATTCTGCATCCAGCTTATCTTTGCATTAAGATACCTTCGGACCAAGGGCCCATTGCTATTCATGGAAGTCAAGAAGCTGCCAGAAGGGCCGAAGGAAATTGGACAGACTCAAAAGCAATCCATAATATAGATGGAGCTGAAGCTTGTGAGCAATACAAGTTCAGAAGGGAAAAAGCTGCTTCGGCTGACCAGCCGAAACCCATGCTCTTATGTGAGGATATAGCAGAGCAGAAGGTGCTATTGGGATCTCAATTGTCCGAAGAGCAGGAGAAAACCTTGATAAGGTTTTTGTTTAACAATAAAGATGTTTTTGCTTGGTCAGCTAATGATCTTTGCGGAGTTAACAGGGATGTTATTGAGCACTCGCTCAATGTTGATCCATCTTTCAGACCCAGGAAACAGAGGCTTCGGAAGATGTCTGATGACAAGGCCGAAGGTGCTCGAAATGAAGTGAAAAGACTCCTCACTGCCGGAGTTATTAGAGAGGTAAAATATCCAGAATGGTTGGCTAACACTGTTATGGTGAAGAAGGCCAATGGTAAATGGAGAATGTGTATCGATTTTACTGACCTTAATAAAGCCTGTCCGAAGGACGAGTTTCCATTGCCAAGGATAGATTCCTTAGTTGATGCAGCAGCTTCATCAGAGCTCATGAGTTTGCTGGACTGCTATTCAGGCTATCATCAAATATGGATGAAGAAGGAAGATGAACCAAAAACCAGCTTCATAACCCCTAGTGGGACATATTGCTACCTTCGGATGCCTGAGGGGCTTAAAAATGCTGGAGGAAGTTTCAGCAGAATGACAACAAAGGTTCTCCATTCTCAGATAGGCAGGAATGTACTAACTTATGTTGATGATATCATTGTAAAAAGTACGAAGCAGGATAACCACATTGCTGATTTACAGGAGACCTTCGCTAATTTTAGACAGGCTGGTCTAAAGCTGAATCCAGAAAAATGTGTCTTCGGAGTAAAGAAGGGGAAATTTCTCGGTTGCTTAGTTTCAACAAAGGGAATTGAGGCCAACCCAAGTAAAATCGAAGCTATACTTCGAATGGAGCCACCTAGTACAAAAAAGGGGGCTCAAAGATTAACAGGAAGGCTAGCATCTCTCAACAGATTCATATCTAGATCAGCAGAGAGAAACTTACCATTCTTCGAAGTGCTGAAGAAAGCTGAAGTCTTTCAATGGGGACCACTCTAGCAGAAGGCCTTCGAAGAACTGAAGCAGTATTTGATAGATCTAACAACATTAACTCCACCTACGCCAGGGGCTCCTTTGTTATTATATGTGGCAGCTTCGCATTCAGCGGTAAGCGCAACACTTGTTCAGGAGAAGCTTGAAGGCTAGGTTAAGAGGCATGCCCCAATATATTTTGTATCCGAGGTTCTTAGTTTATCAAAGAAAAATTATACAGAGTTGGAGAAGGTACTGTATGCTGTCTTGATGGCCTCCAGAAAGCTTCGGCACTATTTTCAAGCTTACAACATAATTGTTCCTTCTTCACAACCTCTGAAGGATATTATGAGGAACCGAGAAGCTACTGGAAGGATTGGAAAATGGGCTGCAGAGCTCAATGAATTTTGTATTGATTATGTTCATAGATCTTCGATTCAGTCCCAGGCATTAGCAGACTTCATTGCTGATTGGACGCCAGGGGCTCAGGAGGAAGAAACAAATAAAGACGCCGAGGCATGGACAGTGTTTTGTGATGGGTCTTGGGGAACCTTCGGAGCAGGAGCGGCTGCTGTGTTGGTTTCACCTTCCAAAGTTAAAACTTGTTATGCGGCAAGACTTGATTTTAGTTGCACAAATAACATCGCCGAGTATGAAGCTCTGCTTTTGGGTCTTCGGAAATTAAAGGCAATGGGAATCAGAAGGGCCATTCTTAAAAATGATTCTCAAGTTATTTCTGGTCATGTTGACAAAAGTTACAAAGCAAGAGACCCGAAGCTTGAAAGGTATCTAGATACAGTCCGAAGGATCGAGGCTTCCTTCGAAGGTTTCTCTGTCAAAAATATTCCTCGTGGAGAAAATGAATACGCTGATCTATTGGCTAAGTCAGCAGCCCAGGGGCTGCCTATACCTTCGGAAGTATTTTTTGAAACAATAAAAGCACCTTCGGTCGAGCTTCTTGAAAGAGCAATCCTCAACATATCCCCTGTTTATAGTGAAGATTGGAGAACTGAAATCATCTCTTTCCTTCAGGGTAATTTTCTTTCAGACGACGAAGCTTATAACAGGAGAATAGAAGCAAGAGCTCGACCATATGTCATAATAGAAGGTGAGTTATACAAGCGCGGGGTCTGTTCCCCATTGCTCAAGTGTTTATCCAGATCCGAAGGTATAGAATTAATGAAGGACATACATGCAGGTCTATGTGGATCTCATATTGGATCTAGGCCCTTGCTTGGGAAAGTTTTTCGCCAAGGATTTTATTGGCCAAAGGCAGCTTCGAATGCAGCGGATTTAGTTCAAAAGTGCGAAGGTTGTCAGAAATGTGCAAGAGATCATAAACAACCTTCGTCTTTAACTCAATTAATACAGCCCACTTGGCCATTGCAAAGGTGGGGTCTGGATTTGCTAGGTCCATTACCACCTGCACAGGGGAACTTAAGATATGTGGTGGTGGCAGTGGAATATTTTTCCAAGTGGATTGAGGCAAAGCCCTTAGCCACAATAACCTCGTTTACTATTCAAAAGTTTTTCTGGCAAAACATTGTTTGTCGCTTCGGAGTGCCGAAGGCCATAACTGTGGATAATGGGACACAGTTTGATTCTGAAGCCTTCAGAGAATTTTGCAATCAAATCGGCACGAAGATCCATTTTGCATCAGTCCGACACCCAGAATCTAATGGACTTGTTGAAAGAGCCAATGGGATCATAATGACAGGAATAATGAAGTCAATCTTCAATCAGCCAAGGGCAAAGTGGCCAGACGAGTTAATCAAAGTGGTGTGGAGTCATAACACAACCATTTCAAGATCAACAGGCTTTACACCCTTTAAACTATTGTTTGGTGACGAAGCAATAACCCCAGAAGAGGCTAAAACATGATCGATAAGGACAGTAGCTTCGGCAGAAGGCGAAAACGAAGCTGATTGTTCTGTGGAAAAAGATGCTATTGAAGGGATTAGACTTCAAGCTGTGCAAAACATCAATAAATACCAAGCTGAAACAATAAAATGGCGTGATAGAAAGGTCAAGCTAAAGAATATTGAACCAGGACACTTGGTACTTCGAAGAGTAGCTAACCCTGAAACAGTAGGCAAATTACAGCTGAAGTGGGAAGGCCCCTTTTTGGTAGTATCTTCGTCAAGACCTGGTTCCTACAGATTGAAGGATATGGATGGCAATGACATTCCTAGATCGTGGAATGCGGATGAGCTCCGGCGATATTATGTTTAGTTTGATGTAATTTTTTATATTCTTTTTTGTGGCACCCTTTTCCTTTCCAAAGGGGGAGAAAGGTTTTTAATGGGGCCACAACATGTAATTTTTCTTTTCCTTATTTCAATTCTATAAGAGCGATATCCCCCAAAATGTAAATGTAAAAGCTGAGGCAACACCTTCGAGTGCAAAGAAAAAAGAAAAGAGAACAGGGAAAAGCTCAAAGGTCGTTCCTAAGGGAATGCAGAGCTTACAGCGAAAAATAAACGCTGATTCCGCTGAAAGTAAAAGGCGAAGAAGCTCCTAAGGGAGGCTTACAGCGAAAAATAAACGCTGATTCCGCTGAAAGTAAAAGGCGAAGAAGCTCCTAAGGGAGGCTTACAGCGAAAAGTCAACGCTGATACACCGAAAAGTAAACGGTGAAGCCGAAAAGTAAACGACAAAAAGATTTTTATCATTCTTAAGGGGACGAAGGGCCGTGCTTATGTTTTTTTTGAACATGTGTCCTAATATTAATTTGCACATAACATATCATCATGTCATTTGCATTCATAAACATCCATTTAGACATATGTAGAGTCATCATCATGCTACACAAAAAAGACAGGTGCTTCAGAAAATAAGGAAAAGATTCGAAGGAAAAATTTTCTATGCTTCGTTGTGTACGAAAAGAAGGGAAGGTGTTTTTCGCCTTTGGCTCAAAAGAGAAGTTTCGTCCACAGCAAAGCAGACTGGATGTGGTTATAGGAGACAGAATATATTACAAGGTATGTACAAATTTACATAAGTTATTCCATATTTATATTACAAGAGTTTCTCCAAGAATTTTTGCAGGAAAGCGCATTACAAGCAATTTTAAGCTTCAGCCAAGGCTTCGTCTTCAGTTTTGTCAAACTTTAGCATTGTCAATCTTCAGCTTCGTCATCCTATATATCAAACAGTACAGTAAGAAAGGTACAAATTTCAAAGGAGAAGGTAAAAGTAACAAGCATAAGTTTCTTACCGGCTTCAGATGGCTTCGAGCTTCGTCGCCTGCCATTTTCCGCCCGCCACTTACCCAGATCTGGGTCATGAATCTATTTCCAATGCTTCTGGCTAAGCTTGGGATATCTAACAAATCTGAAGCTGACAAGCTGAAGTTTGGTCTGTTCACGATGTTTCCATGTGTGCAGCCAGCCTTCAAAAAAGCAGCAGCTGTGCCCGAGAAGATACCAGGGCGCAGAAGTCAGCGTGCCCACCAATAACTTCGTCAAGGGCATCAACTTCGCCTTCAATATGTTCTAATGTTCTTGGCAGATTTTCAGCTGAAGGTGTAAATTTCGAAGAGCTAGCTCCGACAGAGTGAAATACGTCCTTCAGCCGCTGCACACATCGGATGCCGAAGCTTAAGCATTTCTCCTGAAGTTCTGTAAAGGATTTCTGCAAATTTGAGTATTTATCCACTTCAGCTTTCAGGCTTGTTTCAAAATATTTCTTTTCTTGCTCGAATTTTTCTAATTGACGGAGCAATTCATTTAATTTATCCTTTTCAGTTTGGACTTCAGCTAAAGAGCCCTCCATGGTCTGAATAACAAAATCTTTCTTTTCTAATGCACCTTCATGCTCTTTGACCATGATTTCAAGATCTTGGATTGCGAAGTCTTTCTTTTTCAGATTGGTTTCGTAGTTTTCAATCTTTTCAGTCAAATCTTGAATGACGGTTTTATTTTTCTCTTCCTCCAGATCTTGTTGCATTTTCAGAACCTTGCTTAATAATATGCTCTGTCGAAATGATCTTCGTTAGAACACGACCCAAAAGTTAATAATAACAGTAATGAAATAACAAAAATATTCGTTACCTTGAAGTTAGCATAAAGCAAGCTTCCGGCGATGTGGTGTCGTTGATAACGACACAAGTCCGCTTCCACCTTCGGCAAGCCAATGCTTTTGGAAAGGGTTCTGATAATTTTGGCCTCGGTGCGGTTCCGAAGGCACCTTAGTTTCCCTTCGTTCACCCCACCAAATAGCATCGCTTGATTTATAGCCGCAAGATATGGCATATTTTTTCAACTCCTCTTTCTCAGTGTCTGTTAACTCTTGTCCAAGTAGGTCTTGAAAGTTAAAATCTTCTCCTTCAGAAATTTCACCAATTTGCTCTTTCCCCTTTTCAGTTGCTGTATTCACTGCAGCCACAGTAGCTTCTTCTTCGGCCATTTTCAGGAGAATATTGTCAATAACCTCAAGTGTAGTTTCCAGGTTCGACTCTTCGGTGGCCCCGGCTTCGGCCCCGGTAGCTTCGGGTTCGCTGGTTTCAGCTTCAGTAGTTTTCATCCCAGTAGCTTCGGCTTCGGCAGTTTCAGCAAAGGGAATTTTCGGCACCGTTGCCAGTGGCGGCGTCTGGTGGATCACATCTATTACTTGAATAATTCTCCGTTTTTTCGGCTTCGCAGGACTTTCTGCTGCCGAAGCTGCCTTGTCCTTCTGAAAAAACTTCGTCAGTTCCAGTGCCAGTGGACTTAGCCTGGTAGGCAAGGGTTCAGTCATTACCTTCATAATTTCTTCTACTTCAACAGCAGAAGGAGAAGCAGGAATATCTTCTTCTCGGACCGACGTTTCCGGCTCCGGGGACGCACCTTTTCTCTTTCTTGAAGTGGCCACCTTCGGCTCAGGATTTAACTCTTCAGCGCTAAGACTTTCAGAATCTTTCTTTTTCTTCTTGGCTACCTTGACGACCTCTTCGTCAGTAGCGCTAGCAATCCTTTTTCGCTTCGGGCCTCCGGCATTTCCGCCCAGTCAACCGTAGTCAGCATATTCAAATCCTATGGCATCAAGCACTCTGTTCAGCCTTCGTTTCGGCCGAGTGCCGAAGGCCGCTGTCATCAGTTGGTCCTCTTTTTTAGAGTAGTTCCCAAGAATTTCATTGCTCATCATTTCAATTGTATCAAGCCATTTTTGGCAGGGTACTTTAAAAAATTTCTTGAATTTATAATGATAAGGTAGCCTGACGAGTTCCCCCTCTTTCTTTTCCCCTTCAAGCTTCGGCATTGTCCACTCTTTCATCGTTGGAAAAACTCTGAAAGCCAGGAATTCTTGCACTAAATCTCTAGTGCCAATATGTTCTGCTATAATTTTGAATTCGCCCAGTGCAGCCCAAGTTGGACCTTCTAAAACCATTTTGCATCAGGGTCTTGTTTCTCCGAAGATTAATTCAAGAGGGCTCTGAACCAGCTTCTCTTTATCTTCATCAATTTTGACATAAAACCATTCTGATTTCCAGCCTGTCGGCCATTTGCTTCGGTAGCTGATCACGGGAAACTTCGTGGTTTTCCGATAAGCAAAATTATAGCAGCCAAAATTCTCATGCAATCCATCTTTTCTGGCCTTAGTTTGGTAATGCAACTCATGGACTCGACAGAAGCTGTCAGCGAATGGCTCCACTGCCTGACTTCGGAGAGCCTAGATATAGACACTGAGCCTGACAATTGCGTTGGGAGTCAGTTGGTGAAAGTAGATACCAAATCTTTGCAGCACATCAGATATCATCCTATTTAAGGGGAATCTTAATCCAGCTTTTAGAAAGCTCTTAAAAATAACTATTTCATCTTTTTCTGGCTTCGGGGTAGTTTCTTCCCCCCGAAGCGAAGTAGCTTCTTCTCATCCTCACTGAAATAACCCGACTTCACCATCTTGGAGAAATCAGCCTTGGAGACAGTCGACTTCCCGAAGTCCAAGTGGCTGGGCTTGCTTGGCACGGCAATATGATAATCATCATCAGAATCAGCTTCCTCAATATTTCCTTCTTCCGCTTCGGCAACAGCTTCTTCTGTCTCCGCAGCAGTCTGCCCTGTCTCGGCAGAACGGATTCCTTCCGAGGTCACCAGTCCGGATCGTTGCATCGCTTCAGAGATAGGAACAGTCTCCGCTCCTTCGGCTTCGCCTCCCTCACGATCAACTCTAGCGGTAGAGCGCACTCTGGCCATTTAATTCTGAATTTCTTGGGAACTAAAGAACCTTTTCTTCCAAAGCTTTTTCTTCTGATGAAGTAGGCTTTAAAATTGGAGCTTCGTCTGCTTGCGAGAGTCAAGCTTCGGCTATGGTTAAAAATTTTGGCAGCAAAACAGTGCAATAGCAATGAATGCTGTGGTAACTTCACACCTACCCGTCTGTTTATATAGTGCTACAGGTAAGAAGGTGAATCGTCAGGATTTACACACCAGGCAAACAGCTGCTTACACCCGCTGCGCGGTGGACCGCAGAGACCAAATAGTAACCCTGCAGGGTGGGACCGCTACGCGCTCGGAAACTGAATCGTTTCTCGACAACGAGCTCAGGGAAGGTGTTTTTCGGACCTTCGGCTTCCTGAAGCCTAAGAGAATTTTTTCACGGATCAAGCTCGTTACGAAAAACGATCTAGCACCGCGAAGGGGCTACTGTTGGGACCATGCTTCGTCGCCGAAGGTCCTGCAGGAAGAAACAACTTCGGCTGAAGCTGTCGGCACGTGACGACCGAAGGTTGCTGTTCATGAAGCTTCGGAATTGCAAACCGACTTAAAAGTAGAATGACCTTTTAGTCCACAAGTGTTTGAGTCATTGTTGTAAACTTTTATGAGGGGCATGATTGTAATTCCTCACAGGCTGTGTCTTGTGTCTATAAATAGTGAACAGTATTCCTTTACTGTTCACACATTCCTGTAATTGCTAACGCATCACTCGGGAATCATTGTTTGTCAAGGCAAAGGTATAAATGCACCTAAAAACGTTGTATTCAAATATCTTAAATTCATATAATAAGATATGTGAATGATGTCATTTATTTTTGAGGTATTTATCTTTAATGTTTTACTTTACTGTGTATCATCTTTACAAGTTTAATTACGAAGGTGAAACCTTCGTAATATTATGCTCGTGACCTTCGTCCGAAGTTCATTAAATCCTTATGGAAATAATGCTCCGGCGGATGAAGGGAATTAATATTTAACATTTTATGTTGCCTTGTTCTTAATTCATAGCATTTGAGAACAAGTCCCCAACACGGCCACTGAGGCCTAAACATATCTAGCGTTTGGATTATAAAGCTGCGTTTTCTTTCCTCTCGTTTTGAGCATTAGGACTTGTTTGTCGGTAGCAGAATCGCTTTATCCAAGCGAGAGTTACTTTTCGCGGAAGGTGATGAGTGAGGTGTCCGTATCCCGGAGGCGTAGGAGTCCCTCGGCTCGGTCGGCCTTGCCGTTTACGTGCTCTCTCGCTCGTTTTTAGGTTCCTGTTATCGATATAGTCAAAAATGCATGAAAGTCGTTTTCTACCTAAGCGTTAGGACTTGTTCGGTAGCAGGATCGCTTATCCGAGCGAGAGTTACTTTTCGCGGAAGGTGATGAGTGAGGTATCCGTATCCCGGAGGCGTAGGAGTCCCTCGGCTCGGTCGGCCTTGCCGTTTACGTGCTCTCTCACTCGTTTGTAGGATCCTGCTATCGATATAGTCGAAAGCACGAAAGTCGTTTTCTACCCACGCATTAGGACTTGTTCGATAGCAGAACCACTTATCCGAGCGTGATATACTTTTCGCGGAAGGTGACGAGTGAGGTATCCGTATCCCGGAGGCGTAGGAGTCCCTCGGCTCGGTCGACCTTGCCATTCAAGATCTCTCCCGCTCGTTTTCAGGGTTCCGTTATCGATATAGTCGGAAAGCATGAAAGTCGTTTGGTAGAAAACTTTTCCGAAGAAAATTTTGACGCAGAGGGGGTTCCCCCCTTCTAGCCCCCGAGGGAGGGTCGGGCTTTGCTGAGGCAAGGCTGATCCTTCCTTGACAGTTAGACTTTATTTATGTATGTAAAGAAAACGAGGAACACAAACGACTCGAAACATTTTAAGGGTAGAAGCGACGTAGCTATTAGATGTTCCAAGCATTGTTGTAGACCTCGCCTTGATCGTTGGCCAGCTTGTATGTCCTGGGCTTCAAAATCTCGGCGATGATGAACGGCCCTTCCCAGGGAGGAGTAAGCTTGTGGCGTCCTCGTGCGTCTTGTCGCAGCCGAAGTACCAAGTCTCCCATTTGGAAGCCTTGGGGCCGAACCCTTCGAGTGTGGTAGCGTCGCAGAGACTGCTGATACCGCGCTGAGTGTAGTAAGGCCACATCCTGAGCCTCTTCCAGCTGGTCCAAGGAATCTTCTCGGCTGGTCTAGTTGTCTCGGTCGTTGTACGCCTTTGTCCTCGGGGAACCATATTCCAAGTCCGTGGGTAAGATGGCCTCGGCCCCATAGACTAGGAAAAACGGCGAGAATCCCGTGGCCCGGCTCGGCGTCGTCCTCAGACTCTAGACCACCGAGGGTAGCTCTTTCATCCACCGCTTGCCAAACTTGTTGAGGTTGTTGTAGATCCTCGGTTTTAGTCCCTGCAAAATCATACCGTTGGCGCGCTCCACCTGCCCATTTGTCATCGGGTGAGCTACGGCGGCCCAGTCCACACGGATGTGGTGGTCCTCGCAGAAGTCTAGGAACTTTTTCCTGGTGAACTGCGTGCCATTGTCGGTGATGATGGAATTTGGGACTCCAAAGCGATGGATGATATTTGTGAAGAACGCCACCGCCTGCTCGGACCTGATGCTGGTTAAGGGTCGAACCTTGATCCACTTGGAGAATTTGTCGATGGCGACCAGCAGGTGCCTGAAGCCCCCGGGTGCCTTCTGCAAGGGACCGACGAGGTCCAGACCCCAAACGGCAAACGGCCAGGTGATAGGTATTGTCAGCAAGGCCTGAGCGGGCAGGTGCGTCTGTCTCGCGTAGAACTGACACCCCCAGCAGGAGCGTACAATCCTAGTGGCGTCGACCACCGCGGTTGGCCAGTAGAAACCTTGTCGGAAAGCGTTTCCCACGAGGGCTCGAGGTGCTGCATGGTGGCCACAAGCCCCCGAGTGTATTTCTTGCAACAGCTTTTGTCCTTGGGCGATGGATATGCATCGTTGGAGAATGCCCGAGGGGCTGCAGTGGTACATCTCCTTTTCATCACCCAGTAAAACGAACAACTTGGCGCGCCGAGCCAGTCACCGAGCTTTGGCCTTGTCGACGGGGAGCTCTCCTCGGAGGAGATATTCCAGGCATGGGGTCTGCTAGTTCGAGACCGGTGTGACCCCATTCCACTCCTCCTCGACACGCAGGGCCTCACTGTAACACCCACTTTGTAATAATATGAATAGAGAAACGATTTCTCTTTATGTCAGTTTAACCTTTGTGCATCATCACATGTGTACACCCTAGGTAAAAACAAATAATTAATAACATAAAAGCCACTAGAATCATGCATCATGCTGGTGTTTATATGATTGTGCATTCACTCATGGAAATAATGAGACAAGAAATGCATTAAAGTCCCAAAGTGGAATTTAGAATATAAAATAAAATCTAGGATTTAGAAGTGGAGAAAGAAAAGAAATACCACATAAAACATAGGAAATAAATATATACATAAAAATATTTCCTTCATCTCCAAAATTTAATTTGACACATTTTATACATGTGCAAACCTATAACTGAAATTCAAAGTTGAATTTGAAATTCAAAAGGGAAGAAGAGATATAAAAGGAAAGGGGTTTTAACTCGGTTGGGCCTAGGAAACGGAATTTGGCCCACTAACTCATTAACCCAGCGCAAGCCCAGCTCCTGGTGATGGCGCCGACAGGTAGGGCCCGCGTGCCAGCCACTAAACTCCTATACGCGCGCATTATCTCTGTTCGCGTTGGCTCGCTGCCAGGTGGGTCCGCTGGATCCGACTCCGTCTTCCCCGTGCAATCGGGCGCAACAGCTCAACCGAAGGAGTTGCTCATACTGAAGGAGTTACTATTGATGTGGAACCTACTTTGGAGCAAGAGATCCGCAAAGGACAAATCGGTGATGCTAAAATAAAAGAGATTAAGGATCTGATTACTGAAGGTCGAGTTCCGGAATTTACTGAAGATGAGCAGGGCACTGTATGGTTCAAGGACAGGATGTGTGTTCCTGATATTAAAAGCCTTCGAGAGACTATTTTAAAGGAGGACCATGATTCGGATTATTCTATTCATCCTGGTAGTACTAAGATGTATCAGGATTTGAAGCGGAAGTATTGGTGGTATGGATTGAAGAGAGATGTGGCTGCACATGTGGCTATGTGCGATGTATGTCAAAGAGTTAAGGCTGAACACCAGAGGCCAGCTGGACTACTGCATCCACTGAAGATACCCGAGTGGAAATGGGAAGAGATTGGTATGGATTTCATTACTGGATTGCCTCGCACCCAGAAAGGATATGATGCTATATGGGTGATTGTGGATAGATTGACTAAAGTGGCTCACTTTATTCCTGTGAAGACTACTTATAAAGGTTCTCAGCTAGCAGAGTTATATATGGCTCGGATTGTGTGTTTGCATGGAGTGCCAAAGAAGATCGTGTCTGATCGAGGTTCATAGTTTACCTCAAGATTTTGGAGAAGCTTTCACGAGAACATGAGCACGAAGTTGAATTTTAGCACGGCTTATCACCCTCAGACTGATGGACAGACTAAAAGGACTAATCAAGTATTGGAGGATATGTTGAGAGCTTGTGCCCTTCAGCATGGAGGAAGTTGGGATAAAAGTCTACCGTATGCTGAGTTCTCATAGAACAATAGTTATCAGGCTAGTCTGAAGATGTCACCTTTTGAAGCTTTGTATGGGAGAAAGTGCAGGACTCCTCTATATTGGGATCAGACTGGAGAGAGACAGTTCTTTGGGCCTAAACTGATTCAAGAAACAGAAGAACAAGTTCGTATAATTCGAGAGAATTTGAGAGTGGCTCAAACCAGGCAAAAGAGCTATGCTGATAATAGAAGGAGGCCACTAGAATTTGAAGAAGGAGATTATGTGTACCTCAAGGTGTCACCACTTTGTGGAATGAGGAGATTCAAAGTTAAGGGCAAATTGTCCCCTCGCTATATTGGACCATTCTTGATCTTTAGGCGAGTTGGGGAGATGGCATATCAACTCGAGTTACCTGCTAGTCTATCGGATGTGCATAATGTGTTCCACGTGTCTCAGCTCAAGAAGTGTCTCCGTGTCCCTGAGGAACAGTTACCAATAGAAGAGCTCAGTGTTCAAGGTGATTTGACTTACACGGAGTACCCGATCAAGATTCTTGACACTTTGACTCGAGTTACAAGAAATAAGGTGATAAAGATGTGTAAAGTGCAATGGAGTCACCACGGTGAAGATGAAGCAACTTGGGAAAGATCGAAGAAGAGCTTCGCATAGATTTTCCCCACCTTTTCTCTAGTTCTTCTTAATCTCGAGGACGAGATTATTTTTAAGGGGGGTAGGATTTGTAACACCCACTTTGTAATAATATGAATAGAGAAACGATTTCTCCTTATGTCAGTTTAACCTTTGTGCATCATCACATGTGTACACCCTAGGTAAAAAGAAATAATTAATAACATAAAAGCCACTAGAATCATGCATCATGCTGGTGTTTATATGATTGTGCATTCACTCATGGAAATAATGAGACAAGAAATGCATTAAAGTCCCAAAGTGGAATTTAGAATATAAAATAAAATCTAGGATTTAGAAGTGGAGAAAGAAAAGAAATACCACATAAAACATAGGAAATAAATATATACATAAAAATATTTCCTTCATCTCCAAAATTTAATTTGACACATTTTATACATGTGCAAACCTATAACTGAAATTCAAAGTTGAATTTGAAATTCAAAAGGGAAGAAGAGATATAAAAGGAAAGGAGTTTTAACTCGGTTGAGCCTAGGAAACGGAATTTGGCCCACTAACTCATTAACCCAGCGCAAGCCCAGCTCCTGGTGATGGCACCGACAGGTAGGGCCCGCGTGCCAGACACTAAACTCCTATACGCGCGCATTATCTCTGTTCGCGTTGGCTTGCTGCCAGGTGGGTCCGCTGGATCCGACTCCGTCTTCCCCGTGCAATCGGGCGCAATAGCTCAACCGAGCTCGGCGGAGCGCACCGCCGAAATCGGATCGCGTTGACCGCGTGGGAGTAGTATAAGCCTCGACCGTCGACTCAATCCCCTCGTCCCTTTTTTTCCTCTCGCTTTCCCTACTGCATGCGCACGGATTTCTCGCCGCCGCGGAAGGAATCGAGGCCGCCACCATTGTTGAGCAGAGCCACCGCAGGCAATCATCGGCGGTAGCGCTCTTGCGTCAACGAGATCGGGCGCTGGTGGATTGGCAGCGTAGCAGGAGTACATCTGGTCCGGTCGCTGTGGCCGTGGTGTCCGTGGCATGATCGAATCGCTCGCCGTCCCTCTCCGACCGCCACTGTGCCGCCCATTCCGTGGACCGAGCCTCTGTCGCCATACTCCGGTATGCGTTCGTTTCAGTTGAGTCCGTTGTCATGCTCGGTGCGCGTAGAAGCTATCAATTTGGGTTAATTCGGGTGCTGGCGCCGATCTGGTGAACTCCGGCGAGGAATCCACCGTGGCCGTGGCGGCGTTGCTTGCGTCGGGTGGAGGAAGGGGGCGATGACCTCGTGGCGTTCGATGGGAATCGCACGGTGGTGATTAGAGGATCGCGTACCCTTTCGGGCGAATGGATCTGGACCGTTGCGTTAGGATCGGTCGGGTGTGAGTAGGTCGTGGCTACTTTGAATCTGAGCCACAGACTCCAGATCGGTCGGTCTTGGCGTGATACCGGTTCGATCCCGTGCGGATGTAATCCTGGTCGTCGGTTTGTAATCAGACGACTGTGAGAACCCCGTACCCCTTCGTAGAACTAAAACTGCAAAAGAGCCCCTCGGTTTCATTAAAATCAACCTGCCATCCTTTGGCGCGGTGCTTTGTGTCTTAGGAATTTTATCGCCGAGCCCCCTGACCTTTCTGTTAAATGAGGCCCGGTCCAGAGCAGTGTAAAACCAGAGAAAATAATTTATAAATGGATTTTCAATAGAAAAATAATTGCTAGAACTTTGATAATTCATAGAAAATGTATATAAAGTCTAAATTACTTCATTCCAGTTGCTAAAATTTTGTAGTTTTATTCTCTATCACCTAGAGCCTCTGTTTTGTCATGAAAACAGTAAGAAATTTATTTCTCACTTAATCCTATTTTAAACACATAAAACCTTTGAAAATCCATAACTTAAAATCTATAACTCCAAAAATTATGATTCCTGTTCCTAAGATTTTATTTTATTATGTAGAATATTTCTGTGTATTTTGTTCACATGCTTGGTGTAATGTTAATTTTCTCTATATCCTATGCTTGTTTGTATTGTGGCGAGTAGAAGAGCCCGTGACCGAGGATCCTGGTGAGCAGCAGGTTGAAGTAGCTGAGCAGAAGCTCATTGAAGGCAAGTTGTACCCTTGACCACTTTTACCCAATAATGTTCTTTAATATCATTTATCCATGCATAGGTTAATTTTGATGGGACCCAATAGGTCACCCTAGATTGTTTATCTCATTACCTTGTTTACCCCTGAATCACTTGGGTAGTTTGCTATTGCTTTATATGGTTTTGGGATAATCATTTATTACCTCTATGTTCCAATTCTTTTTGTTATTCTATTTATGTTCATGTTGAGATCATTAATGTTAATTGGAACATAGAGCTTAACTTGAGTAACACGTGCCACCACAAGGGTTTAATGGGATGCCCTTGGCTGACTAATTAGGAAAGCTAGTGGAAGACTACCTTACCCGAAAGGGGCAAGGGCAGTAGGGGAGTGGTCAGTGTAGGGAGGTCCTTGGTTGATTTTGCTGCGATGGCGGTCAGACAAGAACCCTGCATTGGAACTTCCTATAAACTGTAGCGGGTTTTCGGAAGCTAGTGGAACTTTGTATGGGAAGTGTTGCCCTGTGGAAGACTACCTTACCCGAAAGGCCTCGTAGTGTTGCCCTGCCGCGCTTCCTAGGTAGAGCTGTATGGGAAGTCGTGATCCCTTGGCAGATGGGTAACATGACTTGTGGGTAAAGGGTACAACCTCTGCAGAGTGTAAAACTGGTATACTAGCCGAGCTCACGGTCATGAGCAGCTCAGGACTCTCTGATGTTTAAATTATGGAACTTAAATTCAATTTTGTCATTTGCATTGCATGGGTTGTTATTAATTTTGTTCTATTACTTTACTTATGGTTCGGTATTTACTTACACTTAGTAACTGCTAATAAAATTTTGACCAACTACTTAAAAGCAATGCTCAGCTTTAAACCCCTATCATTGATTAGCCTTACACATCACATGAACTCACACCTTTGTGAGTTTATGTCCACTGGTTCCCCACAACTTGTTGAGCTATGATCATGTGTGAGCTCACCCTTGCTGTCTCACACCCCCCCACAGGAGAAGAGCAGGTGGTTTAGGAGGAGCCACAAGGCGAGGAGTATGATCTGATCTAGGTGGCATTTCTCAGTTGACATGGGCGCCAACGATCCTTAGTTCGTTTATATTTACTCTTTTATTTTGTAATAAGTCTTCCGCTATGTAATAAATACTCTGATGTTTTATGACATTTATCTCTATACACTCTGTTATTATATATGTGGTCTTCTTGGCGCATGTATGAGATGCACCTGGCTTTGTTCCTTAAAGCCGGGTGTGACAGAAGTGGTATCAGAGGAAATGTTGACTGTAGGGCGAAACCTAGATAGAAATGGACAAACCCTTCCCTTACTTACCTTACTCTGATTCATTCTATACTTATCTCATCTTGATCTTGTCTCACCTTTTGCTATTCTACTCTGGTTAATCTTATCTTTTCTACTCTAAGACAAGATGGATTTCACACCTTGGAATCCTACCACTATGATCTTTTTAAGAGATAGGGAACCCAAGACAAAATTTAAAACTATTTTCTTTAAAAATGTTGTTTGATTGTGCTGATGCTGAATGCCTGATTTGCTTCTTTGATTGATTGAATTATTATAGATGGACATCTTAGTATGTACCACCATACGGTAATGAATTAGCTATGGTAGGTAAAATATTAATCTGCTTAGCTAATAAAATTCCCCAAAGTAACCTGATTTGTAAATACCTGCCTTGTCTACTATTTTCTTACCATATGTATCTAACTCAGATGGTCAATACCAGGCGGGGTGGTGGAATTGATTTGCCTCCTAATCGACACACTCGGAGGATATATAGACAACCTCAGCCACAGCCTGCAGAGATGAATCCTCCTAATCCTCCACCAGGCGGAGTTGACCCATTGGTTGCTGCTCAGATGGCGGTGATGCAGCAAATGGCGGACACTATGGCTGATATGCGTGCACAGATGCAGCAAGAACGCCAGGAGATGCGTCAGGAAAGAGAAGATATACGGCAGGAGTTGCGCCAGGAGCGAGAGGAGATACGCCAGGAAAGGAGGGCACAACAACAGCAGCTGCAACAGCAAATGCAACAACAACAACAACAACAACAGCAACAACAACAACAAGTACCACTGCCACCACCAATTCCACCCCGAGATAAGTGTCGGTGTTTTGGGTCCGACCGCACACCCGGGGTTGCCCCTCAAGGTGTTTTAGGAGTAGGACGGTGTCGACAACTGTAGCAAAATGGTTCGTGCAGATCGCACGAGGGACAGTGGACGAGGTTTACAGGTTCGGGCCGCTTAGAGATGCGTAACACCCTACGTCCTGGTGAGTATGCTTGGTGAATGTGGTTACAAGAGAGCTCTCTGGATTGAAAATACAGAGAGTTGATGTGGGTGGCTAAGTAAAGTGTCGATCGTTCTGAAGGGGTGCCCCCTAGGCCTTATATACTCGACCGTGGGGCAGTACACGTGGATATGATAACAACAGGTAGCTAAAAGGTAGTGAACCTCTTGAGTTTATCCCTACGTAACCCTCGCCGACTTATCCTCGTATGGCTCCATTGCATGGGGGCTTTAGCGCGGGAAAGTCGGGTCTCTGTTGCGATTTACTTGCTCGACGTTGTGGGCCGTCCGGGTTTGCACCAATCTGGTCTCACGTCGCTCTGCTTTGTTGGTTGTTTCTCCCGAGGCCCACAAAAGAATGACCTTATGATTTATTGGGCCCTTGGGCCTTTCGTGAGGTCTTCTACTCCTTTAGTGGACCTGGGGGACATCTATCCCCCACAAGCCCCCGATCTTTGGGTTAATTTAGAGGTAATCAGCCCAAAGATCCCAGGTCCAACTTGCGGGTGTTTTGAAGAAAAATGATTTCCTGCTGTCTTCTCTTGCTCCGATCACTCATTTGACTGAAGCTTAGTTTTGAGTTTGTGCCTTAGAGGTCGGCATTCCAATTTGTAGGATTCTGAACTTCATTGAGTGCACCGGAGGTGCACCCAATGGGTGTAGCCCCCGAGCTTCGAGTAGATTTTAGAAAATAATCTACTCGAAGGTAATAAGTATGGATTATTTCCATTTGTGTTCCTTCATTTTGGTTGAGGGTTGGCTTCTTTAATCTGGTCCCATGCTTTAGAAATCGGCTCTATCTCAACTTGGAATGATAATCCATGGGGTGCACCGGAGGTGCACCCAATGGGTGTAGCCCCCGAGCTTCAAGTTGATTTTTGAGAATAATTCACTCGAAGGTCTTCTTTTTATGTCCTTTTGCTGAAGATTATCCTTTCTGCCTGTAAAAAAGTTGGCATGATGTCATCCGCGCTATGTCATCGATATTATGCTTCAGAGGTCAGCATGTATTTTGTCTTTTGCAGCCTAGTTCGCAATCCATCCGTATCTTGCTAGGTATTGTAATTTATTTGCTCTGCGACTGATTGGACATTTGATGGACGTTCTCTGTCTAGTCTTCAAGTCGTGTCTGTCGACCATATTTTGCACTCTACTGGCTATATTTGGCTTCCCTCTAACTCTCGTTGATATCTCATTTTTGTCTTGAGGCATTCACTGCGTGCCCTGCACAGATGTGACCATTTTGAAAAATATACTGATAATTCCTGGGCGTCCCCCCCCCCCCAATGAGTGTGGGCAAGGGACGGCTTGGTACGCTGAGTGTTTTAGCCGGCTGCTTCTGAGTAGTAATGTGATGGGACGATGGGTGTAATCATATCCTTTGTGCTGTTGACTGGAGTCCCAATGGGTGTAGTGTTGCATGAAACGGCGTCAGCCGCCTGACGTGTCTCCAGGCGGGTGGAAGTGCTTATTGAATGCTTTGCGACTGTTCAGTGACCACGGTTGGAGGTGAGCGGTTGCCTTTCCCTTCTATAAATAACGCTGTTGCCCCTCTGGTTTTTTCACATCTCTTCGCTGTTCTTTACTGCTTCCTTCTCTTCTCTCCTTTCTGCCTCCACCATGGGCAAGAACAACAAGCGCAAGCGCGAGCCAACTCCTCCATCGGAGGAGTTTGGTGACTCGGAATACTCAGAGGAGGAGTTCTCCTCCGAGTCCGAGGGGTCTCCGGCTCCCGTCTCTCCCCCGGCGTCGTCTGATGATTCAGACGACTCCCAGGGGATTGCCGCGGAAGTCTGGACATACATCCGGGCCGTCGAGCGCTCCGGGCTCGAGGGCTCGGATGAGTCGGAGTACTCCTCGGATGAGGAGGACTCGGACGGCGGCGGCGAGGACGAGGACGACGACGACGACGACGGTGACGACGACGACGGTGGCGACGGCGACGGCAGCGGCAGCGGCAGGTGCAGCGGCGACGGCGGCAGGAATGGTGACGGCGGCGGCAGCAGGGGCAGCACCAAAGGCGGCAGCGGCAAGGGCAGCACCAGGGTCGGCGGCAGTGGCAGCAGCAGCAAGGCCAGTGGCTAAACGCCACTGGTCTTTAGATATTAGTATAGTGTAGTTAGAATAATGTAGTAGTAATGTAGAGTAGTATAGCGTAGTATAGTAGTAGTAGTAATGTAATGTAGTAATAGTAGGGAAGCATCAACTCGCAAAGAGTTGATTTGTAAGCTTATTGTCTTCCCTTAATGAAAGAATGACGTTGGCTTCTTCTTGATGACTCGCTTTGCTTGATTATAAAACTGATTCTTTTGAGACATTAGATGAATAACTTGGACATCATACTGAAGCTTCCAGAAGTAGCTGCCGAGTAATCTTGTAGTCTGTGTCGACGTTTTAGAAGTAATGCCGAGCGACTGAACGCTATACCAGCGTCTTAGAGGCAATGCCGAGTGATTGAAGGTCGACGTCGGCATTTTAGAAGTAATGCCGAGCGATTGAACATGAGATCAGCGTTTTAGAGGCAACGCCGAGTGATTGAAGGTCGACGTCGGCATTTTAGAAGTAATGCCGAGCGATTGAACATGAGATCAGCGTTTTAGGGGCAACGCCGAGTGATTGAGGGTCGCCGTCGGCATTTTAGAAGTAATGCCGAGCGATTGAACACGAGATCAGCGTTTTAGAGGCAACGCCGAGTGACTGGATGGTGACGTCGGCATTTTAGAAGTAATGCCGAGCGATTGAACATGAGATCAGCGTTTTAGAGTCAACGCCGAGTGATAGCCGGTCGACGTTGTGGCGGAACCGCCCGAATTATTCCAACTTAAGTGCCTAAGTCCGGCCTTAGAGGCTAGACCACACTTAAATGGGAATAACCCGTCAATCCCTCGGATCTAGTCCGACACGGCCACTGACAGGATCAAGTACCACAGTCTCACTCGATGGTGACTCACAGAGCAAATACAATAAAGCATAAAACCATGCATGGAAGAGTATTAAATTGTTACATCACCATTGTCACCATCGGAGTTTTCGCAAAAGTAACCATCATTGTTTTTGAAGTGCAGCGGAAATAAACTAACGATACATAAACGGAGAGGTGGGGAAGCCTATCCCATCACTCCTCATGCTCCTCCTCAGCCGAGGCAGGGTCCCACTCGACAGTCCAACCCGGTGGCAGGGTGGATGGCCAAGTCACTCCAGCAACCATGTCCTCCAGAGAACCTGTAAAAAATTATGCCACAAGCAAGGCTGAGTATACTAATACTCAGCTAGACTTACCCGGTGTGAGGAGTCTATACTCCTCTACCTCTAGACATGCAGCTGTTTGGCTGTGGGGTTGGGTTGCCAAAAGCACTAGCTGAGTTTCTAAATCAAGATTTTAACTTTGTCAAACTTAAGTGTGACTCTCTTAAGGCTAAAAGTGTACTATCTATTCATACATAGTAGCAATCATTTTTAGCAATCAACAGCTTGTATCATCTCAACCAGTTTCATTTGTTACTCAATGCAGTACAATGGATCAAGCAGTCTCATTAGCTGCGAGAAGCAGACGATTCGAATCGAGTTTTTATCCTTGCAAGGTAAACCTAAACACACGACATGTAGGGGCACTCCGTCCCCACACACCTCAACCGTCCCCATCGATTCCCCGTCAGCAGATCAGGTCTCACCGCCTTGGCGTACAATGCCTCACTGACCCCGACTGGCCGTCGTGCAGTGACCGCACTTGTACCCACCATAACCGGAATGGGAGACTACGTCTCAGGTCGCATGAGGGGGTATGTCCACTGCCAGGTTCACTCAGGTACTAGGCTTACCGATTTACCATATTTCTCGGTATGTGTTTAGTACATTCAAACGCTTGACACAGGTATCCGCACGTTAATCCTTATTCCATTTTCCATCTCGTGGGCAACCAATCCCCATGGATTGTTGTCCACCAACTAGTATCATGACAGTGTGAAAGTGGGTACAATCAATTTCCTGATCTCGCGCGAGTGCTAGAAAAATCACTCGTCTTCTACCGAGATCCTAATTAAATAAAGCAACTACTCGACCTGGCATACTAGTGTTCATCTCAATGGGATTCCTGAGATCATGCAACTAGGGTTTCAGTCAACTCCTACACTTAAGTGCACAGTACAAGCCTACAAACATTAAGTGCAGTAAAATATCATATAGAACAGGTTATGCATAAAACCGGGGCTTGCCTTCCAAAGCAGTGGCAGGCAGGTCCTCTGGTGCAGGCTCTGGTGCTGGGTCTGGGGCAACCTCCTGGGTAGCTCCTTGCTCCGGCACGAGGACGTACTCTCCGTCAGCAAGATTACAGTCTATCAAAATGCAATGAACATGTATGTCATGATTATGCAAGATTTAAGAACATTAAGCTACAGAAATTAAGTCACGAATTAACTTAGGGTTCCTTGGCTACGTGGGTCTTCTAGTGGTATACATAGACTTATTACCTTTTAGGTTTAGGTTTTCTTTTAAGATGACATATTGGATTTGTATTGCCTTTATAGATTTCAGTGGACAATTATAAAGGTCTTAGGAGGACATTAAATTCCATCATCCATTTTCCTTTCTTAATTTCCATCTAGGGTTTCTAGTAGGGGTTTGAACTATGACAGTAGTTTTAAAAAAAAATTCCAAAAATTTTGTAAGAATTACAGTGGGTTGTCACTGGCTATTCTAGCTTGTTTTAATAATTTGAGGCTTAAAGTACAAAAGCTAGGCTTTAAACAAAAATAACAATAGTTAGGCCAAATGGGCCACTTTACACTACAAGTCCTTTATTGAAGTGGGTTCTGACCTAAGGGTTATTTTTGTTGGCCTCTAGTAGTGATAAAAAGCTCTTGTACCAAAAATGGCAGAGAGCAACATGGTGGTTAATTAATGATGGATTTGTAAAGTTTGGTGCACAAAGGGTGATTAGAACTAACTTGTTATTTGAAAAATATCAAACAACAGATTTCAGATTTTTCTTAAGTTCTTATTATCAAAACATTTGTTATCCTAAGGTTTGGGGAGGTTTCACCTTAGGGTTATTTTTGTAGGGTTTTTCTAAGTTATCCTTATTTTCTTCATTTAAAAGGTAGCTTCCTTATTTTACACTACAACAGGGTATGATATATTTTTCCAGTGAACTACATTGACTAAATATCTTAACAAAAATAGGGGTGCTCTCTGGTTCATTATTTATATCACTTTTTCTATTTTCCTTAAACTTAAGCATATTATAGAATAAGGGGTTAAAACTATCTTAATGTAATGGACAGAGAGGTTTAACATTTTTAACTAGGTCAGTAGGTAGATATAAACTTCTCCAAATTTTTCTAACCCTAGTTAAATAGTACAACTATTTTTCTTGCTATTATTAAGCTTTTGGCCAAAACTGAAAATAAATCAGAACCTTATATTTTTCTCTAGTGCTTATGGGGTTTTATATTTTTCTTAGACAGGTTATCTTATTTAGAGTCTGGCAAAATTAGTTTGACCAAATTTGGATGAACTAAACAGAAGTTATGGGTTTTTTAAAGTTTCTGTTTGAATTTAAATCAGGTTTTACTTAAGTTTTTCTGGAAAAACAGTTTGCACCGAGACCCCTGGGGTTAAACTGATTCAAATCTCGCAGATCTACCCTCGGGCCACTATTCATGTGAGTCTGTGACCTTTCACTTAACCCCCTGGGTTTCTCTCCTTCACACCCGCGGTCCCTCCCCTAAACAAAACAGTAGCCGCAGGAAAGAAAGGACGGCGCGGCTTACCGACGGCGAGGGAGGTCCGGCGAAGGGCAGGGTTCGCTCGGGGAGGTTCTGGCGATCACGTCGAGGTACGGCTCGTCGTCGGGGATGGCCGGAATCGCCCGGACCACGAGCGCAGGCGGGCGAGCTCGTCGGCGGCGTGGGCTCCGGCCTATCCACGGCGGTATAGTTTAATCCAAGGGCATAGGGAGCTTCATGGAGGTCTCAGGAGTCTAACCGTGCAAGGAATCGAAGAGAGACTCACCGTGCACCTCGGTCCACGGTTGCCGGCGGTCGGGTGATGTCCGGTGAGCGTGATTCGGCTACTCCGGTGACGTCGGCCTTCGGTTCAAGCTTGAGCACGGCTTACGGCTTCACCAGGAAGCCAACTAGGGGCTTGGATCGAACGGAGGGGGGCTGGAGAGGGGTTGGCCACGGTGGTGGCTTTCGGCCGGCACTGGCGGGTCGCGGGGAGGTCGCCGGAGGAGATGGCTGGCTCGGGCAAGTCCGACGAGGTACGGATGAGGTAATGGGGAAGGCAACCGAGCGCTGGGGCGGGTTTTATAGGTGTGGACGCGGCCGAGGCGCCGGCTCGACCGTTTGGCGCGACGCGGGCACGCGGGGCGCGCGCGCGGGCGTGCTCTGGCGAGCTCAGAGCGCGTCGAACACGTGGCGCGTTGCTTCTGCCCGTGTTCTTCGCTCTGCTGAGCGGCCAGGCGTACGAATCTCGCCCTACCGCCTGTGGGAGATCTCTTCTCAGTACCTAGGGCTACCTAGTTCATGTAAGTTCCAAGGAGAGATGTGGTCTGGTTGAAGAGATACGGCAGCGCCAAGTCTTGTCTGTCTGCCCTGTGCAAACCGAGACAAAACCAATGCCAAGGCGTGTCAAACGGTTTTGGTTTGGGTTCAAACTTTTCCAGGGCATTCTAGGGTTCATTTGGCGCCACTTTGTTAATTAGGTCGACAGGTTTTGAAAAGGGGATCAAGGTGAACATGAGGGATCTTTGCTCAAGGGTTGGTTTTTGACTTAGACAAAATCTGCATTTTTCCCTTGTGTTCAACCTTTGGTGATCTTTTTAGGACTTTTCTGCAAACTTTTTGGGGGTACTTCCTTACTATGAATTGTAGGTTATTAAGTATATTACAACTTTTATATTTGGCCCAAACCATGATCATGATGTTTACATGATCTTTTGATCATGGCTTTACTTAGGGTTATAATTGCCTATGGGGGTTTTGTTCTAGGGTTTTGGGAGATCCCTACTTAGGTGTGCATTACAAACTAGGGCATGATGTCCAAGGGAGTTTGCACTTGATTAGGACCTTGAATTTCAAGATTAAGGTACTCTATCCACAATTCCTTAGGTCATCAAGGGCAAAAAGGGGGTAACCCTGGGGTGGACACCCTGAGTAACACCTAGGGTGTTACAGACGTCGGCATTTTAGAAGTAATGCCGAGCGATTGAACATGAGATCAGCGTTTTAGGGGCAACGCCGAGTGATTGAGGGTCGCCGTCGGCATTTTAGAAGTAATGCCGAGCGATTGAACACGAGACCAGCGTTTTAGAGGCAACGCCGAGTGATAGCAGGCCGCATGAGCTTTTTGGAAATAACTGCCGAATGACCACGTGGCATGCTGGGGTTTTGGAAACAACCGTCGGGTGATGACTGGGCACTTTTTGAAACGGTATATGGCTCGAGAATATCCCATAAGAGCTGCGCTTTTAGCCGCCTTTGCTTTCCGTGCCCTAGTTCTTGCATTCCCGCTTCCGAATCCTCTCTACTGCTCGCCTCCACTCTGCTCGCTGGTAGAATCGAGATGGCGCCCAAGAGGAAAACCGCGAGCTCGTCCGCTGTGGTGATTCCTCCAATCGATCCCAACAGCCAGTTGCCTTTTGCAGGTAACCACATGTCCATCATTTCCGAAGTTGAACTCCTCCACCTTGTGTCCATCGGGGTTCTTCCTCCGCGGGAACTCTGTTCTTGGCGGATTTGCCACGGGACTACTGTCCCGACAGAGGATACCGACGAGTCTGTAGTTTACGCTCCTTTTCTTCTCCGCGGCCTTGGCCTTCCCATCTCTCCCTTTTTCCGCGGTCTCCTTGATTTCTATCACATTAACCTGACCCATCTGAACCCTAACTCAATTCTGCAAATCTCCATCTTCATTCACTTATGCGAAGCCTTTCTTGGCGTGCTGCCGCATTTCGGCCTATGGAAATACCTGTATCATTGTCGCACTGGGATGGCCGGGGGACAACATCAGTTGGTCGGAGGTGCCAGTTTGGAG
The DNA here is from genome assembly GCA_029449295.1 of Zea luxurians. NCBI lineage: Eukaryota > Viridiplantae > Streptophyta > Magnoliopsida > Poales > Poaceae > Zea > Zea luxurians. The sequence goes on from JAOPSE010000010.1 coordinate 48,934,272, forward strand.
ATGCGTCGGGGACGGAAGACTGAATATCTTGAGATTCCCCTTAAAGACAGCATTAAGGGATGGCGTCTAGAGTGGTTCATAGTTGATAATTATGGAAATTCTCTTCCCCCCGGTCGGGAAGACAGCCAGACGTTCGCACCCCAAGCTGGACTGAGTCTCCCACAGATGAGGAGGTAGCTGAAGCGAGTGCGTTGCTAGCTGAAGTTGGACTGCTGAAAGAGAGAGGTCTAACTGCTGAAGCTGTGGTCGCTGACTTCGTTTTCAAGAACATTCAGCCACTGAAAGATAGGGTATACCCAGCTTATCTGTATCGAGGGCTAGCCGACTCAACTCGGGTTACCAATAGGAGAATCCCTTCTGCAGACTTGGTGAGCCGACTGGAAATGATTCTCAGGGGCAAGGTGTCCAATGTTGGTGCTCCGGTGGCGTACTCGGCCTGGAATTTGCCTCCTGCCAAAGTCTTCACTCTTTTCGTGTCAAATCCACCTGCGACTGATGGCAATTTGGGCCTTAGAACGCGACCCTCTGATGAAGAAGTCAGTGCTTTGGTCGCCTCGCTTGGGGAGATTCCTGATAACGAACGACAAGTCCATTTTGAGGTGCCTTTGGATCCTAATGATGCAGAAATAAGTGCTATGCTTGATATGCTGGCTGAAGATTCTTCTGATGCTGCTCCTGCTGGGACATTGGCGGTGGCGCCTCTCCCAGAAGCTGGTACAACCTTGGATGTTCAGAGACCTGTCCGTGTTCGCCCGAGACGTCCTTGCCGAGCCAATCAAACTGATCTTTCTGCTGATGAGCAGAAAAAGAAAAAGAGACGTCTTCGGCAAGTATCTAGTTTGGATCGGGGCGCTGGTCCCTCGGTTCCTGCCGCTGAGGAGGTTCCCGTGCCTGAATTTACTGACGCTGACCCCAATGGGTGTGGTATGTCTGTTGTTGATCCCAATGGGGGTGTTGCTGATGAAGATGACAGGGAGGAAGAAAATGAGGTCCCTCTGACTCGGAAGAACAGTCGGCAATTCCTCGCCAGTGGTGAAAGTAGTGGAGTTCCCTCTCCTGCTTTGTCTGCCCTCATTGGTCTTCAAGAATTGTCTCTGGCCAACTTTGATCAAACTCTTGAGGATATGGTCCCAGAAGACTTGTTATTGGAGCCAGTGGATGATGGTGCAATGGAGGCTTGTGCTGACGTGCCCGATGCTGGGTTGAGGTCATCCCGTGCCTCGTCGACCTTAGAGCGCGATCTTCAGGGCCGGGAGACTGATTTGAATCGTCCTGGTCCTGTGGAGGTAGATGAGGGCCCATCAATCTTAGAAGTGGTTATTCCAGAGAACTTGGGCCTCAAGAATGGTGCTGTCATATGCCCAGCCCCCGAGGGTGTCACCGGGGATGACTTAGCTCGGGTGGAGAGTGTAAGCCACTGCCCAGCCCCCGAGGGTACTGCCGGGGATGACCCGGCTCAAATGGGCAGTGCCAACTATAGCCCAGCCCCCGAGGATGCCCGAGCAGGGTCTCCTTCCTGTACCTCCATGGACGTTCATGCGGGATCTCCTCCACATTCTGGCTGTATGGTGGTAGCCCGAAATTTGGATCAGGGAATCGCTTTAGAGGGCAGCATCCCTGCTGACCGAGTGTTGGGCTCTGTTGAAGGTACTGAGTTGATCTCTGCTGATTCGTTGCAAACTGCTCCGGGTGATGGCTTTACATCTGCTTATCAACTGATTTCTCCTGATTTGGGGATCCCTTCGTTCTTCTCCAATCTCCAGGTACTGTGATGTATTTTAACTTGACTTTTATATTGCCTTGTAATACTCAAGTTGTATACCAAGTATAATAGAGAGAGCTCCTCATTTTGTGTGTCTTATTTGCATCATAAAAAGAGCACCTATGTAATGGAGAGTGACTAAATAAAACAATTATTCTAAAATAAAGAAAAAAGTGCATTTGTTGGAGTTTTATGTGTTGTGCATTAAATGATAAGGTAATAATTATTGGAAACTTGATTAAGCCACATTGAAAACTAGGGTTTAAAGGAAGTAGAGAAATGTTATGAAAATAAAGAAAATAATGTAAATATATTCCAAAAATGTGTATTTCATATTCCAGAATATTATTTGACAACAAATGTGCACAAGGATTGAAAACCAAATTCAAATCCAAATTTAAACTTAGAAGAAAGAAAACAGAAAACAAAATAAAAAGAAAAAAAGAATAAAGCTTACCTGGGCTCTCCTCCTCTGTATTCGGCCCACCTGGGGGGGGGGAAACACCCGCGCGGCCCACTCAAGCTACTTCGCGCCGCGCCCACTGGGGACTGGGGCCCGCGAGTCAGACCCTCGCCCGCGCGCTGCGTGTTCTCTCTGCGCCCCTTTCGCTCCGCGTGTATGACATGTAGGCCCCGCTTATCAGCTACTTCTCGCTCCGCGCGGTCGTCGCCATGGCCGAACGGCCCTGCTCAACAACCCGCGCGATTTTCCCGGTCTTCATGCGCTCGGTACCGAACCAACCGGCCTATATGACCGTGGAGTAAGCCGCCATCCCTGGACTACCTTACAACCCGTAAGAAGCTCCAGCCCCGTTGTGAGTTAGTCGCCGCCGTGCGGTGACAAGAAGCCGCCGCCGCTGACTCGTCTATTCGCTGCCGTTCCGGTGTCGGCGAGCCATCGGGGTGATCCGCCTAGGCCCGTGGAGCGTGTTAGGACCGGTTCAGCGCCTGAACATCTTGGGACGTCGTCGGGATTCCTAACCGGAGCTCAACCGAACCCGCAATTCCGCCGCTCGCCGTGGTCAGCCCCTCTCCAGCCCTCAATCACGGTAAATCCAGCCCTCATTCCCCTCGCCATGTCCTTCTCAACGTCTAGCACTAATTAATTTTGGATTCGGGGGAGTGCTGGTGGCTGGATTTTGCCCTCACCGGCGAGCTAGCCACCGCGGGCGCTGCTCGCCGTCGCTCAGCCGGGTTGGGGGAGGAAGACTTTATTCGCGCCGTCGGATGTGTTTTGGGCGGTTCGGATTAGACTGGGATACCCCTTCGAGTGCGGGGCATCCAGACCGTTAGATCAAATCCAATGGTCGGCTGCGGATCGAGATTCATTAAATCTCTACCGTCGAGTCCCGATCCAACGATCCTAACTACGTACCGCTTCATCACGCTGGCGATCTAATCTCGCGCGTCTATTTCAGATCGGACGGCCAGTATCTGGCCATACCCCTTCGCGGGTACTTTTTGTTAAAGAGCCCCTGGAAAATTTAGTTATCAACCCGCAGTCCACTGGCCACTGTACACTGAGTCTGGTTTAAATTACCCGCTAGCCCCTGCAGTTTGTAGTATTTGACGCCCAGTCCAGAGAATATTAAAAACAGAGATTTCATATTAGAAATTCGTTTTTAATACAAAAACAATTCTAGAAATTTGTATAATTCATAGAAAATGCATTTTAACTCCAAATTGAGTCATTCCAATTCCTAAAATTTTGTAATAATATTCTCTACCATTTAGAATCACTGTTTTGACATGAACTCTGTTAGAAAATAAATTTATCATCTAATCCTATTATAATCACCTTAAATCTTAGAAGATTCATAACTTAAATTCTATAACTCCAAATTTAGTGATTCCAGTTCCTATGGTTTCATTTTAATATGTAGATTTTTACTGTATATTTTATTCATCTGTTTGGTGTGATGTTGATTTTGGCTATACTATATATGTGTTGTGTTGATGCGAGTAGACGAGCAAGCCACTGTGGAAACTGAGGTTCAACAAGTAGAAGTAGCTGAGCAGGAGCTCATTACAGGCAAGTTGTGCCCTTGATCACTTACTTTTCCCAGCCATGTTCTTATTAATTTTTAATGATCTGCATAGGTTAATTTTGATGGGAACCTTTATGTACCCCAGTTTTGATTACCTCTATACCTTGTTCACCCCTGGAATATTTTTGGGTAGTACTTGCTATTGCTTTATGTGGATTGGGTATGGAGATTCATTATTCAAGATTATTCTGTTATTATTTTGTTATTATTGTTGTTCATGTTAAGATCATTAAATTAATGGGAACATGGAGCGACCACCCGGGAAAACAGTGCTACCACAAGGGTAGTATGGGATGCCCTTGGCTGATTAATTAGGAAAGCTAGTGGAAGACTACCTTACCCGAAAGGGGCAAGGGCAGTAGGGGAGAGGTCAGTGCGGGGAGGTCCCTAGTTGATTTTGCTGCGATGGCTATCAGCTAGGAACCCTTTACTGGATCTTCCCATAAACTGTAGCGGGTTTTCGGAAGCTAGTGGAACTTTGTAAAGGCCTCGTAGTGGATCCCTAGCCATTCACCTCGGTAGTGTCTAAGGGCCTTGCAAACCCAGGCGACATGGGATACACGACTTGTGGGTAAAGATGCGCAACCTCTGCAGAGTGTAAAACTAGTATACTAGCCGTGCTCACGGTCAAGAGCGGCTCGGACCCTCACATGATTAAATATGGAACTTAAGTTTAATTTGACATTTGCATCGCATTTGGGATTATTTTACTATTACTGTTCTTTATTATTATTGAGGTTTGGTATTTACTTACACGTAGTAATTGCTAATAAAATTTTGACCAACTTATAAAAGCAATGCTCAGCCTTAGCCCTTATTTCATTGATCGGCCTTACACTTCATGAACTCCCACCTTTGGCGAGTTCATGTCACATTATTCCCCACGACTTGTTGAGCTATGATCGTATGTGAGCTCACCCTTGCTGTCTCACACCCCCCCCCCACAGGAGAAGAACAGGTTGTTGAAGAGGAGCTGCCTAACACCGAGGAGTTCGATCTGATCTAGGTGGCGTTTCTCAGTCGGCATTGGCGCCATCGATCCTTAGTTCGTTTTATGTTTATCTTTATTTTGTAATAAGACTTCCGCTATGTAATAAATACTCTGATGATTTATGACATTTATCTCTATACACTCTGTTATTATATATGTTGTCTTCTTGGCGCATGTATGAGATGCACCCGGCTTTGTTCTTTAAAACCGGGTGTTACAGAAGTGGTATCAGAGGAAATGTTGACTGTAGGACGAAACCTAGATAGACTGGACAAACCTTTACCTACTTATCTTATTCTGATTCATTCTACACTCACCTTACTCTGATTCTTTCTACACTTATCTTGATCCTGTCTCACCTTCTACTGTTCTACTCTGATCATCCTTACCTTTTCTACTCTGAGACAAGATGGATTTCACACCCTGGAATCCTTACCCCTATGACATTTTTAAGAGATAGGAAGCCTAAGACAAAATTAAAACTATTTTCTCTATTAAAAATATTGGTTGATTGTGCTGATGCTAAATGCCTGATTTGCTTCTTTGATTGATTGAATTATTATAGATGGACATCTTAGCATGTACCACCATAAGGTATTGAATTAGCTAGGATATGTAAAACATTAATCTGCTTAGCTAATAAATCCCCCAAAGTAACATGATTGTAATTACTGCCTTGTCTACTGCTCTTTCTTACCATATGTATCTAACTCAGATGGTCAATACCAGGAGGGGTGGTGGAATTGACTTGCCTCCTAACCAACACACTCGAAGACAACCTCAGCCACAACCTGCAGGGATGAATCCTCCCAATCCTCCACCAGGCGGAGTTGACCCACTGGTTGCTGCTCAGATGGCGGTGATGCAGCAAATGGCGGACACCATGGCTGATATGCGTGCTCAGATGCAGCAAGAACGCCAGGAGATGCGTCAAGAAAGAGAGGATATACGACAGGAGTTGCGCCAGGAGCGAGATGAGATACGCCAGGAAAGGAGGGCGCAACAACAGCAACAGCAGCAACAAGTGCCACTGCCTCCACCACCACCACCAGTTCCACCTCGTGATAAGCACCGGGAGTTTATGAGTCACAAGCCACCGACCTTCGCCAGCTCGCCGGATCCACTTGATGCAGACGATTGGTTGAAGTCAATTGAGAAGATGCTGAATATTGCACAATGCACTGATCGGGAGAAGGTCTTATATGCTTCGGGACGTCTGACTGGTCCTGCTGCTGACTGGTGGGATTCTTATACAGCTGCCCATGATGCTGCGGACACTATTACTTGGGCAGAGTTCAGTACGCAGTTCAGGAACTACCATATTCCAGCTGGGATGATAAAGATCAAGAAGAAGGAGTTTCTGTCGCTGAAGCAAGGAAGTATGTCAGTCAGCGAGTACCGCGACAGGTTTATTCAGCTATCCCGATATGCCCCTGAAGAAGTTGCTGAAGACGAGAGGAAGCAGGAGCATTTCATTGAAGGACTTAATGGACCATTGCAGTATGCTCTAGTTGCACACACTTTTCCATCATTTCAGAGATTGTTGGATAAGGCCCTGGCTATTGAACACAAACGTGTTCAGCTGGGAGATTTGAAGAGGAAGGCTATCTCACAGGGACAGGGTAGCAGCAGTGTTCGTCCTCGCTACAGTTCACCACAGAGTACACCGCCTCGACCAGGAGGACCACGCCCAGTTCAGCAATCACCACTGAGGACACCTACTCGACAGGCTACACCCACTGGCACCCCGACGAAGTTTGCAGGACAGAGTACAGGCACTCAATGCTTCAAGTGTGGGAAGATTGGTCATTATGCAAATGTCTGCCCACAGAGGATTGCTACTACTCCAACTCAGAACAAGCAACAGACCCCTGGCAAGGGATATTCTATAGCCAGGGTGAATCAAGTCAGTGTTGATGATACTCCGGACGGAGGGGACCTCGTGATTGGTATGTTTTATGTTAATGCAATTCCTGCAACAATATTATTTGATTCTGGTGCTACACATTCATTCATGTCTGCTAGATATGCCAACACAAATGAAATACCACTGCTAAATATGAGAAAACCCCTGATAGTAATTACACCTAAAGGGCCTGTTGAGGCGAATCAAATGACACGTAGATTGACATTAACCATTATGGGTAGAGAGTTTGGAGCTACTGCTATAGTATTGGATTCAAGCAGTATAGATTTGATACTTGGTATGTCATGGCTAAGGAAGGCAAAGGCCGTTATAGCATGTGGTAGAGGTACTATAGAGCTTACTACCACCAAAGGAGAAAGGTTTCAAGTCAATATTGCAGTAACCTCCTCATCCATGCGTGCAATGTTCTTCATGCCTGAGGAGTTTGTTGGTGACAACATCCGGGTGGTTAGAGATTTTCCGGACGTCTTTCCAGAGGAGTTACCAGGGATGCCACCTGATAGAGAAGTTGAGTTTGTTATTGATCTCTTACCTGGAACCGCCCCTATTTCTAAACGGCCATATAGAATGTCCGTAGAAGAGTTGAAGGAACTAAAGAAGCAGTTGACGGAGTTACAAGAGGCTGGGTACATTCGTCCAAGTTCCTCACCTTGGGGAGCACCGGTGTTATTTGTGCAGAAGAAGGATGGATCGCAACGGATGTGTGTGGATTATAGATCTCTTAATGATGTTACGGTGAAGAACAAGTATCCGTTGCCCCGTATTGAGGATTTATTTGATCAGATGCGAGGTGCTAGAGTATTCTCGAAGATTGATCTCCGATCGGGATACCATCAGATGAAGATTAGACCATCGGATATTCCCAAGACGGCTTTCTCGACTCGATATGGACTATATGAGTTTACTGTTATGTCGTTTGGATTGACCAATGCACCAGCTTATTTCATGAATTTGATGAACAAGGTGTTTATGGAGTACTTGGACAGGTTCGTCGTGGTATTCATCGACGACATTCTTATCTATTCTAGGAATGAAAGTGATCATGAACAACATCTGAGGTTGGTGCTACAGAAGCTACGAGATAATCAACTCTACGCTAAGTTCAGCAAGTGCGAGTTTTGGATTGGCGAAGTGCCATTTCTTGGTCATATTATTTCTAATGGAGGAATAGCAGTGGATCCTGCTAAGGTCAAGGAGATTATGGAGTGGAGAGTACCCACTACAGTCGCTGAGATTCGGAGTTTCTTAGGACTCGCAGGATATTATCGGAGATTTATTGAAGGATTTTCTAAGATTGCTAAGCCCATGACATCGCTTTTGGAGAAAGGAAGAGAATTCAAGTGGGATGAGAAATGCCAAGAGAGTTTTGATCAATTGAAGGGAAGATTGATGTCACCTCCAGTATTAATTATGCCAGATCTGCAGAAGGGATTTGACATTTATTGTGATGCATGTGGCCAAGGACTTGGATGTGTGCTTATGCAAGATGGTCATGTGATTGCCTATGCATCTCGTCAGTTGAGGAAGCATGAATTGAACTACCCCACTCATGATTTGGAATTGGCTGCCGTTGTGCATGCACTTAAGATTTGGAGACACTACATTATGGGGACTAAGTGCCAAGTATATACGGATCATAAGAGTTTGAAGTATATATTCACTCAGAAGGATCTCAATCTTAGGCAACGTCGTTGGTTGGAGCTCATCAAGGATTATGATTTGGAGATTCACTATCACCCAGGCAAGGCGAATTTGGTTGCAGATGCCTTGAGTCGGAAGGAGCATGTTCACTCCGCTTTCGTTGTTCAGCTACCTGATGAATTAGCAAAGGATTTTGAGAGACTCAACCTGGGAATTGTTACACATACGGAAGGAGTGACTATCGAATTGGAACCCACCTTGGAGCAAGAAATTCGTAAAGGTCAGATTGGTGATGCTAAGATTCAGGAGATCAAGGATCTTATTACTGAAGGTAGAGGCCCAGAGTTCACGGAGGATGAGCAAGGCACGATATGGTTCAAGAATCGGATCTGTGTTCCCGATATTGATAGTCTTCGGGAAACCATATTGAAGGAAGCACATGACTCAGTTTATTCTATCCACCCTGGGAGCACTAAGATGTATCAAGATTTGAAGCAAAAGTATTGGTGGTATGGATTGAAGAGAGATGTGGCGGCACATGTGGCTATGTGCGATGTATGCCAAAGAGTTAAAGCTGAACACCAGAGGCCAGCCGGACTATTGCACCCACTGAAGATACCTGAGTGGAAATGGGAAGAGATTGGCATGGACTTCATTGTTGGATTACCCCGCACGTCTGCTGGATATGATTCTATATGGGTGATTGTGGACAGGCTAACTAAAGTAGCCCACTTTATTCCAGTGAAGACCACTTATTCAGGAGCTAAGTTGGCAGAGTTGTACATGGCACGGATTGTATGCCTGCATGGTGTGCCAAAGAAGATTGTGTCAGATCGAGGATCACAGTTTACCTCTCGATATTGGAAGCAGTTGCACGAGTCATTGGATACGAGATTGAATTTTAGTTCGGCTTACCATCCCCAGACTGATGGGCAAACTGAGAGGACTAACCAAGTACTGGAAGATATGTTAAGAGCTTGTGCTCTTAAGCATGGTGGAAGTTGGGATAAGAGTCTACCGTATGCGGAGTTCTCATATAATAATAGCTATCAGGCCAGCTTGAAGATGTCACTGTTTGAGGCTTTGTATGGCAGAAAGTGCAGGACTCCCTTGTATTGGAATCAAACTGGAGAAAGGCAATTGTTTGGGCCTGAGATTATACAAGAAGCAGAGGAACAAGTTCAGCAAATAAGGGAGAATTTGAAAACTGCACAATCCAGGCAGAAAAGTTATGCTGATACCCGGAGAAGACTGCTTGAGTTTAAGGAGGGTGATTATGTCTATTTGAAGGTGTCACCACTCCGGGGCATGAGAAGGTTCAAAGTCAAAGGAAAGTTGTCCCCTCGCTTTATTGGACCCTTTTTAATCTTAAAGCGAGTGGGAGAGGTTGCATATCAATTGGAGTTACCAGATCATCTCGCGGATGTTCATGATGTATTCCATGTATCTCAGCTGAAGAAATGCCTCAGGGTACCTGAAGAACAGTTACCAATGGAGGACCTTAGTGTTCAAGAGGACTTGACTTATGCTGAGTACCCCATCAAGATTTTGGATACTTTGACTCGAGTTACGAGGAATAAGGTTATAAAGATGTGCAAAGTGCAATGGAGTCACCACGGTGAAGATGAAGCAACTTGGGAAAGAGAAGAAGAGCTTCGTATAGATTTTCCCCACCTTTTCTCTAGTTCTTCTTAAATCTCGAGGACGAGATTATTTTTAAGGGGGGTAGGATTTGTAATACTCAAGTTGTATACCAAGTATAATAGAGAGAGCTCCTCATTTTGTGTGTCTTATTTGCATCATAAAAAGAGCACCTATGTAATGGAGAGTGACTAAATAAAACAATTATTCTAAAATAAAGAAAAAAGTGCATTTGTTGGAGTTTTATGTGTTGTGCATTAAATGATAAGGTAATAATTATTGGAAACTTGATTAAGCCACATTGAAAACTAGGGTTTAAAGGAAGTAGAGAAATGTTATGAAAATAAAGAAAATAATGTAAATATATTCCAAAAATGTGTATTTCATATTCCAGAATATTATTTGACAACAAATGTGCACAAGGATTGAAAACCAAATTCAAATCCAAATTTAAACTTAGAAGAAAGAAAACAGAAAACAAAATAAAAAGAAAAAAAGAATAAAGCTTACCTGGGCTCTCCTCCTCTGTATTCGGCCCACCTGGGGGGGGGGGAAACACCCGCGCGGCCCACTCAAGCTACTTCGCGCCGCGCCCACTGGGGACTGGGGCCCGCGAGTCAGACCCTCGCCCGCGCGCTGCGTGTTCTCTCTGCGCCCCTTTCGCTCCGCGTGTATGACATGTAGGCCCCGCTTATCAGCTACTTCTCGCTCCGCGCGGTCGTCGCCATGGCCGAACGGCCCTGCTCAACAACCCGCGCGATTTTCCCGGTCTTCATGCGCTCGGTACCGAACCAACCGGCCTATATGACCGTGGAGTAAGCCGCCATCCCTGGACTACCTTACAACCCGTAAGAAGCTCCAGCCCCGTTGTGAGTTAGTCGCCGCCGTGCGGTGACAAGAAGCCGCCGCCGCTGACTCGTCTATTCGCTGCCGTTCCGGTGTCGGCGAGCCATCGGGGTGATCCGCCTAGGCCCGTGGAGCGTGTTAGGACCGGTTCAGCGCCTGAACATCTTGGGACGTCGTCGGGATTCCTAACCGGAGCTCAACCGAACCCGCAATTCCGCCGCTCGCCGTGGTCAGCCCCTCTCCAGTCCTCAATCACGGTAAATCCAGCCCTCATTCCCCTCGCCATGTCCTTCTCAACGTCTAGCACTAATTAATTTTGGATTCGGGGGAGTGCTGGTGGCTGGATTTTGCCCTCACCGGCGAGCTAGCCACCGCGGGCGCTGCTCGCCGTCGCTCAGCCGGGTTGGGGGAGGAAGACTTTATTCGCGCCGTCGGATGTGTTTTGGGCGGTTCGGATTAGACTGGGATACCCCTTCGAGTGCGGGGCATCCAGACCGTTAGATCAAATCCAATGGTCGGCTGCGGATCGAGATTCATTAAATCTCTACCGTCGAGTCCCGATCCAACGATCCTAACTACGTACCGCTTCATCACGCTGGCGATCTAATCTCGCGCGTCTATTTCAGATCGGACGGCCAGTATCTGGCCATACCCCTTCGCGGGTACTTTTTGTTAAAGAGCCCCTGGAAAATTTAGTTATCAACCCGCAGTCCACTGGCCACTGTACACTGAGTCTGGTTTAAATTACCCGCTAGCCCCTGCAGTTTGTAGTATTTGACGCCCAGTCCAGAGAATATTAAAAACAGAGATTTCATATTAGAAATTCGTTTTTAATACAAAAACAATTCTAGAAATTTGTATAATTCATAGAAAATGCATTTTAACTCCAAATTGAGTCATTCCAATTCCTAAAATTTTGTAATAATATTCTCTACCATTTAGAATCACTGTTTTGACATGAACTCTGTTAGAAAATAAATTTATCATCTAATCCTATTATAATCACCTTAAATCTTAGAAGATTCATAACTTAAATTCTATAACTCCAAATTTAGTGATTCCAGTTCCTATGGTTTCATTTTAATATGTAGATTTTTACTGTATATTTTATTCATCTGTTTGGTGTGATGTTGATTTTGGCTATACTATATATGTGTTGTGTTGATGCGAGTAGACGAGCAAGCCACTGTGGAAACTGAGGTTCAACAAGTAGAAGTAGCTGAGCAGGAGCTCATTACAGGCAAGTTGTGCCCTTGATCACTTACTTTTCCCAGCCATGTTCTTATTAATTTTTAATGATCTGCATAGGTTAATTTTGATGGGAACCTTTATGTACCCCAGTTTTGATTACCTCTATACCTTGTTCACCCCTGGAATATTTTTGGGTAGTACTTGCTATTGCTTTATGTGGATTGGGTATGGAGATTCATTATTCAAGATTATTCTGTTATTATTTTGTTATTATTGTTGTTCATGTTAAGATCATTAAATTAATGGGAACATGGAGCGACCACCCGGGAAAACAGTGCTACCACAAGGGTAGTATGGGATGCCCTTGGCTGATTAATTAGGAAAGCTAGTGGAAGACTACCTTACCCGAAAGGGGCAAGGGCAGTAGGGGAGAGGTCAGTGCGGGGAGGTCCCTAGTTGATTTTGCTGCGATGGCTATCAGCTAGGAACCCTTTACTGGATCTTCCCATAAACTGTAGCGGGTTTTCGGAAGCTAGTGGAACTTTGTAAAGGCCTCGTAGTGGATCCCTAGCCATTCACCTCGGTAGTGTCTAAGGGCCTTGCAAACCCAGGCGACATGGGATACACGACTTGTGGGTAAAGATGCGCAACCTCTGCAGAGTGTAAAACTAGTATACTAGCCGTGCTCACGGTCAAGAGCGGCTCGGACCCTCACATGATTAAATATGGAACTTAAGTTTAATTTGACATTTGCATCGCATTTGGGATTATTTTACTATTACTGTTCTTTATTATTATTGAGGTTTGGTATTTACTTACACGTAGTAATTGCTAATAAAATTTTGACCAACTTATAAAAGCAATGCTCAGCCTTAGCCCTTATTTCATTGATCGGCCTTACACTTCATGAACTCCCACCTTTGGCGAGTTCATGTCACATTATTCCCCACGACTTGTTGAGCTATGATCGTATGTGAGCTCACCCTTGCTGTCTCACACCCCCCCCCCACAGGAGAAGAACAGGTTGTTGAAGAGGAGCTGCCTAACACCGAGGAGTTCGATCTGATCTAGGTGGCGTTTCTCAGTCGGCATTGGCGCCATCGATCCTTAGTTCGTTTTATGTTTATCTTTATTTTGTAATAAGACTTCCGCTATGTAATAAATACTCTGATGATTTATGACATTTATCTCTATACACTCTGTTATTATATATGTTGTCTTCTTGGCGCATGTATGAGATGCACCCGGCTTTGTTCTTTAAAACCGGGTGTTACATGCCTGAACTGTTGTTGTTACACTCGTCTGTTTTCCTCATCAGGCTTTGGTGGATGGGATGGCCAGTCAGCTGAGGCTTCAGGGCGCTTCCACCCCGGAGGTAGCCTCATCTCTTGCACGTTGGAACCCAGTGTCGCTTCAACGTCGCGTTTCTGAATTGGAGGCAACCAATGCTGGTTAGTGCTTTTTTACTTCTCTCTGCCTTCGCTGTGGACTGCCTTACTTTCTGACCCCATTTTGTTTGATTATCTCTCGCTAGGTATGATTCAGCAGATTTCCACTCCTGAAGAAAAACATTCTCGAGATCAGGCTGAATTGGCCCAGCGATGCACTGATTTTGAGGAAAAGTACTCTCAAAGTCAGATTGAGCTGAGTCAGGTCTCCGCTGCCTTAGATGATGCCAATGCACTGAGTTCTTCTCTTCATGCTCAGCTCGACTCTGAAAAGGTGATATACAAAACTGTGCTTTGCTTTGCTGTGCTCCTATTACTTGCTTGGTTTTTTGAAGGAACTGACTTGTGCTTGCAGGAAGAAAAGCGTATCCTTGCTGCTTCTCGTGACAATCTTGACAGGTTGTATCGAGATTCTAGCAATTCGCTGACTATCTTGGAAAGAAGTCATCGCTTCACCATGGAAGAATTAGACCTCCAACGTCGTAAACTGCAAGAATCCATGGATGAGGTAACCCGGCTCAAACAGTTGATATCAGCAAAGGATGCTACTATCAAAGAGCTCCGAGCTTCCAAAAAATCCGTCGCCCAGGAGTTAGAGATTGCTCGACTGGCTGCTAAGGCTGCTGAAGAAACTTCTGTTATTCTCAAGGCCCAGCGTGACAAAGCCCTGGACAAGGCTATTCGGGCGGGACGAATCTTGATGAGGAGGCCCGGCGTGGTTGTTCCCGAAGACATAAGGGCTGACGTGAATGCTACCCCTGATTTCTCGAGTCGCCCTTCTTCGTCGGTCGCTCCTGAGAAAGACATTGTAAAATAGAAAAAACATTTTGCGTGCTCCAAGCGCGCGGTTAGCATGATCGAGTATTTGTTAGAGGACATCAGTTTATCATTCGAATGACATAATTACTCTCTCATTGTATCAGAATGACATAAGTTGGCAGTAATGACGCATGATGATTATGAAATTTGTTTGCAGGATATAGAAGTCATCCCCTGAATTATATAGGAGCGAGCATGTCGCACCGGTCTTAAGTTGTTGCCAACTTAGGTCGATCGCTCCGTTTGTAGGGCATAGTGGTCACCCCGGGTTAAGTAAGCGTGAGCATGTTGCACCGCCTTAAGTCATTGCCGACTTAAGTCGATTGCTCCGTTAGCAGGGCATAGTGGTCACCCTGAGTTAAGTAAGCGTGAGCATGTTGCACCGCCTTAAGTCATTGCCGACTTAAGTCGATTGCTCCGTTAGCAGGGCATAGTGGTCACCCTGAGTTAAGTAAGCGTGAGCATGTTGCACCGCCTTAAGTCATTGCCGACTTAAGTCGATTGCTCCGTTAGCAGGGCTTAGTGGTCACCCTGAGTTAAGTAAGCGTGAGCATGTTGCACCGCCTTAAGTCATTGCCGACTTAAGTCGATTGCTCCGTTAGCAGGGCTTAGTGGTCACCCTGAGTTAAGTAAGCGTGAGCATGTTGCACCGCCTTAAGTCATTGCCGACTTAAGTCGATTGCTCCGTTAGCAGGGCTTAGTGGTCACCCTGAGTTAAGTAAGAATGCAAGTCAATCGTAAATGAATTGAGTATCCTTGAAACCTCTTTTTTATTGATGACATATTTCCACTTTACAAAGTACATCATCATCCCAGCAGTTTTGAGATACAGCTAGGGATAAAACTTTCTGAGGTGTTCTATGTTCCAGGAGTTCCCAACTTCTGTGCCATCCATCTGAGTGAGGCGATACGATCCGGGCCGAGTGACTTCGGCTACCATGAAGGGTCCTTCCCATAAGGGTGATAACTTGTGTCGTCCCTCCCCCGTTAGAATTCGGCGGAGGACGAGATCTCCTACTGAAAAGGATCGTTGTCGCATAGCCTTGTCGTGATAGCGCCTTAGAGTCTGCTGATACCTTGCTGATTGGATTACTGCGTTTAGCCGTTCTTCCTCAAGTACATCTATGTCCTCCAGCCTGGTGAACTCAGCTTCTGCTATGCTTTCAAAGATCAGCCTTGGCACCCCAAACTTGAGATCAGCAGGTAGCACTGCCTCCGACCCATAGACCATGAAGAAAGGAGTGTTTCCATGCAAAGCTCGGCTAGGTTGGGTTCTTAGGCTCCAAACGACATAGGGTAATTCCCTTATCCACTTTCCTGCGAATTTTTCATTCTTATCGAAGACCTTTTTCCTGAGTGCATCCAATATCATCCCGTTGGCTCGCTCAACTTGCCCGTTGGCTCTTGGATGGGCTACAGATGCATACTTGATCTGAATGCTCTTTTGCTCGCAGAAGTCAAAGAATTCTGAACTTGTGAAGTTGGATCCTAAATCAGTTATGATGCTGTTTGGTATCCCGAATCTGAATATTATGTCTTGTATGAATTCCACGGCCTTAGCAGAGGTTAAAGAGGCAATGGGCTTGAATTCTATCCATTTAGTGAACTTGTCAATTGCTACCAATACATGGGTGTATCCCCCTTGAGCTTTCTTGAAAGGTCCAATCATATCCAGTCCCCAGCATGCGAAAGGCCAAGTTACTGGTATGGTCTGCAGTTGCTGTGCTGGCATGTGTTGTTGCCTTGATAAGTATTGGCAGGCTTCGCACCTCTGAACTAACTCGGCTGCATCGTTCTTTGCTGTTGGCCAATAGAATCCTGACCTGAAGACCTTCCCGACTAGTGTTCTGGAGGCTGCATGTATTCCACATTGCCCAGCATGGACTTCCTCCAGAAGTTGCTTCCCAGTGGATGGGAGAATGCACTTCATGAAGACGCCTGATGCACCCCTTCTGTACAATATCTCCCCAATAAGTGTATAGTGAGCCGACTGCCTTGCAATGCGCTCTGCCAAATTTTTGTCGTCTGGTTCCTCTTCATTCTTTATATACTTAATGATCGGCCTCCTCCAGTCATCAGGGTCTGACTCTGGTTGATCTATGATGTTGCATTCTTCTGTCTGATCCATTGAGATACTTGGCCGCAGAATTTCTTGCACGAAAACCCCGGGTGGGACCTGAGTTCGACCGGACCCCAGTTTGGACAGTACATCGGCTGCTGTGTTCCGATCTCTTTCTATATGATGAAATTCCAGACCCTCGAAATTATCTTCCAGCTTTCGGACGGCAGTGCAGTATTTTCCCATTGAATCGCTTGAGCAATCCCACTCCTTGTTTATTTGGCTGATGACTACCAGAGAATCTCCGTATACCATTAATCTTTTGACGCCCAACGATATGGCAATGTTCAATCCATGGATCAAAGCTTCATATTCGGCTGCATTGTTGGAGGCTGGGAATAGCAACTAGAGGGCGTACTTGAGGTGTTCGCCTCCAGGCGCAGTGAAGAGAATCCCTGCTCCTGCTCCCTGCAGCTTCAGTGAGCCATCAAAATACATTTGCCATACTTCTGCAGTCTCCGGGTTGTCTGGTACTTGTTGTTCAGTCCACTCCGATACGAAATCAACCAGTGCTTGAGTTTTGATGGCAGTGCGAGGTCGGAACTCGATGTCATGAGATCCCAGCTCACAAGCCCACTTGGCTATTCGACCGATGGCTTCCTTGTTATGAAGAATATCTCCTATTGGAAAACTTGTGACTACTATGACTTTGTGGTCGTCAAAGTAGTGACGCAGCTTGCGGGCAGTTAGAAGTACTGCATACAATAGCTTCTGAACTTGAGGGTACTTTTTCTTCGAGGGACCTAGAACTTCACTAATGAAGTAGACAGGATGTTGTATTGGATAGGCATGTCCTTCTTCTACTCGCTCGACTACCAATGCGGTGCTTACCACGTGAGTCGTGCAAGAGATATACAGTAGCAAATCTTCAGCCGGTTGAGTTGTCGTAGCTCGCCGAGGTGGTTTCAGTACTAGTGGTGTTGTCAAGAATTTTTTAAGAGCATCTAGAGCTTCTTGCGCTTCTGAAGTCCATTGAAACTTATCCACCTTCTTGAGTAACTTGTAAAATGGCAGACCTCTTTCTCCCAGCCTGGATATAAATCTGCTTAGAGCTGCCATACATCCAGTAAGTCGCTGAACCTTCTTTTGCGATCGAGGTGCTTCCATCTTCATGATAGCTTCAATCTTATCTGGATTAGCCTCAATTCCCCGGTGGCTGACAATAAACCCGAGCAACTTTCCGGCTGGTACCCCGAAAACACATTTCTCGGGATTAAGCTTCCATCTATACCGCCTCAGACTGTTGAAAACCAGTTGCAAGTCTTCGATGAAGTCTTTTGAGTCCTGTGTTTTGATCACCACATCATCCACGTAGGCTTCCACACGCTTGCCCCAATGATCGGCTAAGCATGTTTGAATGGCTCTCTGGTAAGTTGCTCCAGCGTTTTTGAGGCCAAACGGCATGGAGGTATAACATAAAGCACCGAACGGAGTAATGAATGCCGTTTTTTCTTCATCTTCCTTTGCTAGACTAATCTGATGGTATCCAGAATAGCAATCTAGGAAAGACAGCATAGAACATCCAGCGGTGGAGTCCACCACCTGATCTATCCTCGGGAGCCCGAAAGGATCCTTCGGACAGTGTTTGTTGAGATCAGTATAATCAACACACATGCGCCAATCCACTTTATTCTTTTTGAGTACAAGAACAGGGTTGGCTAACCACTCGGGATGTAATACTTCTCTAATAAATCCAGCTGCAACCAAGCGAGCTAGCTCAGTGCGAATGGCCTCTCTCTTGTCAGGCGTGAAACGACGCAATTTTTGCCGAATCGGCCTTGCCTGGGGATAAACTTTCAATTTGTGCTCGGCCAGTTCTCTTGGGACTCCCGGCATATCCGCAGGTTGCCATGCGAATACATCTCGGTTATCTTGCAGAAACCGGACGAGCGCGCTTTCCTATTTGTCATCCAAGCTGGAGCTGATGATAGCCGTCTTGCGCTCATCAGCGAACCCCAGGTTGATTCTCTTGGTTTCTTCAGTCGGCCGCATAGAGGTCACGGTCTGAGCTTCGCTCGCTGGTACTGCGAGGTCCTCCTCAGGCTTAGAGTTCGCCAGTGTGGAGGGAGTCGTCGATGGCTTGGCGGTGAGGGCTGCTTGAATAGCCACTCGGAAACACTCTGCGGCGCCTTGGAAGTCGGCGCGCACAGTTATGATCCCTTGCGGTCCTGGCATCTTCAGTATCATGTATGTGTAATGCGGAATGGCCATGAACTTGGCCAATCCAGGCCTCCCGATGATGGCGTTGTACCCGCAGTCGAAGTTCGCCACATCAAACCTCAAGAACTCGGTTCTGTAGTTCTCCGGAGTTCCGAAGGTGACTGGCATGTAGATGTGGCCCAGCGGGTATTCCCCCTCCGTCGGCACGATGCCGAAGAAAGGAGTGTCCGACTCGTGGAGCTCTTTGAGGTGAACTCCCAAGCCTTGGAGTGTCCGGGGGAAGGTAACGTTGATGCTGGTCCCACCGTCCACTAACACCTTCTTCACCCGGCTCTCTCGGATCACCGGATCGACGAGAAGCGGGTATTTGCCCGGATGGTCGAAGTTGAGCCATTGATCTGCCCCAGTGAAGGTGATCGGGTGCTCCGACCACCGGTATGGGGCGGGAGGGCCGGTGGTCGCCACCAGTATCTGGCGATCGTTGAGCTTTTGCTGTCTTCTGTTCTCCTGCGATCCGTGTCCGCCGAAGATGATGTTGACCTCCCTGTCAACGCGTGGGAAAGCTCCTCCTCCTCCCTCCTCCTGCCGATGGGGTTGTCGTGGTTCATCTGGTCCTCCCCTCGGTGGAGGAGGAGGTAGAGGTTGGAAAGGTCTGCCATGTCCGACGGAATGCTTGAAGTCTCGGCAGTTACGAAGAGTGTGGCGCATGTCCTTGTGGTACGGGCACTGGGCGTCGAGGATGTCGTCCAACGTGCGTTTGCCTCCACGAAGTCCTCCTCGGGCGCGAGAGGCAGGTGGTCCGGCAGCGTGCACTTCTTCGCGAGGCCTCTTCTCCCATCGTTTGTCGGGTTGCTGGTTCGTTTCGCGTCGTGGTGCTGCCGGTGCGGGCTTTGCTCCTCTGATGAGGTCCTGGGCTCGCTCGTCGGCGGTGATGTAGAGGTCGGCTTCCCGGAACAGCTCTTCGGAGGTAGTCGGTGCCCTCTGTAGTATGGCTCGGACGAAAACCGAGTCATTGGAGCCTCTGTAGAAGTCCTCAATCACGGCCGCCTCCGTGACCTCAGGGATATGATTTCTCATGGTCTGAAACCTTTTGAGGTACGACCGGAGAGTTTCGTCCCCCCGGCGCTTGATGGATTTGAGGTCCCACGGTTGCGCCGGCTTGTCGGAGAGGGACTCGAAGTTGGCGGTGAAGCGTCGACTAAAGTCGCCCCAGACGTCGATGCAATGTCGGGGTAGATGTCGCAGCCATTGCAGCGCGTCTTGCCCAAGGACAATGGGTAAGTATGCGGTCATCACGTCTTCGGACGCCCCGGCAGCTCGAGCAGCGGTGGTGTAGACGGCTAGCCAACCCCATGGATCCTGCTTAGGCTCATATTTGTCAACATTGGATACCTTGAAGTTGGGAGGCCATTGGATGGCCCTAAGGCGTGGAGTAAGAGCGGACACTCCGCATGTGTCCTCCTGTCGTCGGGGACGATGTCTGTCCCGGGGAGGGGAGTTGTGATTGTGGTTCCTCGACCGTCCTCGGGTGGTTCCGCTAGTTGAGGTCGTTGCCGACTCAGTTCTGGTAGCTTGGCTTTGAGTCGGGATGCCGTGATCCCTGTCATACTCCTCCCGACGGCGAATCTCGTTCTCATGCCTCCGCTCGCGTGAAGCATTGATGGAGCTTCGCGCGTCTCGGCGACTGTTGATGGCGTGTCGTAGATCGTTCGGCGGGTGAGCAAGCGGTAGAAGATGGTTGGCCGCCTGGGTGAACAGTCGTCGGTAGCCATCGGCGTCAGGAGTCCGAGGAAGTCCCTCAGCTATCCGAGCTAGTACCCCTCCGACTTCGCTCGGCGTGTTCATAGCTCGGGCGAAGTCAGGGTTCAGGTTGCGCCCGAAGAATGGATTCTCCCGACGCTGCCTCGCATCTTGCTCAGCCTGTTCCTGAGCTCGTCGGCGATCACGTCGTCGGGAGTTCCTTCGTTCTCTGAAGACGCGTTCTTCCAGGGTTTCTCCTACCTCCGAGACCTCGTCTCGCGAGACAGGCTGCTCCGGATTCCGCTCTCCGGCAGCATGATGTCGTCGAACGTTCCTGCACCGGTTCCTCCGTCGACGGGACTCTCGTTGAGGCGGTTCCTCCCCGGGTACAGTCAGCTCGTCGTCAGAGATGATGGGCGACTCCGCTTTCCCGATGAAGAGGACGTCGGGGTAGAATGGTGCTGCTGTCGTGGTGATCCTCTTCCCGTCCCCCTTTGAGGCATGAGGAACGGAAAGAGCAACTTGTTTCTCCCCGGTTACCTTCTTCCTTGCAATCTGCGTCCACTCTTTTGTCGGAGAGGTAGGCAGTGGAGTTCTCCGGGTCAGCGAGCCCTCGGCCCCCGGCTTTCCGGAGACGATCCTCATCCGGAGAGCTGGAGGTTGTGCTTCTCCGGTATTTTCGGAGTTCGTTGGGGGAGACTTCTTTTCCGGCGGATCCGCGATACGGCGTAGAATTCCTTCTTCATCCGCTACAAATGAGATTGTTCCAAAGCGGAACTCGGATCCGGGACGCAGGGTGATCTTGCTGTAGAAGGAGATGGCCATTGAGCTAGCTTGGATTGTCGACACACCCCCTACCTGGCGCGCCATCTGTCGGTGTTTTGGGTCCGACCGCACACCCGGGGTTGCCCCTCAAGGTGTTTTAGGAGTAGGACGGTGTCGACAACTGTAGCAAAATGGTTCGTGCAGATCGCACGAGGGACAGTGGACGAGGTTTACAGGTTCGGGCCGCTTAGAGATGCGTAACACCCTACGTCCTGGTGAGTATGCTTGGTGAATGTGGTTACAAGAGAGCTCTCTGGATTGAAAATACAGAGAGTTGATGTGGGTGGCTAAGTAAAGTGTCGATCGTTCTGAAGGGGTGCCCCCTAGGCCTTATATACTCGACCGTGGGGCAGTACACGTGGATATGATAACAACAGGTAGCTAAAAGGTAGTGAACCTCTTGAGTTTATCCCTACGTAACCCTCGCCGACTTATCCTCGTATGGCTCCATTGCATGGGGGCTTTAGCGCGGGAAAGTCGGGTCTCTGTTGCGATTTACTTGCTCGACGTTGTGGGCCGTCCGGGTTTGCACCAATCTGGTCTCACGTCGCTCTGCTTTGTTGGTTGTTTCTCCCCAGGCCCACGAAAGAATGACCTTACGATTTATTGGGCCCTTGGGCCTTTCGTGAGGTCTTCTACTCCTTTAGTGGACCCGGGGGACATCTATCCCCCACAGGCGCGCCGCCGTGGCATGAGGTCAGAGGTTGAGGATGGGTTCGTTGCCGTCGATGACAAAAGGAACGCCCTAGATCAGATCTAGAAGCTACGGTATAGATTGCATCTGGTGCGTCGGGGGCAGATCGGACGGATCGAGATGAATCTGAGTATTTAGAATCCGGGCGGTCGCATCTGGATCCTACGACTTGATTGACACTAGGTACCTGGCGTGATCCGCAGCCGTCCAATCCTAATCCGATGGATGGGGTCTCCCGATACCTCTTCGTGGATACATTTTGTTAAAAAGCACCCTGGTGTTTACAAAATTAACCCGCCATCCAGTAGGGTTGCGGTCCGAGTCTTGTAGAAAATAATAGATGGGCCCCTGCTTTTCCCTATATTAGTGCGCCCAGTCCAGAGTGTTGGAAACATCAGAAAATAAATATAGAAATTGATTTTCAATGCAAAGATAATTACTAGAATTGGTTTAATTCATAGAAAATTCATATGATGTCCAAATTAATCCATTCCAATTGCTATAATTTTGTAATATTATGGTTTATCATTTAGTACCACTGTTTTGACATGAATGTCACAATAAAATTTATATCCTAATTAATCTTATATCAAATACATAAAACCCTTAGAAATTCATAACTCCTTCGTTTTAACTCCGAATTGACTCGCTCTAGTTGCGTTAGTTTTGTACAAGTATGTACTATGCAATAACAACATTTATTATACCATGTCCCATTATTTTATAATTAGATTTCTATTTAACTTATGTTGGTTAGTCTTGTTAATCTGCTTATCATTATAATCTACTAGAATATAATTTATGGTCAATTTATGACTTAGATTAAAGTTGAATAACCTCTCATATGATTTATATTAACCAATTTATAATATAGTTTAATATTTTAATCACACAGATCTTTTGTAAAATTATAACTCCTTAACCATGACTCCGATCTTAGTAGTTCTCGATCCCACAATTTCGGAGCTTTGCGTAGATCATTATTATTCAGTTTGTTCTTATGTTTGGTGTGATGTTAATTTTATCTATACCATGTTTGTTTGTATTGCTACGACTAGCGCGAGGTTTCGAGGACCTGAAGAATTATCCTATTAATTGGAATCTCAAGTGCCAGGCAAGTTGTGCCCTTGATCACTTTTGTTACCCAATAATATTCTTTATTATCACTATTCATGCATAGGTTTAATTTTGATGGGACCCAATAGGTCACCCTAGTCTGTTTATCCTGTTTACCTTTTTACCCCTGAATCACTTGGGTAGTTATGGTATTGCATTATGTGGTTTCGGGTTAATATTTCATTATATCTGTGTTCCTATTATTCTGTTATGTTATTTATGTTCATGATAAGATCATTATGTTAATGGGAACATGGAGCGACCACCTAGGAAAAACGTGCTACCACAAGGGTTTAATGGGACGCCCTTGGCTGATTAATTAGGAAAGCTAGTGGATGACTACCTTACCCGAAAGGGGCAAGGGCAGTAGGGGAGTGGTCAGTGTAGGGAGGTCCTTGGGTTGATTTTGCTGCGATGGCGGTCAGGCGAGGGATTCTTGCACTGGAGCTTCCTATAAACTGTAGCGGGTTTTCTGAAACTTGTGGAACTTTGTAAAGGCCTCATAGTGTTACCCTGCCTCGCCTCCTCGGTAGAGGTGTATGGGATTCATGACCCCTTGGCAGATGGGTAACATGAATTGTGGGTAAAGATGCACAACCTCTGCAGAGTGTAAAACTGGTATACTAGCCATGCTCACGGTCATGAGTAGCTCGAAACCTCACATGATTAAATATGGAACTTAAATTCAATTTGTCATATGCATTGCATGGGATTTGTTATGAAATTTGTTCTATTATTTATTACGGTTTGGTATTTACTTACATTTAGTAATTGCTAATAAAATTTTGACCAACTTTAAAAAGCAATGCTCAGCTTTAACCATTCACTTTGGTAAGCCTTACACTTCACATGAACTCCCACCTTTAGTGAGTTCATGCCACATTATTCCCCACAACTTGTTGAGCGATGAACATGTGTGAGCTCACTCTTGCTGTCTCACACCCCCCTCAGGAGAAGAACAGGTGGTTCAAGTGGAGCCACTCAACGAGGAGTTCGATTCGATCTAGGTGGCGTCTCCCAGTTGACTTTCTGGCGCCAAGGATGAATTTTAGATCCTGTTATATTTATCTTTTATTTTGTAAGACTTCCACTATGTAATAAATACTCTGATTATATTGTGACATTTATCTCTATACACTTTGTTATTATATATGTTGTCTTCTTTGCGTATGTATGAGATGCACCCGGCTTTGTCCTTTAAAACCGAGGTGTTACAGTTGGTTTTCCACTTAAAAGTATAGGGAGAGGAAGAACTGTAAGTGGTTAAATTGTTCAATGGAGGGTAGAAATACAGAAAGGTTAGCTAGTAATCCAAGAATCCATAATACATCCTCGAGGAGAACACAATGCAAGGCTGGTATGAAACTAAAAAATCTATGATGACTCAAAAGAAAATATTATAGCCATACGAATCGATCTGGTACACTTAGAACATAATCATGATTTCATTAAGAAAGGTATTGTAAAAAACATCTACAATGCAACAAGGCTCATGATCCTGAGTACATGGAGTTTCTAAGTTCAATGCAGCAAAGCAGAATCCCGCAACACTGTATCATGGACTTCGTGTCTGAAATGCATGGTGGTCCTGAAAATGTACCAATTACAGCAAAGGACATTGCTAATTTGTAAGAAATGTTTTCTTTATGAATTTAGGATATAAAATTTAAAATCCATGTCAAATTAATGAGTAATAATTATAAATTTTTCTGAACTATACAGGAAACAGGCGAAGCAACGAGAAAAGAATGCCAATGATGTGTCTAAGCTTTTGACTTTTTTTCCTTATGCAAAAGGGATAATCCACAATTTTTCTCTGACGTCCAGCTAGACAATGAAGGAAAAATATTGAGTATTTTTTGGTCTCATGCTAGTCAGCAAGGAGAGTATGTTGATTTTGGGGATGCAGTTACCTTTGATACAACTCATAAGACTAATTTGTATGGAAAACCCCTAGGAATGTTTGTTGGTGCAAACCACCACCTACAATGCACAGTGTTTGTGTTCTCATTGCTGGGAGATGAAACTGTTGAAACATTCGAGTGGGTGTTTAATGCATTCAAGACATGCATGGGGACTGAAGGACCAAGAGTAATGTTGACAGGTATGATTTATGTATATATAATAAATATAAACTCGAAATACATGGAGTATAAATTCAATAACATGTGCATATTTACAATGCATGTGAGTCATGTTTTGGTATGTACCATACATTGTTTACATAAATAATCATCTAATAATGTCTCACAATGAATATTTATAGATCAAGGCCCTGCAATGCCAGTGGCATTACGTCGGGTCTTCCCAAACATAGTCCACAGGTTGTGTCTATGGCATGTGCAAAATAAGTACATGCCATTTCTAAATGAGTTGTATGCACGTTATGCTGAAGCGGATTTTAAGACAAAATTCCAGTCTATAGTACATCATCCATTGACTGAAATAGAGTTTGAGGCTGCATGGACAATGTTGATTGATGAATTCAACCTGCATGAAGATGGCACTCTTAGAAAATTATATGAAATAAGTAAGGAATGGATTCCTATTTTTTTCAAACATGACTATTGTGGGCATATGGTCTCTACACAACATAGCGAGAGCATGAACAAACTCGTGAAGAGCGCTCATGTCGATTCAAACACCCCACTTCATGAGTTTGCGAAGCAAATGTTGAAACTACTGCATAGCAGGAAGATGCAAGAAGGAAAGGAGACGCTAGGTTGTATGGTATGTAATATTATTTATGCATTATATTGTTTAGTAGGCTCACAACAAGTATCTAATTAGTACATATGCAGGGTCAAAAAGATACCACAACACTATAGGCCTGTTTGGTTTGATGCCTAAGTTGCCACACTTTGCCTAACTTTTCTGCCTAAGGTTAGTTCTTCAATTCGAACGACTAACCTTAGGCAAAGTGTGGCATATTTAGGCACGAACCAAACAACCCCTATATATGTTCGAAATTAGGGTTGCAAGGGCATACACAAGGGTTGTGATGAATATGTTCGAGGAGTCAATAAAATATGCTACTGCGTATAGGATATCACTTGATCCAAATGGAGACACAAATGATTGGTTGGTGCAGCATACATCGAGATCGAAAAAAATCGTGTGGGGGCAACACCAATTCAGAGTGATGGCGGATGTAGAGGCTGGGAAGTTTAAATGTGAATGCAAACAGTGGGAGCACACATGTAAGCTAGAGTTATGATATAACGTCATATGATTTATACGCTAATAATTAAAGGTGAATGTGAAATGTTGCCCCCTTGTTTAAATGTAGGCCTATTTTGTGTGCATCTTATCCAAACATTCATGCACATTCAGCTAGAAAGGATACCTAAGGAATACATTCTACAATGTTACACATACTCAGCTAGGCAAGATGTGGTATTTTCAAGAGATGACAGGAAAATGAGTGGAAAGGATGGAGAAACAAAATCATATAGGCGGAAAATGTTGCTTAAAAAGGCAATGAAGGTGGTAAACCATGCTAGTATGTCAAAGGCAGGGAGTGATAAGGCCTTGGACACAATGGACGAACTATTGGAGATGCTTGGGCGTTTGGAACCAGATATAGGATGTGAAGATGCTGGTGGTGCAAGTACTGGAGAGTGCAACTGTAATGCCCTAGATTTGGGGGTATAATTTTTCTTCTTTTTACTCACCAAATTCAGGCGTTACTCTCTTTTCTCTTCCCGTTTCGCTCCTTCTTCCCAATTTCAAAGCAATATAGCGACTGGTGTCCATGTCATGTGTAAACAAAAACCTAAGTTGACATGAGTGTTGCATCATGCCGAATCATATTTCTTTGTCTGATTTCGTGCTTAATCGCGTGTGTTGCTTAGTTTCGTTTCGGATTTTGCTTTGTGAATTGATTTTCGATCCGTGGTTGTGCGTGCCACGGGGTTTTGACCCACGGTGCGGCCCAGCCTAGCCCGACCCAGCCCGACCCGACCCAGCTCGGCCCATGCGCCCCTGGCGCCCCCTGCTCCCCTTGCTCGCCCCCTAGTCCCTTTTCTCTCATTTGATTTCTCCCGTGCAGCAACCTCTCTCTCTCCCATCTCTCTCTTTCCCCATGGTGCCCTAGGTTTTGGAGATGGTGATCGCCGGAGTTGGATCCCCGAGGTGAGCTCCCCTCCCTTCTCCTCTCTCTCCCTCTTCCTCTTCCTCCCCTTCCCTTCCCTGCGCGCGCCCCCTTCTTCTCCCCTGCGCGTGCGCCCCCTGCAGCCCCTCGCGTGCACCCCCTGCAGCCCCTCGCGCGTGGCCTTCGGCCCCCTCGGCGCGGCGGCCCCTGGCCCCTAGCGTGTGGCTCCCCCGGCCCTCCCCATGGCGGCCCCCGCCCTCCCCTGCGGCGGCCTCGGCCCCCGGCGGCACGGCCCCCCTGCTCCCCTGCGGTGGCCTCGGCCCCCCCGTGGCGCGGCTCCCTCGCCTCCCCCGGCACGGCCGTCCCGGCCCCCGACGGCGGGGCCTCGGCTCCCTGCGCGCGGCCCCTGGCTCCCGGCGGCGCGGCTTCGACCCCCTGCGCGTGGCCTCCGGCCCCCCTGTGCGCGGCGTTCCAGCCCCAACGGCGCGGCTCCCTGGCCCCCTCGCACGTGGCCCCTCAGCCCCCTGCACGCGGCCGTCCCGGCCCCGGTGCGCGGCCCCTGCCCTCGGCAGCGTGGATCCCCAGCGCGGTCCCTGCGCGCGTCCCGGCGCAGCCTGCACGGCCTCGCGCTCCCCCGTTTACCCGACGCGTTCCCGCGTGCACAAACCCACGTGTGCGATGATTTATTCTTGGTTTTTAATTAATTTTAAACCCTGTTTAGTTAGCGTGCTGCATCGCGCGCTTCGTCGCGACATTCCATTCTAAATTCAGTTTGGATGACGTATGCCGTCGTGCGTTTCGTCGCGCGACGCTTAACGTTTATTTATAATTAATACAAGAGTCCCGTTGCGCACTCTGTCGCGCTACGAGTCGTTTATTTCTTAATTCAATTTAAATGTTGTGTCGCGCGTCTCGCCGCATGACCATTTCCTTTAATTCACCCTTATCTGCTTATATGATTAAACATGGAACATGACTTTATCTTATATTAAACACGATGGCCAAATTAATACCATTCCGTTTAGACGAGTATTTTAATTTATAATCATCTAACGTGATCGCTCTTCGACCGTAGCCTCGACCGTTACTTTCTCTTTCTCGCTTAGCCGTAGGTGTGAGCCCTGCGTCGAACGTCTGTTTATTTATTGCATTCTATTGTATGGTGTATTGTTCTTTTATATTAAAGGTGTGGAATGTATGTTTGAACTCGTATAGATAACGGTCAGTTGGCGGAGTCCGAAGGAGTTGCAGGTGAAGACCCTGAGCAGCAGTCGGTTGGTGAAGGCAAGTGTCCCTTGACCCATCTATGTCCTACTAATTCTTATAATTCACTCCCCGCATTTACACAGTTTATACCTAAGGATTGACTAGCTTTTGTCTATCTTGTCCTTGTTTACCTATTCTGGTTGGGTTATTTCAGTTTAGTTATATGCTAGTGCTTCATATTAATCAATGAACATGATGAAATATCTATGATATGCTGTTCTCCCTTTTGATTATGATGATGGTACTGTGACATTTAAGGGGGCTCGAGCAGTTTCTCGAGTGCCTCTCCATAAGGACCTATTCGTTGGATGACCGCCCGGGAAAACAGTGCAACCATGAGGGTGGAGTGGGACGCCCTTAGCTGAGTAATTAGAGGAACTAGGGTGTAGTTCGCTTTGTCGTCGTGCCGTTAATGGGGCTCGATGTATGCGGCTCGCTCTGCCAAGGTTGGTTCGCCCCTTGGGGAGGAGTGCAGTGCATTTAGGAAACCTAACGGGCGGCTACAGCCCCAGGAAATCTTTGTAAAGGCTACGTAGTGAGACCCTGCCTATTCACCTTGGTAGTGTTTAAGGGTTTGATCGGCCAGAGGCAAGAGGGAATCACGGCTTGTGGGTAAAGTGCACAACCTCTGCAGAGTGTTATGAAACTGATATATCAGTCGTGCTCGTGGTTATGAGCGGCCAAGGGAGCTCCATTGATTAGAGATACTTGATCAGAGATGTATGGTTTACAGGTGGTGATGAGGATGATGATTTTGGTTATGACTATGGTACTGGTAAGTGGTATTCTTTCTGTTTGGAAAGGGTACATTGGATTAATAACTTGGGTTAATGCTAAAACCTGGCTTTCTACTAGTAAATAATAACCTAACCAACTAAAAGCAACTGCTTGACTTAACTCCACATAAAGCTAGTCCACTACAGCCAAACGGAACATTTTGCTGAGTATGTTGATGTGTACTCACCCATGCTTTACACACCAACCCCCCCAGGTTGTCCGCGTTGCAACCACTGCTCAGGTGAAGATGAAGCCGTGGAGGAAGACTTCCAGGAGTTCCAAGAGTACGATGAGTTCTAGGCGTGGTTTAGCGGCAAACCCCTAGTTGGCTGCCTGTGTAGGCCGTGTGTATCTACGTTTCTTTTCCGCACTTTGATAATTGTTAAAGACTATGTGGATGTCTCAGACATCATGATGTAATCGACTATTATACCCTCTTTTATGTCATTATTTGAGCATTGTGTGATGATGTCCAGTTATGTAACTGCTATGTACGTGAATTGCTGATCCTGGCACGTACATGGTTCGCATTCGGTTTGCCTTCTAAAACTGGGTGTGACAGCAACCATGTGGGTGTTGTTTTATATACAATTATTGTACATTTTATGCAGAACTTAATTATTGCTAATTGTAAAAATTAAATGTTCCAGGGCGAAGAGGATGTTGTTGAAAACGATGAAGGTGAACATGTATTGTAATGTGATAACGAGGACCATGTGGCAGTACATTCACTGCAACAGGTAATATTATGGCAAAAAAACAATGGCAATTTATGTATAATGCAAACACATGTGATGATTTATACATTATTTGTAATATTGACTATAATGCACTAATGAGTAGGATGGAAGCAGAAATATTGATGCACATCATCAATCTGAGTTGCAAATGACGCTTGTTGAAAATGATGATTGTGAAGGGACACAATATGGGGATGTTAGAAAGGTTTGAATTTTAATTTTATTAAATTGCAAATATTCTGTTTATTTAATGTTCGTAAATATTTATAATTTGGCATCATAACATTTGTCCCTATAAATACTTCTTTGTATGGCATGTAGAGACTGGAATATGATGTAGATGGCATAACCTTAGTGCGCCCAAATAATGCAAGGCCAAAGGGAAGGACGATCAAAACTAGTGAGCAAAGAGTTGTGAAACTGGGTGCGAAAGGAGAAAAGAAGAAGACTCGAAAGTGCCCAAAATGTGGCATTGCTGATGGACATAACAGCCGTACCTGCCTGTCTGTGGAGGAAAATGTGCCAGAACCTCCAAATTATCGGGCCCACATGCACCTGTCCTTGTCTCAAAGACCTCAGATTGCTATGCAGGTGCACCAGATAACTTAACAGGATCTGTCCGATTGCCCCAAGGACATCGGATAAACCACGAACAACCAAGATCGCGAGATTAAGTAATACAAATCACACACACCAATATTTTTGCAGCGGAAATATTATTACCAAATTTTACAAGTTATAAAAATTTTACATTATTTTATCAGAGTGATTACAAAAGTATAAGTTTGAAATATATGCTAGCTCAAGTGACCATCCTCAATAAGAAGTATAGAAGAGTTACTTAGACTTATAAGAAGGTCGAGCCCACCGGCACTTAACACCATCAACAGCAGCACAAAGTTATAACCCGAAAAACAACAGGGAATAAAACCCTGAGTACGGAATTACTCAGCAAGACTTACCCGACTAAAGAAAAGACTCTCAAGGGTATGCTAGCTAGAGGGAGTCAAGATATGGCTCATCAATAATCAAAGACTCTGTTTGCAGAAATGATTACTATTAATGGATCCTTAAAATCCCATTTTAATTGTCAGGTTAAGTAAGATTACCTGCAGCTAGAGTTCTCTCTACCCTAGTTCAATCACTTGACCTGCACTAGCCAATTTCTTAACAACCCTTCATCTTTACTGGATTGCTACATGTAAGTCAGTGACCAAGTCTTCATATCCGCCAAGTTACGGTGATCCAAATCGATTATACTCAGTTGAGGATCTCCAATCACACGACATATGTAGCACTTAACCCTTGCATATGTCAACTCGCCACCGGGGTTCTTAAGACCAAATCAGGTTCACGCCAACCGAGAGCACAGCTACACCACCGTCCAGCCTCTTGCCACTGAGGGTACACGCTACTCTCGCCATCTCTCCACTCCCATTGCGTGGTATCTTATTCTGGTATTAGTCTGCCCGAGGCAAAGCTTACCCATGACGAGGCATGTGACCAGTTAAAGGGTCCTCGGTCAGCAGGCCTACATCGAGACGGTCCTTAATCGACTCAGACGGAGACACTACACCGAGACTCCTTTCTCGTGCAAGTCAACCGCCCGGTCTCAGCTTTATTATTTCAAACCCAAAGTTTGGTACCTGGCAGAGGTACATCTTTTCCGATGTTGAACCCATCATGGTCGTGATGGATCCACCATCAAGTTTTATTTTCGAAAACATTCCCACCCACTGAAGCATCACTTTTGTTTTAAAACAAAACATTTTTGTTTGCTAAAGTAAGGCTAAGCATCATAAAATTCTTTTCAAAACGGGTATCAAGAAAGGTTAATCAATTTTCAAGGGAGGAAATGCATCAACGATTTAGCACACAACTCCTATCACCTAATGCATCAAACAAGGTGATAAAGATTTTAAAACACAAGGAGGTGGCAAATGCACCGGGGCTTGCCTGAATAACACTAGGTTAGTGTTGTTAGATGATGTCCGCTTGACGAGTATCCCTCGACCGAGCACTTGATTGATTTAACCATCTTCAAGTTGGTCCATCAGCTTCATCTTGCGGATTAGCCCGTGCTTGGGGTCGACTTGGGTCATCTTCCGCACACGCGATTATTTATCGTACCTCATGAGATGCATGATGCACATATATGAGCACGAGTATAACGAGTATAAGATAGATAATCTACACTAAAAAGGATGAAACACTTAAAACCAAGCATTAAGCATCATGAATATCACAGCAGGGCATCGACTACATCCATTAACCAAATTGACATAATAACACTAAAACATCTATTTTTATTCCTAGCTTTTTATTAACTCTTTAAACTGTGTACCTTAATTACTTGATTTACCTATTTATCTAAATCGATCATCACAATATACGCATGCTAAACTAATAACGTTTATTGAAACCAACAATTCTAGCTAATATATTTATAGACCTAGTTGACTGGAATACGAATTAACTTACCCTGACTAATTCAACGCGATAGTCGCAAGCACGACGACGGTTCTGGTTGACGCCGTTGATCATACACGTCTGGCGAGCGAGGCACATAGTTTCCATTCTTGACTGAATATCCGTGGGATTCCTTTTTATCGAGCTAGTGATGCGTGGCCAGCACCAGAGTGTCTTCACAGCTTGGGGGCTTGGCGTAGACGAGGATGACGTTCGATGACTTGTTCGAGCACTTGGTGAATATAATGCTGCTAGCTTCATCTTCACCTGATTCTTGGGGTTTCTTAGTGATTTGTGGAACGACGACGAGATCGTGTTTGGGGTGAGCTGGTGGGGTGGGGGTCGAGCAGGGGATGACGGGTTCGATGACTCAACGGTAAACGCGAACACGCTGAAACTCGATGGATGAGGAGCGAGCGCACACGGGGCAATCAGCACGGAATTGGAACGTGGAGAAATTGCCCACTGCGAAACAAACTGAGCAAGGAGCGCTCGTGAACTTTATAGCGGAATCGGCAGCAGCCGATGCCAGAGCGCACGGCGAGGAAGCTTCGCAGTTTGACGAGACCGTGGCCGAGCGAAATTTATGGCGCGGACAAGGGAAAGACTTGGCAAGTAGCGACGCGAGAAGCAAAGCGAGGTCACGGTCGGGCGGCTCGGACACAAGCACACGCAACGCTTTACCGTGTCCAGCGCGCGTCACGGACTCGATGTCGACTGCGAGTAGTTTTGCGCGCACGACAACGCGACAGAGGAGAACTAAATAGGGAGCTTCGCGGTAGCACGCGCAGGAATAACGGAGCGCTACGCGCGGGATGCAAAGGCGAGCACGACGCGAACTGGGCAGAGCGCCGGCCGAGGGAGCTGCTCGGCACGTGCAGGGAAGACAGAGGACGCGCGGCGCTAGGCGCTGGAGACCAGAGAGGAGAGCTGAGAGGGCGCGGCACCAGAGAAGCGGCCATGAGAGAGAGCTGGACGTGAGCAGGCACCTGGGCGCGCAGAGAAACAGGGCAGAGGCACGCGGCAGAAAGGAACGCAGCAGCCATGGAGCTCGGCTGGGCGGAGGCGCGCGCGTAGGGAAATGAGCAGGGATGGAGCAGAGAGGAAGTCGCTGGCTTGCCGCGAGGGAGCAGGGAGATGGGCGACCGAGTGAGCAGCGGGGAAGATAAGGGCGCGCCATGGAGATCTGGCCGACGGCCGCCTGAGGAAGATCCAGCCGGAGCTGGAGCAGCGTGAGACGGTGAGAGAGAGAACGCAGGGAGAGGAACGCACGCCGGCTAGGAGTGGAGCGCTCGGAGTGATTTTTATCAGAGCAGCGGCAAAATATCCTCAGGGGCGGCGGCTTAAAGATTCCCCCCGCACGCGGATGAGAACAAGCCTGGAAGAAAAAAAAAATCTGAAAACGAAGCTTGTCCTCCTCCCTTCCAAGAAGAGATCCCAAGTCTCCAGAAAGAACATCCAAAGCAGTGTCATACTTTTTCTCTTGCTCCAAAATTGAAACATAGAGAGAAAGTGCTTCTGGCTCATGTAAACTATGAGAATTTATGTGCTTCTTCAGCAATGCTTCAACTAGTGCCAATAATTTCACACCACCACTGCTAAAATGCACCTGCAGCTCAATGCTGCAAACGGCCCAAAGCAAAAACCTTTCTTCTCCTACAGTTTTGTACATTTTGAGAGCTGTCTGTTGTTGTTTCACGTATGTGTACTCTCGAACATAGCAATTAAAAAGCCCCATCATTAATTCCAAGTTACTTGGATACTTTGTACAGGCATACTCATAGCATGAAGTAGCAAGATGCAATCGGTCAAGCCTTTGAAATACTATTTGTAGAGTGCTAAGTGTAAGATCATCAAAATGAAAAATGTTGTCTGAATACAATAGCTCCTTAGCATTCAGGGCCCCGCTCAATGCTTCATCAGGCTTTCCCATCCTTTCCAGAATAAGAGCCTTGAGGGCGATGGGCACACGGCAGAGGAGATTGGAGCTGAGGCCAAGCGCGTCGCAGGAGAAGCTACGCGCGAGGAGAAGAAATGCCAGAGAACGGCGGCTCTGTAGAAGAAATAGGGAGGGAGAAGATAAGGAAGAGAGACTCGGCTGGGAACAAAAAAATCAAGGGAGAGACGTCTGTAGGATAGGAATGAGAAGATATTTTCCTTTTTTATTTTATTTTTTTTAAACCACATATATATATATATCACGACGAGATACATAACAGTATTCGGATATGATTTGATTTTGCGAATTCTTTGAACTCGGATAAATTCGTACTGTTAATTCAGTTTTGACAATTTAGATCAATGCGAGAAACAACAGACCGAATTAAACGGATTTCGGTTTCAGTATTTTAATTTGCACTTGATCCAGTTGACTTCAGACGAATTCCGTTCGCTATTCGAACACTCGATTAGAGAATAATTCAATTAAACATCCGTAGACGTGATGTCACGGATGACAAAAAGGGGATTAAATTATTTTACACTGAAAGCTTAGTCGTCGAGTTCCATTTAATTGGCCCGGGATAAAACCGTTCGAGTGGGTCGATCTTCCGAATTTCGTATTCGCGCGAGCGATAAATTTTAAATAATCACCAGACGCACCGATTTTCAGAACAAATATGTTCCAAACAGCCCGAAAATTTAGGAAGAGCCTGGACAGATAAGAAATAAAAACGACGTCGCACTTGCGACAGACGAAACCGATGCGATATAAAAATCGCGATAGGCGAAGATGATTAAAATTTAGCGTCTGTTTTATCCACTGATATTACGTGCTTAATTCCATACTCGTTGTCGAGCGGAATATAAACACCTGGGTGTTACAGCCCTCCCCCCTTAAAAGAATCTCGTCCCGAGATTCGGAGCGAAAGACTTCTAAGGGTAGAGAAGTATGTAACCCATGTTCATATCAGCGATAATCATAAGACAGTCCAGAGTGAAGGCGAGTGTCTCAGGATATGGTTTCTTTAGTGGACATAGCATGTATCGTCACAAGCTAATTTTAGAGATATCCACCAATAGAAACCATGTCTGCCAGAAGAACACATAGGGTTCCATGTGTGCAGTTTGCTTTTTTTGATGACACTGTACTATCTGAGTCTGTTGAGCGAGCGACTAATGCGCGATTTTACCCGAACAGAATCAGATACACCATCTTGGGTAAAACACCCAGAAAGAGGTTTACTAATAGGTGGTTACAGTAAGTTCATAGCACAGGGACGGGTGTGGATGTCGAATACTGTCGCGGTTAACATATGGCTAACCCGAGAATTCAAGTCCACGAAAGATGGTATAGATTTGAGAGAATCACCAGCGGAGGGATCTGTGGATGCTGCCTTTGCAATCAGTCCATTTTATTCAGCACTAATCATGATCGACTTGATTACACATGCTGGAAAAGCATACGTGAGGCAATCGAGGCACGACTGATTAGGTGGGTATTGGTCGACTTAACTTAACTTTTGTGAGTACTTTATTTAGAGTGGGTTAGACCAAAGTGAGTTCAGGCAAATCGATTAAACGATCTCTAAACTCAACCTTTGTCCATTGGGCAGTTACAAGTTAGTAAAACCAACTTGTTGAACTACTTTTGACATTGAGCACGTCCTCTCAGTACCATCGGTAAGCCAACGGTTGAGAGTTCACACTTGCTAGCAAAAGGCCATACATTTGGGTAGAAATCCATTTGGTCAGGTTGTTCATCCGTTTCTTCATGCGAGATGAACGGACTTGGTTAGGGAATACATAGATTAAATAAGGGGACGAATGAACAAACTCCTGCATCTCAACAGCAGGGGAAAGTCAATCTCCATTTTGAGAGCTAGTTAGTTGTTTTCCAACACTAAAAAGCTCCAAGGCTTCACCTTTACACAAAGGATGTAAAGGGAATGTGTATGTGTGAAGTCACCATCAAAATCAAGGAAAAGAGACCACATATGAAAGGGGTATGCCCTTTTGATCCGGCAAAGATGATAGATGTTGCTTGATCACTTCACAAACAACATAAAAACTGTTTCAAGGAATAGATCTATGGAAGATAACATATTGATATAATCTCACAATGGATTATGACTACTAACTGTGATACTAGCGTGTGCCGAGTAGCGCAACCATGTTCGCACACGCAGAAGGCCCTCGGTTTCGTCACAGCACCACAGGTTTTAGTCATAACACCATTATCAGATATAACCAATAAGAAATCTCACGCGATACAAATGAATTGGGCAAGGGTGACAATACACAAAGAGATACTCCACTTGTAAGGATGGTTACAAGTAGAGAGCCAAACAGATCATGGCCCGATGAAATGAACAGGGCATGGCCATAACCTAAATTTGTATGAGTTTGGTCATGGAGGGATAATGAAAAATCAACTTTGGGTCATGGTTCACTAATTAAGAACATGGCCTAGTTTTGGGTTTAGGCAAATAAGCCACTAACCTTCTATCGACACATCAAGTGCAAGAGGATTACCTAAAGAATGGAGGACGGATATTTCATCGAAGTTCATAATACAATATTACACCACATTATCTACAATCAATGGTTACTGGAATTAAGATGAGAGAAGCATTTTGGATGTATAGGTGACAAATATGATGCAACAATCAGGATGCATGCTCGTCTTATTCGTCCTCACTGATTTTGCCAACATAATGTGGCGATAGCGTTCTATCTCGATGGCATACTTACGTTTCTCACGGTATTTTGCTAGTCGTCAGCTACACATACGTTTTTGAGGTTAGTGTACCTGCAGTAAATCCATCATAGCCCAATTCCCAATGATGCAAGTCACACATGACAGTTTATCACAGTTTATACTCCATATATTGCTATATGGAGGCCAGCTCATCATTAAGTGCTGAGCCACGCATAGGCGTCGTTGCCACACTTTAACCATAGGGCAACTCATTATGGTAACTCACCTTCTTACCTGAGCGTAGGTGCGTCGTTGCAAGTACAATACACTTCTCAGTATTCCCATGTCTGTATACCCATACACATCCATGGGGTACTGAATTCCTAGAAAAGGAAATACTCCACATCGCAGTTTTCGTATATACATATGTAGAACATGTATATAGTCAAGCGCTTTTTATACTCTTCCCTAGACCGACGGTTGTTCGGTCATGCTCTCACATCTCACCTTACCTTGGGCGTCGATCCATTCAAAACTGAATGGCCTCAAAAATAACATTACACATGTATGCAATACCCCTGGTTGTGGGTTATTGGTTTTAAACTAAGCCACCTGAATAGTCCTTAACTTAGAGCTTAACAGAGGATGTCGCTAGCATTGTAGTTTTTCAAAGCCAAACAACGTGTTTAGTTGAAAATAGGTTTTTTGAAACCAAAACTTTTGTTTTTGAAAATATGTATGTGACCATATATACTTAATCCTGCTCCGATACCAGCCTGTGGCAGAACCTCCAAGTTATCGGGCCCACATGCACCTGTCCTTGTCTCAAAGACCTCAGACTGCTATGCAGGTGCACCAGATAACTTAATAGGATCTGTCCGATTGCCCCAAGGACATCGAATAAACCACGAACAACCAAGATCACGAGATTAAGTAATACAAATCACACACACCAATATTTTTGCAGCGGAAATCTTATTACCAAATTTTACAAGTTATAAAAATTTTACATTATTTAATTGGAGTGATTACAAAAGTATAAGTTTGAAATATATGCTAGCTCAAGTGACCATCCTCAATAAGAAGTATAGAAGAGTTACTTAGACTTATAAGAAGGCCGAGCCCACCGGCACTTAACACCATCAACAGCAGCACAAAGTTAGAACCTGAAAAACAATAGGGAATAAAACCCTGAGTACGAAATTACTCAGCAAGACTTACTCGACTAAAGAAAAGACTCTCAAGGGTATGCTGCCTAGAGGGAGTCAAGGTATGGCTCATCAATAATCAAAGACTCTGTTTGCAGAAATGCTTACTATTAATGGATCCTTAAAAATCCCATTCTAATTGTCAGGTTAAGTAAGATTACCTGCAGCTAGAGTTCTCTCTACCCTAGTTCAATCACTTGACCTGCACTAGCCAATTTCTTAACAACCCTTCATCTTTACTGGATTGCTACGTGTAAGTCACTGACCAAGTCTTCATTTCCGCGAAGTTACGGTGATCCGAATCGATTATACAAAGCTGAGCATCTCCAATCACACGACATATGTAGCACTTAACCCTTGCATATGTCAACTCGCCACCGGGGTTCTTAAGACCAGATCAGGTTCACGCCAACCGAGAGCACAACTACACCACCGTCCAGCCTCTTGCCACGGAGGGTACACGCTACTCTCGCTATCTCTCCACTCCCATTGCATGGTATCTTATTCTGGTATTAGTCTGCCCGAGGCAAAGCTTACCCATGACGAGGCATGTGACTAGTTAAAGGGTCCTCGGTCAGCAGGCCTACATCGAGACGGTCCTTAATCGACTCAGAAGGAAACACTACACCGAGACTCCTTTCTCGTGCAAGTCAACCGCCCGGTCTCAGCTTTATTATTTCAAACCCAAAGTTTCGTACTTGGCAGAGGTACATCTTTTCTGATGTTGAACCCATCACGTCCGTGATGGATCCACCATCAAGTTTTATTTTCGAAAACATTCCCACCCACTGAAGCATCACTTTTATTTTAAAACAAAACATTTTTGTTTGCTAAAGCAAGGCTAAGCATCATAAAATTCTTTTCAAAACGGGTATCAAGGAAGGGTAATCAATTTTCAAGGGAGGAAATGCATCAACGGTTTAGCACACAACTCCTATCACCTAATGCATCAAACAAGGTGATAAAGATTTTAAGACACAAGGAGGTGGCAAATGCACCAGGGCTTGCCTGAATAACACTAGGTTAGTGTTGTTAGACGATGTCCGCTTGACGAGTATCCCTCGACCGAGCACTTGATTGATTTAACCATCTTTAAGTTGGTCCATCAGCTTCATCTTGCGGATTAGCCCGTGCTTGGGGTCGACTTGGGTCATCTTCCGCACACACGATTATTTATCGTACCTCATGAGATGCATGATGCACATGTATGAGCACGAGTATAACGAGTATAAGATAGATAATCTACACTAAAAGGGATGAAACACTTAAAACCAAGCATTAAGCATCATGAATATCACAGCAGGGCATCGACTACATCCATTAACCAAATTGACATAATAACACTAAAACATCTATTTTTATTCCTAGCTTTTTATTAACTCTTTAAACTGTGTACCTTAATTACTTGATTTACCTATTTATCTAAATCGATCATCACAATATACGCATGCTAAATTAATAATGTTTATTGAAACCAACAATTCTAGCTAATATATTTATAGACCTAGTTGACTGGAATACGAATTAACTTACCCTGACTAATTCGACGTGATAGTCGCAAGCACGACGACGGTTCCGGTTGACGTAGTTGATCATACACGTCTGGCGAGCGAGGCACATAGTTTCCATTCTTGACCGAATATCCATGGGATTCCTTTTTATCGAGCTAGTGATGCGTGGTCAATACCAGAGTGTCTTCACAGCTTGGGGGCTTGGCGTAGACGAGGATGACGCTCGATGACTTGTTTGAGCACTTGGTGAATACTATGCTGCTAGCTTCGTCTTCACCTGATTCTTGGGGTTTCTTGGTGACTTGCAGAACGACGACGAGATCGTGTTTGGGGTGAGCTGGTGGGGTGGAGGTCGAGCAGGGGATGACGGGTTCGATGACTAGACGGTAAACGCGAACACGCCGAAACCCGATGGATGAGCAGCGAGCGCACACGGGGCAATCAGCACGGAATTGGAACGTTGAGAAATTGCCCACTGCGAAACAAACTGAGCAAGGAGCGCTCGTGAACTTTATAGCGGAATCGGCAGCAGCCGATTCCAGAGCGCACGGCGAGGAAGCTTCACAGTTTGACGAGACCGTGGCCGAGCAAATTTTATGGCGCAGACAGGGGAAAGACTTGGCAAGTAGCGACGCGAGAAGCAAAGCGAGGTCACAGTCGGGTGGCTCGGACACAAGCACACGCAACGCTTTACAGTGTCCAGCGCGCGCGTCACGGACTCGATGTCGACTGCGAGTAGTTTCGCGTGCACGACAACGCGACGAAGGAGAACTGAATAGGGAGCTTCGCGGCAACACGTGCAGGAATAACGGAGCGCTACGCGCGCGACGCAAAGGCGAGCAGGACGCGAACTGGGCAGAGCGCCGGCGAGGGAGCATCTCGGCGCGTGCAGGGAAGACAGAGGACGCGCGGCGCTGGGCGCTGGAGACCAGAGAGGAGAGGTGAGAGGACGCAGCACCAGAGAAGCGGCCATGAGAGAGAGCTGGACGTGAGCAGGCACGTGGGCGCGCAGAGAAACAGGGCAGGGGCGCGCGGCAGAAAGGAACGCAGCAACCATGGAGCTCGGCTGGGCGTAGGCGCGCGCGTAGGGAAATGAGCAGGGATGGAGCAGAGAGAAAGTCGCCGGCTTGCCGTGACGGAGCAGGGAGATGGGCGACCGAGTGAGCAGCGGGGAA
Source organism: Zea luxurians (assembly GCA_029449295.1). Classification (NCBI taxonomy): domain Eukaryota; kingdom Viridiplantae; phylum Streptophyta; class Magnoliopsida; order Poales; family Poaceae; genus Zea; species Zea luxurians. The sequence continues at coordinate 48,975,118 of JAOPSE010000010.1, forward strand.
GATAAGGGCGCGCCATGGAGAGCCGGCCGACGGCTGCCTGAGGAAGCTCCAGCCGGAGCTGGAGCAGCGTGAGACGGTGAGAGAGAGAACGCAGGGAGAGGAACGCACGCCGGCTAGGAGTGGAGCGCTCGGCGTGATTTTTATCAGAGCAGCGACAAAATATCCTCAGGGGCGGCGGCTTGAAGATTTTCCCCCGCACGCAGATGAGAACAAGCCTGGAAGAAAAATAATCTGAAAACGAAGCTTGTCCTCCTCCCTTCCAAGAAGAGATCCCAAGTCTCCAGAAAGAACTTCCAAAGCAGTGTCATACTTTTTCTCTTGCTCCAAAATTGAAACATAGAGAGAAAGTGCTTATGGCTCATGTAAACTATGAGAATTTATGTGCTTCTTCAGCAATGCTTCAGCTAGTGCCAATAATTTCACACCACCACTGCTAAAATGCACCTGCAGCTGAATGCTGCAAACGGCCCAAAGCAAAAACCTTTCTTCTCCTACAGTTTTGTACATTTTGAGAGCTGACTGTTGTTGTTTCACGTATGAGTTGTTGAGTAATTAGACAAATTCCAGATTAAATTCTGAATATAAATCATGACAAAATCACAAGCACTGAAGTAAAAAGTCAAATCAGATGATGCGAACTGATTAGACATACTGATAGATGGCGCGCGCCGGAATCAGCAGGGTCGACGACGTCGAAGTAGCGAAATCAGCAGGGTCGACGAGGTCAGAAGATCACGAGCAGTCGCGTGAAGACGCTTCCCAAAAACCTTATTCAGCCTCTCCTGGTGCAGGATCTAGAAGGCAAAGGGTTCCGGAGACCTGCTCTCCTGATCGCAGATGCACCTCTGCGGTCGGGATGAAGAGAACTGGAAGGCGGCTCAGTTGTGAAGAGAGGCGAAAGCGAACTGGGATGATTTGGAGGCTGGCTGCTGGGCTCCTTTTATAGGGCCGAGTCTGCGACCCCTGATCTTATCCGCCCACAAAAATCTCGTGACAGTTGAGATTTTATAGCGATCGGTTAGGATAAACGTAACAGCCAAGAAACCAAAAAATCAAACGGCAAAAGGTAGCCGCGCCCCCGCAAGGCGAGGGGCCGGATTTCGGTAGACCATTCACACGCATGTCGTGCGCCCGCGCCCTTCGCCCCGCCCCGCCGGGCCCCGGCCCAGCCAGGCCAGGCCAGGCGAGCGAGCGCGCGCGCGCGTGTGGCTCTCCACACTCTCTCCTCTCATCCATGACTTGGTGAGTGAGTGTGGCTTCCATATTTAAGCTAGCTCTACTCCACTAGAACTAGCAATATGGTGCTATTGGTTCCACCAATTCCCTAGCCATCCACTTGTATGGGCTTTTGAGATTTTCCTAGGATTTATTAGAATTTCTTAACTGGGCCAAGCCCATAAATCCTAACAATCCCCCACCAGATCTCAAATGCCCATCTGCAGTTTTTGCCACTGTTCACTACTGTTTAATATACTAGTTTTTCAGCAGAGACTGTTAAGTTGAACTTCCGCCTAGAACTCCAAGCTACACCAACCCACAACTTGGACAATGGACTATGCCTTGAATTGCAAGTTTTGCGTGAATGGGTTTAACTTGAAGTCATGACCAGTACCTGGCTACCAGTAGTCCCCTTCTCGAGTGGAGCATATACGTCGTACTCCAAGGTCTCTTCATGAGTTTACTAGAGATCACCCAAATCTCATAGACTGCGACGTTAGACAGTCTAACTCATATAGGTGTGTTCTTTCAAAGAATGTTCTGCAGGACAACATCTTCGCTAATACAAGCCAACAGAACACATTAAGGCACAAAGTCAACCTGCCTTACAGCATTTGAGAGTATTGCATCTTTACTTAGAGAGGGTCAAAGGTTACTCTCCTCAGTTCACCAATGGCTTGTTCTTCCCAGGACCTAATTCATGGGATCTCCGATCACATAGACTGGGTTTCCACCATGGCAACTTTATTCGGGTCTCATACCCATCTCTCTCGATGCGATTTCTATCACATTACGTGGTAGTCCCTTGGTAAAAGGATCTGCCAGATTTTTATCTGTTGAAATATAAGTCACACTTATAACTCCGGAGTTTCTCAACTTTCTGACAAACTTCAATCGTCTTTTGACATGTCTTGATGACTTTCGATTATCCTTAGAACTCGTCACTTTAGCAATCACTGTCTGATTGTCACAGTTCATAAGGATAGCTGGTATTGGTTTCTCAACCACCGGCAAGTCCATCAAGAGTTCACGCAACCATTCTGCCTCAATGGTTGCTGTGTCAAGTGCAGCTAGCTCGGCTTCCATGGTTGACCTCGTCAAAATGGTCTGCTTACATGACCTCCATGATACCGCACCTCCACCAATAGTAAAGACATAACCACTGGTGGCATAAAGCTCGTCTGCATCAGATATCCAGTTCGAATCACTATATCCTTCAAGTACTGCATGCTGACCAGAATAGTGAATTCCATAACTCATTGTACCTTGCAGGTAGCGCATAACCCGCTTGAGTGCATGCCAATGATCAGTCCCGGGGTTTGACATGAACCTGCTCAATTTGCTCACAGCAAACGAGATATCGGGCCTTGTTGCACTAGCAAGATACATGAGTGAACCGACAATCTGAGAGTATCTCAATTGGTCTAAACCAATTCTCTTGTTCTTTCGTAGTGTCACACTGGGATCATAAGGTGTTGGAGAAGGTTTGCACTCAGAGAAGTCAAATCGCTTCAAAACCTTTTCAACATAGTGAGATTGCGAGAGAGTAATCCCACCATCTGCCTTAATCAGCTTGATGTTTAGAATCACATCAGCTTCTCCCAGATCTTTCATATCAAAACTCTTTGATAGAAAAGACTTGACTTCATTGATCACATCAATGTTTGTGCCAAATATCAATATATCATCAACATATAAGCACAATATAACTCCTTCGCCCCCACCATAGCGATAATATACACACATGTCTGCCTCATTAATGGCAAAGCCTGCAGACGTTAGAGTAGTGTCAAACTTCTCATGCCACTGCTTTGGTGCTTGCTTCAGACCATACAGAGATTTCAATAACTTGCACACCTTGCTTTCTTGACCCTTTACTACAAATCCATCAGGTTGTTCCATATAGATTTCCTCGTCCAGCTCTCCATTAAGAAAAGCTGTCTTTACATCCATCTGATGAACAAGGAGACCATACGAGGCAGCCAAAGAAAGTAGTACTCGAATAGTGGTCATTTTAGCAACAGGTGAGTAAGTATCAAAGAAGTCTTCTCCTTCTTTCTGAGTATAGCCTTTAGCCACAAGCCTAGCCTTGTACTTTTCAATTGTACCATCAGGCTTGAGCTTCTTTTAAACACCCACTTACAACCCACAGGTTTGCATCCATAGGTTCGATCAGTGACTTCCCACGTACCATTTGAAAGAATGGAGTCCATCTCATTATGAACTGCTTCTTTCCAATCATTTGCATCATGCAAATGCTTCTGCAATGGTAGTAGGAGTATCGTCCACAAGGTACACAATGAAATCATCACCAAAGGCAAAATCAGCTGATTAGACAAAAGCGAACTGATTAGACATATGATAGATGGCGTGCGCCGGAATCAGCAGGGTCGACGACGTCGAAGTAGCGAAATCAGCAGGTTCGACGAGGTCAGAAGATCACGCGCATGTTGTCCGCCCGCGCCCTTCGCCCCGGCCCGGCCAGGCGAGGCGAGCGAGCGCGCGCGCGTGTGGCTCTCCACACTCTCTCCTCTCATCCATGATTTGGTGAGTGAGTGTGGCTTCCATATTTAAGCTAGCTCTACTCCACTAGAACTAGCAATATGGTGCTATTGGTTCCACCAATTCCCTAGCCATCCACTTGTATGCGCTTTTGAGATTTTTCTGGGATTTATTAGAATTTCTTAACTGGGCCAAGCCCATAAATCCTAACATGAGTACTCTGGAACATAGCAATTAAAAAGCCCCATCATTAATTCCAAGTTACTTGGATACTTTGTACAGGCATACTCATAGCATGAAGTAGCAAGATCCAATCGGTCAAGCCTTTGAAATACTATTTGTAGAGTGCTAAGTGTAAGATCATCAAAATGAAAAATGTTGTCTGAATACAATAGCTCCATAGCATTCAGGGCCCCGCTCAATGCTTCATCAGGCTTTCCCATCCTTTCCAGAATAAGAGCCTTGAGGGCGATGGGCACACGGCAGAGGAGATTGGAGCTAAGGCCAAGCGCATCGCAGGAGAAGCTACGCGCGGGGAGAAGAAATGCCAGAGAGATCGGCGGCTCTGTAGAAGAAACAGGGAGGGAGAAGATAAGGAAGAGAGACTCGGCTGGGAACAAAAAAAATCAAGGGAGGGACGTCTGTAGGATAGGAATGAGAAGATATTTTCCTTTTTTATTTTATTTTTTAAACCATATATATATATATATATTTATCACGATTTTTAGTGATGTAAAATGGGTCGAATTAAACAAGATCCATAATAGTATTTGGACATGATTTGATTTGATGAATTCTTTGAACTCGGATACATTCGTACTGTTAATCCAGTTTTGACGATTTAGATCAATGCGAGAAACAACGGACCGAATTAAACGGATTTCGGCTTCAGTATTTTAATTTGCACTTGATCCAGTTGACTTCAGACGAATTCCGTTCGCTATTCGAACACTCGATTAGAGAACAATTCAATTAAACATCCGTAGACGTGATGTCACAGATGACAAAAAGGGGGTTAAATTATTTTACACTGAAAGCTTAGTCGTCGAGTTTCATTTAATTGGCCCGGGATAAAACCGTTCGAGTGGGTCGAATTTCCGAATTTCGTATTCGCACGAGCGATGAATTTTAAATAATCACCGGACGCACTGATTTTCGGAACAAATATGTTCCGAACAGCATGAAAATTTAGGAAGAGCCCGGACAGATAAGAAATAAAAACGACGTCGCACTTGCGACAGACGAAACCAACGCGATATAAAAATCGCGATAGGCGAAGATGATTAAAATTTAGCGTCCATTTTATCCACTGATATTACGTGCTTAATTCCATACTCGTTGTCGAGCGGAATATAAACACATGGGGTGTTACAGAAAATAGGGTTAAATTCGCTAGCCTTGCTGATAGAAAAAGAGGACGACCGCCTGGGTCTAGAAACAAGAATTCAACAATGGCCCCAGTGGAATGAGACATCCACATCAAAGAATCATAAACTGGTTGATTCTAGAGAATATGGACCCGATGACGATAATTTGACATGATTGTGAAACATACATGCAAAAATATTCTATAGGATTGTATGGAAATGTTATGATCATGATACTATATGATGATTATTTACATTAAAAGCTCACTGTATGGATTATATCTATTAATGCAACGTAATTATTTCCTATGAAATATGCTAATGGTGGATTTGTTTGGCCATATAAGCAGATACTCACTCCATGACATAAAGTATTTATATTGAAAAAATTAAACAACCGCGTATTGAAGTCACTATGTATATACTGTCGCATATCGTAAAAAACTAAATAAAAAGGCGTAAACCATTACAGATATTTGCATAATCAAGATAGAGCAGAACTGAAAAAGTGTACATAGCTGAACATAAAAAGGCAGCGCATTGAAGTCACTATATATACAGGCGTATATCGTAAAAAACTAAATAAATAAGCATAAACCATCCTAGATAAATGCATAATCACGACAAGCATAACTGAAAAGAGTACACAAATGAACATAAACAGCCGGAGCATTAGGTCACTATGTACATGCTGGCGCATATCGTAAAAAACTAAATAAAAATGCATAAACCATTACAGATAGATGCATAATCATGCCACAGCAGAAATGAAAAAGTGCATAACTAACATATATAAATATGTCCATATAAAATATAACTAGCCGGACATAGCTAGGAGTTTGCTAAGAGCGCATATGGCAAAAGTATTATATGTATGCTAACATAAGCCAACAGACCATTATGTACATAAGCACCATTCAGTGACAGTAACATAAACTAGGCTACTGCTGAGATAACTTGAAGCCAACAGACCATCATATTGAGACTACCATTTAGTGACAGTAAACTACACTAGGCTACTACTGAGAGAACTTGAATCTTTCTAGATCTGAAAGCATGGAGATGTTTTTTGTTTAGACGATGGAATATATGTAATGCAGTACAAGAGAGCGAATGTCCTCTGAATTATCCTGCAAACCAATATAAGGAAAATGTGAGTTAGACATAATTATACATACATTGTGTCATAACACAAAAAACAAAGTCTAGCTATCAAATACGTACCGATTCAAAGGCTGCATTGATAGCTCCATCCATGTAGTCGTAGTGCTGCATATATCTCATAACAAAAATCCACAATCATTAGACCCGGCTTTCATTGTTGGACAGTTCATGGGGAGTTCAATAGGGTACTTCCAAAAAGCAGGGAGGGATGATCTTGGTCGAACATTTTGTATGGCTAGATTGAGCCTACTCATTATTAACCTGGCCCATGAAATCTTCCTGTCACCCATATCCATAGGTGTACAATGGTAATTCTTCCGGGTAGTCCCACCAAGTTCTAGACCATATGGGTTGGAATCTAACACATGTATGCGTCCAATCTGAAAATTAACAACATATAAGGTCCAATGTCCTGCGCGTAGCATGGGTACCATTATCTGCATGTACAAAACGAAAAAAGCCAAATGTTGAATACACTATGCTTGATATGCATGAATGTGATTGAAATTTAAATGCAACAAAAATGCAGTGACAATGTGATGGGTCAGTGAACAGATATTTACTGATTTGTACTCATCCAGCTTCTTGAAGGAAGGTAGTGTCTTCAAGAGGTAACTCTCCAAAATTGAAGGGTCAAATGGACGAGGAGACTTACTATGTTGCTCCTGCTCCTGAAAGTTCAATATAGCCTAATAGGATAGAGTAGTTATTTGTATTTTCCATATATGTTATGCATTAAATATAAGTGGTATAAATGTAGAAGTCATACCCCAACATTAACATCTAGTATGAGCTGGTGAGCATTCAATGAAGGAATATGTTTAGATGAGTCATCGCGGACATACTCAATGAAGCATTGCATAAACACATTGTCGATACACGCGCCATCAGCAAAGGATTGTTGAATGTCACGACAATTGCCATGATGTTCACCAAAGTCTGATATTTCTATAAATGAAAAATTGAACATACAACAATGGAAACAACTGTTATTTATAGATATGAGGTACATAATTACATAATATATCTGTAAATACTGAACACTGTATAAAAATTGAATTTAATGTACTAAATGGGAAGAATGATTTATTGCATTCAAACATTGAATAAAACTTAACAGTGTCTATATCGTTACCACAATGTTGATCAATCAGAATACATAAGAATTAGACAGTATGCCAGGTAAACAAATTTACGAGTCTATACATGTCCATGTCAATGTCCTTAGAACACATGTAGGTTCGGAGAGAGTGAGCACATTCTAATTTGGATAGGAAGATGCCTGAGGCACAAACACTTCCAATAGGAGTCTTGTCAAAGACTGGGCCAGAGTCATGGTCAACTATGCCATCTGGCACTTTCTGACTTTGCTGCACAACAAAGTGAAGTATTCGTTAAACATAATATGTAAACATCAAATGCACACTATCAAGCCAGAAAATATATATAAGTCAAGCTTAAATACTAACAGTATTAGGTGTAACAGATTCATCAGGGCAACTCTCAAAGACTCGTCACACTTCCTGCTGTCTGATAACTAACTTTTCCACTTGACTAGGAGTCATCTGCGACTCTATCTGGGTGGGTGTCATCAATGGTTCAGATACAAGTTGATCACCAGATTGGGAGGCTGGTTCAACACATTGAAAACTATGGATTAGTGCATCATATGTTTGCATGAAGTATAAATATATGATGAAAATGACAGTTGACCTGGAACAGATTTCTTGCAAGATTGTGTCACATTATCTTCAATGTCTGAACTATATGACTCAGCCCGAAGAACCTTGTCAATCAACTCTCCAAATGTATCAGTTAGCTTGGACTGCTGTAACACCCGGATTCTAGGGGTCCAAAACCCGGGGTTAACATAAACACCAGGTATGCTGGGACCAAGTCTCATACATATGATGTATAGTGGCACAGGATCGAATGTCACAACTTTATATATATAACAGGAGTTCTATACAAAATAAGTAATTACATTATAAGGAGACAACGGTCCAGCAACCCAAAGTTGACTGGGAGACGACGACCTAGACCTCTCACGAACTCATCACAGCATCCTCCATGAGCATCATCCTGCAGTACCTGCTCTTGACCTGTGGTGTATGTGAGACAGCAAGAGTGAGCTCACATACGTTCATCGCTCAACAAGTTGTGGGGAATAATGTGCATGAACTCGCCAAAGGTGGGAGCTCACGTGAAGTGTAAGGCTTACCAAAGAAGATGGTTAGAGCTGAGCATTGCTTTTAAAGTTGGTCAAAATTTTATTAGCAGTTACTAAGTATAAGTAAATACCAAACCCAATTAAGTAATAAATCAAAAGTAACAACACCACCTGCAATGCAATGCATATGACAAATTGAGTTTAAGTTCCATAATTTAATCATGTGAGGGTCCGAGCTGCTCATGACCGTGAGCACGGCTAGTATACCAGTTTTACACTCTGCAGAGGTTGCGCATCTTTACCCACAAGTCATGTTACCCATCTGCCAAGGGATCGCGACTTCCCATACACCTCTACCGAGGAGGCGAGGCAGGGTAACACTACGAGGCCTTTACAAAGTTCCACTAGCTTCAGAAAACCCGCTACAGTTTATAGGAAGATCCAGTGCAGGAATCCCTTGCAGGACCGCCATCGCAGCAAAATCCTCCCGAGGGCCTCCCTACACTGACCTCTCCCCTACTGCCCTTGCCCCTTTCGGGTAAGGTAGTCTTCCACTAGCTTTCCTAATTAATCAGCCAAGGGCGTCCCATTCCACCCTTGTGGTAGCACTGTTTTCCCGGGTGGTCGCTCCATGTTCCAATTAACATAATGATCTTATCATGAACAATAAATAACAACTGATAACAAAAGTGTAATCATGAATAGTGTATCTCCATACCCCAAACCACTTATAGCACTAGCAAGTACTACCCAGAAAGTTCAGTGGTAATCAAGGTATAAAGATAGACAAACTAGGGTAACCTATTGGGTCCCATCAAAATTAACCTATGCAGATCATTATAATTAATCAGAACATGGCTGGGTAAAAAGAAGTGATCAAGGGCACAACTTGCCTGGGCCTTGAGATTCCAGATACCAGGATGATCCTTCAGGTGATTCGTGACCTCACTGCTAGTCGTAGCAATTCAAACAAACAGTGTATAGGCAACATTAACATTACACCAAACATAAGTACAAAATACACATTATTAATATACATATTAAAATAAGATCATAGGAACAGGAATCATTAATTTTGGGGTTATAGATTTTAAGTTATGAATTTCCCAAGGTTTAATGTGATTAAAATATGATTAAATGATAAATAAATTTCCTGACAGAGTTCATGTCAAAACAGAGACACTAAATGATGAAGAATATTATTACAAAATTTTAGAAACTGGAATGGTTCAATTTGGAGCTAAAATGAATTTTCTATGAATTATCTAAGTTTTAGCAATTATTTTTGTATTAAAAATCTAATTTCTAATTCTTTTAATCATTTTATTACTGCACTGGACTGGGCCTCAATTACTGGGAAGCACAGGGGGCTCTGGGTAAATCTTCTAAGACTCAGAGCACAGTCGCATAGGACGGCGGGTTCTATTTCAAAAAGTCCAGGGGCTCTTTTAAAAGACTGCCAGCGCGAAGGGGTATAATCTAATTCCAGTCGTCAGATCAGGAATCAAGCGCCCGAATTAGATCTGATATAAACCGAACCGGTACAAAATAGAGGCCACCGGATCTAGATCGGACGGCGCAGATTTAATTTTGTCCAGAGCCACCCGATCCATCCGATCGGATATCAACGGCTGACGCGAAACCCACCAAAACGTTACCCGCCTTCTAATCCGAGCCATACAACGAGAAATCGACGGCCCACGATTCCCGGCCGAACCCCGCCCAACTCCGGCCACCGGAATACCCCCGTGCGCGGCGGACCATCGCCGGAGTCAAGCGATTAGGCGCCCCAGTGTGCCATTCTCTAATCCGAAGACTTATACACGATGCCCGAACTGTAGCGTATCGATTAGGGTCACATACCGTTGATCGAAGAGGGCAGGGAGACACGGCCGCGGTGCGCGGCGGATTGGGGTCGAGGTAAGGTCTCCGGCGAGGAATTACCGAAGCAAGACCGCCCCGATTCTTCAACTACGTGCACCAAAGCTTCCGCAACGACCCGCCGAAGATCCCGAGCCACCAACGGAGCGAGGTAACGACGGCGGTCCCCGATGCCCACGGCTCCCGATCTTCCGCGGCGGCACGGTGGCGCACAGCTACGGCGGTGGTCGCGATAGTAGGGAGATAGGGAGGAGAGGCGAGCCCGGTGAGCTTTATACCCGGAGCGCACCCACGGTCGTTGCACGGACGCCGAGATTACCGGCGAGCTTCGGAGTCCGCGCGATGGTGTTCGTCGCGATTCGGTTGAGGAGGTGAAGCTGACGTGGGGGCCCCGCGATGTCAGCGAGAGAAGGAATACGCGGGCGCGGGGGGGGGAAAGCGACTGACAGAAGTGGCCCACACGGCGGTGAAAGGGAGCGCGGGCATGTGAGCAGGGAGGCTGACGGGGTAGCCCCACCTGTCGGCGAGTGAATGCAGCGCGGCGGGGGTGAAGTTGGGCCGCGCGGCGGGGATTTCCTAAGTGGGCCGAAAAGCGCGAACCAGGCCCAACAGCAGGTTTTTATTCTTTTTCTTTTTATTTTCTATTTTCTTTTCTCCATTTTCAAATCCAATTTGAATTCAAGTTTAAATTCAAACTTTGTGAAGAACTTGTCCTCAGTTTGAATAGTATAATTTAATAATATAAGTGTGAAGGATGTTTATTCTGATTTTATTTTATTTTATGTAGTATTTTTCTTAGTTCTTCCCTTCTCCTTTTATTTCCTATTTTCTATTTTCCTTTCCATTTGAATTTCAAATCAACACAAGTTTAAAGTTCAAACACTTATTTTGGATACACACATAGAACTTCAGCATAATGTGCAAAAACATATTTTATATATTATTTATTTTAGTTCTTTTAGACAAGCTTTTAATCATATAGTAGAATAATCCCTACCTTATTACTTCTAGGGAAATCAAATTTACATTGTAGACTATATATATTAAGAAATAGCTTAATCCTAATTCTTTTATATACCCTAACCCAAAGGCAATTTAGATTATCTAAGTATCTTTAATTATGTATTTTTAACATATACATGAGTGGAAACTCCTAAATTATGATTATCTTTAAGGAAAGGTGTTTTGATTTAAAATCTTTGAGAATTTTTCTTTGTCTTCACAAGGTTGAACTTTAGGGTGTTACAAATCCTACCCCCCTTAAAAATAATCTCGTCCTCGAGATTTGTAAGAAAAAAAAGGTGCATGTTCATATTGATTCAACACATATGCATAAACAAAAATCTCGGCATGATGCATATCTTATTAGCAAAACACAGGGTCAAATGGACCTTATTATTATTACTAAAATAGTAAAATACTACTACTGGCTAAACTAATATTTAGGTCTTACAAATAGTAAAATATATATATATATATATGTATCTATATCTATGTTTATCTCTTTATTCTTGTTGCTCGTTGACTTCTTCACCGACTACTTCATCTCCAACTGGCTCTTCTTCTTGAATTTGAATTTCAAGTTCACCGGGTTCAGCTTCTACTTCTGTATGATGGGCATATCCTCGGTTGATGGATAGGGGCTGACTCTTCCCTGCTGAGGCTTGTCCTTGCTTCATCGGTGCCGGTGTAGTGTAGGCAGCTCTGTTGGGACAGTAGTTGGCGTAGTGTCCCGGTTGTCCACACTTGAAGCATGTCCTGATGGCGGTTGTGTTGGGAGCAGCGGGTCCTACTGGAGTGCTTGCCTTTGGAGGAGCAGTTGGTGTCTGTTGGGTTTGTTGTCCAGAACTGCCACTAGTTGATGTACTTGGAGTGGTAGTATAGCGAGGACGGGAACTACTCCCAGCCTGCCCTTGGTTGACAGCCTTTCTTTTCTCTCCAAATATACTCCTCTTGTTTTCTACAGCAATAGCTTTGTCAAGTAGCCTTTGGAAGGATGGGAAGGTGTGCGATACCAGCTGATATTGCAAGGGTCCAATCAAACCATCCAGAAAGAGCTCCTGCTTTTGCTCATCATCCTCAACATCTCTGGGAGCATATCGAGATAACTGGATGAATTTGTCTCTATATTCACTTACGGACATACTTCCTTGCTTGAGAGATAGAAACTCCTTTCTCTTAATCTTCATGAGTCCAGCAGGAATATGGTAATTCCTGAATTGTGTGGAGAATTCTTCCCAGGTAATTGTATCGGCAGCAGCATGGGCTGCACAGTACGCATCCCACCAATCCGCAGCGGGACCAGCAAGACGACCCGATGCATAGAGTACTTTCTCTCGGTCCGAGCACTGGGCTATGTTGAGCATCTTCTCTATGGACTTTAACCAGTCATCTGCTTGCAGTGGATCTGCGGAGTTGGAGAAGGTTGGTGGTTTGTGGCTCATGAATTCCCGGTGCTTGTCCCGGGGTGGAACTGGTGGTGGAGGTGGAGGCAATGGCACTTGTTGTTGTTGCTGCTGTTGTTGAAGTTGTTGTTGCAGCTGCTGTTGTTGTACCCTCCTCTCCTGGCGTATCTCTTCCCGTTCTTGGCACATTTCCCGACGTGCATCCTCTCTTTCCTGGTGCATTTCTTGGCGTTCTTGCTGCATTTGGGTGCGCATATCTGCCATAGTGTCAGCCATTTGCTGCATCATTCTCATTTGGGCTGCAACTAGTGGATCAACTCCGCCTTGTGGAGGATTAGGAGGATTCATCCCTGCTGACTGTGGTTGAGGTTGTCGATTAGCAGGCAAATCAATTCCACCACCCCGCCTGGTATTGACCATCTAAGTTAGAAGCATATGGTAAGATAGCTTTGCAAGGGAATCATTTAGTAGACAGAATGAACAAGCTAATAGTTGGTTATGTACTGGAATTTCTTTGGCAGGGCTGGGCCAGATATTTTATGTCAAGACTAGGGTAATTAGTTGTACGAGGTGAATGTCCAAAGGTAAGATAGAATATGTCAAGATGAGATAGATACGGAATACTACATATATTTTCTAAGGGGATAATCTAGTTTGTCTATTTTTCTTACAAATGCTATCTTTTATACCTAGATGTATATGCAGATGTAATTGTGGACATTACTCCACAACCCATCACACTCAATCAAAGATCCAAATCAGACAGATATCATAAGATCAAACATTCAAATACATAGACACTTATAAAAATAGTTTTATTTTTGTCCCTAGGAATAGGTCTCCTATTCCTAAAAGTCACTTCAGGTACAGGATTTCAAAGTGTGAAATCCACATTTGTCTTTAGAATAAATAGGTAAGAATAATCAGAGTGAAGCGGAAATAGATGAGAAAAGATTAAGATAAGTTTAGAAATGATCAGAGTAGCAAAGGTAAGTAGATAATGGTTGTCCAGTTCTATCTAGGTTTCGTCCTACAGTCAACATTCCTCTGATACCACTTCTGTAACACCCGGATTCTAGGGGTCCAAAACCCGGGGTTAACATAAACACCAGGTATGCTGGGACCAAGTCTCATACATATGATGTATAGTGGCACAGGATCGAATGTCACAACTTTATATATATAACAGGAGTTCTATACAAAATAAGTAATTACATTATAAGGAGACAACGGTCCAGCAACCCAAAGTTGACTGGGAGACGACGACCTAGACCTCTCACGAACTCATCACAGCATCCTCCATGAGCATCATCCTGCAGTACCTGCTCTTGACCTGTGGTGTATGTGAGACAGCAAGAGTGAGCTCACATACGTTCATCGCTCAACAAGTTGTGGGGAATAATGTGCATGAACTCGCCAAAGGTGGGAGCTCACGTGAAGTGTAAGGCTTACCAAAGAAGATGGTTAGAGCTGAGCATTGCTTTTAAAGTTGGTCAAAATTTTATTAGCAGTTACTAAGTATAAGTAAATACCAAACCCAATTAAGTAATAAATCAAAAGTAACAACACCACCTGCAATGCAATGCATATGACAAATTGAGTTTAAGTTCCATAATTTAATCATGTGAGGGTCCGAGCTGCTCATGACCGTGAGCACGGCTAGTATACCAGTTTTACACTCTGCAGAGGTTGCGCATCTTTACCCACAAGTCATGTTACCCATCTGCCAAGGGATCGCGACTTCCCATACACCTCTACCGAGGAGGCGAGGCAGGGTAACACTACGAGGCCTTTACAAAGTTCCACTAGCTTCAGAAAACCCGCTACAGTTTATAGGAAGATCCAGTGCAGGAATCCCTTGCAGGACCGCCATCGCAGCAAAATCCTCCCGAGGGCCTCCCTACACTGACCTCTCCCCTACTGCCCTTGCCCCTTTCGGGTAAGGTAGTCTTCCACTAGCTTTCCTAATTAATCAGCCAAGGGCGTCCCATTCCACCCTTGTGGTAGCACTGTTTTCCCGGGTGGTCGCTCCATGTTCCAATTAACATAATGATCTTATCATGAACAATAAATAACAACTGATAACAAAAGTGTAATCATGAATAGTGTATCTCCATACCCCAAACCACTTATAGCACTAGCAAGTACTACCCAGAAAGTTCAGTGGTAATCAAGGTATAAAGATAGACAAACTAGGGTAACCTATTGGGTCCCATCAAAATTAACCTATGCAGATCATTATAATTAATCAGAACATGGCTGGGTAAAAAGAAGTGATCAAGGGCACAACTTGCCTGGGCCTTGAGATTCCAGATACCAGGATGATCCTTCAGGTGATTCGTGACCTCACTGCTAGTCGTAGCAATTCAAACAAACAGTGTATAGGCAACATTAACATTACACCAAACATAAGTACAAAATACACATTATTAATATACATATTAAAATAAGATCATAGGAACAGGAATCATTAATTTTGGGGTTATAGATTTTAAGTTATGAATTTCCCAAGGTTTAATGTGATTAAAATATGATTAAATGATAAATAAATTTCCTGACAGAGTTCATGTCAAAACAGAGACACTAAATGATGAAGAATATTATTACAAAATTTTAGAAACTGGAATGGTTCAATTTGGAGCTAAAATGAATTTTCTATGAATTATCTAAGTTTTAGCAATTATTTTTGTATTAAAAATCTAATTTCTAATTCTTTTAATCATTTTATTACTGCACTGGACTGGGCCTCAATTACTGGGAAGCACAGGGGGCTCTGGGTAAATCTTCTAAGACTCAGAGCACAGTCGCATAGGACGGCGGGTTCTATTTCAAAAAGTCCAGGGGCTCTTTTAAAAGACTGCCAGCGCGAAGGGGTATAATCTAATTCCAGTCGTCAGATCAGGAATCAAGCGCCCGGATTAGATCTGATATAAACCGAACCGGTACAAAATAGAGGCCACCGGATCCAGATCGGACGGCGCAGATTTAATTTTGTCCAGAGCCACCCGATCCATCCGATCGGATATCAACGGCTGACGCGAAACCCACCAAAACGTTACCCGCCTTCTAATCCGAGCCATACAACGAGAAATCGATGGCCCACGATTCCCGGCCGAACCCCGCCCAACTCCGGCCACCGGAATACCCCCGTGCGCGGCGGACCATCGCCGGAGTCAAGCGATTAGGCGCCCCAGTGTGCCATTCTCTAATCCGAAGACTTATACACGATGCCCGAACTGTAGCGTATCGATTAGGGTCACATACCGTTGATCGAAGAGGGCAGGGAGACACGGCCGCGGTGCGCGGCGGATTGGGGTCGAGGTAAGGTCTCCGGCGAGGAATTACCGAAGCAAGACCGCCCCGATTCTTCAACTACGTGCACCAAAGCTTCCGCAACGACCCGCCGAAGATCCCGAGCCACGAACGGAGCGAGGTAACGGCGGCGGTCCCCGATGCCCACGGCTCCCGATCTTCCGCGGCGGCATGGTGGCGCACAGCTACGGCGGTGGTCGCGATAGTAGGGAGATAGGGAGGAGAGGCGAGCCCGGTGAGCTTTATACCCGGAGCGCACCCATGGTCGTTGCACGGACGCCGAGATT
The DNA here is from genome assembly GCA_029449295.1 of Zea luxurians. NCBI lineage: Eukaryota > Viridiplantae > Streptophyta > Magnoliopsida > Poales > Poaceae > Zea > Zea luxurians. The sequence continues at coordinate 48,991,424 of JAOPSE010000010.1, forward strand.
ACCGGCGAGCTTCGGAGTCCGCGCGATGGTGTTCGTCGCGATTCGGTTGAGGAGGTGAAGCTGACGTGGGGGCCCCGCGATGTCAGCGAGAGAAGGAATACGCGGGCGCGGGGGGGAAAGCGACTGACAGAAGTGGCCCACACGGCGGTGAAAGGGAGCGCGGGCATGTGAGCAGGGAGGCTGACGGGGTAGCCCCACCTGTCGGCGAGTGAATGCAGCGCGGCGGGGGTGAAGTTGGGCCGCGCGGCGGGGATTTCCTAAGTGGGCCGAAAAGCGCGAACCAGGCCCAACAGCAGGTTTTTATTCTTTTTCTTTTTATTTTCTATTTTCTTTTCTCCATTTTCAAATCCAATTTGAATTCAAGTTTAAATTCAAACTTTGTGAAGAACTTGTCCTCAGTTTGAATAGTATAATTTAATAATATAAGTGTGAAGGATGTTTATTCTGATTTTATTTTATTTTATGTAGTATTTTTCTTAGTTCTTCCCTTCTCCTTTTATTTCCTATTTTCTATTTTCCTTTCCATTTGAATTTCAAATCAACACAAGTTTAAAGTTCAAACACTTATTTTGGATACACACATAGAACTTCAGCATAATGTGCAAAAACATATTTTATATATTATTTATTTTAGTTCTTTTAGACAAGCTTTTAATCATATAGTACAATAATCCCTACCTTATTACTTCTAGGGAAATCAAATTTACATTGTAGACTATATATATTAAGAAATAGCTTAATCCTAATTCTTTTATATACCCTAACCCAAAGGCAATTTAGATTATCTAAGTATCTTTAATTATGTATTTTTAACATATACATGAGTGGAAACTCCTAAATTATGATTATCTTTAAGGAAAGGTGTTTTGATTTAAAATCTTTGAGAATTTTTCTTTGTCTTCACAAGGTTGAACTTTAGGGTGTTACAACTGCTTCCTACCAATATTATTCAGACATTGCTTCATAGTGGCAACTATCTTGCCAACCTCTGAGTCATAAGCAATCAACTTAGCTTGGAACTTGGAGCATTGATGTACAAGAAGTAGCTGGATCTTAGTTGATATCAGGTCTTGTATAAGAGGCGGTTGGATGTTTATGTTGGGAAGTCGACCATGTTCATTTGGGTCTGCCTCAACTGTTTCTGGCCTCATTGTAGACTGAAGAAAAAAATATAAAATGATAGAATAAGTATGGTAAAGAAACAAACACACAAAAGAACAGTGTGGGTATGTGATATAACCTCGAGCTGACCAATAGATGCCGATTTTGAGACATAACAAGTCTCACTGCTGCTCCAAAACTGATGAAACCGAATGAAAATTAAGAATTATGTATATGGATTGACTCGAGATCATGATATGACTACTAAAATCAATTGGATTTAAAAATAGTCATAGATAACATTGTTGTAAAAAAACAAAAAAAATCTGATGTGATGACACCTAACATAGACGACACCTTGTATTGTGCAAAATGGAAACACTACAAACAACAATATAGTATCAAAAAATGTGCATTAACTAAAATTATGATAGAAGACTTGAATACTCACAGGGCAAAAACCAAATGGTTCGCCACCCTGACGAAGCTTACGCTTATCAGCCATTGACAGCGCCCTTATGATATTCTTGTTAAAATACTTGATGCGCAGAGTGCCACTTTTGTTGTTGGGAGCTACATCATGGTGCAAGTGGTCCAAATAATACAGCTACATAACATATAGATATCATGTGAGTCATATGCAAGTGAACGTAAACACATAATATATGTATGTATTTTCAGATTGCAATTGTTTAATCTAATAAAATATTTACCATATTAAGTATGAAACTTACAAGAACAACAATGGAACACCCGTATATCGTCGCCGAGATGTTATTAGTGCTTCTATAGTGCCATTTCTGGGCAGCTTCACATAGGTCACTGAAAATGAGATGGCACCAATCAATGTGAGGGAACTGCTCCAATTCTTTTGTCAGTAGAACCTCGTTGTAAAAAATCTACCAGCTGGCTGTTGGGAAAAGCAGTCGGTTGAATAGGATAAAAAAACATCTGATTGAAAGCTCATCATCGTTGCCTAGCCTCAGTCTGTCCTGCACCTTTGAAATCACAAATTCATCCTTGCTAATACTCAGGGAGGACCGAAGGGTTGCCGCAGCATTCGCTTCGTCAATATTTAGTGGCTTCCCACCACCCGAATTTGGAAGACCCAATATCAGATGGACAGTCTGCTTGGTGATTTTGAGTTCTTTGTCTGGACCAATATGAAGAGTAATGTCTCTGGGGTCTAGCTTCTGCATGAGCCAACAAAAAAGTGTTCGACATCCAATTGCATCAATTGTCATGTCAAGAATACTGGAGAAACCTTTTCTGACTATAGCTTGACGTTGCCTTTCATTCAATATCTGAATGGACACAAAAACATCTCCTGGGTTGCATCTGATGTTGAGTCTCTATAAGGAAAAGGTGGATAGATGGATAAATATCTCTACAACTCCTTAAGCCATTAGTGTAGGCGTCTACAGTTTTGGCGCACGGTTCTGCCATCCCCGATCTGCCCGCTTCCTCCACCATCCGGCGCAGGCCAACGAGATCGACACACGCATGCCCCCACCCGCGCGTTCCCTCCTAGGGCGCCCTCGCGTGGCCATGCCCCTGCTCAACCCTGACCCCGCCTCGACCCATGCATGCCCGCCCCTGCCTGCTCCCTGCCCCCGTGATGCCCACCTATTGCCTGCTCCCCACAATGCCCTCCACCCACCCACTACCCCACCCCGAGAGCACTGCTCGGGAACCACTCTACCACCGAGACCGTCATGGCGATCGGCTCTGTTATTGGCCCGCCCGCAACTCTGTATCCGCTCGTGCTTAGCTAGGTTTCAGATCTGAAAATGGATGGTGATGGGCAAGGAGGGGAATCCTTCGGCGCACAAGGGCCTCGCCTCAACACTGAAAGCTGAAGCTGTCCCCATGGCTATAGCAGGTGCCATCGCTCGCCACACCGAACACCCTGTAACACCCGGTTTTAAAGGACAAAGCCGGGTGCATCTCATACATGCGCCAAGAAGACAACATATATAATAACAGAGTGTATAGAGATAAATGTCATAAAATATCAGAGTACTTATTACATAGCGGAAGTCTTATTACAAAATAAAGATAATTATAAAACGAACTAAGGATCGTCGGCGCCAATGTCGACTGAGAAACGCCACTACCAGATCGCATCGGGCCCGTCCGATCGAGGATCCATGGCTATCACTTCCTTTCCTCCCGATCTAAATCTAGGCGTCGGATTGACATCCAACGGCACGAGGGCATCGTTCCCCTTCCCAGCAGAGCCGCACGGTGGCGCGCGCCTGTTCACGGCGGTTCGCCCGCCGGAGATCCCGAATCCGGCCAGTACGAACGCCATAACCCGATTCACTCATCCCACGTACAATTGACGACTCCCAGAACTCAATGCTACAACTAATTTTGGCTGAGGTCGAGTGTAGGACCCGGCCCCCGGCGTGCCGCGGCGGCGCCCATGCCATCGGCAGTGGCCACGCGAACTAACGCACCTAGGCCAATTCCGAGCTACTCTAAACGTGCTAGAGATTCAAGCGAAACATGGGAAGGAGAACTCACCGAGGATGGTGGTGGATACCGAGCTGACCACGCGGTGGCACGGATCCGCGGCGGTGACGAAGTGCGACGAGCGATTCCGGCGGGGTAGAACAAGTCCAGGGGCTGAGAAACCCGTGGACACCACCGAGACGACGTCGCGATCACCCCGGATCAAGCACCGAGGCACGCACGTCGGTGAATCGGCCGGTCAACTATGGTGGATCTCAACACCCGTGGGCGGCAATGGCGGCGCTAATTTGTTTAGGGAAACTAGGCTTGCGCGAGAAGGTTGTGGGAGGAGGAACGGGCCACGGGGATTCCCCTTTTATCTCCTAGAGTCCAGGTCGGGAAGAGGGAAAGAGGTTGTCCCGCTCCCGGCAATGGCGGCGACGGCTTCGGGTTGTTAGCGCGCGAAGAGGAAGAACGAGTTACTGCGCGCCTGAGCGAATGACAAGGCAGGCCCGCACGCCAGTGAAACGGAGGGAGGAGCGAGAGCGGTATGTGGCCGACGAGTAGGGCCCACGCGTAAGCGATGAGGCAGCGTTAATGCGTCGTGGCTGTCGAATTGGGCCCGCCCGTCAGGTGAGTGAGGAAGCCACAGTTGGGCCGCGCAGGGGGTTTTCCCTGGTGGGCCGAATTCGTAGCCGAAGTCCAGGTATGTGGTCTTTCCCCTTTTTCTTTTGTTTTTATTTTCTGTTTTTCTTATTCATAATTATTTTGAATAAATTTTGAATTTGAATATGAGTTTCACCTTTGAGTCAACTATACAAACTCAAACTCTAATATGTATAAGAATAATACATATATATTCTTATTTTTATTCACCTAGTAATTTCTCTTCTTCTCTCTTTTTCCAATTCTTGAATTTTCCTTTGGAATATAAATTCCACTTTGGGTTTTTTTTATAACATATTTATTTTCTTTTATATTATTTTATGTTGTCACAGAATGCACACAAAATAAAAATCCCAACATGATGCATGTATTCTTTTTAGGTGCCTTTTGTCCTTTAGTTGTTTGTTATATGTGATGTGCTCATGAAATGATAAACTTGGATGACACACATATGTATACATGAGTATAATTTTCTTTATACTCTTTATTACAAAAGTGGATATTACAAATCCTACCCCCCTTAAAAATAATCTCGTCCTCGAGATTTAAGAAGATCTAGGGAAAAAGTGGGGAAAATCTATACGGAGCTCTTCTTCTCCTTCCCAAGTTGCTTCATCTTCACCATGGTGACTCCATTGAACTTTGCACATCTTTATAACCTTATTCCTCGTAACTCGAGTCAATGTATCCAGAATCTTAATGGGGTACTCGGCATAAGTTAGATCCTCTTGAACACTAAGGTCCTCCATTGGTAACTGTTCCTCAGGTACCCTGAGGCATTTCTTCAGCTGAGATACATGAAATACATCATGCACATCCGCAAGATGATCCGGTAACTCCAATTGATATGCAACTTCTCCCACTCGCTTCAAGATTAAGAAGGGTCCAATAAAGCGAGGGGACAACTTTCCTTTGACTTTGAATCTTCTCATACCCCGGAGTGGTGACACCTTCAAATAGACATAATCACCCTCCTTAAACTCAAGTAGTCTTCTCCGGGTGTCAGCATAGCTTTTCTGCCTGGATTGTGCAGTTCTCAAATTCTCCCTTATTTGCTGAACTTGTTCCTCTGCTTCTTGTATAATCTCAGGTCCAAACAACTGTCTTTCACCAGTTTGATTCCAATACAAGGGAGTCCTGCACTTTCTGCCATACAAAGCCTCAAACGGTGACATCTTCAAGCTGGCCTGATAGCTATTATTATATGAGAACTCCGCATACGGTAGACTCTTATCCCAACTTCCACCATGCTTAAGAGCACAAGCTCTTAACATATCTTCCAGTACTTGGTTAGTCCTCTCAGTCTGCCCATCAGTCTGGGGATGGTAAGCCGAACTAAAATTCAATCTTGTATCCAATGACTCATGCAACTTCTTCCAATATCGAGAGGTAAACTGTGATCCTCGATCTGACACAATCGTCTTTGGCACACCATGCAGGCATACAATCCGTGCCATGTACAACTCTGCCAACTTAGCTCCTGAATAAGTGGTCTTCACTGGAATAAAGTGAGCTACCTTGGTTAGCCTGTCCACAATCACCCATATAGAATCATATCCAGCAGACGTGCGGGGTAATCCAACAATGAAGTCCATGCCAATCTCTTCCCATTTCCACTCAGGTATCTTCAGTGGATGCAGTAGTCCGGCTAGCCTCTGGTGTTCAGCCTTAACTCTTTGACACACATCGCACATAGCCACATATGCAGCCACATCTCTCTTCAATCCATACCACCAATATTTTTGCTTTAAATCCTGATACATCTTAGTGCTCCCAGGGTGGATAGAATAAACTGAATCATGTGCCTCCTTCAATATGGTTTCCCGAAGACTATCAATTTCGGGAACACAGATCCGATTCTTGAACCATATCGTGCCTTGTTCATCCTCCGTGAACTCCGGGCCTCTACCTTCAGTTATCAGATCCTTGATCTCCTGAATTTTGGCATCACCATCCTGACCTTTACGAATTTCTTGCTCCAAGGTAGGTTCCAATTCAATAGTAACTCCTTCCGTATGTGAAACGATTCCCAGGTTGAGTCTCTCAAAATCTTTTGCTAATTCATCAGGTAGCTGGACGACGAAAGCGGAGTGAACATGCTCCTTCCGACTCAAGGCATCTGCAACCAAATTCGCCTTGCCTGGGTGATAGTGAATCTCCAAGTCATAATCCTTAATGAGCTCCAACCAACGGCGTTGCCTCAGGTTGAGATCCTTCTGAGTGAATATATACTTCAAACTCTTATGATCCGTGTATACTCGGCACTTAGTTCCCATAATATAGTGTCTCCAAATCTTAAGTGCATGCACAACGGCAGTCAATTCTAAGTCATGGGTGGGGTAGTTCAATTCATGCTTCCTCAACTGACGAGATGCATAGGCAATCACATGTCCATCTTGCATGAGCACACATCCAAGTCCTTGGCCACATGCATCACAATAAATGTCAAATCCCTTCTGCAGATCTGGCATAATCAATACTGGAGGTGACATCAATCTCTCCTTCAACTGATCAAAGCTTTCTTGGCATTTCTCATCCCACTTGAATTCTCTTCCTTTCTCCAAAAGTGAGGTCATAGGTTTGGCAATCTTAGAGAATCCTTCAATAAATCTCCGATAATATCCTGCGAGTCCCAAGAAACTCCGAATCTCAGTAACTGTAGTGGGCACTCTCCACTCCATTATCTCCTTTACTTTAGCAGGATCCACAGCTATTCCTCCATTAGAAATAATATGACCAAGGAATGGCACCTTGTCAATCCAAAACTCGCACTTGCTGAACTTAGCATAGAGTTGATTATCTCGTAACTTCTGTAGCACCAACCTTAGATGTTGTTCATGATCACTTTCATTCTTAGAATAGATAAGAATATCGTCGATGAATACCACGACGAATCTGTCCAAATACTCCATAAACACCTTATTCATCAAATTCATGAAGTAAGCTGGTGCATTGGTTAGTCCAAATGACATAACAGTAAACCCATATAATCCATATCGAGTCGAGAAAGCCGTCTTGGGAATATCCGATGGTCTAATCCTCATCTGATGGTAACCGGATCGGAGATCAATCTTCGAGAATACTCTAGCACCTCGCATCTGATCAAATAAATCCTCAATACGGGGCAACGGATACTTGTTCTTCACCGTAACATCATTAAGAGATCTATAATCCACACACATCTGTTGCGATCCATCCTTCTTCTGCACAAATAACACCGGTGCTCCCCAAGGTGAGGAACTCGGACGAATGTAACCAGCCTCTTGTAACTCCGTTAACTGCTTCTTCAGTTCCTTCAACTCCTCTACGGACATTCTATATGGCCGTTTAGAAATAGGGGCGGTTCCAGGTAAGAGATCAATAACAAACTCGACTTCTCTATCAGGTGGCATCCCTGGTAACTCCTCTGGAAAGACATCCGGAAAATCTCTAACCACCCGGATGTTGTCACCAACAAACTCCTCAGGCATAAAGAACATTGCACGCATGGATGAGGAGGTTACTGCAATATTAACTTGAAATCTTTCTCCTTTAGTGGTAGTGAGTTCTATGGTACCTCTACCACAAGCTATAACAGCCTTTGCCTTTCTCAGCCATGACATACCAAGGATCAGATCTATACTGCTTGACTCTAATATTATAGCAGTAGCTCCAAATTCTCTACCCATAATGGTTAATGTCAATCTACGGGTCATTTGATTCGCCTCAACAGGCCCTTTAGGTGTAATTACTATCAGGGGTTTTCTCATATTTAGCAGTGGTATTTCATTTGTGTTGGCATATCTAGCAGACATGAATGAATGTGTAGCACCAGAATCAAATAATATTGTTGCAGGAATTGTATTAACATAAAACATACCAATTACGAGGTCCCCACCATCAGGAGTATCATCAACGCTGACTTGATTCACCCTGGCTATAGAATATCCCTTGCCAGGGGTCTGTTGCTTGTTCTGAACTGGAGTAGTAGCAATCCTCTGTGGGCAGACATTTGCATAATGACCAATCTTCCCGCACTTGAAACATTGAGTGCCCGGACTCTGTCCTGCAAACTTCGTCGGGGTGCCCGTGGGAGTAGCCTGTCGAGGAGGTGGAGTCCTCAGTGGTGATTGCTGAACTGGGCGTGGTCCTCCCGGTCGAGTCGGTGTACCCTGTGGGGAACTGTATCGAGGACGAACACCGCTGCTACCCTGTCCCTGTGAGATAGCCTTCCTCTTCAAATCGCCCAGCTGAACACGCTTGTGTTCAATAGCCAGGGCCTTATCCAACAGTCTCTGAAATGATGGAAATGTGTGTGCCACTAGAGCATACTGCAGTGGTCCATTAAGTCCTTCAATGAAATGCTCCTGCTTCCTCTCATCTTCAGCAACTTCCTCCGGAGCATATCTCGACAGCTGAATAAATTTGTCTCTGTACTCGCTGACTGACATACTTCCTTGCTTCAGCGACAGAAACTCCTTCTTCTTGATCTTTATCATACCAGCTAGAATATGGTAGTTCCTGAACTGTGTACTAAACTCTGCCCAAGTAATAGTATCCGCAGCATCATGGGCAGCAGTATAAGAATCCCACCAGTCAGCAGCAGGACCTGTCAGACGTCCAGAAGCATATAAAACCTTCTCTCGGTCAGTGCATTGTGCAATGTTCAACATCTTCTCAATTGCTTTCAGCCAATCATCTGCATCAAGTGGATCTGGCGAACTTGCAAATGTAGGTGGCTTATGACTCATGAACTCTCGGTGCTTATCACGAGGTGGAACTGGTGGTGGTGGTGGAGGCAGTGGTACTTGTTGCTGCTGTTGTTGTTGTTGAAGTTGCTGTTGCAGCTGCTGTTGTTGCGCCCTCCTTTCTTGGCGTATCTCATCTCTCTCCTGGCGCAACTCCTGGCGTATATCCTCTCTTTCCTGACGCATTTCCTGGCGTTCTTGCTGCATCTGGGCACGCATATCAGCCATAGTGTCCGCCATTTGCTGCATCACCGCCATCTGAGCAGCAACCAGTGGGTCAACTCCGCCTTGTGGAGGATTAGGAGGATTCATCTCTGCAGGCTGTGGCTGAGGTTGTCTATAAATTCTTCGAGTGTGTCGGTTAGGAGGCAAATCAATTCCACCACCCCTCCTGGTATTGACCATCTGAGTTAGATACATATGGTAAGAAAGAGCAGTATACAAGGCAGTAATTACAATCATGTTACTTTGGGGGATTTATTAGCTAAGCAGATTAATATTTCACCTACTATAGCTAATTCAATACCTTATGTTGGTACATGCTAAGATGTCCATCTATAATAATTCAATCAATCAAAGAAGCAAATCAGACATTTAGCATCAGCACAATCAACCAACATTTTTTTAAGAAAATAGTTTTAACTTTTGTTTTGGGTTCCCTAACTCTTAAGAATGTCATAGGGGTAGGGATTCCAAGGTTTGAAATCCATCTTGTCTCAGAGTAGAAAAGGTAAGAATGATCAGAGTAGAACAGTAGAAGGTGAGACAGGATCAAGATAAGGTAAGTATGGAATGAATCAGAGTAAGATAAGTAGATAAGGCTTTTGTCCATTTCTATCTAGGTTTCGTCCTATAGTCAACATTTCCTCTGATACCACTTCTGTAACACCCGGTTTTAAAGGACAAAGCCGGGTGCATCTCATACATGCGCCAAGAAGACAACATATATAATAACAGAGTGTATAGAGATAAATGTCATAAAATATCAGAGTACTTATTACATAGCGGAAGTCTTATTACAAAATAAAGATAATTATAAAACGAACTAAGGATCGTCGGCGCCAATGTCGACTGAGAAACGCCACTACCAGATCGCATCGAGCCCGTCCGATCGAGGATCCATGGCTATCACTTCCTTTCCTCCCGATCTAAATCTGGGCGTCGGATTGACATCCAACGGCACGAGGGCATCGTTCCCCTTCCCAGCAGAGCCGCACGGTGGCGCGCGCCCGTTCACGGCGGTCCGCCCGCCGAAGATCCCGAATCCGGCCAGTACGAACGCCATAACCCGATTCACTCATCCCACGTACAATTGACGACTCCCAGAACTCAATGCTACAACTAATTTTGGCTGAGGTCGAGTGTAGGACCCGACCCCCGGCGTGCCGCAGCGGCGCCCATGCCATCGGCAGTGGCCACTCGAACTAACGCACCTAGGCCAATTCCGAGCTACTCTAAACGTGCTAGAGATTCAAGCGAAACATGGGAAGGAGAACTCACCGAGGATGGTGGTGGATACCGAGCTGACCACACGGTGGCACGGATCCGCGGCGGTGACGAAGTGCGACGAGCAATTCCGGCGGGGTAGAACAAGTCTAGGGGCTGAGAAACCCGTGGACACCACCGAGACGACGTCGCGATCACCCCGGATCAAGCACCGAGGCACGCACGTCGGTGAATCGGCCGGTCAACTATGGTGGATCTCAACACCCGTGGGCGGCAATGGCGGCGCTAATTTGTTTAGGGAAACTAGGCTTGCGCGAGAAGGTTGTGGGAGGAGGAACGGGCCACGGGGATTCCCCTTTTATCTCCTAGAGTCCAGGTCGGGAAGAGGAAAAGAGGTTGTCCCGCTCCCGGCAATGGCGGCGACGGCTTCGGGTTGTTAGCGCGCGAAGAGGAAGAACGAGTTACTGCGCGCCTGAGCGAATGACAAGGCAGGCCCGCACGCCAGTGAAAGGGAGGGAGGAGCGAGAGCGGTATGTGGCCGACGAGTAGGGCCCACGCGTAAGCGATGAGGCAGCGTTAATGCGTCGTGGCTGTCGAATTGGGCCCGCCCGTCAGGTGAGTGAGGAAGCCACAGTTGGGCCGCGCAGGGGGTTTTCCCTGGTGGGCCGAATTCGTAGCCGAAGTCCAGGTATGTGGTCTTTCCCCTTTTTCTTTTGTTTTTATTTTCTGTTTTTCTTATTCATAATTATTTTGAATAAATTTTGAATTTGAATATGAGTTTCACCTTTGAGTCAACTATACAAATTCAAACTCTAATATGTATAAGAATAATACATATATATTCTTATTTTTATTCACCTAGTAATTTCTCTTCTTCTCTCTTTTTCCAATTCTTGAATTTTCCTTTGGAATATAAATTCCACTTTGGGTTTTTTTTATAACATATTTATTTTCTTTTATATTATTTTATGTTGTCACAGAATGCACACAAAATAAAAATCCCAACATGATGCATGTATTCTTTTTAGGTGCCTTTTGTCCTTTAGTTGTTTGTTATATGTGATGTGCTCATGAAATGATAAACTTGGATGACACACATATGTATACATGAGTATAATTTTCTTTATACTCTTTATTACAAAAGTGGATATTACACACCCACTGTCCCCTAGACCGTGCTCCAGTGCCCTACGGTGATAGAAGGCCAGTGAGGAGGGCCCGGTGCGGTACGCACTGGAGCTCCACAACCGTGAGTGCTGCGAGGCCACGGCAGCGTGGGAGGCCGAGGTCCAGTGGCTCAGCGCAAAGAACCGCCGCCTCACGGACCAAGCGATGATGGCGAGGAGGAAGCGCAAGGACAGTGGTGGTGGGTGGTGGGCGAAGGTCAGGATGGCAGTGGCCGGGTGGACGCTGTGTGCGCCCGCAGTCTCGGTCGCCGAGCAGACCAAGGGGAAGGAGGACGACAAGTACCACCACTACAGCGGCGGATGCTTCAGTGTCTAGACTAGGAGACGAGACGGCGGCGACGATCTAGCCCTCCTTTTGTTAGTAGTAATTACTATTATAATTCAGGACTTGGCAGGTGAATGTAAATGCTGCTGGGTTGGATGCATAATTCTGGAGAAGACGATGATTGTGTTGCGCAGGCAGTAGTAAAACAACATGCAATTTGTATGATCGGTTCAATACATTATAAATAGAAAGAATGCATGGTGTTCTCGTATTCTATAGTACAAGGAATTCTAGGATATCAATATATTGCTCTTGGGAATTTAGCACACAGTTCAAAACTTGTGAATTTGGCCGCGTGAGGATGTGATGAATGGCACTTGCTTCAGGTTGTAATCAATTTTCCCCATTCAGTCAATCTTTGCTTTGGAGGTTTTACAAGTAAGTTTTGTTTAGTTTGAAAAGTATTCAGATTTGCTACTTATTATTGACAAAATTAGAAGTTAAATACTATACACATGGTGTGTATGTGTAATGCTTTAGGCAACAGGGGGGAATATATAAAAGTATCAGGCATAGTATAGGAATCATTAGAGGATTGATCTCTTGGAGTTTGAGAAGAGAAGGATTGTTGGGAAATGCAAACGTCTGTTATCTCTTCTACTGATGATGCGAAAGGTTCTGTTGTCTGTTCTCGTAATGAAGGTCATGTTGCTTTATTTGCATCTTATAATGTTCATCTACTGGCAGCACTAGTGTTGCAGCGTGGTTCTCTTTCTCTCTCTACTGTAACAGTTGAGATGCAGTCTGGTAGCAAAAATATTTTGGTGATCTCGGATTCTTCTGGTAGTAAAATGGTGAGTTCATTATCTAGCTAGGATGTTACTGTTTCATTATCTAAAAAACTCGCTACAGAGCTCACTTCAACTTGTGTTTTCCCCTTTGGTTTAATTTGTTTCTAATTTCCTCCTAGCTCTATCTGATATGATAATCATTATTGTGTCATTGCCTTGATGCCTTTTAGCTCTATTTAATATGATAATCACTATTGTATTCAATCATCACTTGTTTTCAGGGCAAAGAAAGTGCATTTTGTGTTGGAGGCGATCTTGCTGCACTTGTCCGATCGTCAGTACCCTATTTTAAACTATGAGACGTTTTTGGTTTTACTGGACTACTTGATACATTGTTTTTATTACATGTCTTGAAATAGCATATATCTAAGTGTGTATCTAAGTATGTTCAATTTAAAATAGAGGGAGTGATCTTTGGTGTCGGTAAATTACTAAACTTTTACGGAGATTATCGTTCTGTAAATGGTACGTGCTTCGTACTCAACTAACAATTAGTGTACAGTCCTCCAACCTAGGCATGTAAGTCAAAACCAGTCAATATGCATTTGGTTTATAGCCCTTCAGCGCACACAAATGCTATGTGAAATGCCTTTATAACTGTTATATATTATACAAAATGACAACTTCTCTGATTACTTCCCTATACTCTTGCACTTTTCTTGTTAAATTGTTCTTTGCTAAAAAAATGTTTTTCTCTTCACTGTCAACAGAGGATTCACCAATGCGAGCACCAGCAGAACAATTTCTTACACTGAGGGCACTTGGTGCTCCACCGATCATAGTAGCACTTATAGCCCAGATTGCATTCTGTGGATTCCTGGATACAAGAACATCATTGCATACTGTGGGTATGTCTTTGCTATATTATTTTCACAAAATATGGTCGAGGCCATTAAGGATGTAGTTTGTTGTTGTAGCCCCTATGATCACCATATTCTCTATAAAACGATTTTCATCTTCATAGCTACTCACAAACTTTTTAAGTTCCTTTGACGGAATATTCAAAAACCTATCAATTTATGCTTGATATTTCAAGAAAAGTGGGCGCATGTATCTTTTGTAAGCAGACCTATGCAGTTTTTTTGTGTCATAGGTAAATTCCTACCCCACAGATAGAGGTTTAACAGAAATTGGCACTAGAGGTGATGATTTTGTCCAGACATTGGTAGTTGCTGTTGAATCCATTCTTCAAGAATCCATTCTTTCTCTTTATCTTGTTGGTGACTTCTTGTTGGGTTTCAACTCTAGCTTACCTGAACTTGCTTGCGACTAAAGATTATGTTGATGTTGATGATACTTTCAGGTGCTATACTTTAGCCCATGCTGCAAGTGAGAGAGGTGCTAAGCAGACATCACTATTTCGAGCAGGAACCTTAAGGGAATACCAACTGGTAGGATATCTGCTTTTAGCTGATGTAATATATTAATTTTCAATGTAGTTATGTTCTGTCATAGGAGATCTTACTATTCATTTTTGTTGGTTATGTAGGTGGGGTTTTTTTCTCTCGAACACGCAGGAGAGCTGTGATGTAGGTGGGTTTATAGTGGATGTTTTCTTTTGTACAATAATCCGAACGACATTTTGGCTAACGAGATGGGTCTTGGCAAAACTGTACAACTCATTCCTTGCTTATTCTTGTTTGATTGTTACTCCAAGTTTGTTAGGCTCCTAACACTGCTTTAAGTTCCGACAATTGTGATGTTGAGTGATCATACTCACCACCTTTTGTTTTAACTTAAGTTTTAAGCAAAAGTGATTTTTTGACTTGTATGTATAGTTAACTAATCACTGCAACATACTGGCCTTAGGTCTTTGAGTAAGTGAAAAGGAAGGAGGGAGTATCATGGGTATCTCATCAGAGTGGATTAAATCCTTGGTTGGCATAAGGAAGCAAGAAAAACGCAGAATATATGGTCAACTTCTATGGTCATAATTGCATATGGTAACACAAATCATCACCTTCACTGGAATCATGCCTATAAGAAATTGTTCTGAAGCCACCTGCTCCACCCAATAGGAGTCCTGTTTTTGTGCACACCTGTTTATCTACTTATTATGCAATTGCTTCAATATATGATTAATACATAGGTGTTCATGCATCGTCAGTCACTCAGTCTTTTCTGAAACCAATCAATGGACCCTATCTATCTATGAACTATTATGGCATTTGTTCTTGAGAATGAATCATCATCATTTCATCTCATTCCATATTAAGATCTCAAATAACTGACCTTTTTCAGGTTTCTGTTTCTAAACCATGAACCATTATTGTTTTAGCATCTGATGAAAATACGGACCAAGTTAGTATTTTTGTTCTATACATATTTAATATTTTTTTGGAGCTAACCCTGTCATATTGTTGCATATCTTCTGTTTCTTTGGCTATTAGCTTGCATGCTGGTTAGTACATATTTGTGCTTGTAGCCCATTGCCGAGACCACTATTGAAAGTGAAGGTACGTCTCTTGTTTTTTAGTTTTTTGGCTGTTGCGATTGTGGGAATCCTCTTCTTTGTGCCACTAGCTGACTAGAAGAGTTGATGATGTTATCAATGTGAGGTAATTCAGCTACTTATTTGATTCATTCTTCAGCTTAATTTTAATTCATGAGAGATGGTTTAAAGGGACTGCCATAATGTGAGCATTTTATCTTCCTTTTTAAATTCTAGCGGACACCAGAAGTTGAGTTTGTTCTGGTTTAACGTACATAATGTGTTCAAGTTGTTGTTTCAAATACATCAGTTTCAGTCCCCTGCCTGCACATAATACTCTCTTAAACCGCTTCGAACAGGTACTACCGCAACATCACTGCAAACACTCTAGCAGTGTTACAAGCCATGGCTACACACAATGTGAGGACTCTCATCTACTCCAGCACATGTGCGACCTATGGAGAGCCTGACAAGATGCCCATCGCTGAAGGAACTCCCCAGGTCAGCAGTTCAGTTCTGATTTCTGAAACCATTAGTTCCTTTCTAAAATCAAGTTGAACGCCTCTCTAGCTAGCATTAACAAAAAATGAGGTTAAAGTTTACAAACTTCTCCTTCTCGAGTTCTGAGCATAAACTATATATGTCGTGCAGTTCCCGATCAACCCATATGGTAAGGCCAAGAAAATGGTGGAGGACATCATTCTGGACTTCTCAAAGTCAAAGAAATCGGACATGATGGCCGTCATGATTCTCAGGTTGGATTGGATTGAACACACACCATGAAACCAGAACTACCCCTTTTCTAGACCATCGTTACATTAGTCGTGCTGAGGGGGTAGTAATGTGATGTGTAACATTGCACTGCTAGATACTTCAATGTCATCAGTTCTGACCCAAAAGGTAGGCTGGGTGAAGCTCCCAGACATGAACTGCACAAGCATGGCCATAACTCAGGGGCATGCTTCGACGCGACGCTAGGAATAATTCCAGGCTTAAAGGTATGTTGGTTTTACTTTTACCATTTCAGAAATTGTGGTCGGTTCTTCTGTTGTCATATCCTTGAATCCTCCATGAGAGCCTCGGGGTGGCATGGGTGTGGCAGAAGGCGCACAGGCTATGATTCTGTGAAGAGGTCTGGTTGCGTTTAAGCAAGCAGTCTGGATGGATAAAGCTTAGGTGAACATATTATTACTTCTAGAGACCTCTCCTCAAGGGCTCTTAGTCACTCACATAGTGCTCATGGTCATTCGTTCGATTCTTGGATTCATATTTATCGCAGGCTTTAGCTAGTCAATATAATATCATTTATTTTGTTGTAATTTGTTTTATCACTTAAGGTAATTTGTGCTTGATTTAAAATTTTACATTTTTGAATAAATATTTTGAATAAGTTTCGATACCTCCAACTAGAGTTTAGTTCTGTTCTGATTTCAGTTCTTTTTCAGTTGTGGAGCGTGTTTTGTACTGCTTCAGCCATGTTAGATTTCAGTATTACGTTGACTTCAGCCATGATAGATCACCAGCCGTTTCGATACCTCCAACTAGAGTTTAGTTATGTTCTGTAATAGAGTTTAGTTCACTATTAAAGTTCAGTTCTGGAATTTGAATTCAGTAATAGAGTTCTCAGCCACCAGGTTACATGTGCCTCCTTCAAAAAGGCTTCTGTTATTAGAGTTCAGTTCTGGTACCTGGTATCTGGTACTGCTTCAGTTCTGGTGGCTGGTTTTGTTTCAGTTTGTTTATGTTTAGTGATGAATCATACAAATGTTCCAAGGGTTGCATTTGTTATATTTCACAAATGGACAGGGAATGCATGTGTTTATGGATCTATTTGTTTATGGGTGGAATGAACAATCTGATAAATTCACACTGATATAGTTGAATATTTGATATAATATGTAGGCAATGTGGTACTGTCCATAGTACAGTAATGAGCTGTGTTATTGTAATGCCCTGGATTTGGGGGTAGAATTTTTTCTTCTTTTTACTCACCAAATTCAGGCGTTACTCTCTTTTCTCTTTCCGTTTCGCTCTTTCTTCCCAATTTCAAAACAATATAGCGACTGGTGTCCGTGTCATGTGTAAACAAAAACCTAAGTTGACATGAGTGTTGCATCATACCGAATCATATTTCTTTGTCTGATTTCGTGCTTAATCACGTGTGTTGCTTAGTTTCATTTCGGATTTTGCTTCGCGAATTGATTTCTGATCTGTGGTTATGCATGCCACAGGGTTTTGACCCGCGGTGCGGCCCAGCCCAGCTCGGCCCGCGCGCCCCTGGCGCCCCCTGCTCCCCATGCGCGCCCCCCTGGTCCCTTTTCTCTCATTTGATTTCTCCCACGTAGCAACCTCTCTCTCTCTCCCCCCCCCATGGTGCCCTAGGTTTTGGAGACGGTGATCGCTGGAGTTGGATCCCCGAGGTGAGCTCCCGTCCCCTCCCTTCTCTCTCTCCCTCTTCCTCTTCCTCCCCTTCCCTTCCCTGCGCGTGCCCCCTTCTTCTCCCCTGCGCACGCGCCCCCTGCAGCCCCTCGCGCGCGACCCCTGCGACCCCCGGCGCGCGGCCTTCGGCCCCCGGCGGCGCGGCCCCCAGCCCCCTCGCGCGCGGCTACCCTGGCCCTCCCCGCGGCGGCCCCCTGCTCCCCCGCGGCGGCCTCGGCCCCCCATGGCGCGGCTTCCTTGCCTCCCCCCGGCGCGGCCGTCCCGGCCCCCGGCGGTGTGCCCCCTCGGCGCGGCCCCCGGCCCCCTACGAGTGGCCCCCAGCTCCTGGCGGCGCGGCCCCGGGCCCCCCCTGCGCGCGCGTCCCAGCCCCGGCGGCGTGGCTCCCTAGTCCCCTCGCGCGCGGCCCCTCGGTCCCCTGCTCGCGGCCGTCCTGGCCGCGAGGCGCGGCCCCTGCCCTCGGCAGTGTGGACCCTCGGCGCGGTCCCTGCGCGCGTCCCGGTGCGGCCTGCGTGGCCTCGCGCTCCCCAGTTTACCCGACGTGTTCCCGTGTGCGTGGCCCCATGCATGCGCGCGGTGATTTATTCTTGGTTTTTAATTAATTTTAAACACTGTTTAGTTAGCGTGCTGCGTCGCGCGCTTCGTTGCGCGACGAATTGGTTTAATTTCATATTCTATTAATGTGCTGCGTCGCACGCTTCATCACGCGACGGTCCAATTTAACTTCAGGGTGTTTCTCGAGTGCCTCTCCATAAGGACCTGTTCGTTGGATGACCGCCCGGGAAAACAGTGCAACCATGAGGGTGGAGTGGGATGCCCTTAGCTGAGTAATTAGAGGAACTGGGGTGTAGTTCGCTTCGCCATCGTGCCATGAATGGGGCTCTGTGTATGCGGCTCGCTCTGGCAAGGTTGGTTTGCCCCTTGGGGAGGAGTGCGGTACATTTAGGAAACCTAACGGGCGGCTACAGCCTCAGGGAATCTTTGTAAAGGCTATGTAGTGAGACCCTACCTATTCACCTTGGTAGTGTTTAAGGGTTTGATTGGCCCGAGGCAAGAGGGAATTGCGACTTTGTGGGTAAAGTGTACAACCTCTGCAGAGTGTTATGAAACTGATATATCAGTCGTGCTCGCGGTTATGAGCGGCCAAGGGAGCTCCATTGATTAGAGATACTTGATCAGAGATGTATGGTTTATAGGTGGTGATGAGGAAGATGATTTTGGTTATGACTATGGTACTGGTAAGTAATATTCTTTCCGTTTGGAAAGGGTACATCGGGTTAATAACTTGGGTTAATGCTAAAACCTGGCTTTCTACTAGTAAATAATAACCTGACCAACTAAAAGCAACTGCTTGACTTAACTCCACATAAAGCTAGTCCACTACAGCCAAACGGGACATTTTGCTGAGTATGTTGATGTGTACTCACCCTTGCTTTACACACCCAACCCCCCCCCCCCCCCAGGTTGTCCGCGTTGCAACCACTGCTCAGGTGAAGATGAAGTCGTGGAGGAATACTTCCAGGAGTTCCAGGAGTACGATGAGTTCTAGGCGGGGGTTAGCGGCAAACCCCCAGTCGGCTGCCTGTGTAGGCCGCGTGTATCTACGTTTCTTTTCCGCACTTTGATAATTGTTAAAGACTATGTGGATGTCTCGGACATCATAATGTAATCGACTATTTACCCTCTTTTATGTCATTATTTGAGCATTGTGTGATGATGTCCAATTATGTAACTATTGTGTACGTGAATTGCTGATCCTGGCACGTACATGGTTCGCATTCGGTTTGCCTTCTAAAACCGGGTGTGACATAGGTGGTATCAAAGCTGTGCTGACTGTAGGACCGCTAACCTAGAATAGAATGGTCGTTCTAAGGATTATAGACCCCTATTATCACCTTGACTTTGGTATCCCTTCAAAAGTTGGTCATATCGACCAAACCTATGTTCTACTATGTATTATACCTTGCAAAAAAAATTTGTTTCATTCTAATTCCTAAGTTTTCATGGTTTACTTGCTGATCATATTAGTTCTATTCTCACTCTTATGCTTACGGCGTATTTTGTAGATGGCTCGTCTTAGACACACTGCACGGAAGTCTGTCATCCCCTTCTTACCCTCTCGTCTCGTGGAGCGTCCGCTTCGCCGTCCGGTGGCTGGTCAGTCTAGCCACTTGGAGAGGCTGCACCATCGCCTGCACAAGGAGCAGGAGCATCGACGATAGGAGCTGGAGCAGCAGGGCTCTTCTTTCTCGCTTCAGCAGGAGATAGAGTCTGTGAGGAGTTGTTCCCCTGTGCTCCCGCTGGAGGCGCCCTCTGCACCACCACTGAGCGCCCCAGCCGCTAGAGTAGCTGCTGGAGGAGACCCAGACGACGGAGGTGGCGACAACAGCTCGAGCCATGACACCGAACTTTCAGAGGAGCAGGAGTTGGAAGGATGGGTTGCCCGACCCATCACCCGTGACGCCACTCGCGGGTGTCACTTCCACGACGCGCTCGACACCCTGCTGCGCCAGGCACTTGACCGGCGCACTTGGTCCATCGAGTATCATTGTGTGGTCTTCCAGCACAGTCGTGGGGTTTACCCGGACCGCTGGGAGGCGACCTGCTTGGTGCGCCGTCTGGAGAATAGTCTCCGGGGTGCAGAGGTCTGCTCAGAGCACTATTCCATCCCTGAGTGGGACTCAGCTGAGGCGGCCATGCAAGATGCCGCACGGCATGCGCTTTCACACTACTGCTCAATGCTCGGCGGGGTAGCCGACGGTCTCAACCTGAAGTATTACCCCCGCCGCCCATCTGGCAGCACAGGAGGCGTGGTTGTCTCAGCTGTTGGTGCAGACAATCCTAGGTTGAGCAGCACAGTCAACCTAGCCGCCGTGCTAAACATGGAGCTGGACCATGCATTAGACGAGCTAAGTAGGGCTCGTGCTGAGATCGCCCAGCTGCGGGCTAAGCGCGCGGAGCATCATCACCTGGAGGATGGTTCCCCCGCTCCCGTCGGGACTCAGCACCCGTACTGCTCACCTCGGCGTGGACACCAGGCTTATGGCAACCCCGACTGCAGGACCAAGATAAATTTAGAACCATAGATTGTCAGTGTCGGATCTTGTAATTAATATGAAAATATATATATAGAAGCTATAGTCTTAGCATCAGTCTTACTCTTAGTTAGTCTTAGTTAGACAGGGTAGTTTGCTTATCCTGTGCGTTTATGTTTGTCATGATGAACTATGTTGGATTTGGATCTTTGTAATGACTGTCTCCAGGGTGTGGGTATCCCCTGCACTTTGGTTTACCTGTTGAATGTTAATAAAATTAGTTACCTAGTTGGGAAGTCCTCTTGTTCTACTTTCCTCTTTATCTGAGAACCTGTGTTGGTCTGTGTTGGAGATCAGTGAAGATGTTCATCTGTTCAGTATTGTGTAAGAATTCTATACTCTTTTCTTATGCTGCAAGATTTGCAAGATCAGTTCTGATGTGTGGTTGTATTATGCAGATGTCAGAAAACAGGCGCAGAGGAGGAAGGCGTGCTCAGCAGGAGCATGCAGCCCCGCAGGATGAGGCACCCCAGCAACAGCAACTACCACCACCGCCCCCGATGACCATCGAGCAGATGTTCTTGATGCAGACTCATGCAGTTCAAGCCATTGGTCAGACTCTGGCCGCCATTCAGCAGCAGCAGCAGCCACCACCTCAGCCTTAGATGTCTCAGATGCCCAGAGACAAGCATGCTAAATTCATGAGAGGTCATCCCCCAACGTTTGCTCACTCTTCTGACCCCATGGATGCTGAAGATTGGTTGTGCACTGTGGAGCGGGAGTTGCACACCGCTCAGTGTGACAATAGGGAGAAAGTTCTGTATGGTCCCCGTCTGTTAAGAGGAGCAGCCCAGTCTTGGTGGGAGTCTTACCTCGCCACCCATGCCAACCCCGACACTATTACCTGGGAGGAATTTAGAAACAATTTCCGTCAGTACCATGTTCCAGCAGGTCTGATGACAGTGAAGAAGGAGGAGTTCCTGGCGCTCAAGCAAGGGCCTATGTCCATCAGTGAGTACCAAGACAAGTTTCTGCAGCTGTCTCGCTATGCTCCTGAGGATGTCAACACAGATGCCAAGAGGCGGTATCGCTTCTTGAGAGGCTTAGTCGACCCTCTGCATTATCAGCTGATGAATCATACCTTCCCCACATTTCAGCACCTGATCGACAAAGCGATCATGACAGAGAAGAAGCGTAAGGAGATGGAGGATCGCAAGCGTAAGATCAGTGGACCTCAGCCTAGAAGCAGCAATCGTCCTCGTTTCTCAGGCAACCCACCTCAGCAGTTCAGGCAGAACCAGCGCCCACCTCAGCAGCAGCAGTTTCAAAGGCACTACCCTCAGCACCAGCAGCAGAATCGCCAGAACAACCAGTTAGAAGGAGGTCAGTTCTAGAGGCAGAATCAGCAGGCACCTCATCTTCCCGCCCCAGCAACCAACCAGAACAGTCAAGCAACACCAGCTCAAGGTGGAAGCGGAGCATGTTTCCATTGTGGAGAGCAAGGCCATTGGGTGATGTAATGTCCGAAGAAGGCAGCCTAGCAGCAGTCAGGCCCTAGTGCCCCAGCAAAGCAGAATGTGCCCCAGTCTGGAGCAGGCAACCGCTCTCAGCCACGCTACAACCATGGGAGACTGAATCACTTAGAGGCTGAAGCAGTTCAGGAAACCCCCGGCATGACAGTAGGTATGTTTCCAGTCGACTCCCATATTGCAGAAGTGTTATTTGATACTGGAGCAACACATTCATTTATTACTGCATCATGGGTAGAAGCACATAATCTTCCAATCACTACCATGTCAACCCCCATCCAAATTGACTCAGCCAGTGGTAGAATTCGAGCCGATAGCATTTGCTTGAATGTAAGTGTGGAAATAAGGGGGATAGCATTTCCCGCTAACCTCATAATAATGGGTACTCAGGGAATAGATGTCATCCTAGGGATGAATTGGCTAGATAAGTATCAGGTAGTTATCAGTTGTGATAAGAGGACAATTAAGTTGATGTCCCCACTAAGAAAAGAAGTGGTAGCCGAGTTAATCTCCCCTGAGCCAAGGAAAGGAAGTTGTCATCAGATGGCTATTGATAGCAAAGAGCCAGATTCACTCGAGATTATCAAGGTTGTGTCAGAATTTCCAGATGTGTTTCCGGAAGATTTACCAGGCATGCCACCTGAGCGAAAAGTTGAGTTTGCTATAGATCTTCTTCCTGGCACCGCCCCTATTTCTAAAAGAGCCTACAGAGTATCTGGACTAGAGTTGGTTGAGCTCAAGAAGCAAATTGATGAGCTATCAGAGAAAGGTTACATCCGGCCAAGCAGCTCGCCTTAGGCCACCCTGTCCTATTCGTGGAGAAGAAAGATGACACCAGAAGGATGTGTATCGATTATCGAGCTCTGAATGAGGTCACGATCAAGAACAAGTACCCCTTGCCCAGAATAGAAGATCTGTTCAACCAGTTGAGAGGAGCCAGTGTATTTTCAAAGATAGATCTGAGGTCAGGTTATCACCAGCTCAGGATTCGACCTTCAGACATTCCGAAGACGGCATTCATTACCAAGTATGGGTTGTACGAGTTCACTGTGATGTCTTTTGGTCTAACAAATGCACCAGTCTTCTTCATGAATCTGATGAACAGTGTATTCATGGATTATCCGGACAAGTTCGTGGTGGTATTTATTGATGACATTCTTATATATTCTCAAAGTGAAGAAGAGCATGTGAATCGTTTGAGGATGGTATTGCATAGATTGCAAGAGCACCAGTTGTATGCAAAGCTGAGCAAGTGTGAGTTCTGGATTGAGGAAGTCCTGTTCTTGGGTCACATAATCAACAAAGAAGGATTGGCTATGGATCCGAAGAAAGTGGCAGACATTCAAAACTAGAAAGCGCCAACAGATGCCCGAGGAATCAAGAGCTTTATTGGAATGGCCGGGTATTATCAGCGATTCATTGAAGGGTTTTTGAAGATTGCGAAACCAATGACAGCTTTGCTAGGCAACAAAGTTGAGTTTAAGTGGGCCTAGAAATGCTAAGAGGCCTTTGAAGCGCTGAAAGAGAAGTTGACTACAGCGCCTGTCCTAGTCTTACCTGATGTGCACAAGCCCTTCTCGGTGTATTGCGATACTTGTTACACTGGTCTGGGATGTGTGTTGATGCAAGAGGGAAGAGTTGTGGCTTACTCGTCCCGACAGCTGAAGGTTCATGAGAAGAATTACCCAATCCATGACCTAGAGTTGGCAGTAGTGGTTCATGCACTGAAGACATGGAGGCACTATCTGTATGGACAGAAATGTGATGTTTTCACAGACCACAAGAGTCTGAAGTACATATTCACTCAGCCAGAGTTGAATATGAGGCAACAAAGATGGTTAGAGTTGATCAAGGACTATGAATTGGAGATTCATTACCATCCAGGTAAAGCGAACATAGTGGTAGATGCATTGAGCAGGAAAAGTCAAGTCAACCTGATGGTCGCTCACCCTATGCCTTTTGAGTTGGCCAAAGAGTTTGATAGGTTGAGCCTTGGATTTCTGAACAATACATGAGGAGTAACAGTTGAGTTAGAGCCTACCCTAGAGCGGGAAATCAAAGAAGCACAGAAGAATGATGAGAAGATCAATGAAATCTGGTAGCTGATTCTAGAAGGAAGAGGCAAAGATTTTCAGGAAGATGCAGAAGGTGTGATATGGTTCAAGGAACGCTTGTGTGTTCCCAATGTCCAGTCCATTCGGGAGTTGATCCTCAAGGAAGCTCATGAGTCAGCTTATTCTATACACCCTGGAAGTGAGAAGATGTATCAGGATCTGAAGAAGAAGTTCTAGTGGTACGGAATGAAAAGGGAGATCGCAGAGCATGTGGCTATATGTGACAGTTGTCAATGGATCAAGGCAGAGCATTAGAGGCCAGCTAGATTGTTGCAACCGTTGCGAATTCCTCAGTGGAAATGGGATGAAATCGGAATGGACTTCATAGTAAGATTGCCTCGCACTCGAGCCGGCTATGATTCCATTTGGGTAGTAGTGGACGGCTTAACCAAGTCAGCCCACTTCATACCTGTCAAGACCAACTACAGCAGTGCAGTATTGGCAGAGTTGTACATGTCCCAGATCGTTTGTCTTCACGGTGTGCCAAAGAAGATAGTGTCAGACAGAGGAACGTAGTTCACCTCTCATTTCTGGCAGCAGCTGCATGAAGCCTTGGGTACACATCTGAATTTCAGTTCAGCTTATCATCCGCAGACAGACGGTGAGACTGAAAGAACCAATCAAATCCTGGAGGATATGTTGAGAGCTTGTGTGTTGCAAGATCAGTCCAGATGGGACAAGAGATTACCTTATGCAGAGTTCTCCTATAACAACAGTTACTAGGCCAGCTTGAAGATGTCACCATTCCAGGCGCTTTATGGAAGGAGTTGTAGAACTCCGTTGCAATGGGATCAGCCTGGAGAAAAGCAAGTGTTTAGGCCAGACGTTTTGCTTGAAGCTAAAGAGAACATCAAGATGGTTCGAGAGAATCTGAAGATAGCGCAGTCAAGGTAGCGAAGCTATGCAGACACAAGAAGGAGAGAGCTGAGTTTCAAAGTCGGAGATTTTGTCTATCTGAAAGTATCACCTATCATAGGAGTCAGAAGATTCAGAGTCAAAGGCAAGCTAGCACCCCGCTATGTTGGTCCGTACCAGATTCTCGCAAGGCGTGGAAGTGGCCTATCAGCTCAGTTTGCCAGAAGGCTTGTTCGCAGTGCATGATGTCTTTCATGTGTCTCAGTTGAAGAAGTGTCTGTGTGTCCCAGAAGAGCAGTTGCCATTGGAAGGTCTGGAGGTCCAGGAGGACCTGACCTATATAGAGAAGCCAGCGCAGATTCTCAAGACTGCAGATAGAGTCACCCGAAGGAAAACTATCAGAATGTGCAAAGTTAGATGGAGTCACCACTCTGAGGAAGAAGCAACCTGGGAGCGTGAAGATGATCTGATCGCCAAGTACCCTGAACTCTTTGCTGGCCAACCTTGAATCTCGAGGGCGAGATTCTTTTAAGGGGGATAGGTTTGTAACGCCCTGGATTTGGGGGTAGAATTTTTTCTTCTTTTTACTCACCAAATTTAGGCGTTACTCTCTTTTCTCTTCCTGTTTCGGTCCTTCTTCCCAATTTCAAAGCAATATAGCGACTGGTGTCCGTGTCATGTGTAAACAAAAACCTAAGTTGACATGAGTGTTGCATCATGCCGAATCATATTTCTTTGTCTGATTTCGTGCTTAATCGCGTGTGTTGCTTAGTTTCGTTTCGGATTTTGCTTCGCGAATTGATTTCCGATCTGTGGTTGTGTGTGCCATGGGGTTTTGACCCACGGTGCGGCCCAGCCCAGCCCGACCCAGCTCGGCCCGCGCACCCCTTGCTCCCCATGCGCGCGCCCCTGGTCCCTTTTCTCTCATTTGATTTCTCCCGCGCAGCAACCTCTCTCTCTCTCCCATCTCTCTCTCTCTCTCCCCGTGGTGCCCTAGGTTTTGGAGACGGTGATCACCGGAGTTGGATCCCCGAGGTGAGCTCCCCTCCCCTCCCTTCTCCTCTCTCTCCCTCTTCCTCTTCCTCCCCTTCCCTTCCCTGCACGCCCCCTTCTTCTTCCCTGCGCGTGCGCCCCCTGTAGCCCCTCGGCGTGGTTCCCCGGCCCTCCCCGCGATAGCCCCTTGCTCCCCCACGGCGGCCTCGCCCCCCCCCCCCCCCCCCGTGGCACGGCTCCCTCGCATCCCCCCGGCGCGACCGTCCCAGCCCCCGGTGGCGCGCCCCCTCGACGTGGCCCCCGGCTCCCGGCGGCGCGGCCCCGGACCCCTGCGCGCGGCTCCCTGGTCCCCTTGTGCGCGGCCCCTCGGCCCCCTGCGTGCGGCTGTCCTGGCCCCGGTACGTGGCCCCTACGCGCGTCCTAGCGTGGCCTGCGCGGCCTCGCGCTCCCCCGTTTACTCGACACGTTCCCGCGTGCGCAGCCCCACGCGCGCGGTGATTTATTCTTGGTTTTTAATTAATTTTAAACCCTGTTTAGTTAGTGTGCTGCGTCGCACGCTTCGTCGCGCGACGAATTGGTTTAATTTCATATTCTATTAATGTGCTGCGTCGCGCGCTTCGTCGCGCGACGGTCCACTTTAACTTCAGGGTGTTTAATGTATGACGTCGCGTGCTCAGTCGCGCGACGTTCCATTTTAAATTCAGTTTGGATGACGTATGTCATCATGCGTTTCGTCGCGCGACGCTTAACGTTTATTTATAATTAATGCAAGAGTCTCGTTGTGCGCTCTATCGCGCGACGAGTCGTTTATTTCTTAATTCAATTTAAATGTTGTGTTGCGCGTCTTGCCGCGCGACCATTACCTTTAATTCACCCTTATCTGCTTATAATGATTAAACATGGAACATGACTTTACCTTATACTAAACGCGATGGCTAAATTAATACTATTATGTTTAAACGAGTAGTTTAATTTATAATCGTGTAACGTGATCGCTTCTCGACCGTAGCCTCGACCGTTACTTTCTCTTTCTCGCTTAGTCGTAAGTGTGAGCCCTACGTTGAACGTCTGTTTATTTATTGTATTCCATTGTATGGTGTACTGTTCTTTTGTATTAAATGTGTGGAATGTATGTTTGAACTCGTATAGATAACGGTCAGTTGGCAGAGTCCGAAGGAGTTGCAGGTGAAGATCCTAAGCAATAGTCGGTTGGTGAAGGCAAGTGTCCCTTGACCCATCTATGTCCTACTAATTCTTATAATTCACTCCCCGCATTTACACAGTTTATACCTAAGGATTGACTAGCTTTTGTCTATCTTGTCCTTGTTTACCTATTCTGGTTGGGTTATTTCAGTTTAGTTATATGCTAGTGCTTCACATTAATCAATGAACATGATGAGATATCTATGATACGTTATTTTCCCTTTTGATTATGATGATGGTACTTGTGGCCCTTAAGGGGACTCGAGCTGTTTCTCGAGTGCCTCTCCGTAAGGACCTGTTCGTTGGATGACTGCCAGGGAAAACAGTGCAACCATGAGGGTGGAGTGGGACGCCCTTAGCTGAGTGACTAGAGGAACTGGGGTGTAGTTTGCTTCGCCGTCGAGCCGTTAATGGGGCTCGGTGTATGCGGCTCGCTCTGCCAAGGTTGGTTTGCCCCCTTGGGGAGGAGTGCGGTACATTTAGGAAACCTAACGGGTGGCTACAGCCTCAGGGAATCTTTGTAAAGGCTACATAGTGAGACCCTACCTATTCACCTGGGTAGTGTTTAAGGGTTTGATCGGCCCGAGGCAAGAGGGAATCACGGCTTGTGGGTAAAGTGCGCAACCTCTGCAGAGTGTTATGAAACTGATATATCAGCCGTGCTCGCTGTTATGAGCGGCCAAGGGAGCTCCATTGATTAGAGATACTTGATCAGAGATGTATGGTTTACAGGTGGTGATGAGGATGATGATTTTGGTTATGACTATGGTACTGGTAAGTGGTATCCTTTTCGTTTGGAAAGGGTACATCGGGTTAATAACTTGGGTTAATGCTAAAACCTGGCTTTCTACTAGTAAATAATAACCTGACTAACTAAAAGCAACTGCTTGACTTAACTCCACATAAAGCTAGTCCACTACAGCTAAACGGGACATTTTGCTGAGTATGTTGATGTGTACTCACCCTTGCTTTACACACCCAACCCCCCCCCCCTAGGTTTTCCGCATTGCAACCACTTCTCAGGTGAAGATGAAGTCATGGAGGAAGACTTCCAGGAGTTCCAAGAGTACGATGAGTTCTAGGCGTGGGTTAGCGGTAAACCCCCAGTCGGCTGCCTGCGTAGGCCGCGTGTATCTACGTTTCTTTTCCGCACTTTGATAATTGTTAAAGACTATGTGGATGTCTCGGACATCATGATGTAATCGACTATTATACCCTCTTTTATGTCATTATTTGAGCACTGTGTGATGATGTCCAGTTATATAACTGTTGTGTACGTGAATTGCTGATCCTGGCACGTACATGGTTCGCATTCGGTTTGCCTTCTAAAACCGGATGTGACAGTTATGTAATGCTAATACTTAACATAACTACCTCGCATGCCTGATCTATTAATATGTGCATTGTATATGTTTGGTTTTTCTTTGCTTTGTCCACATTCAGTTTTTTTAAAAAAATTCTCATAAAATGAGACAATTAGTGTGGACATAGGATTGTATTTTGTTGGTTCTTGTTCTGATCTCCAGATATATTCTTGAACCATCTTTTCCCCCTTGTTAATAATTTCTATTTGGAGTCATTAATCTGGGACACCTGTAACATTAACAAGTTACTCCTTGTGCTGATGACTTTCTAAATTCTGATTTTTGCATGCTTAATGATATTGGTGTTACTCTAATGACTACAGAAAATGGCATCGGATTTCCTAGGTAATTCTAGATTTGGGTTGATGTGACTTGGTTTGTCCGTACAATTTTGATCTGGCAGGGTGTTTTTGACGATAGAACTACCTGACGCCAAGGGTGTGAAGCAGAACTTAAAGCCTAAAGGCCATTTCAACTTGTCAGCTAAGGGCTCAGATGACTCGCCCTGCGAGTTTGATCTCAAGTTGTTTGATGTTGTCTATTTAATATATGTTGAATGAAGCGTTTCAGATTTTGATTGTATTGGCCTTCCTATTTGCAGGAGTGCAAAGCAGTTGTTGTCCCAAGAACCATATGCTACCAGAACAAGAAAGATGAGAGCGGTTGGTGGCCAAGGCTTCTGAAAAAGGACCTATGTTCTTGAAGGTTGACTGGACAAATGGTAGGATGAGGATGGCGAAGATGTTGGATGTTAGTATTTCACTTTTGGTTGATTATGTTTTTTCTTATGCGCCTGACAAATCTAGATATGCAACCAGACATGCTTTATTCTTGTTCCTACTTTGTTTTCCTTATGTATTAATTCCTTAACTTGTAATGCACATGATATTTTCCTTATGTATTAATTCCTTAACTTGTAATGCACATGATGTTTTCCTTATGTATTAATTCCTTAACTTTTAAAGCACGTGATGAAGGCTGGTTGTCGGGTAAGTTCTCTTAAACTTTTGTAAGCTTGCGTACTTTTGCTATGGATCTTTTGAATCAATTACAAGGTAATTCATTTAAAAATCATAGTAACACACGTGTACCTAAATATCATATATAAAAGTCTGTATGGTACTGATGGTTGCAATGTAGTGGTGAAACAACTAGATTAAAATAACAAAATTTATGTATGGATAGGATCACAAATGTATTAAGAAACCTTTTCTCATAGCAGTACCATGGTATTATGTGTTTCCGTTGCAACGTACGGGCACTCACCTAGTGTTAATAATTAAATATCATAATATTTGTGTTCTTATTTTTACATAGTTCCTTGGCCTATTACTGTTTTGGATTAATGTGCTAAGGTAATATAGAAAAGATGTATGTTTCAGCACATAAGGTATGCATTGTGATTGGATGCATGATTAAATATTGGAAAAGATAAATATCTGCAATGTTGTAAACTCACCTGCGTCTTGTTTGGGGCATCCATTTTGATATTACACTTCTTTTTTGGTGACTCAAAGTCATCATCATCATCCACACTAGGTATGGGGATCTTTTTAGCATCGGCAGCAACACCTCTCTTTCTATGTTGCGGAGGATCACCATCACACCGCGTATTTGTAGGGTCTCCGGTGTCAGTCGAGCGCGGGATGTCAACACTAAAGCATTCTTGACTTGACTCAACGATTAAACGCTTCGGATTGGTTGGGGGTCGATCAACCTTCCGCATAATTGAATCAGTAGCCTGCGGAGCAACAATGTAAAACATATGTGCTTTATTGAGTTACATCAACATATACACCAGTGATTATACGAAATAATTGTACACTCATACACATTATAATTCCTCAATTATGTTATATGGCCCTACCAACATAGATGGTAAGTGAACAAAACATCATAAAAGTCGTATCATTGCATTGTAGAAATTGCCATATACATCTATGCGTGCCAACGGAATGTTCATATAAAACAGTATTTATCCAGTGACTAACCAGCAAAATAAACATTTATGCAGTAGTAGTAGTGACTAACCAGCAAAATAAACATTTATACAGTACTAGAATAAACATTCATATCCCGACAAACAAAAATAAACATTTATGCAGTAAACAAAAACCAATTTAGCGTAAGTAGATCACCAATTTAGCGAAAGTAGATCTTAACGTGCCTGCTAAGACGCCGGTAAGAAAACATGATATCCCTTACTAATGCCCACTTAGCAACATGAGTGTTGTTATGGGTTTCCTACTTATTATGTTTGACTGAAGCCCCTTGCTATATAGCTTTGCTAAGGCCCGAGGAGACACACATTTCCAATAACTGAAAACATTTAGCTTCCAATACCTGTCATGCACACAAATCCACGAGGCGCCAAAAAATGATCTAACCGAATCATATGCATATGGGGTGTTTGTCATGCTAAGCCTGTTTGGATTGACTAAAATACCTTGCTAGCTGCTAAAAATGCTCCAAGTACCTTGTGCTGATCATCATCTCTCTGGTATCCTAGTTACATTTTATATATGCATAATATGAAACCATTAATGTGCTACGCCATGAACACTGCAATGTAGTTTCCAGGATTGGTTTGTTGGGTTCAAATAAAAGGTCGACTGCAGTTTTCAGTTTTAGGTCATAAATATTTACATCCATCGCATTAACAAGGTTATAGAAAAGGGTAGAGATTACAAAAAATACTAGCAGAGCTAAAGCTTTTGGGCAAATATTAGTATAATTCCCACACTATTATTATCAAAGTTTGGTATTCTTTTTTTCTTTTGAAAATTGATGTTCCAAAGAGATCACTGAATTTTTACAATGCAATTTCTGCAGGCACACGATGATGATAAAGAAAATGTACCCAATGGTAATACAAATTTGCAAGTCAAGGAAACACACAATGATGAAGATGATGGAACTGGATCTGATGGGTTTGAACTGACAGATGTCAAGGAAAACTTTGTCATCGACAAACAAAAATAAACATTTATATAGTACTAGAATAAACATTCATATCCCGACAAACAAAAATAAACATTTATGCAGTAAACAAAAAACAATTTAGCGTAAGTAGATCACCTATGATTTCTTTGTCATCGACGGCCAGAAAATTCGTCAGAGGTTGAAACGCAACAACCTAGTCGACGGTGATGGAGTTGGGCACCTGGAATACGACGCAGAGATTAACACCGCACAAATACAGCGCACGATGCATAAGAAAATGGAGGAGATGAATGGGGAGATTAGGAAGTAGCAGTGTAGGGCATAAATTTTACAGAGGAACTCGAGCACCTTGGGAAGTCGGACGACCGTCGGCGGGCGTGTAGAAGACCAATGTGACATGGGGGCGGAGGATTGTCAGCGGCTGGCGGCTCGATGACACTGTCAACGGCGGCGCCGATTAGGGTTGAGGGCATGCGGGTGCGGAGGAAGGCGAATCGCCCTGGCGACGCCTGAAGAATCGCGGCGAGTCGGCCAGGAAGGTTGATCGCACGGGAGTTAGGGTATAGAAGTGTTTGACCGCGTGGAAAGTGGGCCTAAGCCGGTATTTCTGGAACGTGGATTCGGATGAGGTATTTACGCTAAATCGATATTGTTGCTTAAACAGTGGATGGAAATAGCGTAAACATGTTTTGACTATGGCAGTGGTGGTTGACCGCGTGGAAAGTGGGCCTAACCCGCTTTTTCTGGAACGTGGGTTCGGGGGTGTTACTCTGTTTACGCTAAATTGGTTTACTGGTTACGCTAAATTGGTTCGCTTGCATAAATAGTGAACGGACGTGAGCTTAAATGGATTTGTTGGTGTTGATGGTCGGGTTATATAGCCTAGGGCTCTTAATATATATATATATATATATATAATATATATATATAAGGGGTAGGATATGACCGGTTGAGAGACCCCTAAACACATTCCAAACGAACCAATCTATTACTTTCTTTATCATTCCTGCTCTAATAGTAGATGTAACATAGTTCTAGTTGTATCTTTCCGCATATCCACCTCCACCACTATTCGACTCTAACGTCATCTAAATCCGTCTTGGGTGGCCTGCTGATCCCAAGGCGACCCTAAGATCTTACACCTCCTATAGAGGCAAGATCCATTTCACTCAAGATCTATTCCTCGACTTGATTTATTAATTACTAGGCAACTATACGTCGTTTGGGGATGCCCCGGGTGACCTGCCAACCCGGAGCAACCTAAGATCTCTCCCCAGGGGGCGAGATCTGGGTTCCGTGAGGAGGAAGACAATCCTGCACCATCGTGGATTGTCTGGCATAGAGCGTGGACCGTCCGGAGCAACACATGGAAGAAGTAGCTCTTGCACCAAGGTCGCGAACCGTATAGCCCAGAGATGTGGACCGTCCGCACCGCCATAGAGGCACCTCCAGACGGTACACCCCTAGTGGCTGGTGACCAGGTCAGCGTCAACATACTTTTTGGTGACCCCGCTAGGGACGAAGGTTGCAGATCTAAAAAAATGAGCTTTTATGGCCGATTCTAAAGATCTCAACGATGTTTCTCGAGACAGCGACACAAGATTGACTAATTTTTCAGTCACTAAGTATGAGGAATTAGAAGACTTCAGGAAGAAGGTGGACGAGGAGGTCCAACGACAAAAAACTTGGAGGCGCGAGGTGGCTGAGAAGTGGTACCTCTCGCACTTCAAAATCGATCGCCACTAGAAGGTCGTCCTGACAAGGGAAATAAAGCTTGATACTCTATCAGCCTTGTTGTAGCAAGTCATCGTTTTAAATTCTCTTTTAGGTGTCACCATTTCCTATAGTTTGAAGATATTCTTTGATCCAAGCCGGTTTATATACCAAATGGACTCTTGGTAAATGAGTGATTGAAAGGATATTGAATCCACCTCAACATGGATTAGGGGTGGCAAGCAAGTCATTGATACCACTTGATAAATTTTGTATCTCGTATGATGAGTTCTTTTCTTGCTCATTTTATTATTGTAATTGTTTCTTGTGTATTTAAACTTATAGAGCTTCTGATTCATTTTGTCACCCTATATTGCACAAACCCATTTTAGCTGAACTTTCGTGGTTCTAATTAAATTATTTAGTGTCTTTGTTTTTAGTTAAAATCGTCATTTTACACTACTCTATATCTTTGATCCTATAGGCACCATATATACAGAGAAGCGGTTGCAGGCGTCAGAGGCAGGCGATGGACGGAGGTCACAAGCCACAAGTGTTGCTGATGATGCGTGGGTGCCTGTGTCGCCCTCGCCCCGCACCTTCTGTCGGTCATTTTTAGTTAGTACCATAATTAATAAAGATAGAAAATCATCAGGTTTTATAGTTGGGAGTACCTTTGTTTTCTAGATGAGGACAAGTTGTGCATATAGAAGCTTAGTGCACATAATGCATATATTAAATCATCACTATCCATTTTAGATCTAATGTCTCTGGTTGATCATTGCAATTTACAAATAACACCTCCCGAAACTTTCTAGATAGGGTTTGCAGTGCGTGATTAATACGGATGCATTACCAGTTGACGAGGGCACTGACCAACCTATTGTTTCCCCAGATACCCTCCTGAAAAACATTGAAGGGTTGAAATGAGATGAGCATTAACAAGTTCTTCTTTTTTTTTTTTGAAAAATTGGTAGGAATATTGACATGTCGTATGAGAAGGACTGAAGGAGAGCAAGCTCTATTACAGAGGTTTTATATATTGGTACATAAAGATTTTACTAGTTGAGTGCCCGTGCGTTGCTACGGTTCCTATATATTATATATATAAATTTATTTAAATACGATATTTGTTAAAAAATATGTTCTAAATATTTATAAATATTTACAGTAATACTAACTATAAAATAAATTAACACATTTTAGTTACAATCATTTGAATACTAAGACAAATATAAAAGATAAAGAAATAACAATTGTTCATACGTAAAGATTATAAATCTTAGATAAATTGAACAACCAACATTTTATGGCAACAACCAACATTTTAAGTATACGTACAATTCATATGATACTACTCTTCATTTCTCCAAAGGCATTGAGTTCTTTAGATTTCTGAAGTCTCTACAAGAAAATGGAGATATAATTATTTTCATCGAATAGAAACATCTTCTAATCAATGCAATTGAATATGAACACTGAACACACTTCTTTTCAGAAGGAAAGTCTTGATCAAATAAGAAATTGTATCTTTTCCTGAACCTGCATACCAACCAAATCTATAAGTGTCAAAAATTCATCGAGTTTACAACCTGTACCAGAATGAACAAGCAAATAACACTTGAGGAGTATTGCTTTCAGAAGAAAAATGAATGGAAATACCAAGTGGGTGTAATAGGTTAGGGTCTGAATTCACCAATTCCAATAGGAAGCAGATAAATACATGCTTAGAGCATTAGACTGAAAACACACTGGAGAACCTCTAATGGTATATCAAGATAAAGCGAATAAGATATGCATCCGAGTAACCAACTCTTACCCTTCTTTGTCAACAGATCCATATACAGGCTCAAATCTTGGATCCCTTCCAACCTAGGGGAAAGAACGATGTCAGAAACATGATATGAATTTAGAAGACAAAGTCCACGATACCTCTGTTTTTAAGGCGTCGCCTAGGCGTCGCCTAGGCGTCCGGGCAGTGGTCTAACGCCTAGGCGCCTTGCCCGCCTACCTCGCCTAGGCGTCGCCTAGGCGCCGCCTAGGCGTCCAGGCGGTCCTCCAACGCCTTGGACCGCCTTAACGCTTTAAAAACCATGCACGATACAACCTCTAAAATAGATTGATAATTACACATTTGCATGAAAGAAACTAAGATGAAGATAAAATCACTAAGTGGAAGTGAAGGGAGTCAATATATAAACTGCACTCTTTCATGATGAATGCATTCTTAAAACAACATGATTGCATTTCCCAGACCTAGATAAGTAAATGAAATTACCAAACAAATAGGATAAAAAACTGAAATTCACATGTAACAAAATTCAGAAACACCTGAGCTACAGGCCTACAGCAGCAAAACATGCCCAACCAGACAAGTGACTAAAAGCACACTGTTATCCATGCATATTGTATAAGTTTAGATACCTATAGCGCACAAGCTAATGGTGGAATCAGGATCCAAGAGGGCTACTTTTGTGAAAATAGGTAAACAACTCACCATAATAGCAAATAGTTAAGTGGTCTTGCTCATGCTCCATATAGACTTATTTATAGACTTTATCACATCCTCCGCTTTCCTGATGGCAGTAACAGGAAAACGAAAATTAACACGTCATTCAAGTGTACAAAAAGCAGCATTTTCCAAGTGACAACTCATGAGCCACGACTTATGTGCAACAAGAAAAATAATAGCCAATTGGCAACAAAAAAGTGACAACGCTTCTAGATCAGTTTGTCGTACACTGAAAACAAATCATGACAATAAACGTGTACGATATCGAATTCATCGTCACAGGATACAGCTAGCAAAAGTTGCAATGCTACTCAGTAAACAAGGGTTCCGAATGAAAAAAAATAGGGGGTGGCAGTCATACCCAGGATCTTGCTCCACAAGCTCGCAGATTTTGATCTTCTTTTCCCAATCCATCTCCTTGAGCTTACCACTCATCGCCGCCTTCACCATTTCTGCAGCCATCTTCTCCCCTAGGCCTTCTCTCACTGTCGATCACATCTAGGCCTAGTATTCCACAGCCACATGGCGAGGAAAAGGGCATGAAGAAATCAAAATTCAGTAACATAAGACCAAGTCTTCAAAATTGTCCTACTAATTCTATTGAAAAACAAACGATCGATTTACAAGAGGGTGCAACCTGAACCTGTTGTTTCCTACAAAATACATAGAACGTTGATAGTGGTCAAAATATATATATATCAAATCTTTGTCTATAATCACAAACATAAATCATTTTATATAATTTCATAACTCTATCCTTGCGTGTAGTAATCAGGATTTGGCATAAAAGTTTGTGTCAAGCAGTCCATAGTTGCCACCGATGAGAGTCTGCCTGCAGAACACTTTTGTGTTGTACTTAGATGTCACCCAAGCTAATCTAGACACCTATATCCATAAAAAAACTCCATCACAAATTCACACATCATACTCTATACCAACACCAACATCAGAAATACAAGCATGATTACTGAAGACCGCTAGTTTCTCTAGGCATAGTTTTTTTAATTTGCTTCCGTACCAAGGCTTCACTAAATAACATAGGATTATAGAAGACAACACCAACTGTGAGTTACAGTATACGTTTAATAGTTCATAACCGTTCGCTTTTGTTCTACAAATTACTACTAAAGCCATTATTGTCTTGCAATTTTAGTGTTTTGACATGATACATTGTGCAAGCAAACAGAGACAGACAAAAATGGAAGCAAACCTGGAGTTTTCTGAGCGCGTTCCAAACAAGCATCTCTAAACACCTAGTGGTCATTCCTCTAGCGGCTGCAATAAGAGAGCCTCAGAAGCACACTGAGATGGGCCTAGCCGCCTAGGCAATAAATACGGAAGAGACACACGGCTCACAGCCTCGCACACTCGAGATTTCCTGAGAGGTTGAGAACACTATCACGCACCTACGCCCAGATGAGATCCGTGTGTACTTGGCATACCGGATGATGGAGAGCCGAGCCGCATCTGTGGATTGTTGGGGCGTACACACTTGACATCTTATAGGGCCAGATGATGCCCGCGCTGTACATGGAAGGTTAGCGGCTCGACTGTAAATGGAAGGTTAGCGCACGTCTGGGGGCGCAGATCCGGGTGGGAGACAGCGTCTCTGTGAGAGCACCTAGAGGGGGGGGGTGAATAGGTGATCCTGTAAAAACTTCAAACTTAAGCCACAAAAACTTGTTAAGTGTTAGCACGATTATTGCCAAGTGGCTAAGGTGAAGTCTCAACAAAACACAATACCACAAAAGATCAAGCACAGAGGTGACACAGTGGTTTATCCCGTGGTTCGGCCAAGACCAACGCTTGCCTACTCCACGTTGTGGCGTCCCAACGGACGAGGGTTGCAATCAACCCCTCTCAAGCGGTCCAAAGACCCACTTGAATACCACGGTGTTTTGTTTTTCCTTTCACTATCCCGTTTGCAAGGAATCTCCACAAATTGGAGTCTCTTGCCCTTACAAGTATATGATCACAAAGAAGCACAGAGTAAGGGAGGGAAGCAACACACACAAATCCACAGCGAAATGCGCACACACGCGGCCAAGAATCGAGCTCACAAGAGTATCACAAAGTTCTCACTAGAACGGAGCTCGAAACACTTAGAATGACAAACAAATGCGCAGAGACTGAGTGTGGATGATCAAGAATGCTCAAAGGTTGCTTGTGTGTCTCCTCCATGCGCCTAGGGGCTCCTTTTATAGCCCCAAGGCAGCTAGGAGCCGTTGAGAGCAAATCCGGAAGGCCATCCTTGCCTTCTGTCGTCGGGGGCACCGGACAGTCCGGTGCACACCGGACACTGTCCGGTGCCCGATTTCTTTCCTTAACTGGCGCTTCCGACCGTTGCAGACCGTTGGAGATCTGAGAGCCGTTGGCGCACCGGACATGTCCGGTGCACACCGGACAGTCCGGTGCCGTCTTCCGACCGTTGGCTCCGCCACGTGTCCCGCGCAGATTGCGCGGTCGACCGTTGGCCCGGCCGACCGTTGGCTCACCGGACAGTCCGGTGCACACCGGACAGTCCGGTGAATTTTAGCCGTACGCCGTCGGCCAATTTCCCGAGAGCGTCCAGTTCGCGCCGAGTCAGTCTGGCGCACCGGACACTGTCCGGTGCACACCGGACAGTCCGGTGCTCCAGACCGAGCTGGGTCTTGGCAGCACACAGCCAAGTCTTTTCTCCTCTTCTCTCTTCTTCTTCTTTCTGTTTCTAACACTTAGACAAATATATTAGTACACAAAACCAATGTACTAAGGCTTAGAAACATACCTTTACTTCATGATTTGCACCTTGTTCATCCATGTACATAAATTCACAATTAAGCAGATGTGTTGGCACTCAATCACCAAAAATACTTAGAAATGGCCCAAGGGCACATTTCCCTTTCAATCTCCCCCTTTTTGGTGATTTATGCCAACACAACATAAAGCAACTAGAACAAGTGCAAACTCACTTCAAATAAAACTTAAATTTATTTTGAATCAATTTTGGCATATATGGATCATCTTTTGCCACCACTTGGTTTGTTTTTGCAAATCAAACTCAAATCTCTATCTCTAAGTCAAACACACATGTTGAAGCATAAAGAGAGTCATTCCAAAAGAGATTGATCAAAGATTTCAAAAACTCCCCCTTTTTCCCATAATCAATACTTCTCCCCACAAGAAGCCAACTTTTGACAAGAGAGACAACATAAGAATTTTGACAAACCAAAAACTCTATTCTACTATTTTCAAAATCTCTCAAGTGGTAGCTGATCCATTTATTGCTTTGGCCTTTATTTTCTCCCCCTTTGGCATCAAGCACCAAAACGGGATCAACTTTGGCCCTTTAACCCCATTGCCTCACAAAAATCTTCAATTAAGAGCAAATGGCAATAAGAGTTCATGAGATGAACTTGGAATAAGTTACCCCTCATCGGAGTGCAGTGGAAGTCTTTCATGGTCCAAGTCCACCTTTTCCTTTTCAATTCTCCTTTGTGACTAAAACAAGCAAACTCAAACATATGGTTAGTCTCAAAGGGTCAAGTTGTAACACATCTCCCCATAAACATGTGCATCACTTTGCAACGGACTTGTGAGGTCCAGGGAGTGTTTGTACAACTTGAGCACCATGATAAGCAACAAAATGCAAAAAGGAACATGATCAAAAGCATGAATACATGTATGCTACAATTCAATCCAAGTTCCGTGAATCTAAGACATTTAGCTCACTACGCAGCCTGCAAAAGGTCTTCTCATCTAAAGGCTTGGTGAAGATATCGGCTAGCTGGTTCTCGGTGCTAACATAAAACACTTCGATATCTCCCTTTTGCTGGTGGTCTCTCAAAAAGTGATGCCGGATGTCAATGTGCTTTGTGCGGCTGTG
Source organism: Zea luxurians (assembly GCA_029449295.1). Classification (NCBI taxonomy): domain Eukaryota; kingdom Viridiplantae; phylum Streptophyta; class Magnoliopsida; order Poales; family Poaceae; genus Zea; species Zea luxurians. The sequence continues at coordinate 49,031,117 of JAOPSE010000010.1, forward strand.
CTCAACAGGATTTTCCGCTACTCGGATAGCACTCTCATTATCACATAGGAGTGGGACTTTGCTCAGATTGTAGCCAAAGTCCCTGAGGGTTTGCCTCATCCAAAGTAGTTGCGCGCAACACTGACCTGCGGCAACGTACTCGGCCTCAGCGGTGGATAGGGCAACGGAGGTTTGTTTCTTAGAGTTCCATGACACCAGGGACCTTCCTAAGAATTGGCACGTCCCCGATGTACTCTTCCTATCAACCTTACATCCAGCATAGTCGGAATCTGAGTACCCAATCAAGTCAAAGTTAGACCCTTTTGGATACCAGATCCCGAAGCAAGGCGTAGCGACTAAATATCTAAGAATTCGCTTCACCGCCACCAAGTGACACTCCTTAGGATCGGATTGAAATCTAGCACACATGCATACGCTAAGCATAATATCCGGTCTACTAGCACATAAATAAAGCAAAGAACCTATCATGGACCGGTATGCTTTTTGATCAACGGACTTACCTCCTTTGTTGAGGTCGGTGTGTCCGTCGGTTCCCATCGGCGTCTTTGCGGGCTTGGCGTCCTTCATCCCAAACCTCTTTAGCAGATCTTGCGTGTACTTCGTTTGGGAGATGAAGGTGTCGTCCTTGAGTTGCTTCACTTGGAACCCAAGGAAGTAGTTCAACTCGCCCATCATCGACATCTCGAATTTCTGCGTCATCACCCTGCTAAACTCTTCACAAGACTTTTGATTAGTAGAACCAAATATTATGTCATCGACATAAATTTGGCACACAAACAAATCACCATCACAAGTCTTAGTGAAAAGAGTTGGATCGGCTTTCCCAACCTTGAAAGCATTAGCAATTAAGAAATCTCTAAGGCATTCATACCATGCTCTTGGGGCTTGTTTAAGTCCATAGAGCGCCTTAGAGAGCTTACACACGTGGTCGGGGTACCGCTCATCCTCGAAGCCAGGGGGTTGCTCCACGTACACCTCCTCCTTTATTGGCCCGTTGAGGAAAGCGCTCTTCACATCCATTTGGTACAACCTGAAAGAATGGTGAGCGGCATATGCTAGCAAGATACGAATGGACTCTAGCCTAGCCACAGGAGCAAAAGTCTCCTCAAAGTCCAAACCTACGACTTGGGCATAACCTTTTGCCACAAGTCGAGCCTTGTTCCTTGTCACCACTCCGTGCTCGTCTTGTTTGTTGCGGAACACCCACTTGGTTCCCACAACATTTTGCTTGGGACGAGGCACCAGCGTCCAAACTTCATTGCGCTTGAAGTTGTTAAGTTCCTCCTGCATGGCCAACACCCAATCCGGATCTAGCAAGGCCTCCTCTACCCTGAAAGGCTCAATAGAGGAGACAAAAGAGTAATGTTCACAAAAATTAACTAGTCGAGACCGAGTAGTTACTCCCTTGCTAATGTCACCCAGAATTTGGTCGACGGGATGATCCCTTTGAATCATCGCTCGAACTTGGGTTGGAGGTGCCGGTTGCGCTTCTTCTTCCATCACATGATCATCTTGTGCTCCCCCTTGATCACACGCCTCCTTTTGATGAACCTGTTCATCGTCTTGAGTTGGGGGATGCACCGTCGTTGAGGAAGAAGGTTGATCTCGTTCATCTTGTTCCTGTGGCCGAACGTCTCCAATCGCCATGGTTCATATAGCGGCCGTTGGAACATCTTCTTCATCTACATCATCACAATCAACAACTTGCTCTCTTGGAGAGCCATTAGTCTCATCAAATACAACGTCGCTAGAGACTTCAACCAAACCCGACGATTTGTTGAAGACTCGGTTAGTAGCTCATATGACGTCTTCTTGAGGAGGCGGTGAAGGTAGACCCTGTTGATGGCGTGGCAAGCCGTGTTCACGGCTTCCGACCAAAAGCACTCGGGGGTCTTGAACTCTCCAAGCATCGTCCTCGCCATATCGATTAGCGTCCTGTTCTTCCTCTCTACCACACCATTTTGCTGTGGTGTGTAGGGAGCGGAGAACTCGTGCTTGATCCCTTCCTCCTCAAGAAACTCCTCCACTTGAAGGTTCTTGAACTCGGACCCGTTGTCGCTCCTTATCTTCTTCACCTTGAGCTCAAACTCATTTTGAGCTCTCCTGAGGAAGCGCTTGAGGGTCCCTTGAGTTTCAGACTTATCCTGCAAAAAGAACACCCAAGTGAAGCGGGAAAAGTCATCAACAATAACTAAACCATACTTACTTCCTCCTATGCTTAGATAGGCGACGGGTCCGAAGAGGTCCATATGCAGCAGCTCCAGAGGTCTTGATGTGGTCATCACATTCTTGCTGTGATGTGCTCCTCCCACTTGTTTACCTGCTTGACAAGCTGCACAAGGTCTATCTTTTTCGAAATAAACATTTGTTAGACCTATCACGTGATCTCCCTTTAGAAGCTTGTGGAGGTTCTTCATCCCCACATGTGCTAAGCGGCGATGCCATAGCCAGCCCATGCAAGTCTTAGCCATTAAGCATGCATCTAGACCGGCCTCTTCTTTTGCAAAATCAACTAAGTAAAGCTTGCCGTCTAGTACACCCTTAAAAGCTAGTGAACCATCACATCTTCTAAAGACAGACACATCTACATTAGTAAAAAGGCAATTGTATCCCATGTTGCATAGTTGACTAACAGATAGCAAATTGTAACCAAGAGACTCAACTAAAAACACATTTGAAATTGAGTGCTCATTAGAAATTGCAATTTTACCTAACCCTTTTACCTTGCCTTGATTCCCATCACCGAATATAATTGAATCTTGGGAATCCTTATTTTTGACATAGGAGGTGAACATCTTCTTCTCCCCCGTCATATGGTTTGTGCATCCGCTGTCGATAATCTAGCTTGAACCCCCGGATGCATAAACCTGCAAGGCAAATTTAGGCTTGGGTCTTAGGTACCCAACTCATGTTGGGTCCTGCAAGGTTAGCACAAATATCCTTAGGGACCCAAATGCAAGTTTTATCTCCCTTGCATCTTGCCCCTAACTTCCTAGCAATTACCTTCTTACCCTTTCTACAAATAGCAAAGGGAGCATTACAAGCATAATAAATGGTAGAAGGTTTGTTCACAACTTTTCTAGGAACATGAGTAAAATTTCTCCTAGGCATATGCACAGTATTTCTCCTACACATATTTCTATCATGCTTATAGGAAGAACTAGAAGCAAACATGGCATGAGAATCATAAACATGTGAATCAAAATCATTATAAGTATTTCTAGCATGTCTCCTATCATTATACATAAAAGCATGGTTCTTTTTAGCATTACTAGCCATAGGGGCCTTCCCTTTCTCCTTGACAAAGATGGGAGCCTTATGGCTTGTTAAGTTCTTGGCCTCTCTCTTGAAGCCAAGACCATCCTTAATTGAGGGGTGTCTACCAACCGTGTAGGCATCCCTTGCAAATTTTATTTTATCAACTTCATTCTTGCTAGTCTTAAGTTGGGCATTAAGACTAGCCAATTCCTCATTTAATTTGGAAATTAAAACTAGGTGTTCACTACAGGCATCAACATCGAAATCCTTACACCTAGTGCAAATCATAACATGTTCTACACAAGAATTAGATTTATTTGCTACTTCTAACTTAGCATTTAAATCATTGTTAACACCTTGTAAAGTAGAAATGGTTTCATGACAAGAAGATAATTCACTAGAAAGCACTTCATTTCTTTTAATTTCTAGAGCAAGAGAATTTTGTGCACTAACAAATTTATCATGCTCCTCATATAAAAGATCCTCTTGTTTTTCTAGTAATCTATTCTTATCATTCAAAGCATCGATCAACTCATTAATTTTATCTATCTTAGATCTATCTAAGCCCTTGAACAAGCATGAATAATCTATGTCATCATCATCACTAGTCTCACTATCACTAGAAGAAGCATAAGTGAAGTCTTGAGTACTCACCTTCTTCTCCCTTGCCATAAGGCATGTGAGACGCTCGTTGGGGAAGAGGGAAGACTTGTTGAAGGCGGTGGCAGCGAGTCCTTCATTGTCGGAGTCGGAGGAGGAGCAATCCGAGTCCCACTCCTTTCCTAGATGTGCCTCGCCCTTTGCCTTCTTGTATTGCTTCTTCTTCTCTCTTTTGTTCCCCTTTTCCTGGTCACTTTCATTATCGGGACAGTTAGCGATAAAATGACCAAGCTTACCGCATTTGAAGCACGAGCGCTTCCCTTTTGTCTTGGTCTTGCTTGGCTGCCCCTTGCGACCATTTAGCGCCGTCTTGAATCTCTTGATGATGAGAGCCATCTCTTCATCATTGAGCCCGGCCGCCTCAATCTGTGCCACCTTGCTAGGTAGCGCCTCCTTGCTTCGTGTTGCCTTGAGAGCAAGGGGTTGCGGCTCATTGATCGGACCATTCAAGGCGTCGTCCACATACCTCGCCTCCTTGATCATCATTCGTCCGCTAACGAATTTCCCAAGAACTTCTTCGGGCGACATCTTGGTGTACCTGGGATTTTCACGTATATTGTTCACCAAGTGAGGATCAAGAACGGTAAATGACCTTAGCATTAGGCGGACGACATCGTGGTCCGTCCATCGCGTGCTCCCGTAGCTCCTTATCTTGTTGATAAGGGTCTTGAGCCGGTTGTATGTTTGCGTCGGCTCCTCGCCCCTTATCATCGCTAACCGTCCAAGTTCTCCCTCCACCAACTCCATCTTGGTGAGCAAGGTGACGTCGTTCCCCTCATGAGAAATCTTGAGGGTGTCCCAGATTTGCTTGGCGTTATCCAAGCCGCTCACTTTATGGTATTCATCCCTGCACAAGGAAGCTAGAAGAACAGTAGTAGCTTGTGCATTCTTATGAATTTGTTCATTAATGAACATGGGACTATCCGAACTATCAAAGTGCATTCCACTCTCTACAATCTCCCATATACTAGGATGGAGAGAGAATAGGTGACTACGCATTTTGTGGCTCCAAAATCCGTAGTCCTCTCCATCAAAGTGTGGGGGCTTGCCGAGTGGAATGGAGAGCAAATGTGAATGTGAACTTTGCGGAATACGAGAGTAATCAAAAGAAAAGTTCGAATTAACCGGTTTCCTTCTCTCGTAGTCGTTGTGGTCCTCGTCCTTTTGGGAAGAAGTAGATTCATCGCTGTCGTCGTAGTAGACGATCTCCTTGATGCGCCTTGTCTTCTTCTTCTTCCCTTCCTTCCGTCTATGGCCCGAGCCGGAGTCGGTAGGCTTGTCGTCCTTCGGCTCGTTGACGAAGGTCTCCTTCTCTTTGTCGTTGATCACTATACCCTTCCCCTTAGGATCCATCTCTTCGGGCGGTTAGTCCCTTTGTGAAGAGAACGGCTCCGATACCAATTGAGAGCACCTAGAGGGGGGGTGAATAGGTGATCCTGTAAAAACTTCAAACTTAAGCCACAAAAACTTGTTAAGTGTTAGCACGATTATTGCCAAGTGGCTAAGGTGAAGTCTCAACAAAACACAATACCACAAAAGATCAAGCACAGAGGTGACATAGTGGTTTATCCCGTGGTTCGGCCAAGACCAACGCTTGCCTACTCCACGTTGTGGCGTCCCAACGGACGAGGGTTGCAATCAACCCCTCTCAAGCGGTCCAAAGACCCACTTGAATACCACGGTGTTTTGTTTTTCCTTTCACTATCCCGTTTGCAAGGAATCTCCACAAATTGGAGTCTCTTGCCCTTACAAGTATATGATCACAAAGAAGCACAGAGTAAGGGAGGGAAGCAACACACACAAATCCACAGCGAAACGCGCACACACACGGCCAAGAATCGAGCTCACAAGAGTATCACAAAGTTCTCACTAGAACGGAGCTCGAAACACTTAGAATGACAAACAAATGTGCAGAGACTGAGTGTGGATGATCAAGAATGCTCAAAGGTTGCTTGTGTGTCTCCTCCATGCGCCTAGGGGCTCCTTTTATAGCCCCAAGGCAGCTAGGAGCCGTTGAGAGCAAATCCGGAAGGCCATCCTTGCCTTCTGTCGTCGGGGGCACCGGACAGTCCGGTGCACACCGGACACTGTCCGGTGCCCGATTTCTTTCCTTAACTGGCGCTTCCGACCGTTGCAGACCGTTGGAGATCTGAGAGCCGTTGGCGCACCGGACATGTCCGGTGCACACCGGACAGTCCGGTGTCGTCTTCCGACCGTTGGCTCCGCCACGTGTCCCGCGCAGATTGCGCGGTCGACCGTTGGCCCGGCCGACCGTTGGCTCACCGGACAGTCCGGTGCACACCGGACAGTCCGGTGAATTTTAGCCGTACGCCGTCGGCCAATTTCCCGAGAGCGGCCAGTTCGCGCCGAGTCAGTCTGGCGCACCGGACACTGTCCGGTGCACACCGGACAGTCCGGTGCTCCAGACCGAGCTGGGTCTTGGCAGCACACAGCCAAGTCTTTTCTCCTCTTCTCTCTTCTTCTTCTTTCTGTTTCTAACACTTAGACAAATATATTAGTACACAAAACCAATGTACTAAGGCTTAGAAACATACCTTTACTTCATGATTTGCACCTTGTTCATCCATGTACATAAATTCACAATTAAGCAGATGTGTTGGCACTCAATCACCAAAAATACTTAGAAATGGCCCAAGGGCACATTTCCCTTTCACTCTGGCAATTGGGTCGAGGTTAGCGGCGGCTTCCATGGAGGCTGGTGCGCGCAGATCCGGGGCGGCTTCCATGATCTCCACTGTACAAAGTACTGACATGCAAGCCACAATGACGTCAGTGGATCCGAAATCTCAGTTATAGCAAATGCAATGAATTTCTAAATATCCGTGTGGTGGATTCGCGCTAGTGGATATCATACCAGAGACAAGTCATTGGTTATTGTGGAGGCATTTATGAACCATAATACAAATTTGAGTTGCTAAGGAAGCTAGTACTGAATGAGGGATCATGTACAGACAAGATCTAAGAATTATGGATAACACCTCCTAAGGTGACTAAACTACAGGAAACAAAGTGCAAAAAGGCATATGGACCAACCGTTAGAGGGAAAGAAAGTTGCATACCTCAGATGAATGTTTCTGCCTGTTGCTTGGTTTTGTGTTGCTTTTTTCTTTTTTTTATTGTGGAGGCCCTGGCGTGGGAGCTGATGCGGCTACGACGCGAGCAAGAGGAAGCCCACACGCAGCTGCTGGACATGAAGCGGCGGCATGAGCAGTGCACCACCTTCCTAGCGCATGTCAGTTGTTTGATGAATGTTGTCAGTTATAATTATATAAAAGGTTCTCCATGGATACCGGGCTCTGACAACCATTTAATTTTACAAGAATAGGGAGCTTATGATTTATGACTATAACATGTAGGTTGTGATGTTCCATATCTCTGAACCTTTTTTGTTGAGGAAAAGGAGCAGAGGTTTCTGGATAATAGTATTAGAGAGGAAAGTAAGTACCTAGAGTGGTTGGTGCAAAATGATATGAGTTGTATAAATTTAGATCTGAGTTTATTTATGAAGGTTCTCCATTTATCATGAAGTTTTAGACCATAGATCTATTATCCAGAAAATACTCTATGATCAATGTAGTCAGGCATAACTGAGTTTCAAATGAAATTGTTAAGAAAATACTTGGTTGATGAAGAAACTTAAGATCGACAAATTTTTTATTTGAGATTCCCTTCGCAACTGCAAAAGTTCAGATCTAAATGAGTATAGTATAGTATAATAAACACTTGTAGAACAAGCCTTACGAGCAAAAAATGATGAATAAAAAAAGAAGTCAATTGTCTGTGTGGTTTTCAGGGCCGATGCCCCCCTTTGTTCTCACATTGGGTAGTCATGGGACAATGAGCATAAGCTTATAACAAATGCAGAATTACTTACACTAATTCTATTTACAAGATTTTGGATACAAGAAGTAGCATGTTTGTTAGGAGGTTAGAGAATTAGATCCATATCTACATACAGAAAGTATTTCTTGACCCTAACAGACAATTACTTGCTTATGAAGAATGCTGAAAATATCCAGTTGTCATAGTTTGTTAAATCAGCAAAATTTGCAAGACCTGAGCACCATGGGTTGCATGTTATCATTTGATAGAGGTATACAAAATCATACCAGATAATTTAAAGATGGCAGATACCTGCCATGTCAAGATTCTAGTGTACATAATACATAGTGTGTTACTGCTACTAATGAATGATTTAGCCAGTGCTCTGGATGCCCCCCTCTGTTCTCACATTGGGTAGTCATGGGCCCATGAGCAGTTGCTGATAACAAATGCGGAATTACTTACACTAATGCTAGACTTAAGTGTAGAAAATGGATCACAAAGTGATTAGTCTACCATTTCAAAGCACTCATAATCCGATTTCTGCCTTAAGCTTATTGTTACTCTGTTTGGATTCATCTTTATCTAGTGATACCAATAGATGTTAACTCAGTCAAGGACAACTCCTATTGTTTTGGATTCGATCCATCAAGACTTCAAGAGGCAATGCATATGATGGCTCTCATGTTGCCAATTTTAGTTCTTCAAAAATAGGGACCCATGATGCATCAAGGGGTGCCACTGACTTTGACTCTTTGAAGGGTTCTTGGTATGATGCTTCAAAGGCGCATGTAATTGGACAAGCGCCAGTTACAACAGCTCATGGGGGAGCTTGCTAGTTAATATGGGTCCAATCAGACACTATCATTCTAGGCAACTTGGATAGAAAATCATCGGGACAATGAGATCACTTGCAGATGTCATTACTGAATTGTGGTCTCTATATGAGAAGCCTACCACCCTACCCTAGATGGATATCAAGTGGAAGCAGTCTTTAGAAGGATAAAGATGGATCCATTCCTAGCATTGTCAGAGTACATGTCATGCTATCAGAATAATAGGTGAAATGCTCTTATAAAAAAAGGAGTGGGCAAAGCAACACTTAAATCTTCAGGATGGACCTTTCTGGATGACAGACCTAAGAACAAGTTTTACATCTCCCTTGATGGTTAGTGGTTTCCATCTTTTCTAGGAGCATGCCAGGCATGTTTGGCTGCAAAAGAAGAAAATAGTTACCAAAATGATCATACATAAGAGGGCATGTGACTTGCCTTGATAGTTTGAAGGACAAGAGCCACGCTAATGAAGAGGCGCCAATCTGGGAATGCGCCTTGCACATCAGCAAGGGCAAGGAGGCAGTCCGTGGCGTTGCAGGTCGCAGGTTGCCGGAGCCGCGAAGGGCATGGGTGCGTCACGCGCGACAGAGGGCTGAGGGGGCATGGTCCCGCGAAGGGCATGGGCGCGTCACGCGCGATAGAGGGCTGAGGGGGCGCGACCGTGTGTGGGACGCACTCCGCGGCGTCGCAGGTCACCGGAGCCAAAGAGACGTAGACGCGCCACGCGTGACAGAGGGCTGAGAGGGCACGACCGTGTGTGGTGCCTCGCGGTCGCGGCTCATGTGGCTAGCGGCGACGACGGCGAGGGTGTTTCTGTCACGTAGGCCTTCAAACCCTCCTTCACTACCACCGCCATAAATGGGTGCGCACTGCGTAGTGTTGTTGCCGGGTGGTCGCGGGTGGAGTGGCGGCATGCGCGACGCGGGTGGGGAAGGTGGCGACGGTGGGGGGATCGAGGCCCGGGGAGGCCGCAGCTTGGTCATGATGACGGTCGTCCTTCTTCTCGATAGCCCGGGGGGGATGGGCGGGCATCACGGCACGATAGAGGCAGATGGATGGGGAGTGCCATGAATGGCATTGGATGCTCACAGAGAGAGGGAGGCGCGGGAGGAGGTGAGGTGGCTGACCTTCCATGGACCGCGGACGCGTTGCATGTGGGAAGAGGAGATCTGGCGGACCTTCCATTGACGGCGCGGGCGGACGGGGCAGGGGCGGGGGCGGGGGCGGAGCGTGCTTCACCAAAAGAAAATGTGGACGCCCTCTATAGCATCTTATGTAGTAGTAAAGATAAAGAATAGAATAGCGCCTTAGCTGGACCAACAAGCATCTCGCCTGTGAAAATTCAACAAGACATGAAATCAGATTTTTTTTCGAGCAGGGCCAAAGAGTATGATGCACAATTCTTAATTTAACTGCAGATTGCATATACCGGTTGTGACATGCTTCTTTTGTCCTCCTGAGATACCTCTGATCATAGAGTCTCCAACCATTGTATCCGCACAGATCTCCAGACCCAGAATCTGCAAAAGAAATACAATTACTGTTAGGGGCATATATCCATTTCTCGTATTTTCTTTTTCTGCAGTATATTTTTACTTACCTTGAGGATGTAATCTGTAACCACGCTCTCCTGACCTTCCACGGAGATAGCCTGTTTGCACAGAAGCACAAATAACTTTGAGTAACCTTTGTCACTTCCAATGTAAACACAGGATTTGGTTAGAATTAAATGGATTTTTACCTTCATGTAAACATCGACATCAGGATCTGGTTTAATGTTGGCTTCTTTCTCCCTTCTTGAAAGCTCAGTAAGCATGTCTGCGTAATTTGAAAACACCATCAGGTTCACTTCACCGAAGGTGAATAATTATCTGTGTTCCTTTCCAATGTCTGTGTTTACATACCATAACGCGATCCGACTCCTTGACATCTTGCAGAGAAGGAAGTGTTTCTCGGACCGTCATTTCGCCAACGTGAACATCGTGCTGCCCGATGTATGCCGATGTCCTCTAAGGGACAAATTCATCCATGTCATGACCATTGTAAGTCACTCTTCCTGACACCTGAAAATTACCATTGCAAGTTCACCTATTCAGTACAGTTTACAGCTATCTCTCTCTCCCAATATATACCCTTTTTGCCTAGAATTCAGAAGTTCACAATCAAGAAATTATCGCAAGATGTGATACCTTCAGATTGGAGTCAAGTTTCCCTGCCAAAGCCAGAAGTAGACTTGTTTTCCCGAATCCAGGAGGTCCAAGCAGCAAGGACATTCTGAATGAAGTGCCAGTTAGTAAGTACAACTACAGAAAAACTGAAAACCTTGCACTTTAAAATTCATTGGCTTCTTACCTGCCGGGTCTTATGACCCCACTGATATCGTGAAGGATGGAGACAGGCCTCTTCCCGCTAGAGACGATGTGCATAGCACTTAATACATCCTATGATGGGAGCAGCTCACGAGAGTTAGAAGCCGAAGGAATTCCTTCTCCGTGGCTGCCTAGGAAGCATGGAGGGGTGCCCGCTGCTGCAGATGAGATGCATACCATGACTTTGTTGGAGAAGAAGTTGGTCATCGTGGGGACACCTCGGTTGCCGACGTAGGCCTCGGCGTCGATGTTCAGGTTCTCAAAACGCACCTCTATCGTCGGATTATCGATCCCAACCCTGCAGGTCAATTTACAATCACTTTCTGAATTTCTCTTCACTTCACCGGTGACCAAGGATTCAAATAAGAGCTGAACTTTTTTTTTTCTTTTACTCACCGCTCCATGCGGTCGCGGAGCTTGAGCAGGAAGCGCTTGTTGTCCTCCTCGGCGATGCACACGAGGCGCTCGATGTGGTTCTTGCGCTCCTGCATGCCGAGCCCCTGGATGTCCACCTCTTCGACGCCGGCCGCGGCCCCCGTGAGGATGCCCTTGCGCATGCGGTCGTAGGTGGGCAGCTTCTCGATGGCCGCCCAGCGCAGCGCCTCCTCGTCGTCCTCCTCCCGCACGGACCGGCCGAACGCGTCGCAGGGATTGGGGAAGGGGATGACTCCGGCGGCGAGCTCCTAGTCTCGGAGGAAGGGCCGCCGCCGCGCCGGAGAGCGTGCTGATGAGATCCTCGGAATGGATTGGAGGTGAACGATCCGCGGGAGAGAGGCGGACTGGAGTGGGGAGGCGGGGCGGCGGCGGCTCACGCGGGGTGGGGGTGGGGGAGGCGGATGACGAACGTGGGCGTGGGCGGGCGGACGGTGTAGATTTACGGAAGCGAGCGGACGGTGCAGATTCACTGAAGGCAGAACCAGGGGAGGCAGCCTACCCCTTACAGTCTTAATAGGTAGTAATAGATATTACAGAGATACCAAAACACAAATCAAAGCAGAATATCATCATAAAACCTAGCCGCATCGCATGCCATAGCGCGCAGTGACATCTCTTCTTTTGCAAGGGCAACCATCGCAGCCGGCGCGTTCGTCACTTCCTCCGAAGATGCGACGGTTTTTTCTTCTTCCAAATGAATCGTACTCACCCGTTCTTTAGAAAACAAATATACTGATTTTTAACTAAATATATAAAAGATATTAATATTTAAAGTATATAGTTGGTCTTATTAGACAGATCGCTAAATCTAATTTTATGATAATTTTTTAAAAATATAAATATTATCAATATTTTTTATACATTTAGTTGAATTTTAAAAATTTAATCAAAATGAACCTTCTCACACACTTAAATGCTTAAATAGCGACTGACATACATGCCACACATGAAGGTTGTCCATATAGTGATATAGATGACTGCGGACCGATCGTCTTGCCTATTTTGTTGCTCAACATATGTTCCCTGTCTTTTGGTGGAGGTTAACGAACCAAAAATATATGAACTAAGCCTGATACAAGTAACCGGCTTTTCCAATCTAATATGATGATCATTCAATAGAGCCCCAATGCATAAAGGTCGCTTAGGATTGCATCTTTCTCGGTCGTAACCATTTGATCAATGGATCAAAAGAAATAGAATGGAGGTGCCCCCGGCTTGAATAGACAAAGGGTGTACGTATGTACCATGGGTTCATCGTTGTACCATTCCGTATTTGAACAGAACAACACATCGACGATGAGTAGGTGGGTGGAACGCATCCTGGGATGACAGGATGAATAGGCGATGCTTGTTGTGTTGTCTTTCGGGCCGTTTTACTCGGTCGTTTTGTTTTAGTGGGTGACAGGGGTTTCTTTGTTGGCCGATTGCATAGAACGGCCTTCTTGCTAGCATATTTGGAGTGTAGTTGATCAAAAGTAGGACCGGCTTTGACTAGCCGACCATGTGTGTTACATGTGCTTTGCCCCTACATCCCCTTCTTTGCTTTATCTGGAGGCTGGTGCCTCTGTCCATGGGTGGACTGTCTAACTTGGTTGGACGGACCGACTGCATGAGCATCGGACCATACGCGCGCACGTGTTGGACAATCCGCTATGCTCGCGCCAGGGACCTTTGCTCAACTATTCGATTGAGTCTGCCCCTGGTGCCTCCAGACTTGTTAGTCTTTTTGTCTGAAGCTTTTCGAGCAATTCCTCCTTGTGATATATTCGATGTGCGAGGATCACCAATGATAATGTTTTTTCCTTTGCCTTTATCAGCCACTTCTCGCCGAACCAAGACCCTTTTGCCTGCTAGCTCTATTGTATTGATAGGAAATGGTTGTGTGTCCACTTGCATCTCCTGAAAACTCAACCGACCCTCATTTATGGCCCATTGTATTTGTCTTCGGAAAACGTTACAATCATTGGTGGCATGGGAAAAAGAATTATGCCATTTGCAGTAAGCACGTCTCTTTAATTCCTCCATAGGAGGAATAGTATGAGTTAATTTAATGTTGTCATTTTTAGTAACTCGACAAATATTTTATCGCATTTGGCAGCATCAAAAGTAAACTTAACTTCTTCTTGCCGATTCTTTCGAATCGACTATAAAGCAGAACATGCGGACAGTTTAGCCTGTGCTGGCCAAACAAGTTCGGCGGCATATACATCTATGGATTCATCATCTGAATTATCGCACCCCACTAGATGCAGCTTATGGCTAGCCGATTTTGATGCCCGCTGGTGCAAGTGTACTAACGAGAAGAATTGTGTGCCATCTAATTTCTCTTTTAAGTAATGTCGCAACCCATTGAAGGCCAGCCTTGTTAGTTGTTTTTCCGCGACATGGATCTGAAAGCATCGGTTTCTAGTGTCCCAGAACCTCTGGATATAGTCATTATCCGATTTTTCATGCCCTTGTCCGATTGAAGCTAAATCAGCTAATTCTAACTCATGTTATCCTAAGAAGAAGTGTTCATGAAATTTCCACTCTAATTCTTCCCAAGGGTTAATAGAGTTAGGTGGCAGAGCTGCGTACCACACGAATGCGGTATCGGTAAGGGACATCGAGAATAAACGAACACAGTAGGCTTCCCCATCAGCCAATTCTCCCAAGTGTGCTACGAATTGGCTTATATGTCCGTGCGTGCTTTTCCCACATTCACCAGAAAATTTAGAGAAGTCTGGTATCCTAGTCCCCTATGGATACAACACGATGTCGAATCGGTGTCTATAGGGCTTCCGATACGATTGCCCTGTACCTGACACACTAACACCGAGTTTATCCCTGAACATCCCGGCTACCTCATCTCTGATCCTCTCTGCCATGTCTAGTGACCATCCATTAAGTTTGTGGGTGGAAATCTCAGGTTGCCTGACATCACTCTATCGGCTTTCCTCCCAGGGACATCTGAGGTGTGTGTTAGGTGTCATATTAATGTCACCAGCTCCTGCCCTATACCTCTCAGGCTCTCTAGTGGCCGAACAGTATTCAACCATGTGTCCATGAGGTGGTATGGCATGGTTATAATGTGTTGCTGGTGGGGCACCATAATGTTGTTGTGATGAGTGCGGGGACTATGTGTATTGTGCAGCTCTCAGTTCTACATACGCATACCCAAACGATCCAGTGTAAGGGGTCGGACGGTCCACGACCGGGCAGAACGGTCCGAAGGTATATCCAGACTGTCCAGCCATATATGGTGCTGCCTGGGTAGTCCCATACCAAGACCGTCCGTAGTAAAGGGCTAGATGGTCCATGGCTATACCCGGACGGTTCGGTCATATATGGCGTGACTTGGGCGATCTGTGTGTGGACTCGTGTAGAGTCGGATGGTCCGGCGTAAGGTATCGGACGGTCCGTGACATATCCGGACGGTCCGACATAAGGTACCGAATGGTCTGCAACATATCCAGATGGTCCGACATAAGGTATCGACGGTCCGCGATATATCCGGACGGTCCAGCGTAATGTACCGGACGGTCCACGACGGGGCCGAATTGTCCAGGGTTGTACAGGGCAATCGTATGATGGTTGTCCAGAACCTGTCACGTGCATAGTGGCTGCGGCTGTGATGGTGACACGAACGCGTGCATCGGCATACCATATGATGGTTGGGACAAGGGTGACCCAATTGTAGCCGATGTGCTTGGTGCGAGTGGCTCTGTATTAGACTCACGCGAAGGAAAACTAGGAGCAGTTGATTCCTCATATGAACGTATATGCATTTTAATATATTCATCTACATATTGCTTTAATTGATCTTCTCGTTGATCCATGAAAGTCCTAAGAGATAGATCTGGAGCACTTACAGCAGGACCCTGAAGCGGAGGTAGAAGAGGTTCCATATCGATCTACCCTTGACGGATGATCTTTTGGTGGCGATCTATTATGAAGTGTGACAAGTACTTTTCCATCGCCTCTTTGCATCGTTCGGAGAGTTTATGCAACAATTCCGCCTCGTCCTTGTCGTGTTGTTCATTCCATTGCTGCATCACCTCCTTATCATCATGCATCATGAGGTCCTCAAAGGGTTTTTGGTCATCAGCCAGGAGTGCCTCCATGTCCGGCTTGATGATGTTGGTGGTGAAGATCTTGGTGTGATCCTTAGAACCAGCCATCTATGGGCTGATTTTTAGCAGATCTAGACACCAAATCCCCAGCGGAGTCGCCAAAAAGTGTGTTGGCACTGATTCGGGCGCCAAACATGGGAACAGACCGCTTGGCAGGGATCTCTGTGGAGGCACGGACGGTCCAGGGCACAGGATCGAACGGTTTGCGACCTAGCGCAGGAGCGGCTCCTCCTCTTCACACTTCCGGATGGTCCGCACCTGGGGCCGGATAGTCCATGATAGCGTAGAGGGTCTTTTTCTCCACGAAGAACCCTAGAACTCGCCCCAGGAGAGATCCCGTCGGGAGGGAGAGTTCCAAGGGGTTGCTCCAGGTCAGTAGGTCATCCGGTGCTCCTCTAATTGGCGTAGAGCCGAGTAGATATTGTTGTGGAAGACTAAACTAGATCTAATCCTAAGGCTAAATTACTCCTACTCCTAGGAACTGGAAGAATGAAAAGGTAAAACTGATAAATAGATTTGATTTCATCGATTGTTGGGGGTTCAATCGGTCGTAGCCCTTCATCTATATAAAGGGGAGGTCTGGATCCGCTACAAGTCATTTCCCGAGCTAATCCCGTGGTTTTAGCTATCAAACATAGTAAGAAACTCGGAACCCTAATTGGCTGTGTGTGCGCGGACTGTCCGCGCTACTGTCGCAACACGATATTGGCACGAGCACTATAAGCACATGTCGATATTTTGAAACCACTAGCTAGTAATTTACGTGCTTTGTGTGTCTGGTATGGATGGTGTGCAAAATATACACAAGAATTTTATATTGGTCCGGGACAAGAGTCACTACGTCCAGTCGAGTAACTTGCGTTACCATACACAATGTCTATAATAGGTTGGATTGCAAACTTGTTGAGGGAGGACTCAATGCCCAAGACTCTGATGCGGAGTGTGTGGAGTAAAGTGCCCAATGCGGTTACAGGTGTGATCTACTTATGCTAGCTGGTAGTCCTTGTTTTCAATCGTGGTTTCCCCTTTCTTTTATAGACCAAGGAGAAGGGAGGCTTTGTTAAGTGTAAGGGTCGGATGGCACGGACGGAGGCTGAGCCTTGTCGTGTTGCTTCTTGTCCTTTAGTATCTAGAGGACTCCTCTGGCCGATGTTGTGTCCTTCCATCATGTTATTGTAGTCATGTGTGCCATACTGTTGTGCTTTGTCATGTCCTACTACGTGTCCTTGGTTGACCTCTAAGCTGAGGAGTGGTTGAGTTGCGGTCAATTGCGACACACCCATTCGTGTCTTTCCTGAAAAGGTCACTCGGACCATACCCCATGTTAGAGCATGCATACTAACTCCCCTGTCGTCTTTCGAACCGCACATCCATGTCAGGGTCTGACTCGTACATGCACATTTTCAAGATGGTCGTCGGTTCAATCTCGTGAATTCCGGTTTTGGGGGGTCGGGCGTAGCTCCTGACCCCTATGTTGGATGATGCAGACTCTATAGGGCACATGGTCTGATGTCGGGTAAGATGAGGACATGATTGACTCGTCCTACCCTCGTCCCTTTGGAGGTAAGGGGTCGGTTGAAGGAGCCATAAGGCAGGACTGTTCGCGGGAGTCAGGGTAGAGTTCATCCCGTTGGGTTGGGATGGGGTTATTTTATTCCCTTAACCTACTATTTCTGTTATTCCTGATCCATATTATACCCATGTTATTTGCCCCCCTCCCTAACATCACAACACTATTTGGCACCATTTGTAATCATGTCGTGTCATGCCAGCACAAGTGTCTAACCATCGGTCTAGGCATAGCACTATGATGCCTAATTATGAGGTGCCAGCAGAGATGGCAATGTGCACATACCCGCTAGGTACTGCAAACCCAAACTCGTACCCATGAAAATAGAATATGCCCGCTAAGAAACGCATACCCGCAACCAGGTATAGATCTGTGCCTGTGCCCATACGGGTACCGGGTACCCGCAGGCTGCCCGTGCCCAACAAAAAATAGGTTTCAACCACTAGTGCTCGTGCTCGTACCCACGGGCAGGCAGCAGGCTGCTTATGTTGCACCTTGCACGTCAGCACGTGCGGTGGTGTGTGTGCCGTGTGTGTGAGCCAGTGAGCGTTCGGCCGACTATGCAGAGATGAGTCGCCTAGTTACTTAGCAAGCAAGGCAGTGAGTGGTGTGTGGGTTCCGATGTGAATAGTAAGTGGCGCATGGTGCCACATCAGCCGTGAGGGTGAGGAGATGCGAGGTGGCCCTGACACCGTGCAGGCGTGTAGTCGTGCTCGTGCTCTGCGCCTCTACAGATTGCTAGCTGGTGTGGTGAGGCTGATGGAGTGACATCTACAAGGGAGAGGGGAACCAAGATTGGGGAAAGAAGTGTGGATGAGTCTAGGGTTTTAGGTTTCAGCAAGTGTTACTGGGCTTGAGCTGTAATCTTGGTTACTAGGCTACAATATGAATATTTGATATCTCTACTACTTATTAAGACTGTAAGGGTAGTCTGCCATTTTCTGTTCTGCCTTTTTTTATTTCCTGTTTTTCCCTTTTCATTCCCATCCCCATCGTGGAACCAATTCCTTGTTACACACCTAATCATCCTGACACTGTGGCCCCATCCCTGTCTGGCAAACCCACACATTCAGGACGCAGGATGTCGAGCAACTCCGGACTTGGGGCACTCCGCACTCCGGTCCTATGTGACAAAATCCCCCATTCCCATTCAGCCATTCCTATCGTGCAAGCCATCAACACACTCCGGACGTTGGGCCCACATTGCAGACTACGGGCGCCCACGTGATAGCCACCCTCAATTTTGCACACACCGGACCCACGTCTGCTCGCGCAAAAAGTTGCCTCAATTTGACACTGGCAGGAGCATTTGACCATGATTGCTTCCTCTGAAGCAGGAAGGCTTATAAGCCGGTAGAAGCTATGTTGGCTAGCCGGTATGGTCATAAAAATGTGCAAGCCATGACGATGACATAGGTCGCGTGGGCTGTGTTTCTTTGGTGCAGCCCAAGTAGCTACCAGGAGGCCGCACGCTTCTTACCCTGACCCAGCTTGGCTTTAGGGTCAGTCTCCCTTGCTTTCTCTGACCAGCGGGCCCTCCCCCTCTAGCTCTCCCTACTAGCGCCGTCTCCATCCCATGCTCTCCTGTTCATCGTCGAGCTCAGCCATCTCAGGAGCACCCGCTCACTCCCAGACGCCCGCGCAAAGGAATCCCCACGATCTCCCTCCAAACTGCCCACTCCCTCCATGATCTCCCCCTCTAGCTCATGATCCCTCCACCCACCCCCACCCCCGCCTTCCACGCCCATGGGCGCAACAGCCAACAACCCACACTCGGCCCCGCTACCCCGATCCGTCGCCATAAATCTAATACCTCCTCCCCGAGTCCTGCTTGATCGCCCCATACTCGACCGGTCGATCGGGCAGAAGGGCAGCCCCGACCGTGACCACAGCGCGATGTGCGACGAGTGAGGGCGGTGGCGGGGGTTGTGACCAACGACGGAGAGCCACACAAAGAAGCCCGTCGGTGATGTTTTCCTCAAGGTTCGCTCGCTCATTCCTTCCTTCCTTGTGCTATTGGCGTGTGATCCTAGCTAGCGCTCTCTTGATTTCATCCTTATCCACGTGAATCCTGGATCACACTGCATGCAGATCGGATTACTGGAAGGCCAAAACAGTTGCTCACATTCACTGGTGCGCGGTGTGGGAGCTGAGAGCTCCGTTCCTATGGCCGGGCCCCACCTCTCTTGGGCCCTTGTGCAGATACGCAGAGGTAGTGTCCCCTAATTTGTTTGTCAGAGCTACTTGAGGATATCAATGAGGTATGGCTCCGCTGGTTCATCAGTATTCAGTAATTACAAGGCATTATGAGTTAGCATGCTCCCTCCTGCTAAGCTAGCTGAATGTGGTTATCAGGTCTCAATAAGTATCCATTTTTAAAAGTATAAATTGTTATAGCCATACATGCAAGTCTTTATTTTGGAAATAACCAAAGGTTCTGAACCTGCATTGTGCTAACTCGTCAATCATTCCTGAAATGTGATTCCTTTTTTTTATTCAGAGTTGGGTTGGACAGATTAAGATGGATTGAGATCTTAGTTGTTAAGGTAGAAGCAAAAGCACCACCACTGAATCCTATACTTTAAACGGTGATAGCAGCAGTTGTGGTCTTCGATATCTTAGTGTGTTACTTGGTGATAGCAGCTGTTGCGATCTCCAATATTCTAGGGCATGTTTGCCTCCCTCTTCTAAACTTAGAGATCTAAAAGCTTTAGAATGTTTTAGCTTTCTTTTGATGTCCAAATCTCTAATGTAAGGTGGGCTAAAGGTTAAAGCCAACTTTAGACCACCTGATGCATATAAGGAAGAAGGGTCCACATGCACCATTCTCTGTGGCATAGCAAAATCGAGCTTGATGTCCTTAAAGATTGATTGAGATAGTATTAGTCAGTACTGAATTTAATTTTAATGACAAGTTTGTAATGGGTAGGATAATAAGGGATATGTTACAGGTTGTAGGTTTCTTGGATGAATATGCTGCTGCATAGGGTTAGGCCTGAAAGCAGAAACAGAACAGGATTGGTTTTTGTAGCTCTCCTCCCCTCATCTCTCCATGGGATTGGAATATATATAACTTTGTGAGTTTATATGGAAAGCAATAGATATTGTTTATTTCCTCTCTTCTCTTCTCTCCTCTCCTCTCGATGCCATATTACTGCTTTTAAACTAAGGCGACACTGCTAGAGGCACTATTATATGTCAAGTTCATATATTAAGAATTTGAACTCTAGCATATTGATGATGATAATTGTTCATTGTCTAAAATTCCTCTATTTGACCTCTATATATGTCTGAAATTCCTAAACAACATTTTGTCCATGTTTGTGTGTTAATATTTTTTGGTCATTATGTCATGAGTTTGTGTTAATAATCTGAATACTAAAGCATGTGGTAGGCACCATTATGTCTAAAATTCCTATACACATTGCTTATGATTGTTTGAGGATTACACATGTCTTGAGTTTTTATATTAATAATCTGAATAGTAAGGTTCGTTGTACCTTGTAACACCTGAGTTTAGTTGTTGGCTTTGAACTCCGAAAAATATTTTTTACCAAATACAACATCAGATGTAATTTTACTACTGTGATTAAGTTGTATCACATATTCACAGTAGTATTATTGTGTTCTTCAAGCAAGTCAATTACAGTGAGCTTTTAGTCATAAATTTGCAGTAGTTTGGTTCATCTATTCTTTGGTTATGCTTCTCCATGGATCTTTTCTTTGTATTTTATCCAAATGTTCCTTTCTAATTTGATTTTATATGTTTATGCAACCAAAGTTGTCTTAAACTTATTGTATATTAGTTTGTTAGAAATTTTTATATAGTTACAGAGCTGTTAATATTGTTTCCTCATGCTGCCTGGTGTCTTAGAAACATTTGTCGTGGAGAACACAACTTTGAACATGTACGGAGGTTTTCTCTCTCTGAGGGTCAAGTTGCTTAAAGATAGAGTAGCATACCATGTATTATTTGGACAGGCTAATGAGGTATGTTTTTATGACATTGGCCAACTAGCATCATAAATAATAAGTGTTTCTTACTTGAATTGATATGGAAAAATTGAAACTCGTGTATTTTTTTGTTTGTATTTTTTGATTGTAGATGGCCTCTAAAATGAAATATTTGTCCATGGTACCTTGTTCCTCCTAGGGTTTTTCCTTGTATTTTGTTTTTAAAACATTGTTTTTAGTATTTTCTTAGAAGTTTGTGAGTCATCTTTCATTTTCTAACAATATAATGGTCTGATGCTATTTGGATGGTTCTTCTGCACCTAGCATGACTGGTTGAGAAATACGTTAATTCTATGGAACCTTAATTTGCTCGTAATCCAGTTGTGTCAACATTAGATGGCATATTTTTCATAGGAGCAACTTGCCATGATAGCAATTTGATCTTGTAGTACGAGGAGTTCATCTGACTTCAATTGTTTAATTCAATGTATGCTTTCAGGAGCTCATGGAAGGTGTAAGTCTTACTGTAAGAAGAGAAGGTGTGCATGTTAAGACCCAAATATAGCCTGTTGATTACATAGCACGGGGGTGAAAACTTGAGATACATTTGATATCCTGGTTCAGAGTACGAGTTCAAGATTTCGCATCAGTTGAGCAATGGCATGTACGTTTCTGGTCGACCTGAGAAACCTAAGGATAGGAGTAACAAAAGTGTTTGATCTGTTCTTATTTTCTTCCTTCAAACTGTTCAGGTGTGGTGTCTTTAGTCATCCTATATGTTAATTTTATTTCACTATCATAGGTTACACTACCCTTAAAAGGATTATTCGAGTTTCCACTTTCACTTGACATCCCATTTCCATTGCATTGCCGCATGGCCAAAAGGATCACATTCTTAAAGACGAGGAGTCAAATAATCCACCTGTGATCAACAAGCAGCTAAATGACAGAAAACAGTTCATGATTGGTAATTCCAGTAACCTGATTGTATTTCACCCTACACATTTTTGTAATGTTTCTTGTGCACTGTACAGATCAAAGAGTTGAATTCCTACGTCACCTTGAGGAAAACGCAAGTGCATTGTATAGAAAACAGTTCTTGAAACAGAAAGTTCTCTGCTTTTTTAATCTTAATTACAAAGATGCATACTACTAAAATTAAGAAACTTCTAATTTAAATTGTTATACCTCCACATTTGTTCCACTTGGTACCTATTGTAAATTTTAAGGCTAATTCAAAAGTTTTTTTGCAGATACCAAAGTAGCCTTGGTAACAACAATAAGACGGTTGGGCTTTTTGATATGGGTGATGGAAGTAGTGAGCCTGCTGCTGAGGACAACAATCAAATGCATCAGGTGAAATTAGTTTCTAACTTCATCACAAGCTCACGATTGATAATCTTATATTGGTCTATAAAACTTCAAGCATGTCAAAGCTAATATCCTTGACATTAACTTATGATATTTTAAAACATTAGAGCTGCTACTGCTAGGCTACACTGATTTCCTTCTACCTTCCTCCTTGCCTTGAGTTGATAAGCCATGATATATCACACAAAAGCAGTTGTAGAAGATCAACACAGAGTAATATAAAAGCAAAATAAGACAATAAATTGGGCCACGTATGCTATTATCGTTGCTCCTTCTGCCTTGTGAGTTCTTTGTGTAATGTTACTATCATTTTATCTTATGAAGGAAAATCTATTTTTTGCCTTGAAAGCTAAAGTTATATGTGATGTTTTGGTACAGAGAGGCCCTCCTTGCTCTAGAGAGGATTGTAAGGCAGTACACAATTGTGGTTAGGAAACCCCGAACATTGGAAGGCTCAATTCTATCGTAGTATCATTCAAAATGGTCCAGATAACAGAGCAATAGACACCCTCCTCGAGGCTTCACTGCTTCAGAGTTTGAGTCTGCCATCCGTAGTTCTTCTAAACCAAGACAAATACTCTCTCTGTTCCAAAATATTAGTCGTTGTAGCTCTTGATTTTTATGTCTATATTCAAAAGGACGATGATGAATCTAGACACATATATGAAACACATACATTAATTATTGTATTAATCCATTTAAAGGTAAAACAAATTTTAATTTGAGACAGGCAGTATAACCATTTTGCCCAATAGAGGTGAATGGGGATCATGTTTCTGTCTATGTGCATGAGTGGCTACTAACCTTAACTGGACTCATAACAAAATTTAACACATTTAGGCCTAACAATTTGTCAAGTATTTCACTCTTTAGTCCTGATGCCAACTCCTGGTAATAGACGATGTGATGTGCAGATTTCACGGTGGTGATATGTGTTAGGCATGGAAACAGAATCGTTCTCACATGTATAGTTGCTCTAAGTGATGGCAAAAGATTAACACTTGTGGAGTTTTTTCTGTGCCAGACATGGAGTCCCTTGGAAAAAACGAATGGTTTGGGATAGCATATATGCATCTTTGAATATTTCACTCTTTACTATCATTTTTCCTGTGCCAGACTTGTGTTTGCCTATTGCTTGTCTATCTAATGTTGCAGGTCCATCATGGGTTTTATTTTGCATATGATAATACAACTCTGCTATATGAGATCCTGAAGTCTATTAAATGGGCAAGAAAAACATATGGAAATCTACCTGTAAATGTTGTGGGACACTCCATTGGAGGGGATCTAGCTTCATTTTGTGCCCTTGATCTATTTGTAAGTATTTTTAATGTACTTGATTTATTATACCAAATTTCAATATATGCTCTACAAATAACCTGTACTTGTTTTGTGATACCATCGCATGTATTGTTAATATATCAGATGGTTGGCTTCATTGATATCTCTACATTTTTTACATATATCAGATGGTTGGCTTCATTGATATCTCTACATTTTTTACATGTTAAATTTGGATCATAGGACGTTGAGCTCATGACTTTTGGACAGCCTCGGATAGGCAATCCTGCTTTTGCTGTATGCCTTGGCGAACAAGTCCCAAGAACAATCCATGTGACCCATCAGAACGATATTGTGCCGCAATTACCACCGTATTATTATTACCTAAGTGAATGGACATACCACCACTTCGCTAGAGAGGTATGTATTTGATTATAGTCAAAAAGAATTTATAGAGATGTGTACTTTTCCTAGATTAGCGTCCATCCATTTCTTCTGTATTTATTTATCTTCAGGTTTGACTTCATGAGAGCATAGATGGAAATGTAGTTGCCAAAAATGAGATTGTATGTGATGATTCTGGTGAGGACCCGACCTATAGCAGGTACATATCAGTCTATCTATTTTGGACATTTAGTTCCTATGTGTGTTTCATATTATTTGTGTTTTCTTGAAAAAGTGGGTCTATGGGATGAGCGTAGCAGATCATCTTGAGTACTACAGTGTCACACTACATGCTGGTTCAAGGGGAACCTGTCAGTTCGTGATTGGTACAGCCAACCAAGTACACAACTACATTCGTGAAGTTGATGGATCCATCATCTTGTTAAGATATATATGCAAGAACCACGAGCTCTAGAATCAATGTGACTTTGTATGCCACGAAATGCACCCTTGTACAATATTTTTATTTTCAATTTGTGTACAGCTCATGAAATACTGTTGTGTACAGCTCATGAAATATTGGGCTCTCCAGAGGGTAAGGACTAAGGAGAGACTCACCTTTTTAAATGTACCCCTTTGACCAAGTGACATTCGATACATGTAAGCTCCATAAGATTGTCGCACAATTCAATTTGTGTATATCAATAACACTATGTATTACCAAGTTATGCAAGTATTAGGTGGTACTCCTTGTTTGGCCATTCCATCATTTTGTTGCTACATGAGGCATTTCAAGATTTTTTTACAGAATTTCACCTTAGCTTTACCTTCATTTGATGTATGTGTTTGCTTTTTCATATCAAAGAATGCAGCCCCTTGCAAATCTTCATTCATGCTGTCGGGTACTATAATTAGGGGTACCCCCAACGCTCCTAATCATGGCTGGTAAACACCCTCAGACCAACTGACGGGTGCGGTTCCAGCCAAGACTTCGTCTACCCGAGGGACACGATCTCACCCGAGCCCAGCCTCGGGTTGGAACAGTAGTCCCAGACGAGTTCACGCCTCGCCCGAGGGCCTCCTCAGGTAGCGGGCGCCCCCTCGGCACTCCCAAGGCCCAGCTCGGGCAGGCTTCGTTGTGAAGCAACCTTGGCCAGACCGCCTCACCAACCGACCGCTTCGCAGGCGCATTAAATGCAGGGGATGCCTGACGCCGTATCCTGACACACGCGCCTCAGTCGGCCAGGCCGAAGTGATCGCGGTCACTTCGCCCCTCTTCTTTACTGTCCGATATGACAGGAAAACAGTGCCGCTCGCTCCGCTCCGACTGCCGTGTCAGCCACCCCGGCAACGACTGACAACAAGTCACGATCAACCACCGAGTTCAGCCTCGGGCGCAACAGGAAGCTCCGCCTCGCCCGACCTCGTGCTCCAGCCTCAGGAGGAGGTCTCCGCCTCGCCCGACCTCAGGCTCTAGCCTCGGGAGGAGGTCTCCGCCTCGCCCGACCCCCGGACTCAGCCTCGACCCCGGTCTCGGGAGGAATCGCGTCCTCGCCCGACCCCGGCCTCGGCCTCAAGAGAAGTCTCCGCCTCGACCGATCCTGGGCTCGGACCGACCGCGCTAACAGGGGATACATCATTTCCCTATTCCTAGCCTGCTCAGGCTAGGAAGAACAAGACCGGCGTCCCATCTGGCTTACCCCGGTGACGGGTAATGATGGTGCCCCGCGTGCGCCATGACGCCGGTGGCTCTCAGCCCCTTACGACAGCAAGGAGACGTCAGCAGGATCCTTGCCGTGCTGCCAGCTGTGTTCCTACAGGACTCAGGCGCTCCTCCAGCGGCCACACCATCACATGTACAGGGCCCAAGCTCTCCCCCAACGGCCACATTGACATGTACATAGGGCTTAGGCACTCCACTGCCGGACACATTAGCGCATAGCTACGCCCCCCATTGTACATCTGGATCCTCTCCTCGCCTCTATAAAAGGGAGGTCCAGGGCCACCCTAAGGGGGGTTCGCGCGAGGGAAGCGGTGGACGAGCTCTGTGTCCCTCTCTCTCTCACGCGACGCGCTTGTAACCCCTACTGCGAGCGGCACCCCTGGTGCAGGATAATACAAGGCTTGTCCCACCTCTTGTGTTCCATCCCGCGCCAACCCATCTGGGCAGGGACATGCAGCGACAATTCACTCGTCGGTCCAGGGACCCCCGGGGTTGAAACGCCGACAGTTGGCGCGCCAGGTAGGGGCCTGTTGCGTGTTAACGAACACCTTCCCGTTGAGTTCCAGATGGGGAGTCTTCAGCAACCTCTCCAGCCTGGAACGGTGCTCCGCTTCGGGAGTCTCGAGTTCATGTCCCTCGACGGCAGCTACGACATGGTACTCCTCCCCCCACGGCGTGATGACAACGACGGTCTCCGACTCGCCCGGCGGCGGCGAGCTCTACGATAGCATCTTCCCGCGGCAGAAAAGGAGCACTCCGGTCGTCCCCGCCACCCTCCTCGTCGGAGGAGGCGGAGACGAGGCAACCATGGCCACGCAGGAGGCGGCACCTTGTTGGCTATCGCACCAGAGCGAGTCGACGACGCCGGCACTCCCCCGGGGGACATGTCGGACATTGCCCTTGCACCTGAGGCGACGGCGGGTGTCACTTCCCCACGACGTGTCAGCCCTAAGCGGACTAATGACACCAGCACCCTCGCGAAGGACCTGCTGGGCGTTACCCTTGTACCTGAGATAACGGTGTGCTCCGCCCCCGATGCAACTTCACCACCGTCCCACGACCAAGAGGTACCGTCCGTTTTCCATCCCATACCTTTTTGGTTCAGCTTCGATCCACCTAGCGACCCCGCTATGGTGAGTGCCTTCGTAAAGGCGTATCCAAACCTTCCGGGGTACCACATGTGGTCGACCTGGGACCAACTGACAGCCGTCTCAACCTTCGGACCGGCAGGTTCTGAGGAAGAGGACGAGCCCGACTCTGGTTGGGATTTCTCTGCCCTCAATGACCCCGGTGCCATGCGGGGCTTCATGTCTGCATGTGACCACTGCCTCTCCGGTTGTTCTGACAATGGCCATGACCTTGACGACGAGGGTTACGACCCAAGTCGTGAATGTTTCCACGTCGATCTGGGAGATCACAACGAAGGCAACCACCTCGGTATGCCAGAGGTTGACGATCCCCCTGGGCCCGCATCTCGCGTTGACATCCCGCGGAAGCTAGCTGTGGTCCCAGTCCCTGTGGGGGGTCGGGACATACAGCTCGAGCAAATCCGTGAGATGCAGGCCCGGGTCGACGGGGAAGCAGGCCGGCTTGTACAACTCCGACAGAACATCGAACAGGAGTGGGCAGGCCAATCACTCGTCGGAGGAGCCTGTCACCGGGCCCAAGACATCCGGCGCCGCATCGTCGACAATGCCAGGGCAGCGCTGCCCCCGGCCGTCAGCGGGTCCGGCCAGGACCTAGCTGCATCGGGCCATGCCGAAACCATCCACCACCGAGGGACGGCGTATCCAGGGCGAACTCAAGAATCTCCTAGAAGGCGCCGCGGTTTGACGAGCCGAGAGCTCCGCCTCCCGCAGGCGAGCTGACCCCTCGGAGCATCACGCGGTGTCCTCTCGGCGCATTCGGGAAGCCTCGGTCCATCCCGAGCGTACACGGGACGAGGCGCCCACCGCCGGGGAACGCCTCGGCAACGAGCACCACCATCTCGACCATCGAGCCCGCCTCGACGAGAAGGTGCGCCGAGGCTACCATCCCAGGCATGGGGGACGCTACAACAGCGAGGAGGATCGTAGTCCTTCGCCCGAACCACACGGTCCGTGAGTCTTCAGCTGGGCCATACGACGAGCGTCGTTCCCTGCCCGTTTCCGAGCCCCGACTACTATGACCAAGTACTCGGGGGAGACGAGGCCGGAGCTATGGCTCGCAGACTACCGACTGGCATGCCAGTTGGGAGGGGCGGATGATGACAACCTCATCATCCATAATCTACCCCTTTTCCTCTTCGACGCCACCCGAGCCTGGCTGGAGCATCTGCCTCCCGCGCAGATCTCCGACTAGGACGATCTGTTCAAAGCTTTCGCGGGGAACTTCCAAGGCACGTACGTGTGCCCTAGGAACTCGTGGGACCTTCGAAGCTGCCACCAGTAGCCAGGGGAGTCCCTCCGAGAGTACATCCAGCGGTTTTCAAAGCAGCGCACCGAGCTGCCCAACGTTACCGACTCGGATGTCATCAAGGCTTTCCTTGCCGGCACCACTTGCCGAGACCTGGTGAGCAAACTGGGGCGCAAGACTCCCACCCGTGCGAGCGAACTGATGGACGTCGCCACCAAGTTCGCCTCGGGTCAAGAGGCGGTCGAAGCCATCTTCCGGAAGGACGAGCAGCCTCAGGGGGAGCCGAAGACAGACGCCCCTGAGGCGTCCGCCCAGCGGGGCACGAAGAACAAGGCTAAAAACAAGTCGCGAGCGAAGCGCGATGCCGCAGATGCGAATCTCGTCGTTGCGGCCGAGCACAGGAACCCTCGGAAACCTCCTGGAGGGACCGGCGCGTTTGACAAGATGCTCAAAGAGTCATGCCCCTATCACCAGGGGCCTGTCAAGCACACCCTCGAAGAATGTGTCATGCTCCGGTGCTACTTCCATAAGACCGGGCCCCCGGCGGAGGATGGCAAGGGCCATGACAATGACAAGAAGGAGGGCAGCAAGGAAGAGGGATTCCCAGAAGTCCATAACTGCTTCATGATCTACGGCGGGCAGGCGGCGAACGCCTCGGCTCGGCACCGCAAGCAGGAGCGCCGGGAAGTCTGCTTGGTGAAGGTGGCGGTGCCAGTCTACCTAGACTGGTTCGACAAGCCTATCACCTTCGACCAAGGCGACCACCCCGACTTCGTGCCAAGCCCGGGAAGGTACCCGCTCGTCGTCGATCCGATCATCGGCAATGTTAGGCTCTCCAAGGTCCTCATGGATGGAGGCAGCAGCCTTAACATCATCTACGCTGAGAACCTGGAACTCTTAGGGGTTGATCGGTCTGAAGTTCGGGCTGGTGCGGCACCCTTCCACGGGATCACGCCCGGGAAGCGAATCCTACCCCTCGGACGGATCGACTTACCCGTCTGCTTCGGAACTCCCTCTAACTTCCGAAAGGAAGCTCTCACCTTTGAGGTCATCGGGTTCCGAGGAACCTACCATGCGGTGTTGGGAAGACCATGCTACGCCAAGTTCATGGCCGTCCCCAACTACACCTACCTCAAGCTCAAGATGCCGGGCCCGAATGGGATCGTCACTGTCGGATCCACTTATCGCCACACGTTTGAATGCGACGTGTAGTGTGTGGAGTACGCCGAGGCTCTCGCCGAGTCCGAGGCCCTCATCGCCGACCTAGAATGTCTCTCCCAGGAGGCACCCGACGCGAAGCGGCATGCCGGCAACTTCGAACCAGTTGAGGCGGTCAAGTCCGTCTCTCTCGACCCCAGCAACGACGCCAGCAAGCAAGTTCGGATCGGCTCCAAGCTCGACCCCAAATAGGAAGCAGTGCTCATCGACTTTCTCCGTGCAAACGCCGAAGTCTTTGCGTGGAGTCCCTCGGACATGCCCGGCATACCGAGGGATGTCGCCGAGCACTCACTGGACATCAGAGCTGGAGCCCGACCCATGAAGCAAACCCTGCGCCATTTTGACGAAGAAAAGCGTAGGGCCATAGGCGAGGAGATCCACAAGCTACTCGTGGCAGGGTTTATCAAAGAGGTATTCCATCCCGAATGGTTAGCTAACCCTGTTCTTGTAAGGAAGAAGGATGGGAAATGGAGGATGTGTGTAGACTACACTGGTCTAAACAAAGCATGTCCGAAAGTTCCCTACCCTCTACCTCGCATCGATCAAATCATGGACTCCACTGCTGGGTGCGAAACCCTGTCATTCCTCGATGCCTACTCAGGCTATCACCAAATCAAGATGAAAGAGTTCGACCAGCTCGCGACTTCTTTCATCACACCTTTTGGCATGTACTGTTACACTACAATGCCATTTGGGTTGAGGAATGCAGGCGCCACTTACCAGAGGTGCATGAACCACGTGTTCGGAGAACACATCGTCAGAACGGTCGAGGCTTACATCGACGACATCGTTATCAAGACGAAGAGAGCCTCCGACCTCCTCTCTGACCTTGAAACGACATTCAAGTGTCTGAGAGCGAAAGCGTGAAACTCAATCTCGAGAAGTGTGTCTTCGGAGTCCCCTAAGGCATGCTCCTTGGATTCATCGTCTCCAAGCGGGGCATCGAGGCCAACTCGGAGAAAATCGCGGCCATCACCAACATGGGACCGATCAAAGATTTGAAAGGAGTACAGAGGGTCATGGGATGCCTTGCGGCTCTGAGCCGCTTCATCTCACGCCTTGGCGAGAAAGGCTTGCCTCTGTACCGCCTCTTAAGGAAGGCCGAGTGCTTCACTTGGACCCCCGAGGCCGAGGAAGCCCTCGGAAACCTTAAGGCGCTCCTTACAAACACACCCATCCTGGTGCCCCCCGCTGCAGGAGAAGCCCTCTTGATCTACATAGCCGCGACCACTCAGGTGGTCAGCGCCGCGGTCGTAGTCGAGAGACGAGAAGAAGGGCATGCACTGCTCGTCCAGAGGCCAGTCTACTTCATCAGCAAAGTGCTTTCTGAGACCAAAGCTCGCTACCCACAGATCCAGAAGCTACTCTACGCAGTGATCCTGACACGGCGAAAGTTGCGACACTACTTCAAGTCTCATCCGGTGACTGTGGTGTCATCCTTCTCCCTAGGGGAGATCAACCAGTGCCGCGAGGCCTCGGGTAGGATAGCAAAGTGGGCGGTGGAGCTTATGGGCGAAACGCTATCATTCGCTGCTCGGAAGGCCATAAAATCCCAGGTCTTGGCAGACTTTCTGGCTGAGTGGACTGACACCTAGTTACCGACAACACCAATCCAGCCCGAGCTCTGGACCATGTACTTTGATGGGTCACTCATGAAAACAGGGGCAGGTGCTGGCCTGCTCTTCGTTTCACCCCTCGGAAAGCATCTCCGCTATGTCATTCGCCTCCATTTTCTGGCATCAAACAACGTGACCGAGTACGAAGCACTGGTTAACGGGCTACGCATCGCCATCGAGCTAGGGGTCCAACGCCTCGATGCTCGAGGCGACTCGCAGCTTGTCATTGACCAAGTCATGAAGAACTCCCACTGCCGTGACCGGAGGATGGAAGCCTACTGCGACGAAGTCCGGCGCCTGGAAAACAAGTTCTATGGGCTGGAGCTCAACCACATCGCCCGACGGTACAACGAGACTGCGGATGAGCTGGCGAAAGTAGCCTCGGGGCGAACGACGGTTCCCCAGACGTCTTCACCAGAGACCTACATCAACCATCCATCAAGATCGACGACGCGCCCGAGCCTGAGGAAGCCTCGGCCGGACCCGAGGCACCCTCGGCCATCGAGGAAGAGGCCTTGCCCGTCGAGGAGGAATAGAATGGGGTCACGCCAGATCCGAACTGGCAGACCCTGTACCTGGAATATCTCCTCCGAGGAGAGCTTCCCATCGACAAGACCAAAGCTCGGCGGCTGGCTCGGTGCGCCAAGTCATTCGTCTTGCTGGGTGATGAAAAAAAGCTCTATCACCGTAGCCCCTCGGGCATCCTTCAACGATGCATATATATCGCCCAAGGACAAGAGCTGTTGCAAGAAATACACTCGGGGGTTTGCGGCCACCATGCAGTGCCTCCAGCCCTCGTGGGGAATGCCTTCCGACAAGGTTTCTACTGGCCAACCACGGTGACCGACGCCACTAGGATTGTGCGCTCCTGCCGGGGGTGTCAATTCTACGCAAAGCAGACGCATCTGCCCGCTTAGGCCTTGCAGACGATACCCATCACCTGGCCATTTGTTGTGTGGGGTCTAGACCTCGTCGGTCCCTTACAGAAGGCACCCGGGGGTTTCACGCACCTGCTGGTCGCTATCGACAAATTCTCCAAGTGGATCGAGGTCCGACCCCTAAACAGCATCAGGTCCGAGCAGGCGGTGGCATTCTTCACCAACACCATCCATCGCTTCGGGGTCCCAAACTCAATCATCACCGACAATGGCATGCAGTTCGCCGGAAAAAAGTTCCTGGACTTCTGCGACGACCACCACATCCGTGTGGATTGGGCCGCCGAAGCTCATCCCATGATGAATGGGCAGGTGGAGCGTGCCAACGGTATGATTTTGCAGGGGCTCAAACCAAGGATCTACAACGACCTCAACAAGTTCGGCAAGCGGTGGATGAAAGAACTACCCTCGGTAGTCTGGAGTCTGAGGACGACGCCGAGCCGCGCCACGGGTTTTACGCCGTTTTTTCTAGTCTATGGGGCCGAGGCCGTCCTCCCCACGGACTTAGAATACGGGTCCCCGAGGACCAAGGCGTACGACAACCGAAGCAACCAGACCAGCTGAGAGGACTCGCTGGACCAACTCGAGGAGGCTAGGGACGTCGCCTTACTACATTCGGCACGGTACCAGCAGTCGCTGCGGCGCTACCACGCCCGAAGCGTTCGGTCCCGAGGCCTCCAAGTGGGAGACTTGGTGCTTCACCTGCGACAGGATGCCCGATGGCGCCACAAGCTCACTCCTCCCTGGGAAGGGCCCTTCATCATCGCCAAGATCTTGAATCCCAGAACATACAAGCTGGCCAACGACCAAGGCGAGGTCTACAGCAACGCTTGGAACATCCAACAGCTACGTCGCTTCTACCCTTAAGATGTTTTAAGTTGTTCATGTACCTTGTTTACGTACACAAAGTCTAACCGTCAAGGAAGGGTCGGCCTTGCCTCAGCAAAGCCCGACCCTCCCTCGGGGGCTAGAAGGGGGGAACCCCCTCTGCGTCAAAATTCTTCTCAGAAAAAATTTCTACCAAAACAACCTTCGTGCTTTCGACTTCCGTATCGATAGCGGGATCCTGAGAACGACGAGAGTACACGTAAGCGGCAAGGCCGACCGAGCCGAGGAACTCCTACGCCTCCGGGATACGGATACCTCACTCATCACCTTCCGCGAGAAGTAACTCATGCTCGGATAAACGATCCTGCTACCGAACAAGTCCTAACACTCGGGTAGAAAACGACTTTCGCGCCTTCTCGACTGTTCCAATAATGGAATCCTTCGACCAAATGAGAGCGCGCGTAAGCGGCAAGGCCGACCGAGCCGAGGGACTCCTACGCCTCCGAGATACGGATACCTCACTCATCACCTTCCATGAGAAGTAACTCTCGTTCGGATAAACGATTCTGCTATTGACGGACAAGTCGTGACGCTCAAAACAAGAGGAGAGAAGATGCAGCTTTTTAAACACGACGATAAAGTGTTTAGGCCTCGGCGGTCACGAAAAAGCATGCGCATGCTACAAACAAACTGTTCCTGCAGGTTCTGGCATCGGCAGGGGGAGCAGCAGCACCCTCGGTGTTGTTTCCACCCTCGGCGGAACCTGGCCCAGCCTCGGACGGCGACCCGGGCAAAAGGACCTCCACCTAAGGGAGGACGCCAGCACCACGCCAGCAGATGTCTTGGCCAAGCTCCAGCGGCTGCTACCACATCTTCCTCGGCCTGGGAAGCCACCATCTCCCGAGCCGACGAAGTCTCTTTCCAAGCCGACTCCGCGTCTGTCCGCGCTAACACCGCTGCCTCCGGCTCTGGCTCATCGCAGAGCAGCCGAGGGTTCCAAAAACTGAGCAAGGAAAGCCTAGAGCGGCAAGGCCGACAAAGCCGAGGGACTCCTACGCCCCCGGGATACGGACACCTCACTCGTCACCTTCCGCGAAAGGCAACCGACGCTCGGTTAAGTGGTTTGGCTAGCCAACAGACAAGTCCCAGCGCTCGGAATGAGGAAGACGCACAACTTCATTCTCGAATACCCAAATGTTCAGGCCTCGACCGCCACAAAGAATAAACACATATACCTAGGGTAACTATGCTACACAGACTTAGACGTCGGTAGAACCCTCGACGGTTCTCCCGACCTACGACAAATGTCTAAGTGCTTAAAGCGGTTACATTTTGCTCCGGCAAAAACCCGGTATATCCCCTTACAAACGGGACTCTGGTTCCGCTCCCACGGGTACGAACAACCTCCACAACAGAGGGCCTGCGGGACAACAAATTCTAGGTGGCTCGTCGGCAACCACTACACCAGCAGCGACAACGACCCCCGCTTCAGTCGGCTAAACAGCAGCAGCGATGACCTCAGGGCCGACGCTGCTGTGACAAGGCCCTCGCCCACATCTCTGCTCGAGGGGCGAGAACAAGCCATCAAAGCCAAAGAGCCGGGGGTCTGGCCGCAACTGGCGCCGATGGTCTCGTCGGCGGAGAAACCTTCTCTGGCTGCCACCACCTCAGCACCAACGACAGCAGCCACCTGCGCGCCAGCGCCACGCCGACGAATGGCGGACGCCCCAGCCTGCACCGGTAGATCCCCACTCAGGTCCTCGCGGACGGGCAGGCCCCGACCCCAGCACGGAGGCGTCGTGCCGGAGTGAGGACAAGATAATCCAAGAACACGAACGCCGCCCTTGCGGCTTACGGCGTTTTGGACGGTCCACCGGTGCGCACAACGCCACAGGCGGCGAACGCCCTTCCCCCAGATCACTGAAGGAAGGAGCGGGCCGCTGCCTACGCAGAGGCGAACCCCAGCTTAGCTCTCCCTCCGCCTCAGCAAGGATGACGAAGATCCTTGAAGCTGAGGGCAGGGCGGAGGCTGCAGCCCGGCTTGCTTCTCCCCACCAAACTGCCCATTGGTGAGGGAATGCAGCCGGGCTGCAAGACAAAAATCCTTGAAGCCGAGCAATGGCTGAAAGGTGCCGATCTCCACGAGGCCGCGCTCCTCCAACGACAGCAAGAGCAAGGCGGCGCTGGAGCACCCCGTCCGGGGGCTCAAAAGGCGGAAGGGCGCGATGCATGAGGGGAGAACGAAGGCATGGCCACTGCCCAGGGGATCGATCCCCCTTTTATAGGCAGACCTCCTCACTTGCATCCCTTAGCATCACAGGCGAAATACCCACTAACATCCTCCAGGGTTCTCCCCCTACGACACGGGGGCTGGGACCCACACGTCATACGAGCTGATCCGAAGCACGAAGAAGGTGAACCGTCGCGCGCGAGGCATGTAACCGTCCCACAGTTACAAGCGCTCTCCCATCTTCGCAGAAACCGGTGGTCGAAAGGGTGGACCGCCACGCGACAGGCATCCAACTGCACCACAACTATGCGCCCCTTCGGCTCCGTCCACATCCGGTGGACCAGCGCAAAGGAAGCGGGCCCACATGTCATGTAACCGGCGCCCCGGTTATGACGTGCAAGAAGCTACACCGCCACTCACGCCAGGCGCCTCCTCGACTGCGGAACCAGTACCACGACTCGAGGTAGCCCTGCGCATGACCCAACAGTGCCAATTAAAGGCGACGGCCATGAGTCAGTCAGCCGCGGGGTAGGCACGACAGATGGCATGGTCAAAAGTGGGCCGGCAGTAACTGCAGTGGCAGACGAGCGGAGGCAGCAGTCAAGTCGCCTGCAGGCTCGCGTCCCCTCCTGAAGCGATGGGAGAGCCCTCTCTCATGGGGTGAAGACGACGCGCCCGTGCCCCGTTCCTCGAACGGCTCGCACGCGCAACGGGCGCCACGCGAATCACCCGTCCTGTCGCATTAACTCCCTGATGGAGCAGGCAACACCTCTGGCAGGCGAGGCGGGCATCGCTTCGCCTTCGCCATAATGACCGCGTCAAAAAAGGTGCGCCACCTTATTTAAATTCATACCCTTCCCCTCCTCCTCTCTCTCTCTTGCTACAGGGACCGGGAAAGGGGATGTTGTGGAAAGGATCCTTCTCGGTGGAGGAAGCGGGCCCTGAGCCCTCCTACTGATCAGGGGTTCGAAGGCTAGCCCCTCGGGAGGGTTTCGACAGTCGCCCCAGAGCACTCGGACTTCAAGCCCATTACTGATCAGGGCTTCGAAGGCTGGCCCCTCAGAAGGGTTCGACAGCCGCCCCAGAGCGCCCGGGCTTCGTGCCCACTACTGATCAGGGGTTCGTAGGCTGGCCCTCAGAAGGGTTCAACAGTCACCCCAGAGCACGCAGAGTGAGGGATGACTCTGGGTACGTTCGATACATAGCCGAGGCTTGGGCTATGCTCCCAAGGTACCCTAAGACATTTCCGAGACCGGCACGAACGATTTGTAACGGAATCCCACCGGAGGGAGGCATCGAGCCCTCGGACCCTGTCGAAGGGGTCTGGATCTGGCGAATCACCCGCGGGTACTTTTGGAGCGCGCCTCTGGGCCACCAGCAGACCCCTAACGAACGGGGCATGGGCATCCACTCGGATCACCCGTTAGCAGCTCACTGGAAACACCATGTTCGGCGCCCTTCGAGGGCAACATGGCGCTTCCCCCCCCCCCTCCTCCTTGCGGAAAGGCGATGCAGGGGCGTATAATAAAAGTCGGGAAAGTCCTTGATCGTCCTCTCGCTCCATGCAGAGGCTCGAGGGCTGCTCTCGCACCCGGCTATGGCCAAAACTGTTGACAGCGTCAACGAACCAGCTTGATAACTTGGAACCCGACCACGCACCCGGGCTACTGTCGGGCCGCATGAGGGAACGATCAGACCGGCCGAAGCACCACAAAAAGCATTCAGACCTCAGAGGAGTCAAACCACTCCTCCGAGGCCTCGGGGGTACACCCGGCGGGTGCACTCGCTCGCACCCACCAGAACAAGGCAAAAACCGAGAAAGGTCGGTCCCCTCACCGAAAACGCGGCAAAAGCCTCCAAGCGAGTACCATCACTCCCTTCGAGGCTCGGGGGCTACTGTCGAGTACCATAATTAGGAGTACCCCCAACGCTCCTAATCATGGCTGGTAAACACCCTCAGACCAACTGACGGGTGCGGTTCAAGCCAAGACTTCGTCTACCCGAGGGACGCGATCTCACCCGAGCCCAGCCTCGGGTTGGAACAGTAGTCCCAGACGAGTTCATGCCTCGCCCGAGGGCCTCCTCAGGCAGCGGGCGCCCCCTCGGCACTCCCAAGGCCTGGCTCGGGCAAGCTTCGTTGTGAAGCAACCTTGGCCAGACCGCCTCACCAACCGACCGCTTCGCAAGCGCATTAAATGTAGGGGATGCCTGACGCCGTATCCTGACACACGCGCCTCAGTCGGCCAGGCCGAAGTGACCGCAGTCACTTCGCCCCTCTTCTTTACTGTCCGATATGACAGGAAAACAGTGCCGCTCGCTTCGCTCCAACTGCCGTGTCAGCCACCCCAGCAACGACTGACAACAAGTTACGATCAACCACCGAGTTCAGCCTCGGGCACAACAGTAAGCTCCGCCTCACCCGACCTCATGCTCTGGCCTCAGGAGGAGGTCTCCGCCTCGCCCGACCTCAGGCTCCGGCCTCGGGAGGAGGTCTTCGCCTCGCCTGACCCCCGGACTCGGCCTCAACCCCGGTCTCGGGAGGAATTGCGTCCTCGCCCGACCCCGGCCTCGGCCTCAAGAGAAGTCTCCACCTCGACCGACCCTGGGCTCGGACCGACCGCGCTAACAGGGGATACATCATTTCCCTATTCCTAGCCTGCTCAGGCTAGGAAGAACAAGACCAGCGTCCCATCTGGCTTACCCCGGCGACGGGTAATGATGGTGCCCCGTGTGCGCCATGACGCCGGTGGCTCTCAGCCCCTTACGACAGCAAGGAGACGTCAGCAGGATCCTCGCCGCACTGCCAGCTGTGCTCCTACAGGACTCAGGCGCTCCTCCGGCGGCCACGCCATCACATGTACAGGGCCCAAGCTCTCCCCCAACGGCCACGTTGACATGTACACAGGGCTTAGGCACTCCACTGCCGGACACGTTAGCGCATAGCTATGCCCCCCGTTGTACATCTGGATCCTCTCCTCGCCTCTATAAAAGGGAGGTCCAGGGCCACCCTAAGGGGGGTTCACGCGAGGGAAGCGGCGGACGAGCTCTGTGTCCCTCTCTCTCTCACACGACGCGCTTGTAACCCCTACTGCGAGCGGCACCCCTGGTGCAGGATAATACAAGGCTTGTCCCACCTCTTGTGTTCCATCCCGCGCCAACCCATCTGGGCAGGGACACGCAACGACAATTCACTCGTCGGTCTAGGGACCTCCCGGGGTCGAAACGCCGACACATGCTATTCTGAACCTGAAGATCATGATTCAACAGAGCCTGATCCCTCAAATACAGAGTGCCCGCTCTTAGCCGGAGGAATCAGATCCTGTTGTCATAGTGTCATGTGACGAAGCGACGCCGTGTTGTTGTCGACACTTTTGCTTTCTGTATGGACTCGTGTATTTACAATCGGAGTCAAAGGTATCAACTCTCAATTTACATACATGGACAACATTCAACTCTACTCATTTAACTTTAAATTTTGCGTCGTGTGTATATCTGATCCCTCCGCCGCCGCAAGGCGAGTGGCTCGGTGTCCGCGCGCCGCCACTCCACCACTGGCCCTCGGAGATTGCTCCCTCCTCGAGACTGTCCCCTCCACCTCATGCGGCACCTAGACGAGCGACCTCACGCCATAGGGCCAGCGCACTCAACCGCGACCCGAGTTTTGCTTCGATGCCATCCCGGACGGCTAGCGGATGTCGTCCTCCATCTCATAGTAGTATAACACTCATTTGTATATAAGTTATTGTGATATTATATGTTCTCATTGCAATGCACGGGCCTCATCTATTAACACATTGATTATTAAATTAAATTTGTTACCTCTCATATTATGCTTAGATTACTTACATATCTTTTAGCAATTTCAAATGGGATATTATACAGAATATTGGAAATCCTTCATTGAAACGAGCTTCCTACTCATGTATCTTTATATATTTTTCCAGCATGCTCTTATCATATTAATACGAGGTAGTGGTGTTCGTTTTAAACTCTTGCATCTTGCAACATTACTCCTGCAGAAATGATGTCACTGACTCATTGTATAATTTCTCTGATGGATATATGATTAGAGAATGGAGCTGCTCTGGATATCACTAAGACTGCACCTGTTTTTCTCTACTACTTATTAAGGCTGTAAGGGTAGCCTGCCTCTCTGGTTCTGTCGTTCTGCTTTCGATCAATCTGGACCGTCCGATCACATGGGCCCACAACTGACCGCCGCCCAGTAACCTTCGAGCTCTGAATCAATCACGCGCAATCCTTGCTCTGCCAGCCGCAACCACCTCCGCCCGTGGCCCACCCGCATCGCTAGGGACGCTCAGAGTCTTCTCCCAACCGATGATGTCGATCTCTGGCAATGGTTTCGTGTGTCGCCCTCTCCACGTTCGTGCGTTCGCCATTCCCATTCCATTCCCCTCGCAATTTAACATTTCTAGAAATATACAAGAGTACCTCAACCTATTATGGAAAAATAGATTAAATAAACAGTTATACTTATGTTTATTTTATATTTATTGATTTGAATATTTAAACTATGATGTTCTATGAAAGATCATTCTTGAATTTTTGCTTTTAAATTTTCTTGTTAAATCTTGTATACTACGCTACTAGGTGAGTGCTCGTGCGTCACAGGCCCGAGTTTCTCTTCAACGTCATCCCGGACGGCTCATGGATGTCGTCCTCCATCCCATAACAGTATAACACACATTTGTATATATAAGTTATTGAGATATTATATGATCCCGTTGCAACGCACGGGCACTGACCTAGTTATTCATTATATGTGCAGGGTTTAAAAACCCCATGGATTTGCGGGTACGAGTACTAAGAGCCCATGCCCGCACCTGTATACACATTGGGTTCAGGTTATCACCCATTATGAAACCCGTAGGTTTAGATATTAGCCCATACTCGTACCCTAATAAAAACTCGTCAGATTTCAGGTAATGGGTACCCTTTGCCATCTCTAGGTGCAGTACTATATGGCACTAGCACCTATTAGTGCATGTGCCAACCGAGGCACTATTTCACTTAAAGATTTCAAAAATCTAGAACATGTTTAAGATTACATATATAATTTTAAAATATATGAACATTTGTACAAATATAGTGTTGATTTATTATATTTAAAACCATAACAAATCAGAATTCATAATTACATGCACATATCATAATCACATCTATAAACCACCACCAGTTAGTGGCAGATCTAGAATTTTAGTATAAGGTATGCCATCTAAAATTTTTATATATATTCGATCAAACTATTTTAATTAAACCATTTGACAATTCAGTAACAGTAATTTAGTATACATACACTAAATTACATATTAAAATTTTAAATTTGAAGATTAAGTTAAAACCATAAATAATAAGTATTATATATGAAAATTAAGTTAAAATATTCACAAATCATAATATAAATAGATAAAAAAATCATGTAAGCGTGAAAGAGAAATCCATTTGAATTTTTGGCTGAGATTTTCTAAGAGACATAATCAGTGTCTTGATTATATTATCTTTCATTCACTTAAAAACACAATACCAAATAATTAAATAAATTATACTTGCACGAATTAAATCCTCAATGATTACACAAACAATGATTACACAAACAATCACCTGATCTTGTTGCACAAAGGAATAGAAATACCTTATTAATTCTAGTAATTTAGGTAGATATATAAAAAAAGAGATAGATTGAATATTACGTTTCGGTGTTTGGGTGATAAGGCGTGACATGTGTGCGTAGGGTCCTCCTCTACCTTTCGACTCTCGAAAGCTCAAGGAGACCCACCATGAAGTCTACATCCAACAATCTAGCCTCTAGCGACATTTGCATCACATGAGTCACATCTATTAAAGAATTCAATCAATCAAGCGTTGGGATCAAAGAATTCAATCTTGTGATCATATCGTTCGTCCAACATGCCATCCTAATTCCCAAAGACTTCATCAAATAGGTCCTAAGGCTATAGACCTGAACACAAAGGAAGCACAAGCTATATATAAAACCGTTAGCGCAACATTCTTTCTATATTAAACATTTTAGATATTTTTATTGTTTTTACAAATATACTTATATATATTGTATATCACTTCTAGACGGACATTCTTTGTCGAGTGTCTCAAACACTCGGTAAAGGTTTAGAACACTCGACAAATAGTTCTTTACCGAGTACTTTTTTTGGGCACTTGGTAAAGACTTTGACGAGTGTCAAAAACACTGGACAAAGGAAAGCACTTTGCAAATTAAGAATCACAAAAAAAATCAAAAAACAGCAAAATATTTTTCATTAAGGGAATAACCTCCCTAACCATCACTATTGCCCTACCTATCGTCCTATCATCTTTCACCATTTTTTGAATTGAATTCACTTGTTTTGTGATTGTTGAGGTTCATACTCCCAACCTATCTCACGTGCAACCTCCTCTCCCACTACACCACTATATCACTTATGTTTATATTACGTTTTCCTTCCCCATGTATTGTAACAAACCGAGAGTAAATTGATTATTTGATGCACTAAATGGATTTAAATGAAAATGTTGTCAACTGTAAATTTGCATAACTTTTCAAGATCTATAACTTTCATTTTGATAGTTTCTTTATCCGATGTCGTTTACAAAATTTGAATTTCAAGACCTACTTTTATTTTGTTGGTTTTTCTATCTGAGGTCGTTTGAAAATTTTGAATTTTAAAATTCAAACAAAGTTTTTCATAACAAGATGATTTCAAACCAAAATATTATCAACTAAAAAGTTTTTCATAACAAGGTGATTTCAAACCAAAATGTTAACTTTTTAAGACCTAAAACTTTCATTTTGGTTGTTTTCCGTTTGAGGTCGTTTTTAAAATCCGAATTTTAAATTTTTAAAATTCAGACATAGTTTTTGTTGACAAGATGACTTCAAATCAAAAAGTTGCCAACTACAAAATTACATAACTTTTCAAGATCTATAAAGTTTATTTTGGTTGTTTGGTTATTTATTCATCTCACATGTTGGTTCTAACATTATTCATAAATCTTATACATCTCTCTTGTAGTTTCATAAACTACGAGAGGGATATAATTTTTCTGAACAAATTTACTTTTATTTTATCATATGAAGAAATGACTAAAATATAAATTGTACATCTTGATGAGTTATATAAATTTGTAGTTGAAAAATCTTTTCATTTGTATTAAATTACTACTTCAAAATACGATTTTTATATTATCTTTGCCTAGAGTTGAAAAAAAAACACTCGTCAAAGAAGTTTTTTGCCTAGTGTAAAAAATAAACATTCGGAAAGAAGCTCTTTGCCGAGTGTAAAAACACTCGACAAAAAACTCTTTACCGAGTGGTGTTTTTTGTTAAGCACTCGATAAAGAACTCATTTACCAAGTACCAGGAAAAAAAACACTTCACAAATTATTTGGCACTCGCCATGTGCCATGCCGGGGCACGATCCACTTAGCTAACTGTCCATCCATGCTTGCATGTCAAACACTCGACACCGCAGCAGATATATGCATAACAGTATATGCTATTACGACTACATACTTCTGAATCAGCGCGCGGCGGTCATGCATCCTGATCGAATTCATTACGCATTTGTGGAGACAGGAGACCTGCACGTACACGTACACCGGATTGAACAGGGCACTGTTGATACGTACACTCTCCTTTTGCCATGCCTGCCATGGCAATGGCACCATACCATGCAGAGAGCGAGAGGGACATCCAGCATCGCCCAACGTCACGCACACAACGGCACAAACCTATCTGCAGGCAGCTGCCTTTATCTTCGTCTCCATTCGTCCGTCATCCAGTCCATGTGTCGCACCACCAGTTCCCCGGGCGTCGCCATCGCCGGACGCCGGTCACCTCAACGCCCACTACGCGCGCCGTGCCAGGGGCCGGAGCCAGCCGCTACTCCCTCCCTGCCTCACCAAGTCACCAGTCACCACTCGCCAGCCTACGCTTCATGCCCAAACCAACCAACCAAGCGCTGCTCGCTCGCCAGCTACTATATATTCTCACCTGCACCACTTCTTCTCTTCTCGCGATCCAAGCTGAACGAGAGCCACCTAGCAAGCTAGTTTAACTATATATCTGGCAGGTCAGGCATGGCCAGCGCGACGACGACTGAGCAGCGTGTCAGCTTCATCGTCGACGGAGAGGATGATGAGCAGCAGAAGCAGCAGCATGACGACGAGCTTGTTAGCCGCGCCGCCGTGGTGGCGAGGGAGGTGAGCAAGCGGGTGTCTCGCCTGTCCGTCGAAGGAGGAGGAGACGCCCAGGGCGTCTACAAGGTCGGCAGTGAAGGCGGCGTTGCCAGGCCAAGGAACGGACATCCTCACAATCACGAGGCCGACGCGGGGGAGGGGGCGCCGCGGTTCCGGCGCTCGTCCGGCGGCGCGCGGGCGCTGCCGCCGCCGCACGCGTGGCTGGCGATCGAGGACACGAGGAAGCTTCAGGACGAGCAGGGGCACGACGACGGCGACGACCCACATGCGGAGCAGTGGGCGCGGCTCTTCCGTGGCGGCGGGACGACGCAGCAGCAGCAGCAGAGGCTGAGGCTGCGGCGGAGCAGCTTCAGCATGGTGCGCCGCGAGCGCGAGCGCGCGGCGCGGGAGGCGTGGCTGGACCACGCATGGGAGATGAAGCGGAGCTGGCACCAGCGCAACGGCGGCGCTCCCGATGCGGGCACCCCCGTGGTGGTGGTGGTGGGGACGTCGTCGTCGTCGTCGTCCAACTCGGATCATCAGGCCACCGCGGCGGGCGGCGGGGTGGCCATGGACGTGGAGGAGGTCCGCGCGTGCCGGGACCTCGGGCTGGAGCTGCCCTCCGACTGCACCGTGGAGATCCAGTGCTACGGGCTGTCCGGCGGCAGCAGCCCCACCCACGGCAGCGACGCCGACTCACCCTGCGCCGGCTCCAGCAGCCCTGTTGGTGGTACGTATGATCGAGTACTAGCTAGCGTACCTACTGCCATCTGTATTGATCGTCTACTCCCAAATTGAAACGTGCTAGGAACGAATTCATGAAGGACTACTAGGATATAATCCTATTTTGCTAAAACAATAGCATAATCTCCGTGTGTGGCAGTAAGACTAGTATAATGTTCATACGTTATAACGACACTAAATTATTCTGAAAACGAACAACATATATATTATTATCAGCCTCAATATCTCACAAATTCCTAAGCTACAGAAATTACTCAGACCGCCAAGCGAAGTAGACAGTCTAAGATGAATCGGGGAAGAATAAGACACATGATTTCGGGTGAAGAAACCTGCACCTTTGGAGTGGCCAATGAACCCCGTGCTAGTGGCGGCCCTCTCCTCCTCAATCCCAAGAGACAACCCACCTCCACCACGCAATAACTAGACGTCAAATCAGGGACACCCATCAATCAATCGCAGATATACCTTGAGGTCAATCCAGGGCAGAAGCGACAGCGGTCGGATCTCCCGCGGGCCAGGGTGTCTAGACCGGACGACTCACCATTACCGAGCGTCGATCTATCTAGCTTCCTCTCTGCCATCATGGCCTCGCGCGATCCAAAGGAGCGAGCGGGGGAGTGAGCTAGGGTTTTCGGTGGAGGGCAGGAAGAGAGGCGATGCATCGATTTCCATGTCGTGATCCTAGAGAACGAGCAAGGCGGTGGAGGGGGAGGGAAACTAGAGCTAGGGTTCTATGAGAGAGCGAGGGGAACCAGAGCTAGGGTTCCATGAGAGAGCGAGGCGGAGCCATGAAGACAGTGTTGGGATGGGGAGACTTGAACAGTGGTTTGATTACAAAAATATATATATGGGTGTTTTTAAGAATGTTGAGGCACAACAAAGATGGAAACTAGTGTTCTATAGTAGTAGAGCAGATA
Source organism: Zea luxurians (assembly GCA_029449295.1). Taxonomy (NCBI): domain Eukaryota; kingdom Viridiplantae; phylum Streptophyta; class Magnoliopsida; order Poales; family Poaceae; genus Zea; species Zea luxurians. The sequence goes on from JAOPSE010000010.1 coordinate 49,076,009, forward strand.
AGACAATTTCCCCACGTTAAAATCTGACAGCAACAACATTAATTAATCGTGTTCTTGACGTCCCTTATTAACGAAAGCGTCTAGTACCTTGCATGGCGGGCATGGCAGCAGGACGACGACGGGTTAGCGTCAGTCATGATGACTACTCGAGTTGATTGCTATTGCTAGCTAGATAGATAGAGTAGTAAACCGATTCTTGCTCTCTTCCTCCCCTGCGGCGCCGTGGCAAATCCACCACGACAGGGACGGCCACTCCATTTGCACATTCCCCGATTCCGATCCACTGCAGGTACGCGCGGTCGCCATCCAGCAGCTAATCTAGCGTCATAAACACCATTATATTACACCACATGCCCGCACGCCGCCACCACCCCCATTCACCCATCATGCATCCGACGATGCTGGATACAGATAGCTATGCATACTCGCCATGGATTGGCTAGATGTTCGTATAGGACGGAATCCATGCATATTACTCCCTCCGTTTATATATAAATATATGATATCCTTGATTTTCTTAAAACTTTGACCATTTGTGGTATTAAAAAACCTCGAGTTATCGTTTATTTTGTTGTGATTTATTTTATCACTTAAAGTTGTTAGATTATAACTTGAAATTTTATATTTTCAACTAAATATTTTAAATAATACGAGTGATCAAAGTTTTAAAAAATTCAACGATGTCATATATTTGTGAACGGAGGTAGTGTATATCATACTCCCTCTGTTCTAAATTAAAAAAAAGTCAAACGAATAAGATGAACCGGTCAAAGTTGGTAAAAAAAAGTCAAACGAATTATAAATTGATACGAAGACAGGGAATATTATATATACTATAGCGCTATTCATGCATCACCCTAACTGATGATCACTCATCCTAAAATAATTTTAAAAATGATTTACAAAGATCTATATATATCGCTATCTAATCAATGCCGTTCGTTTGTAAATGAATGAACGTTTACAGAAGGAGAAGGAGCGGATCCGATGGACGTGAAGGCTCGGCTCAAGGTGTGGGCACATGCGGTGGCCCTCGCATCCACCACCCATCTCAACTCATGAAATATGGATAAAATATATGTAGTAACGGTCCTCGAATTTGGTACGCTGTGTTACTTGGATTCTCAAACTTAGAAAACTAGAAAAACATGTGCTGGAACTTGGTGGCCCATTCAAAGCCGTCCAAAATCAAATTTGCTTGAACCGGATGCCAACGTAGTGTGCCACGTTTGAGTCATTTGGGTCTCCCAAACTCGACATATTGTGTCACTTTGGATCCCTGAACTTAGCATGTTGTGCCATTTGGGTCCATAAACTTTTATTACTGTGCTCCAACATGACACGTTATATCGCCGTCCAGTTTAAGCAAATCTAGTTTTAGACAGTTTTACAGGCCGACCAAGTTACATAACCTGTTTTTCTGAGCTCCAGCGTGCCAAATTGAAAGGACTATATATATATAAGCAAACACCTTCTTTTTCTTCTTATATATAGCCACGTTTGTAACCAAATGCCCTTTTTTCCTTTTCTTTACATATGTATCGAATTAATCTCCACGTGTAAGTGTACTGATAAGTAAGTAGAGTATACTTACTCTTCGATTTGGAATGTAAGCATCCATTATGTGTAAGAGATATTATATATAAGTGTGTCGCGCGCGCACGCGCGTGCACGACCTGTGTGTTAATGTAAGTTCTACCCTTCTAAACAAAGCTCAGAGCAAATATATTTTATATATACTCACATATATTGTTGAATATAGTACATGGCAGGTATCGGCCAACCAATCAAAATATCATATAGGTATATGTCCGTACAATGCTACAATTTTAATATATAACATAGTAAAGAAGTTATAACTGCTTATATGATTTTAACCTACAATATTTAACGATCAATCATCACACAGCTAAATCCAACAGATCTTAGAAAGAACAAAGTTATATATACAGATTTTTCAGTGTTTTGTTTGCATTCAACAATAATTGTCCTGAATCTTCTCAGAGATGAGGTGCACAAAAGAGACCAAAACTAAGAACTATAATTGGAGAAAAAAAAGAGGACAACTCACAAGAAGCCCTTCTTGCTGAATAATGTCTTTAAGGAAGTTGTGTCTAGTGTTTCTTCGTGTAGTTTACCATTGGGGTTAGCACTGTCAAAACTGTAGAATCTATATCACTCACTATATTTTTAGTTTTCCATTCTAAACACACAAAACACGGAGGTGAAGCATAACAAATCAAAATGGAAAAAAGAATAAATATTCGAGGGCAACACAACTATTCTGTTTTACAATAATACAAATCACGCACCATGTATCACTAATATTAAATAGCTGCTCACTTTTCTTCGTCTCTAGTTGAACTGAAACATCACTCTGTTATATCACTGATATTGAATAGTTGCTCGCTTTTCTTCGTCTCTAGTTGTGCTAAAACATCACCCTGTTACACCCGAAGAAAATGGTGTACTCCTTGACATTGTTCTCCTCCCTCGAGCATAGCTGGGTTGAGTTATCTGAGCTAGTGGCGGTGCCATTGACAACATCGCTCTACTTTGCTCAAATCAATGACTCTCCTGTTGCTTACAAACATCTCGGGACATTCATCTACACATTGTAAACATCAGAGTTATTAAAACTCCATCCGATTTGGGCTCCTCCCCGCACTTCACGGGCTCTCAGCCATGCGTGCACAAGGTCACGGATCCGAAAACTTTTTCTCCATTTTAGCTAAGTCTGGGCGTGCTACGTCCACCGCTACTGCTTTCATCCCAGCGTCGCCCCCTCTCCATGGCCCAGGTGCCAACCCTTCCCCAACGTCACCGCGAAGCAGGAGAACAAGGAGCATGAGCGGAGCACCGTCAACGCGCTTCTCGAGGCGTTGCTCGGTTGCCGTGGACATGCGACGAACCTCCTCCGACTCCTGGCGCCCGCGTCGGCGCTTTCGCTTCTCCATGCGCGCTTGATGACATCTTCGACTCCCCATGTGCCGGCACGTGGGCAGGCTCCGAACGTGAAGCCTTCCTACAGCTTGGTTGAGCCTTGAAAGGTCCGCTTGTTGCTCTCTCTCTTCATCCCTCTCGTCGCATCCCCCTCTCCCCACCAACCCCAAATTCCAAGATCTAGTTATCTCCGTTGTCGCCCTCTCGAGGAGGCACGACGAGCAGGCTTCTCTCCCCGCACGGCCTCCTCCCCACTAGGCAATCGGATCCCCATGTCTGGTGCGGTGATTCTGCTCACGTGATGAAGCTGCAGTTGTCGCATGCCGACGACACCCTCCTACTCGTTTGTTTAAGGCAGGGGGTCTCTCTTCCTCTGTAGCTGGCAGGATGGCTGGCTGCATCGCCATTGAAAGTCGCCTAGAGGGGGGTGAATAGGCGAAACCTGAAATTTATAAATTTTAAACACGCACTAAGGTCGGGGTTAGTGTTAGAATTAGATCGGAAGATAGTTCTCCTTGCTATGAGTTGCTCAATTAATGCGGATAACGTTTGGGAGCAAACTCAAGTCTATATGAGCAAGGAACTTTTAGAGAGATGAAGGAGGGGGAACAAATCAAGTGAAGATCAATAAGTGAACACGGTGATTTGTTTACCGAGGCTCGGTTCCAAACAGCCTAGTCCCCGTTGAGGAGGCCACAAAGGTCGGGTCTATTCCAACCCTTTCCCTCTCTCAATCGGTCACTCAGACCGGTTTAGTGCTTTTTTCTCAATCTCACGGGTCACTAAGACCCCACAAGGACCACCACACAATTAAGTGTCTCTTGCAAGCTTTACAAAACACTTAGAGAGTTTGGAGAGAGATGAAGAAAGCACGATTAAGGAAACCAAGCAATAAGAGCAACAAATTAAACACGAATCACTCTCTCTCAAGTCACTAATCACTAATGATCACTTGTCTCAATTGTAGAACTTGGAGAGATTGGAAGCTTTGAATGTGTCTTGGAATGAATTGCTAGCTCTTGTACTGAATGTGTATGAGTGGAATGCTTGGATATTACGAATGGAGGTGGTTGGGGTTGTATTTATAGCCTCCAACCACTTCCTAGCCGTTGCTCAAATTCTGCCGACCGCGGATGGTCCGTGCCCCTGGTCCAGACGGTCCGCCCCTGCATATCAATAGCTGAAATCGCAACGGTCAGCAGTAACGGCTATATCAATGGCTATAGAGCATTTAATGCATCGTCAGATATCAGATAAAGCAGTCGCAGATGGTCCGGTCATGCACCCCGAACGGTCCGCGAGGACGCTAAAAATGCATTTTACCGAACCCGCCACCTTCGGGGTTTTCTAGTTTTTCACCGACCGGACGGTCCGCGCCTGAGACCGGATGATCCACGCTTGGTCTTAGACGGTGCTCACTTTTCCATCAGACGGTCCATAGTGTTAACTTGTGATTTTGCAGTGTTCCTATCCAAGGTACACTCTGGTGTCACGGACGGTCCGCCGCAATGGGCCGGACGATCCGCGCATAGGTGTTTTTCCAAAAATCTTCTCTTGTCTAGACAGTCGACTTAGAATAGTTGTAGATGAACTTATCCACCTGACAAATGATCAACTGGGCAAACTAGTTAGTCCATAAGGTTTGTGATGGTCGTCAAACACCAAAATCGATTATAGGAAATGTTGAGGCCATTTTTCTTTCAATCTCCCCTTTTTCGTGATTGATGCCAACACAAACCAAAGCAAATACAAAGTGTAGAAATGTAACTAGTTTGCACTTTGACAGAAGTGCATAAGTTACTTTGAATTAAACCAATTGAAAGTATTTCTAAGTATGTATGGTTTCTTTCTTCTAGTTTAACATTTTGGACCACATTTGCACCACATTGCTTGTTTTTGCAAATCTTTGTAAAAGTCTTTTCAAATTCTTTTGCAAATAGCCAATTGTATAAGAATATGATTTCAAAAATCGTTTCCAAGATTTTTGAAAATTCTCCCCCTATTTCAATTGCCTTTCCTTTGGCTAAATAAAAGCTTCCCCTGAGAAAGTTCTGCCCTTAGCTGTCAAGAGGGTTTTTGCAATTGAAATGATTCTCTCTTTTGAAATAGATACTAGTTGAAATAATTTCTTCCTTTTTGGGAAACAAATACCAATTGAAATTTGTGAATTTTAATGGTGGTGCGGTCCTTTTGCTTTGGGCCTAATATTTTCTCCCCCTTTGGCATTAATCACCAAAAACGAAGAATCTTGAGGGCCATTTTGAATTCTCCCCCTTTGAGGCCTATTTTCTCCCCCTTTGGTAAAAGAAATATGAGTGAAGGTTTATACCAATTGAGACTTTCCTGAGTAACGGCAAAGGATAAATGATACCGTCAGAGTTGGAGTGGAGGCCCTGTCTTTGCCGAATACTTCATTTCACTTTCAATGTGAGACTAAACATAGAAGTATACTTGAAAGCACATTAGTCTTAGCCTTGACACAAGAAGAATAAAAAATATGCATTTGTACATATGAAAGAGACATGATCAAAGGTATATGAATTAGCTATGTGTGCAATGTTTCAATCAAAGTTCCGAGAATCAAGTATATTTAGCTCATTCCTAAGCTTGCTAAAGGTTTTTTCATCTAGTGGCTTGGTAAAGATATCGGCTAAGTTTGGTTGTGGGTGCTAACATAAGCAATTTCGATATCCCCTTTTGTTGGTGAGCTCTCAGAAAGTGATACCGGATGTCTATGTGCTTAGTGCAACTGTGTTCAATGGGATTATCCGCCATGCGGATTGCACTCTCATTATCATATAGGAGAGGGACTTTGCTTAACTTGTAGCCATAGTCCTTAAGGGTTTGCCTCATCCAAAGTAATTGTGCACAACAGTGTCCTGCAGCAATATACTCGACTTCGGTAGTGGATAGAGCTACTGAGTTTTGTTTCTTTGAAGCCCAAGACACCAGGGATCTTCCTAGAAACTGATAAGTCCATGATGTGCTCCTCCTGTCAGTTTTACATCCAGCATAATCGACATCAGAATACCTAATTAAATTAAAGGTAGATCCCTTGGGATACCAAAACCCAAACTTAGGAGTGTAAACTAAATATCTCATGATCCTTTTCATGACCCTAAGGTGAATTTCCTTAGGATTTGCCTGAAACCTTGCACACATGCATACAGAAAGCATAATATCTAGTTGTGAAGCACATAAATAGAGTAAAGATCCTATCATCGACCAGTATACCTTTTGATCTACGGATTTACCTCCTGTGTCGAGGTCGAGATGCCCATTTGTTCCCATGGGTGTCTTGATGGTTTTGGCATTCTTCATTCCAAACTTCTTAAGAATATCTTGAGTGTACTTAGTTTGGTTAATGAAGGTGCCCTCTTGGAGTTGCTTTATTTGAAATTCAAGGAAATACTTCAACTCCTCCATCATTGACATCTCAAATTTCTGTATCATAATCCTACTAAATTCTTCACAAGTTGACTTGTTAGTAGACCCAAATATAATATCATCAACATAAATTTGGCATATAAAAAGGTCTTTAGCAATTGTTTTAGTGAAGAGAGTAGGGTCAGTTTTTCCAACTTTGAAGCCATTAGTGATAAGAAAGTCTCTTAGGCATTCATAACATGCTCTTGGGGCTTGCTTGAGCCCATAAAGCGCCTTTGAGAGCTTATAAACATGAGAAGGGAACTCACTGTCTTCAAAGCCGGGAGGTTGCTCAACATATACCTCTTCCTTGATAGGGCCATTGAGGAAAGCACTCTTCACATCCATTTGATGTAACTTAAAGCCATGGTAAGTAGCATAGGCAATTAATATACAAATTGACTCAAGCCTAGCTACGGGTGCATAGGTTTGATCAAAATCTAAACCCTCGACTTGTGAATAACCTTTTGCAACAAGTCATGCTTTGTTCCTTGTCACCACACCATGCTCATCTTGTTTGTTGCGGAATACCCACTTGGTACCTACAACCATTTGGTTAGGACATGGAACTAAATGTCATACCTCATTCATCGTGAAATTGTTGAGCTCCTCTTGCATTGCCACCATCCAATCCAGATCTCTTAGTGCATCCTCTATCCTGTATGGCTCAATAGAAGACACAAAAGAGTAATGTTCATAAAAATGGGCAACTCGAGATCTAGTGGTTACCCCCTTGTGAATGTCACTAAGAATGGAGTTGACGGGGTGATCTCTTTGAATTGCTTGGTGGACTCTTGGGTGTGGCGGTCTTTGATCTTGAATCTCTTAATCATCTTCCTTGTCTTTCTCATCTTCATCTCCCCCTTGATCAATGTCCTCCTCTTAAGGCAGCTCATCGTCTTGATCTTCATCCTCTTCTTCTTGAGCCTTATCCTCATCTTGAGTTAGTAGAGATGCTTGTATGGAAGATGATGGTTGATCTTGTGCTTGTGGAGGCTCTTCGGATTCTTTTGGACACACATCCCCAATGGACATGTTCCTTAGGGCGACGCATGGAGCCTCTTCATCATCTAGTTCATCAAGATCAACTTGCTCTACTTGAGAGCCATTAGTCTCATCAAACACAATGTCACAAGAAACTTCAACTAATCTAGTGGATTTGTTGAAGACTCTATATGCCCTTGTGTTTGAGTCATAGCCAAGTAAAAAGCCTTCTATTGCTTTAGGAGCAAATTTAGAATTTCTACCTCTTTTAATAAGAATAAAGCATTTGCTCCCAAAATCTTTAAAATAAGAAACATTGGGCTTTTTACCGGTGAGGAGTTCATACGATGTTTTCTTGAGGATTCGGTGAAGGTAAAGTCGGTTGATGGAGTAGCAAGTGGTGTTAATCGCCTCTGCCCAAAATAGATCCGGTGTCTTGTACTCATCAAGCATGGTCCTTTCCATGTCCAATAGAGTTCTATTCTTCCTCTCTACTACACCATTTTGCTGAGGTGTGTAGGGAGAAGAGAACTCATGCTCTATGCCCTCTTCCTCAAGAAAAAATCCTTCAATTTGAGAGTTCTTGAACTCCGTTCCATTGTCGCTTCTAATCTTTTTGATTCTCAATCCGAACTCATTTTGAGCCCGTCTTAAGAATCTCTTTAAGGTCTCTTGGGTTTGAGATTTTTCCTGCAAAAAGAATACCCAAGTGAAGCGAGAATAGTCATCCACAATAACAAGACAATACTTACTCCCGCCGATGCTTATATAAGCGATTGGGTTGAATAAGTCCATGTGGAGTAGCTCAAGCGGCTTGTCAGTCGTCATGATGTTCTTGTGTGGATGATGAACTCTAACTTGCTTCCCTGCTTGACATGCACTACAAATCCTGTCTTTCTCAAAATGAACATTTGTTAGTCCTAAAATGTGCTCTCCCTTTAGAAGTTTGTGAAGATTCTTCATTCCAACATGAGCAAGTCAGTGATACCAGAGCCAACCCATATTAGTCTTAGCAATAAAGCAAGTGTCTAGTTCAGCTTTGTTATCATTAAAATCAACTAAATTTAGTTGACCATCTAACATTCCCTTAAATGCTATTGAATCATCACTTCTTCTAAAGACAGTAACACCAACGTCAGTAAACAAACAGTTGTAGCCCATTTTACATAATTGAGAAACGAAAAGCAAATTGTAGTCTAAAGAATCTACAAGAAAACATTAGAAATGGAATGGTCACGAGATATAGCAATTTTACCCAAACCTTTGACCAAACCTTAATTTCCATCCCTGAATGTGATAGCTCTTTGGGGATCATCATTTTTCTCGTATGAGGAGAACATCCTTTTCTCCCCTGTCATGTGGTTTGTGCACCCGCTATCGATTATCCAACTTGATCTGCCGGATGCATAAACCTACAAAACAAATTTAGGTCTTGTTCTTAGGTACCCAAATGGTCTTGGGTCCTTTCACATCAGAAACAAGCACCTTGGGTACCCAAACACAAGTCTTTGGACTCTTGTGTTTGCCCTCAATATATTTGGCAACTACTTTGCCTGATTTGTTAGTGAGCACATAAGATGCATCAAAAGTTTTAAATGAAATGTCATGCCCATTTGATGCATTTACAATTTTCTTTTTAGGCATTTTGATATGAGTTGAATGCCTAGAGTTAGAAGCCTCATTATTATACATGTAAGCATGATGAGAAATAGAATGAGGTTTTCTAGCATAGATTTTCCTAATTTTATGCGCAGGATAGTTTTCAGAATATAAAATATAACCTTCTCTATCCTGAACCATGGGAGCTTTACCCTTAACAAAATTAGAAAGTTTGTTCTTAGGGGCATTAAGTTTGATGTTGTTTTGGCTCCCTTGTTGAAAGCCAATGCCATCCTTAATGCTAGGGCGTCTCCCATTATAGAGCATGCTTCTAGCAAATTTAAATTTTTCATTTTCTAATTCATTCTTGACAATTTTAGCATCTAATGTAGCTATGTGATTATTTTGTTTTTTAATCATGGCAAGGTGATCATCAATAGCTTCAACATTAATATCTCTACATCTAGTGCAAATAGTGACATGCTCAACAGTAGATGTAGATGGTTTGCAAACATTCAATTCTTCAATCTTAGCAGTAAAATTATCATTTTCAATTCTAAGACAAGAAATTGAATCATTGCACATACGAAGCTCTTTAGATAAATTTTCACATTTTTCTACCTCTAGAGCATAAGCATTTTTCAATTTAACAAATTTCTTATTTTCCTTAACGAGCAAGTCCTCTTGGCATTCCAAGAGATCATCCTTCTCGTTAATGGATTCTATCAATTCATTTATCTTTTTATTTTGATCCTTGGTTAGGTTGGCAAAAAGAGAAGTTAAATCATCATTATCATCACTAGAGCAACCCTCATCGTTAGATGTAGTGTATTTAGGGGTATCTCTAGAGTGTACCTTCTTCTTTTTGTCGTCCTTAGCCATTAGGCACTTGTGGCCGACGTTGGGGAAGAGGAGGCCTTTGTTGATGGCGATGTTGGCGGTGTCCTCATCGGAGGAGGAGTCGGTGGAGCTCTCATCGGAGTCGCATTCCCTCCCCATGTGCGCCTCGCCACCCTTCTTCTTGTAGTATCTCTTCTTCTCTATCTTTTCTTCCCTTTCTTGTCATCGTCCCTGTCACTGTCACTTGTATATGGACATTTAGCAATAAAGTGGTCAGACTTACCACACCTATAGCACAACCTCTTGGAACGGGGCTTATAGTCCTTCCCTTTCCTTTGTTTGAGGATTTGTCGAAAGCTCTTAATGATAAGAGCCATCTCCTCATTGTCAAGCTTGGAGGCGTCGATTAGGAGTCTACTTGGTGTAGACTCGTTCCTTTTTTCTTTCGTTGCTTTGAATGCAACGGGTTGTTCCTCGGGTGTGGAGGTGGCGCCTTGCTCCAAGTTGACAATATGTTTAGAGTCTTTGATCATTAGTTCAAAGCTCACAAACTTGCCAATCACTTCCTTGGAGGATATCTGTTTGTATCTAGGATCTCCACGGATTAATTGAACTTGAGTAGGATTACGAAAAACGAGAGATCTTAGAATAACCTTGACCATTTCATGGTCATCCCATTTTGTGCTCCCGAGGTTGCTGTCACACCCGGTTTTAGAAGGCAAACTGAATGCGAACCATGTACGTGCTAGGATCAGCAATTCACGTACACAGTAGTTACATAACTGTATATCATCACACAGTGCTCAAATAATAACATAAAAAGGTAACGATAGTCGATTACATCAATATGTCTTGAGACATCCACATAGTCTTTAACAATAATCAAAGTGCGAAAACGAAAGGGTAACGCCCGAATTTGGCGAGTGATGGAGAAAGAAAAAATTTAGCTCTCAAATTTGGGGTGTTACAGTTGCGCACTTGGTTGACCATTGTCTTGACCCGGTTGTACATTGCTTGTGGCTCCTCTCCTTTGTTAAGGACGAATCGACCGAGCTCTCCCTCGATCGTCTCGCGCTTGGTGATCTTGGTCACCTCGTCCCCTTCGTGCGCCGTCTTGAGGACATCCCAAATTTATTTATCATTTTTCAACCCTTGCACCTTATTATACTCTTCTCGACACAAGGAGGTGAGGAGTATAGAAGTTGCTTGGAAATTAAAATACCTAATTTGGGCGGCCTCGTTCGAGTCGTAGTCCTCGTCGCCCACCTGTGGTGCCTGCGCTCCAAACTCAACAATGTCCTATATGCTTTCGTGGAGTGAAGTTAGATGGTGCCTCATTTTATCACTCCACATACAATAATCTTCACCATCAAAATATGGTGGTTTGCCAAGGGGAACCGAAAGTAGAGGAGCGCGCTTTGGAATGTGAGGATAGCGAAGAGGCATCTTACTATACTTCTTACGCTCATGGTGCTTCGAAGTTGTAGACTCGGCGTCGGATGTGGAAGGTGATGAAGAGTCGGTCTCGTAGTAGACCACCTTCTTCATTTTATTTTTCTTCTTGTCACCCTTCCTATGTGACTTGATGGAGGAGGAGGATTCCTCCTTGTATTTGTCGTCGAACTCTCTTAACAGAGTCCTTCCCGAGCCTATGGCCTTGTTGCCGGTGACAATTTCCCTCTTAGCGTGATCTCTAGACATCACTTTGAGTTTGTTAGACTCTTAATGAAGCACTGGCTCTGATACCAATTGAAAGTCACCTAGAGGGGGGTGAATAGGCGAAACCTGAAATTTATAAACTTTAAACACGCACTAAGGCTGGGGTTAGTGTTAGAATTAGATCGAAAGATAGTTCTCCTTGCTATGAGTTGCTCAATTAATGCGGATAACGTTTGGGAGCAAACTCAAGTCTATATGAGCAAGGGAACTTTTAGAGAGATGAAGCAGGGGGAACAAATCAAGTGAAGATCAATAAGTGAACACGGTGATTTGTTTACCGAGGTTCGGTTCTAAAGAGCCTAGTCCCCGTTGAGGAGGCCACAAAGGTTGGGTCTATTCCAACCCTTTCCCTCTCTCAATCGGTCACTCAGACCGGTTGAGTGCTTTTTCTCAATCTCATGGGTCACTAAGACCCCACAAGGACCACCACACAATTAGGTGTCTCTTGCAAGCTTTACAAAACACTTAGAGAGTTTGGAGAGAGATTAAGAAAGCATGATTAATGAAACCAAGCAACAAGAGCAACACACTCTCTCTCAAGTCACTAATCACTAATGATCACTTGTCTCAATTGTGGAACTTGGAGAGATTGGAAATTTTGAATGTGTCTTGGAATGAATTGCTAGCTCTTGTATTCAATGTGTATGAGTGGAATGCTTGGATATTATGAATGGAGGTGGTTGGGGTTGTATTTATAGCCTCCAACCACTTTCTAGCCGTTGCTCCAATTCTGTCGACCGCGGTCGGTCCGCCCCTGCATATCAACGACTGAAATCGCAACGGTCAGCAGTAACGGCTATAACAACGGCTATAGAGCATTTAATGCGTCGTCAGATGTCAGATAAAGCAGTCGTGGATGGTCCGGACGTGCACCCCGGACGGTCCACGAGGATGCTAAAAATGCATTTTACTGAACCCGTCACCTTCGGGTTTTTCTGGTTTTTCACCGACCGGACGGTCTGCGCCTAAGGCCAGACGGTCCGCGCTTGGTCTGGGACGATGCTCACTTTTCCATCAGACGGTCTGTAGTGTTAACTTGTGATTTTGCAATGTTCCTGTCCGAGGTACACCCTGGTGTCACAGACAGTCCGCCGCAATGGGCCAGACGGCCGCGCATAGGTGTTTTTCCAAAAAAAAACTTCTCCTGTCCGGAATAATCTACGGTATCCGGACAGTCGACTTAGAATAGTTGTAGATGTACTTATCCACCTAACAAATGATCAACTAGGCAAACTAGTTAGTCCATAAGGTTTGTGATGGTCGTCAAACACCAAAATCGATTATAGGAAATGTTGAGGCCATTTCCCTTTCAGCCATTCCCCGCGCACATCGCACTACTTAGCTCTACCATCGTTGCGTGCGCATCACTGGATAGATGGGCATGTGGGGACGAGTTCCTTTTCTTTCCGTGCACCATGAATGTTGTGCCTTTTCTTTCTTCCTTCCATCTGGCTCAGCTCGCCTGCTCGTTCCTCTGGTCTCCTCTCCTATGCCTGTCCATCCTCCGCTGCTGACCTCCTGCTTCTTCCTTAGGCGTTCTTGGTTAGGGAACGACACCGACGATGATGGCGAAGGAGTAGGACTACTACGACATGCTCGATGTCGCCTTTTGGTTCCTACTTATTTGGGGGAGTATTGTATATCTTCGAGTGTTGTACTGTTGTTAAGGGTTATTCTTCCGTTTTTTTTTGTTTAGACCAGGTTCCTACTAACAAGCATCCAAACGACCCACGGGCAGCCGAGAAGTTCCAGGTTTTCACTTTAGCTTGATTCAATCCATATTCTTGTTAGATAGCAATTTGATTCATGGAGTAGATGTATGATGTGCTGACAAGCTAAGACTTTTTCCCCGTGGATGATTCCTAGGCTCTTGGAGATGCTTATCAGGAGCAGAATGACCCACTACAGAGGTTTTAGTAGCCTGAAGATTGTCAGTCATAGCATCTTGGAAGGGCTTGATAATCATATTTGTCTAAAAGAGAATGGTAATGAAAATAAGTGTTGACTAGAAATATAGGATTAATGTCAGCTACCCGATGCTGAGTTCAACCTGGGTTTTTTCACTTGATTCCTGTGAGGTATCCGAAGAAAAGTAAGTATGAAATGAAAGGTTCGCCATATTTTAGTAGCTACCATTCTATTCAGACAGCGACTATTGTCCTCCATGGTGGTGCAGACTAGGTCTTTTATTGATAAAATTTGTTTTAAGGTGTAATAGACGTTCATACATTTCTTCGATTCTTGTGGCATAAGGTAATTTTGTTTATTATTCACTGCCTTGTTCCTCTCTCTAAATAGGCTACAATTTATTGTTCACCGACCTCACTTTTAATTGAATTTAGGACATGAGGCACCTTTGGGCCAATAATATAGGCTACAGTTCCTGACGTACTCCATCGTGCTGGACATTTCCCATCTCAAACATTAGTTGTACGGTTGTACCACTACTAGAACTCCACTCCGGTCTTTCTCAGATGTTAAAACCCTGTGTGTAACTTGAATATAGACAAATAGCAAAGCCGTAAATTTGCAGATGAAATCTGTTCTAGCTACTTGCTTGCCTAAAATAGTTTGGTGGTTATCTCTTTCCTCACAATCTATTTGTGTCATCTAAAATATTAGTTATGAGATTTTATTATTTGTGTCATCTGAAATATTTGAGAAGGTTGATACTTATGTTTTTGTTTCTGAGATTTGAGAAGATGAGATGAATACACCAGTTATGTCCTAAACTATGGGACACCTATATTAGGAAAATAGATATATTGTGTGTGACTTAAAAGTATTTATCAATGTTTTGAAAGCCTTTTGCTCAAAAACTGTTCTGATGGTGGTATCATAATGATCTCATGTTTCTATTGGATCATGACACTTCTGTTCTAACGTGCACAAGGTAACGCCCATGCTTCTCCACTTCACGACATGGATGTCAACTTTTCCACCCTTAATGTTTAGGCATCCGCAACTTGGTTTGTTTGTACCAAGAACAAATGGCCACACATGCGACCAATTATCGCCTATGTCACTCTTTTGTATGTAGCAGACATCTACTACTTAGAACGTGTATCTACAACTTATATGACTGCAAACTGCGTTGCTTGAATATTGGTGCGATGAAAATCCTTTAATGACATAAATGTGTATTATCTTTTGGATCTGTATTAAACCCTATCGAAGTACGATGTTTGGTTCAAACTAAATATGGACATAGTCCTATAAGCTGCTGCCCCGTTTGGTGTTGCTAACACCGCATGCATGTCATTGCTGAATTCGTTTAGTAGTCAAAACACATACGTATTTTTTCTTAAAGTCTGTTGATCTACAATCATTGTGATTTTTTGTCTAATTTTATTGCCGCATTGAAATGTGCCCTATATGATACAACATATGGTTTGATTTAATCCCCTACATACATGAGGTGTTAGCGCCCAATAGGGCGCTTCCTTTTCTAGTCAATATAGTGCATAGTTGCAATACCGGTCATTATGAAATAAAATATTAGTAAATCTACTTCTACTTGGAACATAATTTCAACCGGGACCTGAAAAAATGTGTTGAATTTTTTTCACTTCCCAGTCTGTGCACCTCAACCGAGTTATTCAATGCATCCAATAAAAATCATCATTAGCATCATGAATGTTCGTGCTTTGATTATTATTGTTCCTTTTTTAGATTGAATTAATTTACTAATTTATGATGTATAAATCTACAAGGCTCTAGCTGGGCACAGAAACAAGTTAAATACTCCACACTTCTTTTTTTAACGAAACTAAGTGTTGGTCACTTGTATTTAATTGCTATAAGACATTAAAAATAAGGCAACAGAAGTTATAAAACCATAAACTTCTCCCTCCAATTAAACCTTCTACGAAGGTCAATTGGGGGAGAAGACTAAGGATGCAAGTGTATGAATATTGACGAAGATAATGAATGAGTTACAAAAGGTTAGACATTCAACTTATCTCCGTGCATCCAACTATCGCTATTATTCCTTGCAATATAGAATAAACACAATTACACAAACATACCTTCGGCTTTACACAAGAGAATAGCTCGAAGGTACTTCGAAGGTTGAGTTAAACGAAACTATGATCTCTCAAAAGGTGAATTTATATATGGCACTGTTCCTCTATTTATAGGGGAGAGATACAGCTTCGTATGAAATTACAAACATGTCCACGAAGTTTACACATTTGATTCACAAATATTATAGGAGTAATATTGTCTTCCCTTTTCTTTTTTCTTGCTGCACAAGTCTTATGAGCCTTCTTATTATCTGCTTCGTGTACGAAGCCCTTCACAGGCGAGCTTGGTGATTTTGGCGTGCACAATCGCCATGCTCAAGCCTAGGCGAATGTAAACCCTAAAAATAAGTTATGAGTTCATTTATTTCTTCTATGTTTTTTATAGGAAGTAATACTAAGGAATTGAGTAAACATAAGATAAAAACATCTTCACTCTAGTAGGATAAGTTATTATTCACATGAAATTTAAAGAATGCTTTTAAATAAAAATATATTCAAGATTAAGTGACTCTCGGTAAAAGAGAAAATATTATTCTCCCCTAAATAAGTAAGGTAATAGGTATTAATTTTAGTTAGCTTAAAATTTAATCTCATATTTATTAGATTTCATGCATACAAGCACTTATCGGAACAGAGTAAACAAAGAGTAAATAAATATAATATATATATATATATCTTTCACTCAAAGTAAGTAAGAAACAAATATTCATTTTTGAATTGAGGACTACTAATCATATTTTTCCTAAAACAAACAATAAGTAAACTTATCTTTATTATATGATTTGGAACGTTTACTTAAAGAGAAGTAATAATAAGTAAATAAGTAAACAAATATATTTTGCATTTGCATGCTAGAATTTTTATTTTGATTGTGCATTTTTGAATCTGAAATTTGAATTTAGATTTGGAATTTCGATTTGAATTAAGAATCTTAAAACAAAAATAGAAAATAAAAAGAAAAAGACTCTTCCTTGCGCTTGGGCCGGAATCAAACTGTCCAGCCCAACTAGCGCGCTAGCCCCTCCTGGCTCGGCCCAATCCACTCTCTCTCCTTGTTCTTTTATCGTGTCACACTTACGCGTGGGGCCGCATTGTCAGCACTCAGCTCTTCCTTCTCTCTCGCGTGCTTCGTCTGCAACACTGTCGCGATGCCCGCCGCCAGGATCGCGCGGATCTCGCTGGCCGTTTGAACCCCCCGTCCGAAATCCCCTCGCTGCAGGGTATTAAGTGGACCGAAGCCCCCATCGTCAGCCATCGTGCCGGATCTCACCATCATTGACTCAGTGGGAGAGAAAGGGAGCATTGGAACGCCTCTAGGTGCCGCGGGGTCGGCCGGAATCGTCATTGGTGCCCGGCTGCTGCCTCAAATCCCCGTCGCGTCGTGGTCTGGTGATCTTCACAAAGGCACGACGGAGGTCTAGATGCGGTTCAGGTTGGCCAATCGTGATCAAACCCCTCACGTCCTCGATCCGGTTGGGCCGCTATCGAAGCGCAATGATCCTCCATGGCCACCAGCTGAGGAATGAGCCGCCGCTCTGCAAACTCGCTCGTGACGTCGTTCTGTGCACGTGGTCGGGCCGGGGAGCATCGTTGGTGGGTGGTGGTGTTGACCGTGGGCTCGGTGGAAAGGATCGAGTATCGGGGAGGCGAAAATTGCTCATCGGTTCTTGGGCACCACCATCGGGCCGCACTCCGCCATGGGCGGTGGTCTCCATGCGATAAGATCGGGTAAGGACCCTTCCCGTGGATTAGCTTTGAACACAGTATCTTGTAGATGCAGTTGATGTGGGGAATCGAGCACTGGGTCGCCGGGTAGAGCTTCTCAGGCGAGCTCCGCCGTGTGATGTGAACGCGCCGCCATGGCTGGGGAGCGTGGTGGGGGAAGATGCATCGTCGGTCGTTGATCGGAGAATGAAGGGAGTAGATTAACAGGAGAGTATAACGATTTAGGTGAATAAACCATAGTTGTTGGATCAGTGGATGCACAGTTAGGATTAAAAGTAGCGTACCCCCTGGTCGCGTTTTAAATCACAACGGTTGATCGGCAATCCGAGGGTCAGGATTTGGTACCGGTTTGTTTATGTGGGAGATCTAATCTGGGCCGTGTGATTTGGATTGCATGGCCTAGATGCCACCATACCCCCTTCGTGGTGTAACATTTGCTAAAGAGACCCCGTGTTTTTCTCAAAATAACCCACAGTCCACACTGTGGGAGTTCTGAGTCTTGGTGTCTTTTGCGCAGAACCCCCTGGGTTTCTGTTAAATAGTGGCCGCAGTCCAAGTAACTCAGAAATCTATTAAATTTAATACAGAAATTCTTTTTAATGCAAAATAATGTCCCAAACTTAGGAAATTCATAACTTGATGAATTTAGCTCCAAATTGATTAATTCCAGTGGCATTAATTTTGTTTAAGTATTGTTTATTATCTAGTACCTTTGTCTAACCATGAAACTTGATTTAAAATTATTCATATGAATAACTCTATTCTGGGTATTAAATAACTTCATAAATTCATAAATCCTTAATCGTAGCTCCGAATTTAGTAATTCTTGTTCCCACGATCTCGTAGCAACGCGTAGATTATTACGCAGTTTGTTCTAATGTTTGGTGTGATGTTAATTTTGCCTATACACTGTTTGTCTGTATTGCCACGACTAGCAGAGGTCACGAGCCATCTGAAGATCATCCTGGTACCTGGAATCTCAAGTCCCAGGCAAGTTGTGCCCTTGATCACTTTCTTTTTACCCACTCATGTTCTAATTAATCATAATGATCTGCATAGGTTAATTTTGATGGGACCTAATAGGTTACCCTAGTTTGTCTATCTTTATGCCTTGTTCACCACTGAATTTCTGGGTAGTACTTACTAGTGCTTTATGTGGATTTGGGCATTGAGATATTCATGATTATACTTTTATTATCAGTTGTTATTTACTGTTCATGATAAGATCATTATGTTAATTGGAACATGGAGAACCACCCGGGAAAAACAGTGCTACCACAAGGGTTTAATGGGACGCCCTTGGCTGACTAACTAGGAAAGCTAGTGGAGGACTACCTTACCCGAAAGGGGCAAGGGCAGTAGGGGAGTGGCCAGTGTAGGGAGGTCCTCGGGTTGATTTTGCTGCGATGGCAGTCACATGAGGGATTCCTGCATTGGAGCTTCCTATAAACTGTAGCGGGTTTTCTGAAGCTAGTGGAACTTTGTAAAGGCCTCGTAGTGTTACCCTGCCTCGCCTCCTCGGTAGAGGTGTATGGGATTGGCCGTCTCTTGGCAGATGGGTAACATGACTTATGGGTAAAGATGTGTAACCTCTACAGAGTGTAAAACTGGTATACTAGCCGTGCTCATGGTCATGAGCAGCTCGGACACTCACATGATTAATTTATGGAACTAAATTCAATTTGTCATATGCATTGCATCGCAGGTGATGTTGTTACTTTTGTTCTACTACTTAATTGGGTTGGTATTTACTTATACTTAGTAACTGCTAATAAAATTTTGACCAACTTTAAAAGCAATGCTCAGCTTTAACCATCCTCTTTGGTAAGCCTTACACTTCACATGAGCTCCCACCTTTGGCGAGTTCATACACATTATTCCCCACAACTTGTTGAGCTATGAACGTATGTGAGCTCACTCTTGCTATCTCACACCCCCCCACAGGTCAAGAACAGGTACCACAGGATGAGGCGTATGGAGGATGCTGCGATGTGTTCGTGAGAGGTCTAGGCCGTCGTCTCCCGATCAACTTTGGGTTGCTGGACCGTTGTCTCCTTATAATGTAATTATTTATTTATTTTGTACAGAACTCCTGTTATGTAGTAAAGATGTGACATTCGATCCTGTGCCATGATTCATCATATGTGTGAGACTTGGTCCCAGCACACCTGGTGATTATGTTCGCGCCCGGGTCTTGGTGCCCCGAAACCCGGGTGTGACAGCGAAGCTATTCCTTTCTGCTTTGGCCAAAGGTTGGCTTCATCTTTCCTTCGTAACGTGCCTGAAACACACATTGCCAGTATGAAAACAAGGGGGTTTTGAGCATCTTCGAAATATTGGCCCCCAACAGTAGCCCCTTGTGGAATGAGTTCGTTTTTCATAACGAGCTTAGATCGTAGAAAATATGACTGGGAGGCCTTGTGACAAAGGTCCAAAAAATACCTTCTCGAAGCTCATTAGCTTGTTATGAAAAGTTACTTCCAAAAACTCTGACCGGTGGGATCAAGTGTCCAGTGAGTGAAGCGGTTACTTTAAAAATTTCCCGCATAAAAGGAGCAATGCTCGTGGCCATTTGCACATCATTCGTTGTTTTGCGCTCTTTGCTTTCAAAGCCCGCTCTACCTTCGAAGCTTGCTTCGAACACTTTCTTGCTTTGAAACCAGCCTAAGCTCGCGCATCAAGTGAACTCTGCCTTGACAGAGATGGCCGGAGAGCGGTCAGCCCTCGAGCTAGCTTAACGCTTACTTCGGAAACCCGTGAGACAAGGGTCGAGAGATCAATTGTGATAGCCGAAGCTACTGCACTCTTGGTTGAAGGCATTGTTGCGAACCCTACTGAGGGGTCAGACGATGATAGCGAAGATATTGACATCAAAGAGGACAATACTATCATCTGTCCCATGAAGCTGAGTCACATGGACTTTGGAAAATTCAAGATAAAAGGAGGGCACATCGAGGTACTTACTAATGTAGCGTTTGGTTCTAGAGTGTAGTAGAATGGAACTGCTCTGTTCTAGTACTGAGACTATTTGGTTTGAATCAAAATGGAATGGAGCCACTCTATTATAGGAATATTCTCTCAAGATGCTGGATCCCTAGGCTCCAAAAAACAGCCGGACCCAAGCGCTCAACAAGCTCCTGACATTGGTCACGACTTCTGTGCCTCCCGCGTGATATATATATATATATATATATATATATATATATATATATATATATATATATATATATATATATATATATATATATATATATATATATATATATATATATATATATGGAACCATGGGCTTCCAATAGCTGGCAAAAGCCCTGACCCGATGTTACCAACCAGTTCAGTCGCACCAGGTCCAAAGTGTCTATAAAAGAAGCTCCAGATCGCTAGGGTTCAGTTTTTAGTGACGCCGATAGTTACGGCCCAACCCCTGAGAGGCGTGTGTGGCGGCGAATCCTAGGAGCAAGCGCGCGACGGTGGATCCAGGGGACATGCTGCAGATCTCTGAGGCTAGCGCGCGACGATGGCCCCCTTGAGGCGCGCACGGCGGCGAGGTGGGAGCGGCTGCGTCATTGGATCCCGAGGGCACGCACGCGGTGGCGGCCCCATGAGGTGCGCACGACGGTGAGGTGGCAGCGGCCGTGGTGGCGGATCCCGGGGGGCACAAGCGCGACAGTGTCTCCCTGAGGTGCATGTGGCAACGACCCCTTGAGGTGTGCATGGTGGTGAGGTGGAAGCGGCTGCAGCGGCGCGACGGTGGATCTCGAGGGCACGTGAGCAACGATGGCACCCATATGGCTGCATGACGGCGAGGTGGGAGTGGCTGGTGCGGCAGATCTCGGGATGCACACGCATGAGGGTCGACCCCTGAGTGCGTACGACTGCGATGCCATCCAAGGTGGGAGCGGTGATGGCGGACTTCCCTAGGCTCGAGCGACGACGGCAGCCTCCCCTAGGCACGAAGTGGTGGTGCATCCCAAATGCGAGGCGGTGGTTCCCCAGGGCAGCAGTCCTATTTTTATGGTATTTTGCATATATATTTATGCCAATGTCAATAGGTTTTATGACATATATTTCAGTTCATGGCTCCGCTTCCATCTATTTGTCTATTTATGATATTTCTATTCATATTTTATGCAAACGATTTATTGATTTTATGCATTATCTCGTTTACTTAATCCAGTGTGTATTGGGTTCCTACCATTTATGCCATATGTATAAGATATATTTACAACCCACACATTTACGCAACAAAATAGAAATTTAGAAAAAGGTAACTGCTCTAAGAAATAAAGTCATTTGCCACGATTCCATAAATCTCGTGTATGCTGATCCATTTCCTTTTCAGCTCACATTCTTGCCATCCTAAATTTGTGCACATGCAGTAGAAAACAGATTTTTTATGCAATCTACCGTAGTGCATAAATAACTTCACCGTGTAGTATAATTAGTATCACTATATATCATAAACTAGTTCTAACGAACCTTGATGCATGGATGTTGGAGAGATCCTATATTTATGGAGGAAATAAAGCATTTTAATCAGATTTTTTTGTTTCCATACATGTTTTCCTTAGGAAATAGATCTATGGTTTACACTAAAATTCATACCCATTTACGTTGTTTTGGTTAACGTTTTACGCTAAAATCTGCCTGAGCTCCCACGCACAATTGACTCCATATCTTCTGTTCTGATATATACGGTAACTTCCAGCTTTGTGGGTGCACTAATCATGGTGGTGTGTGGACCCACCTGAACGAACCAATGAAAGGTTTGTTGCCGCTCTCATGTTATGCAAGTCTGAGTCATTAAATATGCTAGCATAAACACGAGTAGGAACCAACTATCCGACCAGCGAACACGACGTTGGCCCACCTTCATCCATCCCAACTCGACCCCACCATGTGTGCACCTTCTGTTTACGCAAAACATAACACATGTTTACACATGCATAAACATGCCCCATAATCGCGTGGACGCACGCGCCCCACTAGCCCGACCTGACCATGCGCATGACCACTACCGTGGCTGGGGCTTCCCATGCCTATCGGAAGCCCTGGGCTTCCATTACCAACAGCCTATATATATACATATATAGTTTTGACAAGTACGCACGGTGCCAAACATAATATATATGGTTGTATTTAATATAATTATATTATATATAATGGTTGTATGAATATGCCAAATGTAGGTGTCGGCGTTTCGACCCCAGGGGGGGTCCCTGGACCGACGAGTAAATTGTCGTTGCGTGTCCCTACCCAGATGGGTTGGCGCGGGATGGAACACAAGATGTGGGACAAGCCTTGTATTATCCTGCACCAGGGGTGCCGCTCGCAGTAGGGGTTACAAGCGCGTCGCGTGAGGGAGAGAGAGAGAGAGGGCTCGTACGCCGCTTCCCTCGCACGAACCTCCCTTAGGGTGGCCCTGGACTTCCCTTTTACAGAGGCAAGGAGA
The DNA here is from genome assembly GCA_029449295.1 of Zea luxurians. Taxonomy (NCBI): domain Eukaryota; kingdom Viridiplantae; phylum Streptophyta; class Magnoliopsida; order Poales; family Poaceae; genus Zea; species Zea luxurians. The sequence goes on from JAOPSE010000010.1 coordinate 49,098,722, forward strand.
GAGTCCAGGTGTACAACGGGGGGCGTAGCTATGTGCTAACGTGTCCGGTAGTGGAGTGCCTAAGCCATGTGTACATGCCAACGTGGCCGTCGGGGGAGAGCTTGGGCGCTGTACATGTGATGGCGTGGCCGCCGGAGGAGCGCCTGAGTCCTGTGGGAGCACAGCTGGCAGCCACTATACCACAACACCAAATTAGTGTCTGACGACTGTCGCTATAAATAGAGAATTAGCATCGAATTGTTAGTCGGTATACATTTCCACAGATGGTGAGTCGGCATATGTCTATATTCCAACTGAGTGTTAGTCGTTATATTCGTATGTAAATAGTATCGCTTTGTCAGTCGACAATTCATACCTATAGCATCGCACTGTCAGTCGCCATAAAAAGCACTGTGCAATTTGCGGCATCGCGGTGTGTCCTGTACTGGCGCGCAAAATTGGTGGCCCAAATACCAGCTGCCGCCATCCAAAACCCTATCTCTCCTTTCCCGTAATACCAGCCGCCGCCGCCCAAATATTCCAGCCGTCCCCGTAGCCGCGCGTGAGTTTGCTCCGGTCGGCCACCAGCCATCCTATCATCGCGCCGGTCCCGGCGGCCTGCCGGCCTCCTCGCACCCTCCCAGGTACACTCCGCACGTGGCTCCCCCCAGTTCTCTCAGCTCTCCCCGTCCAATCCAGTACAATCCACGCCGTCTCGATTGGCCGACGCCGCCAAGTCTGTGTGGGGTGCGATCGGCTCGCTGGGTGATCCTGATTGGAGTCGTGGATTCGTTGGGTCAGATGCAACAGGAGTGGAGGGGGATTACCTTTTTTTGTCGCGACTGCCGACTGGGGTCCGCGTATGCGGGTCGGGGTGGGGGGAGCGCACGTGGTTAGGGATTGTGAATTTGTGATCGCAGTACGAAAAGCTATGTCAGACTGGGTGGGGTAGACGAACCGGGGGTCATTTCAGGTCAATTATTAGGTGCTGTACTATGATAGCTTCAATCATCTTCGGATCTGCCATATCGTGCCATTCACTGGTGGAATATCTTGCTTACCTCAAGGGTTTTAAGTCTTAATCCAATAATCAGGGTCTTGTAGCCGTAGGGTTTATGTCCTAGCGCGCGCCCCCATATATATACACACACACTACAATGCTCATGTGTTGCTGCGGCACACAAAAATAAATATTACACTTTATCTTTGCCAAAAAGCCTAGAATTGTCTGAGTTGAAAGGAGCCCTGGGTGGTTTTCACTGCCTATCTATGTGGTAATGGACCATTGATAGGGGGAGAGGAATAAACCTATGCGTTTCGCGTTTGATACAGGACGATCGTCAAAACTGGTGCTTTATAGTAGTATATATATAGAATACGTATGTATGCATATGAGCCACCTGGTTCTGTTTAGCAACCAGATCCATAATTCAGAGGTTCAGGTGGACCCACGTATCATTCAATCAGTGGCAAATTTCCAACTGTATCATCTTACAGATTCTGTCCATAATAATATCAAATACCACATTAATTTGGATTTGTGATGATGAGATAGTAATTAGATACAAATACTACTGCCTTCTTTTGCAGCAGTAAGAGAGTTACTGTTATGAATAGGAATATTGTTAGGAGGACAGCATATATTTTTGTTGTGGGAGGTAGTTGAATGAGGCTCTAGACCTCAGTGCGGCTTAGGGCCAGTTTGGTAGAGGACTCCTTCCTGAATCCTGATGCTTCTTGATTCTGTGATGAGAGTGCTTCTGGTGGGGACCAAGGTGGGGAGCAGGGTAGGGAGTGATTCTAGATTGATTCTAGCAGTGGTTGAACAGAGAGCTATGGAGAATGTTTTTTAGCTCCCAGTTCGTAGTAACGGAGAAGTGATTCGCATCAGCTCCTCACCAGAATCTAGTTGCATTTGAACTATTTCGTAGGGCTCCCCGCGCGCCCTGCGGTCGGCCACCAGCCATCCTCCAACCGCGCGCGCCCTGCTAGCTAGCTTCTCCAACCGCGCGCGCCCTGCTAGCTAGCTTCTCCAACCGTACGTGCGCGCGCCCTGCTAGCTAGCTTCTTCCTTTGTTTTTTTTTGCTAAGCTAACGTGCCCCACTGCTACTCCAGAGGAGCAAGGCCGACCGCGCGCACTGCTACGAGTCCGGCGGAGAAGCGCCGGCCGGCGCGGCCACGGCTGTGCGCGTGCGCGAGCAGGCCTACGGTACTGTCGTCCGATCCCAGGTAAGTTTTATGTCTCCTAACCTTTTAGTTCATGTAAAACTTCAATAGTAATCCACACATACAACTCTAAATTATGCTACAGTGTTTAAATGTAAATTAGTGGAGAAGGAGGCAGTTAATTGTGAGTTGATAACCTGAAATATATTTTTTCTATAACTTTGATGTTGCAGTCACTGAGTTTCTAAGAAGTAGTCCTAAACCATGGTGGATAAGACATGGATCAATGATGATGCTAGGTACAAATCCATTATAACACAAATATAAATGTGATATCTATAGCTTAAATGGAATTTAACCTAAGAATGAAAATGATGATGCATGTAGGCACGGCAAGACATATTTACAAGGTGTAAACAGCTTCTTGGCTTTTGCATTTAGAAATTCGGCTGTAGGGAACAAGATTTTATGCCCTTGTAGAAAGTGTGTTAACTCGTTTTGGAAAGAGGCAAGTGAAATACGTGAGCACTTAATATGCGATGGGTTTCTAAAAGGGTACACGATATGGAACTTGCATGGGGAGACTAGCTCTGTTGTGAATCATGGAAACTATGATTACAATGAGGTTATGGAGGAACCTAATGAAGATGATGACATTTCTGATTTGCTTAGAGACTTAGCTACTGGTTTAGATGATAGAGGAGATTTTTAGGATACAAGCTCTTTTGTTGACCCCTGTGAGGAGCTAGTTGCTATTCAAAAGTTGGTTGCAGAAAATAGCAAAGAGTTATATCCAAACTGCAAGAAATATACGCAGCTACGTTTCCTGATTAGATTACTCCACATCAAACTCCTCGGAGGATGGACTGATAGATCTTTTAACTTACTACTTGATTTACTTAATGATGCACTCCCTGAGGGTTCAGCACTCCCGAAAAATTTTTATGAAGCTAAGAAATTGGTGAAAACCGTAGGAATTGGGTATATAAGTATTCATTCATGCGAAAATGATTGCATTCTCTATTGGAAGGAGAATTTAGATCTGAATTCATGTCCAAAATGTAAGGTTTCACGATGGAAATCAATAAAGAAGAGTCTAGATGGGAAACATGTGTATAAGGTTCCAAAGAAGGTTCTTCGATACTTCCCAATAAAGAAAATGCTCCAAAGGTTATTTTTGACCTCCAAAATAGCAAATCTAACACGATGGCATGATGAAGGTCGAAAAAAAGATGGTTTACTTAGACATCCAGTAGATTCACCCCTATGGCAGGACTTTGACAACAAACATCCAGAGTTTGCTGCAGATAGCCGTAATATTCGCCTTGCATTTGCAACTGATGGCTTTAATCCATTTAGGTCCATGAATGTTAGCTATAGTGTTTGGCCTGGTATTTGTATTCCGTACAACTTTCCACCTTCAATGTGCATGAAGCAGTCAAATTTCATCCTTTCTTTGTTGATTCCTGGTCGAAATGGACCTGGTAGTGACATGGATGTCTATTTTCAACCCCTTGTTGATGATCTGCTAGATATGTTCGTCAATGGAGCTAGAACTTATGATGCTTCAAAGGGTGAATTCTTCAAGTTGCGAGCTGCACTATTATGGACTATTACTGATTTCCCAGGTCTAGGATACACATCTGGATCTGTCACATCTGGTGAAGCAGCATGTCTTGATTGCAACTACCACACTTGTTCACTTAGACTTAGTAATGGCAGCAAGAATTGCTATATGGATCATCGTAGATTCTTGCTTGATGACCATCCATTTAGGTTTGACATTGATAGATTTGGTAAAACTGAGTTTAGGCCAGCACCTACTCCGCTTTCTGGAGAACAAATTTTAGAGTGCACTAAAGATCTTAATCAAACTTTTGGCAAGGATCCATCTAGAAAGAAACCGGCAAACAAGAGACGCAAGAAAGGGGAACCATTAGTCATTCTCAAAAGGAGATCTATTTGGTTTCAACTACCATACTGGAAAGATTTATTGTTGAGACATAATTTTGACATCATGCACATAGGGAAAAATGTGAGTGAAAGCTTACTTAATACATTCCTGGGCACAGATGGGAAATCAAAGGATAACTTGAATTCTCGGTTGGACCTTCAGGCCCTAGGTATTAGAAGTGATCTTCACCCTATTGAAGTAGAAGACCAACTTTATTTACCACCAGCACCTTACTCAATGAGTCCTGCCGAGAGGAAATTATTTTGCCAAGTACTAAAAGGGGTGAAGTTTCCTGATGGTTATGCAGCTGATATACGACATAATGTACATGTCAATGAGAGGAAAATAATTGGACTTAAGAGTCATGAGTGCCACATTATTCTACAACACTTGCTGCCACTTGCTGTTAGAAAAATATTGCCTACAATAGTCAGTGCTGGAGTGATCCGTATATCTAATTTTTTCAAGAAACTTTCTGCACCAGTCATTCGAATAAGTGACATGAAAAGTCTTGAGGCTGATATAGCTGAAACTCTGAGCTTTCTTGAGACTATATTCCTGCCTTCTTTTTTTGATATTATGGTACACTTGATGGTACATCTTCCCGCTCAAGCAAAAATAGCAGGTCCAGCCCATTTTCGAAGCATGTGGCCGATAGAGAGGTACTTTCATATGCATATTGTAGCATAGCGAATAAAAATCATGTACGCTATGCTATAATGTTATCAATGATCCTTTTATTTATGTGCATAGGTATCTAATGAGATTGAAGGGTTCTGTTCATACAAAAAGTCATTGTGAAGGATCAATCATGGAGTGGTCTATGTTTACTGAATGCCTTACATTTTGTGCTCGCTATTTACATGGCGAGTCTCAATTGAACCATCTTGATGCTAATGATGAAGATTGTAGTACAACTCCTTTCTTCCATATAATTGGTCGTGGATTGTCTGGAAAATGCATAGTTACTTTAGACCACAAGACATGGCTACAAGCCCACAGATATATTTTGTTCAACTATTACAATATAGGGCCTTACTTGGAGTAAGTTATCTATATAAGTATATATCTTCTCATCACATGATCACTACCTTTTGCATGTTGAAGTGATAAAATGACCTTTACAGCAAGAATGCTCACTATCTATCCTCAAATGGTCTTCAAAATAAACGAGATATCAACCGCATATAACATCAATCCTTTCATGAGTGGCTTAGGTTGCATGTAAGTAAGAAATAAACTTAATAGATTTATTTGAGATGGAATTCACATATATTTTAACGGTAGCATTTCAAATTCAGGTGGGAGAAACGTGTGAAGAAGCATCAGACGAGATTAAAATTTTAGCCAAGGCACCAATGATGGTTGCACACAAGTATAATAGCTATACCATAAATGGATTCAATTTCCACACACACTCCTATGATGAGGGTAGAGCTATTCAAAATAGTGGGGTTGTTGTAGTTGCAGAGTCAACAAGCTTTGACAGGGGTAATAATGATAATGTCATAATAGGAAATAAGACCTATTTTGGTATTATCAATGAAATTGTTGAACTAAACTATAACCACAAAGGTACGGTCGTGCTTTTCAAATGTGATTGGGTTGACAACCGTGTGCAGAACAAGTGGGTGAAAACTGACCAGTTAGGTATCACATCTGTCAATTTTAAGCACTTGTTCAATACAGGTGAAAAATTATCAGATGAGCCTTTCATTCTAGCATCACAAGCAGTCCAAGTATACTATGTTCCTGATCCAATTGATATTGAATGGGCTGCTGTTGTTCAATCTAAAGCAAGAGATGTGTATGACCTGGATAATTTGGAGAACGAGCACATAGATAATGATAATCAGTTTTTTGCCCCACTAGTTGATCTAAATGGCAATGTGACTATTGATATTGTTAATGGGATTGTCCCTGCTGTTAGAAGAGACATAGATGGTTACCTAGTTGATCCTAAAACATCTAAAACAAAATCTGCAAAGTAAGTTCTTTTCTTCATTTCTGCAAAGTAGCTGGTATGTATTGAGTACTTCTTTTCAAGGAGTTGCTAATTTCTTTATTCTTTGTAGAAGAAAAAATGGCAAACGAAAGAAGAAAGCATAACGAAGCTATGGTCAACATGTATGAGATGCAGCGACTTGCAACCATCGCAAGCAACAAAAGACGGCTAGATGCTCTTAATATCCCAACTTTGAGTGATATGCAGCAGCACCAGGGTCAACCTAAGAAAAGGATAAAGGTATTTTTTATATGCTCTAGTTTATATATTTAATTTTTATATCCCAAGTTTTATTTATTAAATCATGATGCAATGTTGCATCAATGCTGTCCATCTTTCTCCTAATCAATAAAATGCCCCACTAGTTGATCTATATGCCTTAGAAGTTGCCCTGTCACTCTGTCAGGCTGTGAGGTTGAGATCAAATTTTGGGCCTAGTGAAATCGTTATTAGGTTCTCTTATTGATACCTTTTGCAGCTCATCAAGATACAATCGAGCATTTTCACAGGCAGCTGGTCGGGCTTTTAATTCACTCAATCTGGGTAAAGGGAAAACAAAACAATCTCAGTCATTGACCCATATGAGATTGTATGTTGAACTGAAGAAGTTCAGAACAGTCCAAAATCCCTGAAAATATCTCAACCCACTGGTTTATCTGGGTAGTTCTGGCGTGCAGCAGATATGGAGAGATTGTGTTGAAAGGGGGGAAGTGCATGACATGAGTTTATCACCCCATGGATGAGTTTGAGGAGGTGTAAAACCTATGTACCCTGCTGGTTGTTTGCCTTGCTGTCACATATGCAGCAAGGGTGAACTTGGCTTTTCCCCTGTTAGCTTGTATGCCTTGCCATGGTTGGTTGAAGCACAAACTGAGTTTCTCTTCCTGTCGACCTCTACCCTGCTCACTGTACCACCCCATTCACCTACCTCCTGTCAAATTGAGTCTTTGTGTTTGGGTTGTTTGCTGGGATTTTTCCCCTGTTAAGCGTCGCTAGATGCACAAGCAGTCAAGCACATTCTTTGCACCTGCTGATATGATGAATGAGATTGTGCAGAAGCAGAACTGTTCTGTCATGTGCAGAAGCAGAACTGATGCAATTCATCAAATAGGATTCTGTTCTGTTCCAAACGCTCTTGTCCTGGCTTCCTGGCTGATGCAATTCATCAAATAGCAGAACTGATAGGGTTCTGTTCTGTTCCAAACTTCCTGGCTGGTGCCGCAAGCAGAACTAATAGGATTCAGTTCTGTTCTGTTCCAAACTGTTTTGTTCTGTTCGAAACTGTTTTGTTCTGTTCTGTTCCAAACTGTTCTATCACAAGCAGAACTAATTTTAATATGCTTGCCTAGTCCCAATTATAAAGGTTCAATATGAATTCTAATTGGAGCACCTTGTGCTGTGCATAATTTCGGATCAGTTAGGCTAAAAACAAACTTATCTTTCTTCCATTTCTCAAGAAAAAGTACTTACACCATGTTTTATTCTTGTAGAGAACTCACAACACCAGTGGTGCTGCAACTGAAGGTCATAATTTGCGTCCAAGGACACAAAGAAATTTATCTGAGAATGCAAATGAGCAGATTGATGCAAATATTGGTTGTGATTCAATTGGAGATTTTCTGTGTGACAATGATGGTAATTATTCTGTTGTTGCATATACTTTTTCACCTTGCTATAGTACAACTAATGTGTTTAAATTAATAGAATCCCATAGTCCACAAAAGAAGAGAAAAGGAAGGGGTATTACAAAATTGGAGGACATATTTGCAAGGGGATCTGAGATGGCAAAAATTAAGATAGAACTGAATGAATTTGGTCAACCTATTGGAAACAATTCAAGGAAGTTTTCTAGTGCTATTGGATGTCATGTGAGAAAGAAGTTGTCAGTTAGCAGTGTTGACTGGAGACTAGTGGATGGTGAGAAGAAGTATGAAGTCTGGACCGACCTAAAGGTATTTGCCCAAGTACATTATTATCATTTCTTAGGTTGAATTTGTTTCTGACCATTAGACCAAGTTGTGATTATCTTTTTTTGGTTGGAGAATCAGAAAATCTTCGATGTAGATGATGCTGCCTTTAACTGGTTTTTAACCACTGCTGGAAGGAAATGGAAGGATTTTAAGTCAACCCTAAAGGCGCAGTATTTTAATGAGAATTTAACAGAAGAGGACATGAAGAACAAACATAGTGGAAGGGTTAGTGATGAGGATTGGAAGTTTCTTTCTGAATATTGGGTGTCTCCTGAATGTGAAGGAAAGACCAAAAAAGCCAAATTTAGTCGTTCAAAGGTTGGGGTACTTCATACATCTGGTAGCAAGAGCTTTGCTCGCTCTGGCCATGAAATGGTATTGAAGCAATTTGACTGTTGAATTTACATTATGATTTTTCATTTTCAATTGTTAATATTAAAACAATTTACAGTCTAAGGAACTAGGACGCCCTCCTCAAAGAGATGAACTCTATATCAAAACACATACCAGAAAGAATAGAGTTCCAACAAGACTTGCTGAACCAGTTATTGTAAGTTTTTGTGAACTTGACATTTATTGTAAGGTGTTTTTTGCATCACATTTGCTACTGTTTCCTATAGTGGTAGGTACTGAACCTTTCTCTTTTGCAACTCAATTTGGGTAGAACAAACTTAAAGAATATGTTGAGGCCCATCCAGAGTTGAAGGAAAGAACAATTCAAGAAGGTGATGCTTTTGCTGCTGTTTGTGGAGAGAAAGAGCCAAGAGGACGTGTCCGAGTTTTGGGTCTAGGACCAACTCCCCAAGATATTGGTACCCCGGGCTTGAGAAGTTACACACCCACAAGACTCCAAATGGAAGTCCTAGCCCGCAAAAAGGCTGAACGTGAGAAAGCTGCTCTAGAACAACGCATAGCAGAAATGGAGGAGAAAATGCAGGAGCAAAGGATGGCTCATGAAATGAGAGATGTGGAAATCATCTCGCATGATGGTTCTAATACACGACACCATCCGGTAAAGTAGCTGAACATCTAAGAGTCATTTTGAAATCTATGGAATACTTATTACTTATTACCCTCATATTTATTTTAGGACACGAGGTCTGGACAACATATTGATCAAACACATAATATTGCTCAGTTTCATGAAGATGAAGCTTATGTGGAGGATGAAATCTCTGATGAGGGTGAAAACTTGCTTGGCAGCAATCATGTTAGTGTTACCCCTGCAGTACATCCATCTAAAGGCAACCCTATCAATGGTACCCCAACAATGCAGCCCTCTAGCAAGACGACCAATACAACCCCAGTAGTGCAGCTATCTCAAGGCAACCCTACTAATGCGTCCCTAGCAGTGCAGCCCTGTCAAGGCAACACTAGAGCTATCCCAGCAAGTCTGCCTCTTCACACTGAACTTGTAAGTTTTTCATCCATCCTTCAAAGTTTCTAATTCTCATTTGCTAGTGGTTCTGTACATTTATTATATTCTTATAATTTCATTGTTTGCTTCAGATTGGAAAGGATGTGATCTTATATGCCATATTGAGAGATCATCCTGTGGCTAAGGGAACAATTATTTCAACTAATCCAAGCTCAGTGCTAGGAGGAGTTGCTCTAGGAAAGCAATATTGTGAGGTTGTTGTGAATGTTGTGCTGAAAAGGGATGCCCTTCTACCTCGCCCATATGGTTATTTGGAGGAGATGGGTGATGCTGATCGGATGTCGATCGCATGGCCGTACAAGAGAGTAATAAGCTATCTCTTTGTTGTTTTTTCATATATGATGATTGCATATTTTCTAACTAATGGTTTCTATGATTATATAGCTAAAGGTGAGCAAGACATCAAAATCATCACAGAGTGCTACAGGTATATATATGATTGACATTGTACCACTAATTTCAGTAGATATTCTTGGTTATGACTGCTTCTGGCTATGTGGCTGATTTCAGTAGATATTCTTGATTTTAGTAGGTATGTGGCTGGTACTAGTTAGAAGGTGTTTACATCTCCATGATGCTCCTTAAGTTCCCAAATTCAGCAGGAATGTGTCCAGCTACATTATTTTTGCTTAAGTTTCTGTAGGAATTAGAGTAGCTGCTCTCTAAAATTCATGCAGCTCAATAAGCAGCAGCAAGGTGTTGTGATCATGCAGTTCTGTTGCGTTCAACTATTGTATATTTAGCTTAATCATGGAGCAATGGTGGTATCTATTCTATAGTTTATTTTGGAATGGATTTCTAAGTAGTCTACTAATGATTTGGGTTTTAATTTTGTCAGGATGGAGGTCCTAGAGGTAGTAAGTCACTTGTTTACTCCATGATGACAATAGCACGCAGATTGCGGTGGTGCCTATGGATGCTACAAGAAGAAAGATCAAAAGTTCTTTTGGATGGATGCAGCTACATATTTTGTTTTGTATTTTCTCCAAAAGAGAAATTTGCAAGTGAACTTAAAATTGTGAAACCAACATGTGGTTGTACTAGCTAGTATCTCTGAGCTTTCACAAGCCAAACTTAGTGTTGTTGCTGCTTATTTTGATCTTTATTACAACAAAAGCAAACTTGTGAACTTTATGTATGAATGTAGTACAATTGTTATTGTCATGAATGAAAACATGAGCTATGTCAACATGAGCTATGTATGAATGCAGTACAATTGCTATGTATGAATGCAGTACAATTATTATCTGATGTTGATGATAATTGGAAATTGCTAGTAATATATTTTTTTAGGCTCATATAGCCGTAGCGTTTGATTGGTAGTCGGTAAAAATACATATATCGCATCAGACAGTGTGTCGGTATAAGTTCTAATAGCGTTTGATTGTTAGTCGGTAAAAATGCATATATCGCATCAGACAGTGTGTCGGTATAAGTTGTAACAGACTGTCCGTCGGGATAGATATGTTAGTCGGTATATCTTTTTAACGTCTAACCGTTCGTCGGTATAAACATGTCTGTCGCTATAGGTTTATGCCGACGCCACTTACAGCGTCAGAAAGTGTTAGTCGGTATAACTCTATAGCGACTGATAGTACGTTGCTATAACGGTTTATACCGACTGTAAGTAAGTCGTTATTGCTAGGTTGTGGTATAGTCGTTATGCTGACGTCTCCTTGCTGTCGTAAGGGGCTGAGATCCACCGGCGTCATGGCGCACGCGGGGCACCATCATTACCCGTCGTCGGGGTAAGCCAGATTGGACGCCGGTCTTGTTCCTTGTAGCCTGAGCAGGCTAGGTGTAGGGGAATGATGCATCCCCTATCAGCATGGTCAATCCGAGCCCAGGGTTGGTCGAGGCGGAGACTTCTCTTGTGGCCGAGGCCGGGGTCGGGCGAGGACGCGACTCCTCCCGAGACCGGGGTCAAGGCCGAGTCCGGGGGTCGGGCGAGGCGGAGACCTCCTCCCGAGGCCGGAGTCTAAGGTCGGGCGAGGCGGAGACCTCCTCCCGAGGCCGGAGCGTGAGGTCAGGCGAGGCGGAGCTTCCTGTTGCGCCCGAGGCTTGAGCTCGGTGGTTGATCGTGACTTGTTGTCAGTCGTTGCCGGGGTGGCTGACACGGCAGTCGGAGCGGAGAGAGCGGCGCTGTTTTCCTGTCATATCGGACAATAAAGAGAAGGGGCAAAGTGACTGCGGTCACTTCGGCCTGGTTGACTGAGGCGCGTGTGTCAGGATACGGCGTCAGGCATCCCCCGCATTTAATGCGCCTGCGAAGCGGTCGGTTGGTGAGGCGGTATGGCCAAGGTTGCTTCTCGATGAAGCCTGCCCGAGCCGGGCCTCGGGAGAGCCAAGGGGGCGCCTGCCATCTGAGGAGGCCCTCGGGCGAGGCGTGAATTCGTCTGGGACCACTGTTCCAACCCGAGGCGGGGCTCGGGTAAGATCGTGTCCTTCGGGTAGACGAAGTCTTGGCTTGAACCGCACCTGTCAGCTGGTCTGAGGGTGTTAACCAGTCGTGATTAGGAGCGTTGGGGGTACCACTAATTATGGTACCCGACAGTAGCCCCCGAGCCTCAAAGGGAGTGATGGTACTCGCTTGGAGGCTTTTGCCGTGTTTTCGGTGAGGGGACTGGCCTTTCTCGGTTTTTTGCCTTGTTCTGGTGGGTGCGCGCGAGCGCACCCGCCGGGTGTAGCCCTCGAGGCCTCGGAGGAGTGGTTTGACTCCTCTGAGGTCTGAATGCCTTTTGTAGTGCTTCGGCCGGTCTGGTCGTTCCCTCTTGCGACCTGGCAGTAGCCCGGGTGCATGGTCGGGTTCCAAGTTATCAGGCTAGTTTGTTGACGCTGTCAATAGTTTTGGCCGTAGCCGGGTGCGAGAGCAGCCCCCGAGCCTCTGCACGGAGCGAGAGGACGATCAAGGACTTTCCCGACTTTTATTTACGCCCCTGTGTCGCCTTTCTGTAAGGAGGAGGGGGGGAAAGCGCCATGTTGCCCTCGGAGGGCGCCGAACATGGTGTTTCCAGTGAGCTACTAATGGGTGATCCGAGTGGACGCCCGTGCCCTGTTCGTTAGGGGTCGGCTATAGCCCGGAGGCGCGCTCCAAAAGTACCTGCGGGTGATTCGTCGGACCCAGACCCCTTCGACAGGGTCCGAGGGCTCGATGCCTCCCTCCGGTGGGATTCCGTTACAAATCGTTCCCGCCGATCTCGGAAATGTCCTAGGGTACCTCGGGAGCGTAGCCTGAGCCTTGGTTATGTATCGAACGTACCCAGAGTCATCCCTCACTCTGCATGCTCTGGGGCGACTATCGAACCCTTCCGAGGGGCCAGCCTATGAACCCCTGATCAGTAGTGGGCACGGAGCCCGGGCGCTCTAGGGCGGCTGTCGAACCCTTCCGAGGGGCCAACCTTTGAACCCCTGATCAGTAGGAGGGCTTGGGGCCCGCTTCCTCCGCCGAGAAGGATTCCTTCCACAACGTCCCCTTTCCCGGTCCCTGTGGCAAGAGAGAGAGAGAGAGAGGAGGGGAAGGATATGAATTTTAAATAAAGTGGCGCACCTTTTTTGACGCGGTCATTATGGCGAAGACGAAGTGACGCCCGCCTCGCTTGCCAGAGGTGTTGCCTGCTCCGTCAGGGAGTTGATGCGACGGGACGGGTGATTCGCGCGGCGCCCGTTGCGCGTGCGAGCCGTTCGAGGAACGGGGCACGGGCGCGTCATCTTCACGCCATGAGGGAGGGCTCTCCCGTCGCTTCAGGAGGGGACGCGAGCCTACAGGCGACTTGACTGCTGCCTCCATTCGTCTGCCGCTGCAGTTACCGCCGGCCCACTTTTGACCATGCCAACTGTCGTGCCTACACCGCGGCTGATCGACCCGTGGCCGTCGCCTTTAATTGGCACTGTTGGGTCATGCGCAGGGGTACCTCAAGTCACGGTACTGGTCCCGCAGTCGAGGAGGCGCAACATTGATGTGAGTGGCGGTGGGGCTTCTTCAACGTCGTAACCGGCGCGCCGGTTACATGACATGCGGGCCCGCTTCCTTCGCGCCGGTCCACCAGGTGTGGATGGAGTCGAAGGGGCGCATAGTTGTGGTGCAGTTGGACGCTCGTCGCGTGGCAATCCACCCTTTCGACCACCGGTTCCTGCGAAGATGGGGGAGTGCTTGTAACCGCGGGATGGTTACATGCCTTGCATGCGGCGGTTCGCCTTCTTCGTGCTTCGGGTTAGCTTGTATGGCGTGTGGGTCCCAGCCCCCGTGTCGTGGGGGGAGAACCCTGGAGGTTGTCAGTGGGGACTTCACCCGTGACGCTAAGGGGTGCAAGCGAGGAGGTCTGCCTATAAAAGGGGGATCGATCCCCTGGGCAGTGGCCATGCCTTCGTCCTCCCCTCATGCCTTGCGCCCTTCCGCCTTTTAAGCCTCCGGATGGGGTGCCCCAGCATCGCCTTGCTCTTGCTGTCGTTGGAGGAGCGCGGCCTCGTGGAGATCGGTACCTTTTCAGCCATCGTTCGGCTTCAAGGATTTTTGTCGTGCAGCCCGGCTGCATTCCCTCACCAATGGGCAGTTTGGTGGGGAGAAGCAAGCCGGGCTGCGGCCTCCGCCCTGCCCTCAGCTTCAAGGATCTTCGTCATCCTTGCTGAGGCGAAGGGAGCACTGAGCCGGGGGTTGCCTCTGCGTGGGCCGGTAACCCTTTTCTTCCACCAGTGTTTGGGGGAGAAAGGCATCCTCCAGCCCTGCGGAGGCTTCCTCCAGCCATGCGGGGGAAGGCGAACTGCTACTTCCTGGACAGGGTGTAGCTTTCCGTCATTCATCCGGGCGGCGGTTGTGTCGCGCACGGGCCGGCCGCGTCCAGGTCTTCCTCGCGCCGTCAGCCGCGCCAGAGGGTTGCCCAGCACGTCGCGCGCCGCGAGGGCGGTGCTCGTGTTCTGGGGCGGCCTTGGTGGGGGCAGGAGTGAGGACCTGCCGGTGCGCTTTGGGCGGCCGGCGCTCGCTGGTGCGGTGTTGGTGGACAGGTGGACGCCGCCGTCGATGCTATGGTGGCAGCAGCCGGAGAAGGTTTCTCCGCCGACGAGATCGCGGCGCCAGCTGCGCTCCGGGCCTCCGGCTCTTCGGCTTTAATTGCTGGTTCTCGTCCTCCCGGGAGGGGATACGAACGAGAGCCTTCCATCAGTGGTGTTCGCCTTGGGGCCATCGCCACTGTCGCGGAGGTCGCCGGCGAGTCACCCGGAGCTCGTCATCCCGCAGGCCCTCCGATGTGGGGGGTTGTTCGTGCCCGCGGGAACGGAACCGGAGTCCCGTTTGTAATGGCACCTTGAGCGCCGGTGTATGTTCATTGTGGCTGTCGAGGCCTGAACATTTGGGTATTCGAGAATGAAGCTATGTGTCTTCCTCATTCTGAGCACTGGGACTTGTCTGTTGGCTGGCCGAACCACTTAACCGAGCATCGGTTGCGTTTCGCGGAAGGTGACGAGTGAGGTGTTCGTATCCCAGAGGCGTAGGAGTCCCTCGGCTTTGTCGGCCTTTCCGCTCTAGGCTTCCCTTGCTCAATTTTCGGAACCCTCGGCTGCTCTGCGATGAGCCAGAGCCGGAGGCAGCGGTGTTAGCGCAGACAGACGCGGAGTCGGCTCGAAAGGAGACTTCGTCGGCCCGGGAGATGGTGGCTTCCCAGGCCGACGAAGATGTGGTAGTAGTTGCTAGAGCTTGGCCAAA
Source organism: Zea luxurians (assembly GCA_029449295.1). Classification (NCBI taxonomy): domain Eukaryota; kingdom Viridiplantae; phylum Streptophyta; class Magnoliopsida; order Poales; family Poaceae; genus Zea; species Zea luxurians. The sequence continues at coordinate 49,113,930 of JAOPSE010000010.1, forward strand.
ACATCTGCTGGCGCTGTGCTGGCGTCCTCCCTTAGGTGGAGGTCCTTTTGTCCGGGTCGCCGTCCGAGGTCGGGCCTGGTTCCGCCGAGGGTGGAATCAACGCCGAGGGCGCTGCTGCTCCCCCTGTCGGTGCCAGAACCTGCAGGAACAGTTTGTCTGTAGCATGCGCATGCTTTTTTGCGGCCGCCGAGGCCTAAACACTTTGTCGTCGTGTTTAAAAAGCTGCGTCTTCTCTCCTCTTGTTTCGAGTATCACGACTTGTCTGTCAATAGCAGAATCGTTTATCCGAACGAGAGTTACTTTTCGCGGAAGGTGATGAGTGAGGTATCCGTATCCCGGAGGCGTAGGAGTCCCTCGGCTCGGTCGGCCTTGCCACTTACGTGCGCTCTCATTCGGTCGAAGGATTCCATTATTGGGACAATCGAGAAAGCGCGAAAGTCGTTTTCTACCCGAGTGTTAGGACATGTTTGGTAGCAGGATCGCTTATCCGAGCGTGAGTTACTTCTCGCGGAAGGTGATGAGTGAGGTATCCGTATCCCGGAGGCGTAGGAGTTCCTCGGCTCGGTCGGCCTTGCCGCTTACGTGTACTCTCGTCGTTCTCAGGATCCCGCTATCAATACGGAAGTCAAAAGCACAAAGGTTGTTTTGGTAGAAAATTTTTCCAAGGAAAATTTTGACGCAGAGGGGGTTCCCCCCTTCTAGCCCCCGAGGGAGGGTCGGGCTTTGCTGAGGCAAGGCCGACCCTTCCTTGACGGTTAGACTTTGTGTACGCAAGCGAGGTACATGAACGACTTAAAACATCTTAAGGGTAGAAGCGACGTAGCTGTTGGATGTTCCAAGCGTTGTTGTAGACCTTGCCTTGGTCGTTGGCCAGCTTGTATGTTCTGGGCTTCAAGATCTTGGCGATGATGAAGGGCCCTTCCCAGGGAGGAGTGAGCTTGTGGCGCCCTCGGGCATCCTGTCGCAGGCGAAGCACCAAGTCTCCCACTTGGAAGCCTCGGGCCCGAACGCTTCGGGCGTGGTAGCGCCGCAGCGACTACTGGTACCGTGCCGAATGTAGTAAGGCGATGTCTCGAGCCTCCTCGAGTTGGTCCAGCACGTCTTCTCGGCTGGTCTGGTTGCTTCGATCGTCGTACGCCTTGGTCCTCGGGGAGCCATATTCTAAGTCTGTGGGGAGGACGGCCTCGGCCCCATAGACTAGGAAGAACGGCATAAAACCCGTGGCGCGGCTCGGCGTCGTCCTCAGACTCCAGACTACCGAGGGTATCTCTTTCATCCACCGCTTGCCGAACTTGTTGAGGTTGTTGTAGATCCTTGGTTTGAGCCCCTGCAGAATCATACCGTTGGCACGCTCCACCTGCCCATTCGTCATGGGATGAGCTACGGCGGCCCAGTCCACACGGATGTTGTGGTCGTCGCAGAAGTCCAGGAACTTTTTTTCGGTGAACTGCGTGCCATTGTCGGTGATGATTGAGTTTGGGACCCTGAACCGATGAATAATGTTGGTGAAGAATGCCACCGCCTGCTCGGACCTGATGCGGTCGGTTGGTGAGGCGGTATGGCCAAGGTTGCTTCTCGACGAAGCCTGCCCGAGCCGGGCCTCGGGAGAGCCAAGGGGGCGCCTGCCGTCTGAGGGGGCCCTCGGGCGAGGCGTGAATTCGTCTGGGACCACTGTTCCAACCCGAGGCGGGGCTCGGGTAAGATCGCGTCCTTCGGGTAGACGAAGTCTTGGCTTGAACCGCACCCGTCAGCTGGTCTGAGGGTGTTAACCAGCCGTGATTAGGAGCATTGGGGGTACCCCTAAGTATGGTACCCGACAGTAGGATACAGTCAATTCGTTCTACTTCACTCTAGAACCAAACAGAGAAATAGAACTGCTCTATTCTGATTGCCAAACATAGAATAGAGTCATTCCATACTCAGAATCTAGAATAGAGCCATTCCATCCAAATAGGCTCTAGAACCAAACACTACCTAAGTTCGATTATATTGAGTGGGTTCGTTTAGGGAGCGAAGATTTAGTGTCGAAGCCTAAAAATTATAAAGTTGTTATATTTCGAAGCTTTCTAAATGTTGGTCTTAGATTTGCCTTGCACAAGATGATAGTGGTTGTTTTGAAAATATTTAACATATATCTTCATTAACTTACCCTAAATGTCATAGTGAGGCTAGGAATCTTTTTTGGGATGTTCGAAGCGAGGGCGCTGAGCCCAATGCCAAAGCGTTTTGCCAAATTCACGAGTTACATTTGCAGACGAAGGCGTCTATGGGCCCTCACATCAACTTCAGGTGTTATAATTTCACTTACCGGAAAGGAGCTACGTTTCCTGTTCTTGCAAATGACCAAATGTATGGGTGAAGGAATGGTTCTATATGAAGAATGATTTGAAAGAGAAGGAGGATGTTAAGGATATCTTTCAGACAACCACACTAGCTTCAGGTACAAGAGGCTAGCTTGTTACATATAAATTTCGAAGCTCAAGCTTCTATTGTTGCTTTTACTGTTGTGTGCACATATATTAGAACAAGAGACATTGTTCAGGAACACTTAGCTATCAACACATGGCCACTAAGGGTTGAGTGGAGCATGCGTGAGATGACAGAAGAGAATGCTTCGAAAGCGGAGCCCGGCTTTACCAGGCTTTGGTATAAATATAAGTTCGAATATGAGTTTGGAGAGCCCTGCGATGAGTGGCTAGATGCTATTGAAGGCAAATGCAATGATCTTAACAACTATAGCAAGAAAGGAGCCAAAGCACTAAATATGACCTTCGTAGTGCAGAAGAAGCGTCGATTAAATCGTGTATTTGATGACATTGGTTTCTTTTATCCTGACTACCCTCGGCTGGTTTCGGCGAAAAAAGAAGAGGAAGCAAAAACAGCCTAAGGTGACTCCGAAGCGCCGTAAGGTTTGCGCTTCCAAGAAGAAGCCCGAAGCAAGGACTTCTTAGGCTTTGGAAGAGGCAAAGGTATAAAATATTTTTCTATTGATTTACTTAGAATAATTTCATTTACTTAGTCATTTTTATCTTTTATAGATCCTAAGTGTCTGAGCTTTGCTTCGAACGTGAAGAGAAGGAAAAACACTCAAAATTCTAGAATAAGACTTCATTGAAAGGTGAAGCAAAGTTCAGGCCTTGGCCGAGGAAAAAAGAAAAGCTCTAAAGCTTAAAAACAATGTGTGGCAAGTTCTCAGAGCTTGAAGCACTGGACTTAGAGAAAGACAAGCGTCTTGTCACACTTAAAGCTGAAATGAAGTAGCTAAAAGAAGAATACGAAGCTAAAACTGACAAGATAAGAAGGACATCTGCTGAAGCAGTTGTTAACTTTCAACTTGAAAAGCGTAAAACTTACAAGATAAGATGTTCATCGTGCCTCTCTAAAAAACACAGACTATCTGATCTATCTCTATAACTTCGTGAAGGAAAGGTCGTCGACGTCTACCTTGTCGTTCGTGATGTGAGCTCTTACCTCTCTAATAGAATCCCGATTCAACACCAAAGATATAACCTCCATGTTCTCGTGTATCAAGTGGCTAGGGTTTACAAGCAAGATCGTTTTAGCCTAAGTGGCATGAGAGCCATGGTTTGGGTTCAATAACCTTATATGTTTCATAATCTTAGGTTTAGAGATTAACTTGAGCAAAAAACCCCTCAAAGCTTATATCCAATCATTAAAAAAGCAAGCAGAATAAGAGAATATTGAACCCTTACTCGCTTTTCACCAATTTTATTGAAACCATGACCCTAACCCTAACTTACCAATCATGAGCACACATATAAAAAGGAGTAGTAAGACTTACCTGGCCTTCGGTGGGCCATGGAAGAGGGCATCAGGGCCACTGGTCTTGTGCACGACAACAAGTGGGAGCCTTAGTGCACCACCGAGAGACCGCTCGACGGTGACATGCTTAAGTCGTGCTCAGCAGAGTGTGTATATGACCATACAAAACATTGTTTTACACTGTATGTTACAATTGAAAGGAAAATGGACTTAACCATTTCCTATAATCGATTTTGATGGTTGATGTCCAACTCAAACCACGTGGACTAACTAGTTTGTCTAGATATCATTTATCTCAGGTGCATAAGGTTTAACACAAACCAAGAAAGAAATTTAGTTAGGGACTCAATCAAAAATTGGAGCAAGACATAGAGTGTGCTATTTTTTGGCGCACCGGACACTGTCCGGTGCACCAGGACAGGCGCCCTTCGAACAAGCCACTCTCGGGAATTCAGAGGCGTGCTCCACTATAATTCACCGAACTGTCCGATGTGCCACCGGACTGTCCGGTGAGCCAGCGGAGCAACAACTCCCTGCGCACCAACGATCGACTGCAAACGCTACAATGTGGAACAGTGCTGCGACAGAAGTCAGAGCGCAGAAGTTAGAGGTCACCAGACTATCTGGTGTGGCACCGGACTATCCGGTGCAGCAAAAAGACAAACGCCTCCAACCAGTCAACTGCTTCGAACCCTAACGAACGCGCTGACGTGGCGCGCACCGGACAGTGAACAGTGACTGTCCAGTGGCGCACCGAACTGTCCGGTGCGCCCATCGCCAGCAGCCAGGGGTGGGCCTAATTAAAGTCAAGGGTATTCAAATGAATACCCATTATTTTTGTCAAAAGAACTTCAATATATATACATATATAGTGTATATGCATAGAAAATAAAAACGAATCAAATAAATAAGGGAATTCTGTTAATTTGGACTAAAATATCTCCTTCCTACCTCTCATACATAACTAATCTAATCGTTTGTCGTGGACCATTAAGCCCAACGGAGCGACAGAGCCCATCTCAGTACCTCACGACAAAAAAACTCAAACCCTATTATAGTCGCACCATGGCAGAGCCACCAGATGCGCCAAACACCAAGTCGTGGTCACATCTTGTAGCCCCACGTGCCATGGAGACACCAGCACCTCCATTGAGACATCATGGCTCCGCGGCGCAGCTAGGTGCCCAGACTTGACCGACTAACTGTCATTGCGTTGCATTTGGCCTCGTTGTTGCGTGATATGTTGTCCATCGTCCGAGGCTTCAGTCCATCGTAGTCAGGGTGTCACCTCATGCTAGAACAGATAACCAGGGGCAAGGTCCCATTGTGCCAATGTCCAAGCCTACCCAGCTAGCTAGTGGCCACCCGACCTGACCTCCCCTGCTTTGCTGCTTGCAGTACTGAGCTGCACATAGGGCATTAGCGATTGGAAAATACCAAAGAGGACAAGCAGCCAGCTAGCAACTGAGCAACAACCAACAGATGCATTTTGAATCAGTTATAACCATAGCGTGTGTGCTTATAGGTTATACATATATGTCGATAGACACGTTTTAATCTTCCAAAAAATCATCCTATAAAAAATTTCGAATACCCACCCTCTAAATCCTGGGCCCGCCACTGCCAGCAGCCTTTGCCAACACGCTAGGAAGTGGTTGGGGGCTATAAATACCCCAACCACCTCATTCATTTGCATCCAAGTTTTTAGAAGTTCACATTCAATACAAGAGCTATAGCATTCACTCCAAGACACAATTCCAAAGATCAAAACCTCTCCAAGTCCCAAATTCAACTCAACCACTTAGTGACTTGATAGAGAGTTTTTGTGTTCACTTGAGCTCTTGTCGCTTAGATTGCCTTCTTCCTTTCTCATTTATTTCTCAAGTGCTTTGTAAAGCTAAGCAAGAGACACCAAGTGTGTGGTGGTCCTTGCGGGTCTTAGTGACCCAAGTGAATAAGGGAAGGCTCACTCGGTCTAAGTGACCGTTTGAGAGAGAGGGAAAGGGTTGGAATAGACCCGACCTTTGTGGCCTCCTCAACGGGGACTAGGTTCTTTGGAACCGAACCTCGGTAAAACAAATCACCGTGTCCACTCTCTTGATTCTCGATTGATTTGTTTGCCCTCTTTCCTCTCTCTAACGTTTCCTTGCTAGTATTAATTTGAGTTTGCTCCCATACGTCATCCGCATCATTTGAGCAACTCTTAGCAAGAGAAACATTCTTTCGAACTTGAATTTAACACTAAAGCTAACCCCGAACCTAGTGTGTGTTTAAAGTTTATAAATTTCAGGTTTCGCCTATTCACCCCCCTCTAGGCGACTTTCAATTGGTATCAGAGCCAGTACTTCATTAAGAGCCTAACCAACTCGAAGTGATGTCTAGAGATCACGCCAAGAGGGAGATCGTGACCGGCGAAAAGCCCACAGGCTCGGGGAAGAGTCTCTCAAGGGAGTCCGGCAACAAGTATAAGGAGGAATCCTTTCCTCCATCAAGTCACATCGGAGGGGTGACAAGAAGAAGAAGAAAATGAAGAAGGTGGTCTACTACGAGACCGACTCTTCATCACCCTCCACATCCAGCACCGAGTCATCCACTACTTCTAAGTGCCATGAGCGCAAGAATAGTAAGATGCCCCTACGTTATCCCCGTATTTCAAAGCGCGCTCCATTACTTTCTGTACCCCTAAGCAAACCACCATATTTTTATGGTAAAGATTATTGCATGTGGAGTGATAAAATGAGGCATCATCTAACCTCACTCCACGAAAGTATTTGGGATATTGTTGAATTTGGAGCGCAAGCACCTCAAGAGGGGGATGAGGATTATGACTCGGACAAGGCCGCAAATTAGGCACTTCAACTCACAAGTAACTTCTATACTCCTTTCCTCTTTATGTCGAGAGGAGTATAACAAGGTGCAAGGGTTGAAGAACGCCAAAGAAATTTGGGACGTCCTCAAAACCGCGTACGAAGGGGACGAGGTGACCAAGATCAGCAAGCGCGAAACGATCGAGGGAGAGCTCAGTCGATTCGTCCTCAACAAAGGGGAGGAGTCGCAAGCCATGTACAACTGGCTCAAGACGATGGTCAATCAAGTGCACAACCTCGGAGCACAAAGTGGGATGACCATGAAATGGTTAAGGTTATTCTTAGATCCCTCGTATTTTGCAATCCTACTCAAGTTCAATTAATATGTGGGGATCCTAGATACAAGCAGATGTCTCCCGAAGAGGTGATTGGCAAGTTTGTGAGCTTTAAACTTATGATTAAAGACTCCAAACACATTGTCAACTTAGAGCAAGGCACCACCTCCACACCCGAGGTGCAACCCGTTGCATTTAAGGCAAAGGAAGAAAAGAAGGAGGAGTCTACACCAAGTAGGCTTCCAATCGATGCCTCCAAGCTCGACAACGAGGAGATGGCGCTCATCATCAAGAGCTTTCGCCAAATCCTCAAGAAAAGAAGGGGGAAGGACTACAAACCCCGCTCCAAAAGGGTGTGCTACCGGTGTGGTAAGTCCGGTCACTTTATCGCTAAATGTCCATATTCTAGTGAAAGTGGCAGGGACGAAGACAAGAAGGGGAAGAAAAAGAAGAGATACTACCAGAAAAAGGGCGGTGAGGCGCACATGGGGCGGGAATGGGACTCCAACGAGAGCTCCACCTACTCCTCCTCTGATGAGGACGCCGCCAACATCGCCATCAACAAAGGCCTCCTCTTCTCCAATATTGGCCACAAGTGTCTCATGACTAAGGACGGCAAAAAGAAGAAGAAGGTACACTCTAGAGCCACACCCAAATATGCTACATCTAGTGATGAGGGTAGCTCTAGCGATAATGAAGATGATTTAATTTCTCTCTTTGCTAACCTTAGCATGGACCAAAAGAAAAAAATTAAATGAATTAATTGAAACCATTAACGAGAAGGATGATCTCTTAGAATGCCAAGAGGACTTGCTCGTTAAGGAAAATAAAAAATTTGTTAAATTGAAGAATGCTTATGCTCTAGAAGTAGAAAAGTGTGAAAACTTAACTAGAGAGCTCAGCATGTGCAATGATTCAATTTCTAGTCTTAGAATTGAGAATGATAATTTAAATGCTAAGATTGAGGAATTGAGTATTTGCAAAGCATCTACATCTACTGTTGAAAATGTCACCATTTGTACTAGATGTAAAGACATTAATGTTGAAGCTATACATGATCACCTTGCTATGATTAAACAACAAAATGATCACATAGCTACATTAAATGCCAAAATTGACGAGCATGAACTTGAAAATGAAAAGTTTAAATTTGCTAGAAGCATGCTCTATAATAGGAGACTCCCTAGCATTAAGGATGGCATTGGGTTCCAACAAGGGAGCCAAGGCAATATCAAGCTAAATGCCCCTAAGAAATTATCTAATTTTGTGAAGGGCAAGGCTCTCATGGTTCAGGATAGTGAAGGCTACATTTTATATCCCACAAACTATCCTGAGCATAAAATTAGGAATATTCATGCTAGGAAACCTCATTCTGTCTCTCATCATGCATTCATGTATAAAAATGAGGCTTCTAGTTCTAGGCATACCACTAATGTTAAAATGCCTAAGAAGAAAATTCCTAATGCATCATATGAACAAAATATTTCATTTAAAACTTTTGATGCTTCTTATGTGTTTACTAACAAATCAGGCAAAGTAGTTACCAAATATGTTGGGGGAAAACACAAGAGTCCAAAGACTTGTGTTTGGGTACCCAAGGTGCTTGTTTCTAATGTCAAAGGACCCAAGACTGTTTGGGTACCTAAGAACAAGGCCTAAATTTGTTTTATAGGTTTATGCATCTGGTGGATCAAGTTGGATAATCGATAGCGGGTGCACAAACCACATGACGGGGGAGAAAAGGATGTTCTCCTCATACGAGAAAAATGAAGATCCCCAAAGAGCTATTACATTCGGGGATGGAAATCAAGGTTTGGTCAAAGGTTTGGGTAAAATAGCTATATCTCCTGACCATTCTATTTCCAATGTTTTTCTCGTAGATTCTTTAGATTACAACTTGCTCTCTATTTCTCAATTATGTAAAATGGGCTACAACAGTCTATTTACTGATATAGGTGTTATTGTCTTTAGAAGAAGTGATGATTCAATAGCATTTAAGGGAGTGCTAGATGGTCAGCTATACTTAGTTGATTTTAATGATAACAAGCTGAACTAGACACTTGCTTAATTGCTAAGACTAATATGGGCTGGCTCTAGCATCGCCGACTTGCCCATGTTGGAACGAAGAATCTTCATAAGCTTCTAAATGGAGAGCACATTTTAGGACTAACAAATGTTCATTTTGAGAAAGACAGGATTTGTAGCGCATGTCAAGCAGGAAAGCAAGTTGGAGTCCATCATCCACACAAGAACATAATGATGACTGATAGGACACTCGAACTACTTCACATGGATCTTTTCGGTCTGATCGCTTACATAAACATCGGCGAGAGTAAGTACTATCTAGTTATTGTGGATGATTATTCTCGCTTCACTTGGGTGTTCTTTTTGCAGGAAAAATCTCAAACCCAAGAGACCTTAAAGAGATTCTTAAGACAAGCTCAAAATGAGTTTGGACTAAGAATCAAAAAGATAAGAAGCGATAATAGGACGGAGTTCAAGAACTCACAAATTGAAGGATTTCTTGAGGAGGAGGGCATCAAGCATGAGTTCTCTTCTCTCTACACACCTCAACAAAATGGTGTAGTGGAGAGGAAGAATAGAACTCTATTGGACATGGCAAGAACCATGCTTGATGAGTACAAGACACTGGACCAGTTTTGGGCAGAGGCGATTAACACCGCCTGCTACTCCATCAACCGGTTATATCTTCACCGAATCCTCAAGAAGACATCATATGAACTCCTCACTGGTAAAAAGCCCAATGTTTCATATTTTAGGGTTTTTGGGAGTAAATGCTTTATTCTTATTATGAAAGGTAGAAGCTCTAAATTTGCTCCTAAAGCAGTAGAAGGCTTTTTACTAGGTTATGACTCAAACACAAGGGTATATAGAGTCTTCAACAAATCCACTGGATTCGTTGAAGTTTCTTGTGACATTGTATTTGATGAGACTAATGGCTCCCAAGTGGAGCAAGTTGATCTTGATGAACTAGATGATGAAGAAGCTCCATGCGTCGCGCTAAGGAACATGTCCATTGGTGACGTGTGTCCAAAAGAATCCGAGGAACCCACACAAGCACAAGATCAACCATCATCTTCCATGCAAGCATCTCCACCAACTCAAGATGAGGACAAGGCTCAAGAAGAAGAGGATAAAGATCAAGATGATGAGCCACCTCAAGAGGAGGATATTGATCTAGGGGGAGATGAAGATGATCAAGACAAGGAAGATGATCAAGAGATTATGGATCAAAGACCGTCACACCCAAGAGTCCACCAAGCAATTCAAAGAGATCACCCCGTCAACTCCATTCTTGGAGACATTCACAAGGGGGTAACCACTAGATCTCGAGTTGCACATTTTTGTGAACATTACTCTTTTGTGTCTTCTATTGAGCCATATAGGATAGAGGATGCACTAAGAGATCTGGATTGGGTGGTGGCAATGCAAGAGGAGCTCAACAACTTCACGAGGAATGAGGTATGGCATTTAGTTCCACGTCCTAATCAAAATGTTGTAGGTACCAAGTGGGTATTCCGCAACAAGCAAGATGAGCATGGTGTGGTGACAAGGAACAAAGCCTAACTTGTGGCAAAGGGATATTCACAATTCAAAGGTTTGGATTTTGATGAAACTTATGCACCCGTAGCTAGGCTTGAGTCAATTCGTATATTACTTGCCTATGCTATTTACCATGGCTTCAAGCTTTATCAAATGGACGTGAAGAGTGGCTTCCTCAATGGACCTATCAAGGAAGAGGTCTATGTTGAGCAACCTCCCGGCTTTGAAGATAGTGAGTTCCTAACCATGTTTATAAACTCTCAAAGGTGCTTTATGGGCTCAAGCAAGCCCCAAGAGCATGGTATGAATGCCTGCGCGATTTTCTTATCACTAATGGCTTCAAAGTCGGTAAAGCTGATCCTACTCTCTTCACTAAAACAATTGCAAAATACTTGTTTATATGCCAAATTTATGTTGATGATATTATATTTGGGTCTACTAACAAGTCATCGTGTGAAGAGTTTAGTAGTATCATGATACAGAAATTCGAGATGTCGATGATGGGGGAGTTGAAGTATTTCCTTGGATTTCAAATCAAGCAACTCCAAGAGGGCACCTTCATCAGCCAAACCAAGTACATTCAAGATATACTTAAGAAGTTTAGAATGAAGAATGGCAAACCCATCAAGACACTCATAGGAATCAATGGGCATCTTGACCTCGACACGGGAGGTAAATCCGTAGATCAAAAGGTATACCAGTCGATGATAGGACCTTTACTCTAGTTATGTGCATCTCGACCGGATATTATGCTTTTTGTATGCATGTGTGCAAGGTTCTAGGCAAATCCTAAGGAGGTTCACCTTAGGGCCATGAAAAGGATCATGCGATATTTAGTTTACACTCCTAAGTTTGGGCTTTGGTACCCCAAGGGATCTGCCTTTGATTTAATTGGGTATTCTGATGCTGATTATGCCGGATGTAAAATTGATCAAAAGAGCACATCAGGGACTTGTCAGTTTCTGGGAAGATCCCTGGTGTCATGGGCCTCAAAGAAACAAAACTCCATAGCTCTTTCCACCGCTGAAGCTGAGTACATTGCCGCAGGACATTGTTGTGCACAATTGCTTTGGATGAGGCAAACCATTAGGGACTATGGCTACAAATTAAGCAAAGTCCCTCTCTTATGTGATAATTAGAGTGCAATCCACATGGTGGATAATCCCGTTGAACACAGCCGCACTAAGCACATAGACATTCGGTACCACTTTTTGAGAGATCACCAACAAAAGGGGGATATCGAAATTGCTTATGTTAGCACCCACAACCAATTAGCCGATATCTTTACCAAGCCACTAGATGAGAAAACTTTTAGCAAACTTAGGAATGAGCTAAATATACTTGATTCTCGGAAATTTGATTGAAACATTGCACACATAGCTCATGTATATTCCTTTGATCATGTCTCTTTCATTTGGTACAAATGCATATTTCTTATTCTTCTTGTGCCAAGGCTAAGATTAATGTGCTTTCGAGTATATCTCTATGATTAGCCTTAGATTGAAAGGGAAATAAAGTATTCGGCAAAGACAAGGCTTCCACTCCAACTCTAACGGTATCACTTACCCTTTGCCGTTACTCATATATCTCTCAATTGGTATGACCTTTCACTCATATTTCCTTTACCAATGGGAGAAAGTATTAGGATAAAGTAACAAGAGCTCTCAAGTTCTTCGTTTTTGGAGCTTAATGCCAAAGGGGGAGAAAGGATTAAGCCCAAAGCAAAACGAGCGCACCACCATTTCAAAAAAAATTCACAAATGTTTATTTCAATTGGGATTTGCGTTAGCCTCAAAATGAATTTTCAAATGGTATCTAATTTTCAATTGGTATGTGAAAGAGAAATTTCAATTGGTATCTCATTTGGTATTTCAAAATTGTTTTTCAAATTGGTATCTATTTCAAAACACTCTTGAAAGCTAAGGGGAGAATTCATTCAGGGGGAGCTTTTATTTAGTCAAAGGAAAAGCATTTGAAATCGGGAGAGGAATTTCAAACCTTAAAATGCTTCTTGCAATCGTATTCCTATACCTTTGACTAATTGCAAAAGATTTTGAAAGGATTTCTCCAAAAGATTTGCAAAAACAAATAAGTGGTGCAAATGTGGTCCAAAATGTTAAATAAAAGAAAAGCAATCCATTCATATGCATAAAGCCTTCCATTGGTTTAATTCCAAGTAACCTATGCACAACTATCTCAACTGCAAACTAGCTACATTTCTACACTTCATATTTGCTTTGGTTAGTGTTGGCATCAACCACCAAAAAGGGGGAGATTGAAAGGAAAATGGACTTAACCATTTTCTATAATCGATTTTGATGGTTGATGTCCAACTCAAACCACGTGGACTAACTAGTTTGTCTAGATATCATTTATCTCAGGTGCATAAGGTTCAACACAAACCAAGAAAGAAATTCAATTAGGGACTCAATCAAAAATTGGAGCAAGACTTAGAGTGTGCTGTTTTTTGGTGCACCGGACACTGTCCGGTGCACCAGGCCAGGCGCCCTTCGAACAAGCCACTCTCGGGAATTCAGAGGCGTGCTCTGCTATAATTCACTAGACTGTCCGGTGAGCCAGCGGAGCAACGGCTCCCTGCGTGCCAACGGTCGACTGCAAACGCTACAGTGCGGAATAGTGCCACGACAGAAGTCAGGCGCAGAAGTCAGAGGTCACCGGACTATCCGGTGTGGCACCAAACTATCCGGTGCGGCAAAAAGACAAACACCTCCAACGGTCAACTGCTCCGAACCCTAATGGACGCGCTGACGTGGCACGTACCGGATAGTGAATAGTGAACAGTGACTGTCCGGTGCGCCCATCGCCAGTAGCCTTTGCCAACGGCTAGGAAGTGGTTGGGGGCTATAAATACCCCCAACCACCTCATTCATTTGTATCCAAGTTTTCAGAAGTTCACATTCAATACAAGAGCTATAGCATTCACTCCAAGACACAATTCCAAAGATCAAAACCTCTCCAAGTCCCAAATTCAACTCAACCACTTAGTGACTTGATAGAGAGTTTTTGTGTTCACTTGAGCTCTTGTCGCTTAGATTGCCTTCTTCCTTTCTCATTCATTTCTCAAGTGCTTTATAAAGCTAAGCAAGAGACACCAAGTGTGTCGTGGTCCTTGCGGGTCTTAGTGACCCATGTGAATAAGGGAAGGCTCACTCGGTCTAAGTGACCATTTGAGAGAGAGGGAAAGGGTTGGAATAGACCCGACCTTTGTGGCCTCCTCAACGGGGACTAGGTTCTTTGGAACCGAACCTCGGTAAAACAAATCACCGTGTCCACTCTCTTGATTCTCGATTGATTTGTTTGCCATCTTTCCTCTCTCTAACGTTTCCTTGCTAGTATTAATTTGAGTTTGCTCCCATACATCATCCGCATCATTTGAGCAACTCTTAGCAAGAGAAACATTCTTTCGGACTTGAATTTAACATTAACGCTAACCCCAAACCTAGTGTGTGTTTAAAGTTTATAAATTTCAGGTTTCGTCTATTCACCCCACTCTAGGCGACTTTCAACAATGTTTATAGAGTGAAGTTTAAAATAGAGAGTGAGCTAGAAGGTGTGATAGGGAGGCTGCTAGAGATAGCCTTAACCTCGGGTGAGCGTGCACCGATAAGAGTCCCCTCGTAGGTGACGTTGACACTCCTGTTGTGCTCTCTCTCATGCACCAAAGATGACAAAGAGAACGAATGAAGAGGAAGGGCTTAGGATAAAGGGAGAGGGATATCAGAGAATACTATGGGATATGGAAATGAATTATGATTTTTCTCCTCAATAAAAAGATGTTCTTATACTTGCCTAGGGCTGGAAACGAGCCGAGCCGGCTCGGCTTGGTGCAGCTCGGTGGCTAACCAAGCTCGGCTCGGCTCGTCCATTTCACGAGCTTGGGAAACAGGCTTGGTTCGGCTCGAAGGTGGCTCGCGAGCCGGCTCGGCTCGCGAGCCACACCCTGATATATATAATTGCATTATATAGTTAATTATTAGTATATAAATATAAAATATATAGATATCATTCATCATTATGAGTAATCTAAATTATTAATTGTCATATATCTATCATAAAACGCTAAGGACAAATTGACTATCTATAAAATTAGTCAATATCCATCATTATTCTACATATTAAGTAATTTGGCACAGCTCACGAGCCGGCTCAGCTCGGCTCGCTACCGCGACGAGCCCAAAAAACTAGCTCGGCTCGGCTCGCTCGAGGCTCGCGAGCCACTCCGAGCCGAGCTAAGTCGCTTCGAGCTCGAGCCGGCTCGCGAGCCTCGAGCTTATTTTCTAGCCCTATACTTGCCCTAGGTGGCTGTATTAGATTAGATCAGGTGAAGCAGAAGCACTAGGCTTCTTTTGGCCTAAGCAAGACAACAGATTGGAGGCCCATGCCTAGGTTCCTGCATGATGCATATAGGTGTACATTTGGGCAAGGCCTGATAGGTCGGCCCGAAGCACGGAAAAAAGCACGGTCCAGAGACGGCACGACCCGATATATCAGGCCGGGTTTGGGCCGAGACCGCGGCCCATGGGTGGGCACGAGCAAGACCCATTTAAGGCAGGCACGAAATGGCTCATATAGAGGCACGAAAATGCCCATATATTTATTAAAACCACACTTCATTCCACACTTTCATGTACTTGATAAAGAACACAAAGCCAGAGATAATGTTAGTTAGATGTTTTTTGTAGCTTTGAATTATATTATGTGATATAATTTTATTTTTGTTATGAACATTAGATAATGAACTGAACTTACGAACTTTATATAGAGCTGATTATACTCTTTTTCTTTCTAACAAAATGATTTGTAAACGAGGTAGTCATTGCATAGCTCTGGTAACTTAGTACAAATATTAAGTTTACTTTTGATCAAATTTATTTACCTTATCTTTTATTTGTTTTATTAAATTTGTTTTGAATTTCGGGCTCTCATGTGAATTTCGGGCCAAAAACTGAATTTAGGTCCCTAATGTGAATTTCGAGCTTTTATAATTTCGGACCGCCCGAAATGAGCCCGGCACGTCTAAACAATTACGTGCTAGGCCGTGAGCTGAGGGCTAGGCCCGTGGGCCGGCCCGGCCCGACCCAAAATTCAAACGGGTCGAGCCGGCCCGAAATTCAAATAATATGAGCCTTTTCAGGCTTAAGCCGGGCCGGGCGGCCTCAATGTATACATATAATGATGCATGCCGGGGGGAGGGGAGCAGGCTGGCTCGCCGAGTAATTTTTGCTGATTTCCATAATAAGAACAATATATGTTGCATGGTAATTATTTTATTCTTTTTCCTTCAATACATTTACTTAAGATAAATAATTATACACATAATTTTGTATTGTTTTGAGCATTGTTTTAGATTTATGCTTGCTGAGAAAAATAAAGTTAAGGTTTTCTAAATTTTAAGCCAGTATTTAAAAGTTTTAGTTAAGTTCTTATGCTATAAATAACTGTTTTTATTCTACAATTCTCCATTAAATTGAAACCAACATGAACATTTAATTTGAGAATATTAAAGGATGTTTACGCTAAGTTGTTTTAAAAGTTTTTATTTTGCTCTAGTTCTGTTAAAAGGTGATTTAGAATTGGAATAATTTTTAGCATTATGCATGTTTAATTTAAACAAACATTGAATTTTACATGCATACTAATTTAAGTTTGTTTATTTATGAAGCATCAATATCTAAGATTTCAAAAATGCCCTAAGTGTGATCTCTAGACTTGAGCCATCGAATCACTCCAATTGTCTCTTTTATAGATAGAAGATAAATATAGCCTTGGCCTTAGCAGAGATAGACTATACATTTGATATACATTTAATAATCTGAAGCTTATCGATCCTATGTTGGCAACAGAAAGAATGTATGAAACAACAAATGATATTGTCTTAACAATGATATGATCTCAAACATGTAAAGTGGAAGAGATCAAATAAGAAGTATATGATGGTCATCAAAAGTTCTATCACAAAGATTATTAGGGGAACAATCCTAGCATGTCAAAGTGTCACTAGGTTATTTAACAAGATTCAGTAACAAATCATTGGATCTTCAACGGCATGTGCTAGACTCATAATTAAGAAAATTGTTAATAGAAAGTAAGATGGTCCTAGTATAAGGAAGCATATACTTAAGATGGCAAAAATTTGCCAATAAGCTTAAGTTCTTTAATATAGAATTTAAAATAACTCTATTGTCCGCTTGATATTATTGTCTCTACCCAAAGAATTTAAGTCTTTTATTGTGAACTACAACATTAGTCTTGAAAATGAACAATAGAGAAGTCGATTGTCAATGTGTCTAGAAATAGGATAGGCTTAAGGTCTTGAAGGGTGACACTATGAACCTAATTAAATAGTCATATTATAAAAACATTCTAATAAATCTTTTAAGTCTCAATTTAAGAATTATGGCAAGATTTTTCTCTCTTATCTGGGAAGATCAAGCTCATGTGGGGAAAAGCTTTCTCCAAATGCACATAACAAAAAATCAAGTTCTAATAGACAAAGGCCATTCTCCATAGCTCAACCACGAGAGATGGATGATGACATCTATATATGTTGTCGTCAGAAAGAGCATCATATGAAGGGCTACATTCAGTTTCTCAAGTGATTGAACAAGAAAAACAAGGATAAAATTACATTCATATATGAATATATGTATTTAGATTATACTTAGTAGATTGACTCTAGTGATACTATCTATTTCACCAATTTTTTATAGATATTTTATCTTAAAGGATTGTTTAAAGAGGAGAAAAATATCAGTATGACCAATGGACTCGAAGATGATGTTGAAGCCATTGAATATAATGCATTAAAGCTAGATGGCAGCTTTGATCTGTGATTAAACAATATTTTGTTTGTGTCTTCTACTCTTCTATGAAAAGGAACTTGATTTTAATTTCGTATTTAGATGACAATAACATTCACTATCATTTTAGGAACAAAAAAGTGTATTACTAAATGCAATAATATTGGTGTTGGTCTTTCCATCAAACAGTACAAGTTTTATTTACTTCCCAATCATGAATATGAGAATGAGAGAAAGTACATTATTTTTAAGTGTATATGATGTAAGTGTTAAGTAAATGAATTGAGAATAAATCATTATCGAAATCATGACACTATCATTTAGGTCATATCTCAAGGGGAACATTTGAACGATTAATTAAAGAAGAAGTTCTCGATCCATTAGACTTATCCTATTCTAACCAATGCATATAATATATTAAAGAAAAGTATGTGAAATAAATTAAGGAAGACACAAAGCAAAGACAAGAGTTTTTAGAAATAATTCATACATGCATTTATGGTCCTTTTTATATAAAAACAATGATTGATTTTGATCCATTCATTATATTTACTGATCATTTCTTGTGATATGGGTATGTTTATCTAATTAAGGAATGGTTAGAAACATTAGGCAAGTTTAATTTATTCAAATCTAAAGTTGAAAATTACATGACTTAAATATCAAGATAGTGAGATGGAATCAGGGTGGTAAGTACTAAGGAAAGCATACCTATTATGGCCAAGTTTATGGACCATTTGCAAGGTTCCTACTAGAAGTGATATATTTGACCAATATTCCATATCATGTGACTCTTAGCAAAATGGAGTGGCTGAAAGGTACATTTGCGCTTTGATGGATATGGTAAGAAGCATGATAAGTTACTTCATTTTGTCGATGGAGGTACTAAATACCGTTGCTCATATCCTTTGTGTATTTCGTATTAAGTCAATCCCTAAAATATCATGAGTTATGGGCTAGGAGAAAGTCCTTACTGACTCATTTGCACCTGTGGAGCAGCATAGCAGAAGCTAAGATATTTAACCTAAATATCATAAACTTAGACTCTGAGATAATAAGTTGTTATTCATTGGCTATCCTAAAAGATCAAAGAGATACCATTTCTACTGTACTCATAAGCATACCAAGTTTGTAAAAACGAGACATGTTGTATCTTCATAGGATGATATAATTAGGAAGAGCGTGGTACTCCGATATATTGGCCTTGATGAGAAGCAAGTTTGTGCCTCAACTTCTATGGTTTTTAGCACTTCTTCACGGTACCTATTATAGTCGCAGTACATGTTGTGGAACCTGATGGTGGTATTTTAGATACAAATGTTAGTGCCCCTGAGTATCTAATTATGACATTCCAGATTACTGTATATGTAAATGAGGAGACAAAATAACTTCATATAGAAAATAGTAAACATGTTGGAGAATATTTTAGAAACATATTTTAATCTTTAAGGAACACAAAATCAATTGACCCGTAGCATTTTGGATACCGTTGAAGATGCCACTAGCTGATGGGCAAAAGCAATTGGTCGATGTGGTGTCTTACCTGTTCTAGGGTTTGTTTGGTTCAATTGTAGATTTCTAAAAATCCAATTCTATCTACGAGATGTGAGAAAGCTGCTATGAGCTAACGATTGTAAGAAAACTAAAATATGTTTGGTTAAAACAACTCTCAATTGTAGATAATATCGATGGCAGGAATCTAAAAATTTTAGGGTTGAAGGTGATTCTACATTGAACTAGAAGAATATATAGATTTTAAATAATCTATTATATT
Organism: Zea luxurians; assembly: GCA_029449295.1. Classification (NCBI taxonomy): domain Eukaryota; kingdom Viridiplantae; phylum Streptophyta; class Magnoliopsida; order Poales; family Poaceae; genus Zea; species Zea luxurians. Next base: position 49,133,014 of record JAOPSE010000010.1, read on the forward strand.
ATTGCACCTATTTAATTAAGATTCTAGACCTTTTGACAGCCAATTTGGTTGAGGAATTTGAACCAAACACACCTCGAGTACTCACATGAAAACTGAGATGCCTATCAGATCAGAGGCGTCTTACAAATACAAATAATAATATCTCAGGGGTTACCTTGAAAAGTCGCCTAGCGATTCCCGAAATCGCCAAAAGTCGCACTTCCCCAACCCTATCCAACCGAACCCGGCGGCGGCGGCGGCGGCGGCTATGGCGGCGGTTACGAACGCCGATGTGGAGGTGGTCGACTTCGATCTAGACGACGATGACCTCATGGACGAGGACGCCGGGCCGGATCCAGCGCCGGCCCCCACCTCGCGTCTCCGCTCCACCATCGCGGGCGACGACGCGCCGCGTAGGACCAAGGGCCGCGGCTTCCGCGAGGACCCCAACTCTTCCGCGCCCCGCGACTCGCGCTTCGGCGCGGGGGGACGCGCCGACCTCGACTCGCTCGGCGGCCCGGGACCCATCCAATGTACGCCTTCCCCTCTCTTTCTTTTCTTTTTTCCTCAAAGGTTCGCTTAAACCGCTAGCGTTTTTTTGGCAACGTATTACTGAAGCAAGTAGGACTGTTTGATTCTCAAATTTGTTATGGGTGCCTAACTGCCTGTGTAGTCAGTATTTGTGTTGCCTCGATGTATTGCTTTCTCTGTATGATGAGCGGATATGAGGTGTTCGAATAACCTTAATATTTCTCATTGATCGGTTAGTTCCATGGCCGACTTAGCAATACTTGTTCCGATGTGGAAAAGATCGATTTTTTCGCAAGTAATGTGATGTGGGGCTTTGGGTGATCTAGTTGCTGCAGTGAATTGTTCCCTGTCCCCCCCCCCCCTTCTCAATATTTTGCTGATTTTAGTCACAGTCCAATGTTCAACAGGGTTAAAAGAACCTAAAGATTTTGCATTGACCATTTAATTCTACATTGGGTTAGTTTCCACTTCAAATATACTACCATGCTTTCTATGGGTTTTGTCTAGGGAACTTATTCTCAGGTTACACCTTACCCCGATATTAATAGTGATGGGTTGAGGGTATAATAATAAATTCAAATGTTCTACTTTTTTTTGTAGCTATACCAAGAGAGTTATTTTCAACCTGACTACTGTTATATGACATTGTTTATTTCTGTAGTGCTAAAGTTTTGGTTCATGTGAGGTCGCAATTGAGCTTCTTTGTTGTTTCCCTTGCATCAGTTGGAACTTTATACAATTATTCAATCACAGCTCCTAAAATCTTCCCTCTAATTCTTCTTTCTTAACTAGCCCAGCCTTATCTATGGCTTGGGCTGGACGGACGCTTGGAATGGTGCTGTTATTAGTGGCATTTGGAGTGCTTGGCAAAGAGGTGGTCTCACACTTGCTGCAACATGGTACGGACATTTAAATGTTCAGTCCACGAAGGGCTGAATATTACTATATCATAAAAACACAAGGATAAAGCACTGAATGAAAGGCTTCAAGACATCGTTCATCAATGCCTGGAGCCCTGGACCTTGGAATGTGGCTAGAGCGTTGGTCAGTGGGAAACTTGTTGTGGCCTCGGTGGGTACGAAACGTCGTGTTGGTGATGTCACCAAAGATGGTACTCACTGCGCAGGTCAATCTTGGTGAAGGAACGAGCGCTCTTCAGCTCATCCAAGAGCTCATCAACCACCAATATCAAAAACCTATCCTTGTTGGTGTTATTATTGAGGGCACGGTAGTCAACAGAGAAGTGCTAGCTGTTGTCGTGCTTGCAGACAAGGAGCATCGGGGAGGAAAATGGCAAGTTGACTCTTGGATGATACCGTGTGCTAGCATATTGTCCCACTGGTGCTCGATCTCATCTTTCAGAAGCTTGGCACATCGCCACTGAAGTAAACTCTGACAGTATATGCATGCGATCAGCGGCGGAGCCAGCACTCGGCCTGCCCAGGCACGTGCCCGGGCTTGGCTCCGCTGCTCACCGTCATGCGCCGCCGAGTCCAGGCCTAGCGGTAGGACAAAGGCCCGATCCTCGCACCACCTTGCACTCCTATTTCCTCTCCCCTTTCAACAAGAAAAAAAAACAACAGAAACCCCTGATCTCCGCCTAGCCACTGACGCTGCCGCCGCCGCCGCCGACACGCCGTGCCGCTATCGCCGGAGACGTCCACCCTGCAGAAGTTCGTGTGCCAATCTGGCAGGTGTGCAACAGTTCTTGGCCCCAAGAAGCGTCGTTGCTGGGTTGGGGATTACAACGATCGGGCGAGGAGTTACTGACCAACGATGGCGTAGTATTGTTGTCCCCACCATGAGTGTGGATGTCGAGCCTGCAATGACACTAGCCCAACCGACATGTTAGCAATACCCAAACACTTGATTTTGAGAGAATTTTGGTGGCTTTGATGCAAATTTGTGAAAGATTTTACGAGGATTCGGAATTAGTCTGCTCTTTATGAACATAGATTCTGCTCCGAACTGATGAGAAAAAATGAACAAATAAAAAATCGTCGCCTCAGAGATTCGAACTCTCTTCAGCCGTGTGTGACGAACTGACGGTTGTGGGCTCGTGGGCGGTCTTCCTCCTCGCCGTCATGCCCGCGGCCTTTCGCTTCCGCCATCCCTCTCCTTCTACCAGTGGTGCCCAGGCTTTTATTTTAGTCTGGCTCTACCACTGGATGTGATGGTCATGGCTGTATCTGGGAGAAGACCATGGGGCGTGTCGAAGACGTACCCGTAGGGCAGCAACAATTCCTCCATTAGTGCCTGAAGTTCGATGAGAGCTCGTGCTGGCACATATCAAGTGCCCACGCCGTGCTTGTGGTGGGAACAGACGCAATACTAGAATGTCATCGAGAGGGCGTCGAACTCCTAAATGATGGGCCCCAACGTTTGGAGCTAAGGCGGACAACGCCTTGTACCGATGACGTTCATACGCCTGCGCTGAGGCTCAGCCACATGCAAGTTGGTGATGCATTGAAGTTCAACGTCGGAGGCGAGAGGTTGGACGTGGCCACTGGTGAATAGGTCCACCTTGTGCCTAGGTGAGGCCATCGTAGCAGGACGAGGGCGAGGAAGCGGTGCTGGTAGTCCGCTACCAACCCTGTCTGCTGCAGCAGTTTGTCTATGGTGTTGGAGCGGATTGGCGACCCTTAGCATATGTTGACGAGCTCTGCAAAGTGCGACCAAGAGACTAGGCTGAAATCGCTCTCAAAATAGTAATCCATTGCTATGCCATCCAAATACATAACAATATCCATACCTTCTCCATGGTCTGGTGTGCCGCGAAAATAATTATCACACTTGTTCATCCAGGCAGGTTGGTAGACATCTTTGTCGATGCAACTTTGTAGGTCTTTGGTACCAAATTGATATGACGTGGTTGTCGTGGTGAGCGGAGGGGCGAATGCAAGAGCAGCAGGGGCTGGGAACTTGAGCGGAGCGGGTAGCAACGAAGAACAGTGGTGGGCTCTTCTTTGGTGATATCTCAAGGGTCATCATGTTAATTTCAATGCCTAGGTTTGCTCACATAGCAAAATTTGGTAGCTTCTCAGAAAAAAAAATCTGTCACCAGTTATAAATCTGTATTATGCTTGTACTTTCTAGGTAAAGTAAAGCAAATAGTTCGCGTTTTTTTAAAAGAATAACTTGACGACGTCTGAATAATTGCATTTACAGACTTCCTTTTCCTTTTTTAGAAGTTTCTTCTCCATGATGATAATTAGTTCCACTTTGAGTTCATGTATGTATATTTTGGTCTTCTGTTTGCAGCAATTGAAGGATGGATTGTGTTGGTCACTGGAGTTCATGAAGAAGCTCAAGAAGATGACCTTCAAAATGCTTTCCAAGAATTTGGGCAGGTCAAAAACCTGCATTTGAATTTGGACCGTCGTACCGGATTTGTCAAGGTCTGTTTCATTTTACTTAAACAGTCTTTAGCTTGCTGACTGCATCACAATATTCCTCATTTTAGATTCTGACAGCTCTTAACATATAATTCCTGAAATCATTCCTTGATAGTAACTAGTGAACAATTTGGGGCTAAAACTCCTTTACATATATGTATGACCTTGCAAATGACTAAGTGAGTACCTTCATATGTGGTATACCCCCCCCCCCCCCCCCCACACACACACAGTTTCTCAAGCATCTGTTTTAAGTTTGACCCCTTTCTCTGTACAGGGGTACGCTTTGATTGAATATGAGAAGTTTGAAGAAGCTCAGGCTGCAATAAAAGAACTGGATGGAGCTGAGCTTTATGAACAAAAAATGAGTGTTGATTGGGCCTTTAGCAGTGGCCCTGCTAAGCGCAGATTTACTCGGAAAAGGTATCCCCTCATTTTTTTTCCCTTCAATTTTGGTAGGCGAAAAAAAATGCAAGGTTCACTACTTAGTTTCCTTCCCCTTTTTGTCTAGCTGGGCTAGTTTATTTAGTTTTCCTTCCCTTTTTTGGCTAGCTGTGTTATTTGTTGGACCTAAATATTTGGGCTGTACATGTTTCACAATGCTGGACATTCTCCAGTTTCTAGTTTTTTCTCTTAATATAATGATACATAGCTCTCCTGCGTGTTCCAGAAAATGATGGACATTGGAGTTTTTAATAATATCTGAAGCTTTTGATCTTATCCTGATTTGGTGATGGAAGGAAGTTGTAGAAATTGCCATAGATAATCACATCAGTTAGTTGGTGATTAGTGTAGCAGAAAGGCCAGTTTGACTGTAGTGTTGGATTGGTATTTTTTTAGTTAAACACTGCACTGATTCAACATGGAGTTGAAATTGGTATGCAAATACTGGAACACATTAAAATATTAGAAACAAAAACTGACCGTGCTAAAACTTATTTGCCCTTTCATTTCTGCCTTGTCACTTTTGCTCTGGCACTAGCCCTTATCCAGTATCAAAGTGTATCATGCTTCCGATTTTCCAAAATCTAAGGTAAAGTAGCTTACCTGCTTGATTCTTAGAGGTTCCAGTCCATGTGGTCGTTGTTTAGTAGGTTCTTTTGAGTATCTCTTTCAAGTGTTGTCCTGGCATTTTCAGAAGAGCCATGTTAAGTTCCTGTATTTTCTTATGGCTCTAGAGCGATATAATTTGGCTTGCCTCTCAATACAGCTGCGTAAGGCTTTGTTTGGATGCCTATGCGTATTGAATCCACATGTGTTGTAGTGGTTTGGTGTGAATTTAAAAAAACAATTCACACTAAACCACTCCAACACACATGGATCGAGGTCGATACATGGGAGTCCAAACAAGTCCTAATTGACGCCCGTCTGTTCCTTCTGATTATAAGACACAAGGGGCCTACTGTTACTATTTTCTCTCTGTTCTTTGTTGATGCTTGGCTTGATGCTCAGCCAACAGCCACTAGCAAAATGAAATATTCCTCACATTATTTGGTATTTTTGTGCCTTTGTCAGATCACCACCAAGGGCTCGTTCAAGGACCCCACCCAGGAGAAGGCACTGATGTTTCCCCAGCAAGTCATGAATTTACTATGCGTGATGTAGTGAAAGAAGTCTGGGGATTTCAATTCTCAAATGTTAGCTTGGTGTATGTGTATCCGGCTTTGAGTTGATGGACACATGGAGTTACTTAGCCGCATACCATTACGTTCGGCATGCCAGTTGGAGACTATTGTAAGCGATGATTTTTTTTTGGGGGGTCTTTGACAAGCGGCGGTGTTGGATTTTTATGTTCGTGTGTGCATTCACTTTGTTATCGCCATTCTGACGAGTGATGCTTTGGGTTTCGATGTTCGCGTGTCTCACCTTGCTTGATTGAGCAGCTAGCGATTGGCAAGCTCCAAAGTGCTCATTTAGCCCTTGGCATATATAGCTCATTCATATTGAGCAACTTGATGCATACTCCGGATTGAACAACTAAAAGCACACTCCGTGCGTTTCTGCGGGTATTGCAGATGAGAATTAGAATACAATTAGACTGAATTATTGGTAACGGATCGCACAGCACCGGTCGAGAAATTCAAAATATTATCCCAACCAAATCACATCACTTATGACCTCTATTATGACCTCCACTAAATTTCGTGAAACAAATTACACCCAGATTTAACATACCATAAAAATGGTTTAAATCGGTTTAAATCGTTGTATAACATCTTAAATAAAATTCACTGGACAATATTATTGGATCATCTTTCATACCTCTCCCTCACCCTTCTCACGACCCACCATCAAAATGGTTCAGATTGTTAAATATCCTTCTCTCATTTACTCACTCAAATAAAATTTAATGAACAATATTATCTGTTAAATATCCTTCTCTCCTTTACTCACTCAAATAAAATTCAATCAACAATATTTATCTGAATCAACAAGATGGTTAACGACACAACACAACAAAAACGGAAAAGGTTACTCAGCAACACATTCAGTAACAACATAAAGCTATCTGCACCAGCTTATCTATCCTCATACCAATATTCAAACTCCACTGTATAGTGTTTGGGATGACCATATAAATGAACTGGTGGATACAGTCTAATGCAAAAGCAACACATTCCTCTTAGCTCCTGCAAATTGCCGCACTCAAAAAACAAACAACTTATTCACAGCATCATTATTCAGGACAATAATACCTGTAACCACAGGACACAAAATCCAGCAACCACAACAGGCGTTAGATGGCCCTGGCCCCTGCGTGAAGTTGCACCTTTGATGCAGCTTCATCTGCCTGACTACCCACGGAAGGTGGCGCTGCGCTCATGTTCCAGCCGCGTGCCCTGCATGAGGTATTTGAGCCTGGCTTTGATCGTGCCCAGCTTCTCCAGGCACTCTTCCGTGCCGCCATCAACCTCACCTTCTGCCAAGGAGGAGTCCTCTTTCTTGATTGTTGAGACTCCAATAACCGGTTCCGGCTTCATGGACACCCCCGTACCTGCAGGTTGAGTGCTAGCTTGGGCGTCGTGCCTGGGGTCTGGCGACTTGGATGTTGAGCTGGGCTTCAGCAGGTCCTCTGTGGATGTGACAACAGCATCCTTCTTATAGATGTGGCTGGGAGCGTTGTTTGTGGCTGACGGAGGTGCAGGGACCATGGGTCCTGGAGCTTCCTCAGTCGTGTTTGAAGCTCTGCATACCGTTTGCCGGGCATCCCAGCTATCGTTGTCGTCATTATCATCATCATCTGATTCTGCAAACGTTTTGAGATAGGTCAGTGAAGATGGTACCTTTGCTACAGCAACATATATAATTTGCAGGAAGTGGCATCAGAGTGAAGTCCTGTTTTTTCTCTCTTTTTTTCCCCCAACAGATCCCTATACAAACAATGTAAGAAGTGCAAAAACAATCAATGAACTGAACTGCACGCTGGTTCAGAGGCATGGGAGAAAAGGAGACAGACAATCTTTTTTTTTTGTTTTTTTCTTTATAATAATGATATGTTTGTCATTTTCATTTAGGTGCAAAAAACATCTCATCCTATGCTACTAGGATCTCTTATATTTGAATCACAAATTAGCTAACTTCTATAATCTTCATAGTACCAGCTAACCGCTATAATCTTCACAGTAGCAGATTAACTAAACCACATTGACAACCATTTCTACACACGCAACAATCAGAGTAACATATCCACAAGAGATTAACAGTACCAGATTTATAATCTTGAAGTAGACGAGCAGCATGCCAACCTTTTCCATTTGCCTAGTAAAATCAACATATTATTCATTACATAAAAAATATTATACACAGTAAACTACGCCAGAAACTGCACTTCATTATAACATACATGTAAATCTAACCTAGAAAATAATCATCAGTCACCTGTACTCAATACATTCTAGCACTTAAATGCACAAATATCTAAATAAATAATTAAAATAAAGAATTTAAAATTCATGAGCTACCTGTGAAAGAGGGACCATCCAACCTCTTGCTAGAGACCACTCGAGAGTAGGCCTCAGATCACTACATTTAGCTTTATAACATTTTCCTTCACCTACGGGAGGTGCCGGCAGCTCTATCTGTACAGTTTTAGTAACATGTGGTTATAATATTGGCTACGAAACCAAGAAAACCATGGGAACATGATGATCAAAGGAACAACTAGTTTCTTTCTACTAGATGAAATGATATGCAGCGCATGCACGTTCTAGAAAATAAAGAGGAATACCTAGTTGAAGTAAGTAAATCATGTATTGCATGGCACATGAAAATAGCGAGCAAATTTACGAGAACAGGTAATTTCTGGTAACATGGTACATCATTAAATTCTTACCTCGACCAGATCTTCATTGATTATCTTAGTAATTGTCCCAGACCAATAACAACCTTCCTTCAACCAATCAACTCGATCACCAATTTGCCAGGTTTCATCAACAATTGCTGTGACATCACTATTTGGGAACTGCTCAGGAACTTCATGCACAAAATACCATTTTGGAAATGAAGGCCTTATCATGGTGTGAATACTATCACTTGAATTTTGGTTGGACCTTGCAGAGTTCTTTCGAAAGAGCCTAACCCATTCCTTTTCTGCAACGAAACAGCAAAGGGAATGTCATGTGGGGCCGCACCTACAGCAAGCGCAGGCGCGCCCGCGACATGCGCAGGGCGGCCGGGCGTGCAGGCCACGCACACAAGGGGGGCGCCGACAGCCAGGGGCTGATTAGGAGCTGGTTTGGAACTTTGGATAAGTCCAGAGAATAAGATTTAGATGAGAGAATTGGGGAGAGTTAGTTAGCATTAGATTAAGTCTAGGAGAGTAAGATTATATGAGAGTTTTTAGGAAGAGTTAGTTAGCACTAGGGCTATTTGTAAGCCGCATGGCAGCAGAAAAGAATCAAGCAATTTGTTACCAGTTAATCCCCTCTCCCCAGTTTCCAACAAGTCTACGGCAGAGGTGACTAACCTCGCCGGAAAAGATGGACCGAGACTACAATCTCCGTAGTCGAGGGCCAGCTACCCTAGGGGCCGACGCCCTTGACAACCTGGTATCGCGATCCCGGCGATCCTCCTCCGCTCGCTCCTCCTCTCCACCACCAGCCATTGCTTCACAGCCACAGCCGCCGCCCACTCTCCACCGTCCGCCGCCTTGGCGACATCGCCGTCCGCCACCAGTACCATGGGGGACGACATCAAGACCACCTTGGAGACGCTCATGGCCAACATGCAGACACTGCAGTCCATCGTCCAAGCCAATGCTGCAGCGATCCAGACCCTGGCCAATCGCTCGTCGTTGTCCTCCAACGGGCCTCGCCCGGGCACGGGCGACCACCATAACGACCGTCCGCCGCAGTTTCAGAAGATGGACTTTCCCCGTTATGACGACAAGTCCAACCCTCATCTTCATCAACCGTTGTGAGTCATACTTTCATCAGCAGCGCATCATGGAGGAAGAAAAGGTTTGGATGGCCTCATACAACCTGGAGGAAGGCGCCCAGATGTGGTACATCCAAATCCAAGAGGACAAGGGTGACATTCCCACATGGTGTCATTTCAAGGACCTCCTCAACCTCCGCTACGGGCCGCCGCTTCGCTCCTCCCCGCTGTTCGAGCTCGCCGACTGCTGGCGCACAGGTACGGTCACCGAGTACCAGGACCGTTTCTAGGCGCTTCTGCCTCGTGCCGGGCCATTGCAGGAGATCCAGAGGGTGCAGCTGTTCACGGGCAGGCTGGGGCCTCAGCTCAACCACGTCGTGCGCATCCACAATCCGCAGTCGCTCGCGGCCGCCATGAGTCTGGCGCGGTAGATCCAGCAGATGGAGCTGTCCATGCCGGCGCCCACCAATGTTGCGCACCACGACCTTCTGTTGACCCCTCCGTGGCGCCTCACCCTTCCTGCGACCCTAGCAGACCAGACGACTACACCACCTACCACGGTGGTCGAGCAGCCGGTGAAGTGCCTGTCGCACCTGGAGCAGGAGGAGCGCCGCCGGTTGGGCCTGTGCTTCAATTGCGATGAGAAATATACGTGGGGGGCACAACCGCACCCGTAAGCGACTCTTCTACGTCCATGGCATGGACATCGACGACACCACTGGGGCGGAGACTCTTGTCTTCTCCCTGCACGCACTAGCAGGCGTCCGCTTCAGCGACACAATGCAGGTAGCCGTCACGTTGGGAGCCTCCCCTCTTCTGGTGCTCCTCGACTCCGGGTCAACCCATGACTTCATATCCGAGTTCGTGGCCAGACTGTAATACCCAACTAATATAAAGAAGCGGAGTTAATATTCCTATATGAATATGCTTGCATTTATGATCACATGTAAAGTAAATGGAAAGAAATCATGCATGTCATGCTGATTTTTCTTATGTGTTGCGTCTTAGTGGAAACCTAGGTATTCAAACCCACTTAAAACAAAATTTAAAGGAAGAAATGGGAAAGGATTACAATTTAGGAAGAAGGTTCTAATTAAGTTAAATATTCCCTTCATAACTAAACCATATAAATAAAAATAAATAATGTAAACAGTAGAATAACTATTCACTTTGGGACTGTGTTTAGAGCTTGGAGATCTAGAGTTCAAAACAAGAGTTTAAATTTAGTTGAATATTTGCAATTTGAAAGAGAGAAGAAAAGGATGGGAAAAGAAAAAGATAAACAATTCGTATTGGGCCGCCAGGATCAATTTCGGCTACGCGCGTGCGCCAGGCCCACCTCGGCCCACCCGTGTCGCGCCTTGCTTCACTGTCACGTGGGCCTAGCGCCGCAGCCTCCATGTGTCGTGACTGGCTCGTCTTCGCGCCGACACCTGGGCTTCGCGGATCAGACGCTCTCTCTCCCTCCACACTCAAATGCGTACACGTGGGACCTCCCTGTCAGACTCATCTCCTCCGACGCAACGACCACTGCCAAATTCTGCGCTCGTTGATGACAACCTGGGTGCGGACTCGCCCAGCTCGGGGGGGGGGGTGCCATGGCGCCCTTCCGCTGACGTGTGGGGCCCCGAGTCAGCTTCCCTTCGTGCGCAGCCGCAACAACCTCGTCGATGCTTGCGCGGAGAAATTGCCGGCGAACCGACCTTGCGAACTCCCCGCGTCTCTACGCTGTATGAGCACCTTGCTTCTCATCCGAACCCCTGGACCATCTCTCGCCACCCGGAACCAGGAACCCTAACCGCCATCACCGGAGTTTGCGAGAGCACCGCCGCGGTTGTGAATCATCTAGGCCCCTAAGTGGTGTTTTGGTAATTAACGACAACTGACTGTGGACTAACAATTCTTGGAGAAATAAGAATACAGGACTGGACCACAGGAAACAGTAAAGTCTTTGGGACTCATAACCATTGATTGTGGATCAAGTGAAGGCAAAGGTAAAACATAGGTTTTTGCTTTTGCCGGTCAGCAGGTGTTTAGAGAAAAAATTGACCGGATTAATAGGATAGACAGTCGTACTATTAAGAGGGGTCAATAAACTTGATTGGTGTAAAACTTAGTGCCTCGTAGAGCATAAACGGTAGCATTTGCATGAGGACTAACAGCGCTTCTGGTTTCAAAATTAGAATTCTTTTGAACTAGCGCAAAACCTTTTTTCTCTGTGGTCGGCGAACCGTCCGGGTCAGTAGGCCGGATCGTCCGCGACTCTGTTAGAGAGGTCTGCTGGCCGTCTGTCTCTGTCTCCCCTTAGCGGACCGTCCGAGCCAGGAGGTCGGACCGTTCGCATAAGATGAATTGAGTTTGGACAGGGACGATGTGTTTTTGTTTCCTTGTACTACGGACCGTCCGGGGTTTTTAGCCGGACGGTAAGTGGTCCATGTGCGGACCGTCCGACCATGAATGGCGGACAGTCCGCTCGAATTACTTTGACTGACCAGCGCTCTGCTATTCCAAATTGTCATGTCCCGGACCGTCCGGTCCTGGAGGGCGGACCGTCCGGCCTTGACTTTTCTGACAACTTTGACAGGTTTCAAACGGTCAATATAGCCGTTACTGGTACGGCGGACCGTCCGGCCATGGGGCGCGGATCGTCCGCGTGCGCAGAAGTTGTGCTAATTGCACATAACGGCTATGTGTGTTGAGGGCTATAAATAGAAGTGGAGCTTGTGTGTGAGGGTTCTCTTGGCCACTCTTAGCACACATTGAGCTCATTTGTGATCCTTCCACTCAAATACTCACACTCGTTGATTGAGATCGCATTGTAGTGAGTGATTGAGACGCTCTAGTGCATTTGCATTCGTTGTGATCTTTTGAGGCACTAGGTGGTACACCGGGCAAGCGCCATCAACTTGTTACTCTTAGAGGTTGTCGCCACCTAGACGGCTCGAGTGTTGTCTCCGTTGAGCTCTCCATGAAGATTGTGGAGGAGCCGCAGGATTGATTGTGAGGGGTTCGCGCCCACCTCGCCGGAGCGGCAAAGGCGACGCTAGTGAAATCGAGGTATTGAGTGAGTTCTTGTCCACTTGGCTCAAAGATCAAGCCGTATCTTGGTAGAGGAGCAAGTGAGAGCTTGAATTCCACCTCAACGTGGATTAGGGGTGAATGGCAAATCACCGATACCACAGGATAAATTTTGGTGTCTTTCTCTCAAATTTTATACATTACTTACAAATAGTTGGTAATTTGTATATTGTCTATCTTTTGTGGTGTTAGCTTAAATTGCTCATTATATTTTGTTGTCTCATCAAGGCTAGTAATTTTATATCTCTTGTCGATTTGATTAAATTTCTCTAGTGTATTTTACTTTAGTCAAAACCGTCTATTCACCCCCCTTTAGCCGGTGTCCTAGATCCTACAAGTGGTATCAGAGCTAAGGACTCCATTGATTGTGGATTTTATCATCCCGGAGTTGGACAAAATGGCTAATATCAACAATGTGCACATTGGGAAGCCGCCGCATTTTGATGGTAACAATTATGACTATTGGAAAATAAGAATGTCAATGCATCTTAAAGCTATGGGAAGAAAGATTTGGCCTATTGTTAGAGATGGATTTATTGTATTAAAGGAAGATGAACCGTCACTCAATGATAATGAGAATGTTCTAACCAATGATCAAGCTATGAATGTATTCTATGATGCATTAGACATAAATGAGTTCAACTGCATCAAAAATCTCACAACCGCTCATGAGATTTGGACAAAGCTAATGGAAATTCATGAAGGAACCACAATTGTGAAGAGTGCAAAGTTGTATGTATGCAAAGGAAAATTTGAGCAAATTCTCATGAAAGAAGATGAAAGTGTGTCCGACATGTTTAACCGCTTAAATAAGACAGTGAATGAGCTCAAGGGACTTGGTTTTAATGTACCGGATGTGGATTTCACTCACAAGTTCCTTAGATCTCTTCCGGAAAAATATGACACTATTGTGACCATGTTAGTAAGGAGTGATTTGACCACTACCTCTCCAACTGAAGTATTGGAAGAAATTCTTACTTAAGACATATTCAAAAAATCTCAAGCCAAAGCTATGAGTTTGGCTAAAAAGGTGAAAGGGGAACCAATAGCTCTCAAAGCTAAAGTTTCAAAGGCAATTGAAAAGGAAGAAAGTGAAGATGAAGGAAATGGAAGTGAAAGTGATGAGGAATTAGCTCTCTTTGTGAAGAAATTTAACAAGTTCATGAGGAAAAAGAAGGGTCAACCTAGAAGGGGACAAACATCAAGAAGAAATGCCTTCAATGATAGAAAATGTTTTGAGTGTGGGAAACCCGGTCACATTGCCATGAATTGTCCAAGCAAGAAGAACAAGGGTAAGGATGGAGATGATAAAAAGAAAAAGAAGTTCTATCACAAGAAAAGGGATGGCAAAGCCTATCTAGTTGAATGGGATTCAGATGCAAGCTCGGATGATGATGATGATGATGATGATGATGATGATGATGATGATGATGATGATGATGATTCATCTAAACTAAATGTCGAAATTGCTATCAAGGAGGCTCTCTCACTTTTCTCATTTCCTCATTGTCTTATGGCAAAAGGAGATGCTAAGGTAAAAAATCATAACCGATTTAAATGACATTGATGATGATGATGACGTTGATGATGATGGATATTCTTATGATGATCTTGTTAGAATGTTGGGTGAGGCCGATGACTACATGCACAAAGAAAAAAAAATTTAGGGCCTTGAAGGAACTATACAAAAACCTTCAAGTGTCTTTTGAGGAGTTCAAGACATCCCACAACAATCTAAAAGAAAGTTGCGAGAGCCTTGTGGAGTCTCAAAACTCACCTCTTGTGCATGAAGTCATGGTGGTCACCAAAGATGTTGGAATCACTTGTGACTTACTTGATAGCTCTACAAGTGATTCACAACCTACTAGTTTCATTTGTGATAAATGTAAAATTTCACTTGAGAATGATGATATCGGTTGTGATAAATCAAACATCATTATTGAAAATGAAGCTTTGATAGGAAGAGTAAATGCTCTAACTCATGACTTAGAGAAAGCATATGGTGGAAAAGCTAAACTAGATTTTATCTTGAGAAGCCAGCATTGCTCTCTTAATTGTGAGGGTCTTCCTAAGAAAGGAAAAAATGCATTTGTAAAGCAAAAGACCATGTTTGTGAAAGAATGTGACAAAGTGTGTCACAAATGCCACAAGAAGGGACATGTCAAGAAAAATTGTCCTAAATTCAAAAATGTATCCTTACCATGTTTTGAGCATTGCTACGTTCTTTCACGTAATGCAAAAGGTGTACATGCTAAGTTTGTTGGCACTTCAATTGTTGGTACCAAAAAGAAAGGAATTTGGGTGCTAAAATCCTTGGTCACTAACATCCGAGGACCCAAACAAATATGGGTACCTAAAAGAGATTGATTTCCTTTTGTAGGTAAATTAAAGGCGTGAGGAAATCATTGGGTGTTGGATAGTGGTTGTACTCAACATACGACCGGTGATATGAGGATGTTCACCGAAATGAGTGAGAAAGATTGCTCAACCTATGATAGCATCACTTTTGGAGACAATCGCAAAGGAAAGGTTAAAGGTTTGGGTAAAATTGCTATTTCAAATGACCATTCCATTTCAAATGTACTCTTAGTTGAATCTCTTAACTTTAATTTGCTATCCGTAGCTCAACTATGTGATTTGGGTTTTAGTTGCAACTTTACCGTTGATGATGTTCTCATCTCAAGTGTTGATGGTAGCAATATAATATTTAAAGGTTTTAGACATGAAAATCTTTATCTTGTTGATTTTTTATTTAATGAGGCAAAGCTTACAACTTGTCTATTCTCTAAGGTTTCACTAGGTTGGCTATGGCATAGAAGACTTGATCATGTCGGTATGAGACAATTGAATCAATTATCCAAGCATGATTTAGTTCGAGGGTTGAAGGATGTGAAATTTGAAAAGAACAAATTGTGTAGTTCATGTCAAGCCGGGAAGCAAGTGGCAAATACTCATCCCTACAAGAGTCAAATGTCTACTCATAAACCATTGGAATTACTTCACATGGATCTTTTTGGACTAACATCTTTTATGAGTATTAGTGGTAATTCCTATTGTCTTGTAATTGTGGATAATTATTCTAAATTTACTTGGATCTATTTTCTTTGAGATAAATCAAATGTATTTGAAACATTTAAGTCATTTGCTATATTGGCCCAAAATCAATTTGATTTTGACATCAAGAAAGTTAGAAGTGATAATGGGTCAGAATTCAAAAATGCTAGAATTGATGAATACCGTGATGACAAAGGTATTAGACATGAATTCTCTTCTAAATATACATGGCAAGGACAAAGATTGTAAATTCCTAATGAAGAAAATGGTGTCACCCAAACCTCAAAATATGTACATGCTTGTGGTGCAATACCCCTAGAACTTGACATTTCCATAATAGATGCCAAAGCCTATAAGTGCTTGTGGTTCCTTTGTATTCTTATAAGGTATTGTAATCATTAGGGTTTGGATTACACAGATTGTACAATAAAGGTTAGCAGTGTGAAATATTCACAAATTTTAGTATCACTATTGAAAAAACAAAACAATTGCTTAACAAGAGAGAACTAAGATAAAGCTTTGCTTACTTTCGCCTGGATAATCAATGTATTCCAAGTAACACTCCAGGTATCCAAGCCTGACACGCATATTATGTATCTGAAAAATAGCTGAACTTAGTTAACCCCCTTGCTCTACTTTTGTCCATCTAATATGACTACACATCTACAGTTCATGAGATGCACAATGAATAAAACAATGAGGAAAAAGTTTGTTTCATTTTGTAGATGTTCATGCATCTTTCCATAAACTTAGTCAATGTTAGAGGTTTATGACAAAACTAAAACTATTTACATTCCCTAACCTGAGGGAGTACTAACTAGGGACGATATGAATTTCAGACAAGAGTTAATTGAATATCAACAGTTTTAAATTAGTAATTCACTGCCCCCCACATATTAAAAACAAATGCAGGAAACGCTTAATTATAACATAGTAACTGAACAGAGAAGGGGGATAAGTGAGGCTTGACCTTACAGCGAAACCATGCACCTCTGTAACCGCTCACCAAGGATTTGGACTCCGCGAGGTCCCCAACCTTATATGGAAGAATCAGATCCATCTCGAGCTACCTACCAATCTACAGGCATCAACAGCAGAAATCTAGTAAGCAGAATATGAGGAACCTAACACCAGAGGTCCAAGTAACAACACAACGATAGCCATAGCAATCCAGGTTTAACTAAAGTCAGCGGCTTTCTATTTTTTTCCTTCGATATGGGAGGCTATGGATGAAAAAAAAAGTAATTTGACACCACACAATAATCAGCCTAAAGGCAAATGCTTTCCACCGAAAGGCGAAATGGAGGCAGCGGGCAGGGGCGTACCAGGAGGGGCAGCGTTCGACCAGCCTTGATGCGGAACCGCAGCCAATCGCCGCCAGCAACCCCGAAAACGGTTGCCGGCTCGGCGCCTCGTCCCTTCCCTCGCCGGCGGAGGCAAGCGGCAGAGCTGTGCATGAAGGGAGGGTTTTATAGGATTTTGGATTCCCATTCTCTGAGAAGCGTACGAATAATAATGATTTAATTTATTGCGGTAATAATAACTACGTGCGCCAGGCCAGGAATGAGAAAGAGAAGCGGCGCGGCCCACCTATTGTCCAACTCTATCATAGGGCCCATTTACGGCTCCAGACCAACTTCACGTGCAGTAAAAAGTCCACTCACACAAAACTTAGCTAAATAGTTCAGACACAAAATCTAGCTAGATTCATTTTTTGGTGAAAATTTTTAAAGAACGCTTTAATGACTTAGGCTCTTTTTCAATCTCGTGAGATCAACTTTAGCAGCTTTTTTAGCTACTTTTAGCCATTTATAATCTAAACAGGAGAGCTAATGGTGGTAATTGAAGCTAAATTTTAGCACTTCAAATAATATAGCTAAAGTTTAGCAGGAAGCTAAAGTTTATCCCGTGAGATTGAAGCGGTTAGAAAAATACCAAAAACATTCTAAAAGAATTTATTATTTATTTATTTTCTTTCATCATCTTTTCTTCTCCTCCGTGAACACTCGCATGCTCCCTCCTCCGGTTGCCCGTGCCTCGTGTCGAACGGCCATGCTTCGGTCACCCCTGCCCTACCCGCACCCTCATCATGGTCAGCCAGAAGCGGCGATTTAGACCATGTCCAGTAATTTATTTATAGTTTATCTAAAATACTGCTTTTCACTGTTCTACATTGTATATTGTATTGTTCGCATAATAAAATTTAAATATGAATATAGAGATAAATAAACTATTGAAGATAGTCTTACGCCTAGCCCCACACGTCTAGCCATGTGCCTTGGTCGTGCCCAGCTGCTCGCTATAGCCATGTCTGACCATATCTGAACGCACCTAGCTGCATTAGGACCATGTCGTTAGTTGTTAGGGCTGAACAAAATACTTGTGGCTCGTCGGTTCGCTCGATTCATGGCTGGCTCGGCTGGACTCGAATCGGCTCGTTTGAATTTTTTCGCGAGCTGAGCTAATATCCTAGCTCGATTTATTAATGAGTCAGCTCGGTTTGTTAATTAGTCAGTTCGCGAGCTCAACGAGCTATCATATTTCAGCAAAACGAAACTATATGTTACGTGTGAATTAGTGAATATGTTATATGTATGTATAGTGTCTATGGCCTATGAGTTAAACTTGATAATTGATGAATTGTTAAATTGGCCTGTGCGACTATGACTATGAGTTGAACTGATGAACATGTACGTAAATTATGAATTTATGATAAACTGGTGAGTGGGGAGTTGTGTTAATTTGGTGTTGTATTGATGTGGTCTATGAAACTATGAGTATAATTACTATTTTCTATTGTTAAATTGGTGTAGAATTAACTAGAAATTGATTGTTATATACATATTTTTTTGTGGCCCGCGAGCTAAACGAGTCAGCTCGAGCTCGTAAACGAACCGAGCCGAGCTGACTCTATGGCTCATTCGCTTAATAAGTCAGCTCGAACTCGGTCGAGCTGAGCAAAGCTGGCTCGATATCTAGCCTTATTAGTCGGCTTCCTATGCTCAATCTGCTATAAAGGAGGAAGTAACAGGAAAGAACATAACATTGACGGGTGGAAACTATCCAAGGGAAAACAAGCAATCCTTAAATAAATTATCCTTGTGTGGATTTGGATCGGACGTGTAAACCAAACCTTAGTAACTGGGAACTGAGAATTTGGCCATGTTCCTCGTTCCGAGAATGTTCGTTTCGTTTCGAGAATGTGGGAACAATCTCGTTCCAGTAATGTTAAATCCTAGTTTTAGTAGCGTACCGCGTACCATGTTTTCGTTCCTCGATCTCATCGATCTGCGAACCTGGTTACTAAGAACCAAACGATCATGGTATATCTCAGATTCATATTCAGGCCTCCTTTGTAATGCAGGAATTTCACATGAATCGTACAAAAATTTTGTAGGAATCAGTTCATTTTCATAGAAAAAAACGTAGGAAATAGAAAAAAAATCCCTCCATTTCAAAGGAGGCCTCACTAGTTGAGCTACTCCATGGTGAATATTACGGATCTAGATTCAAATTTTCATTGATGGTACTGTCCTAAACTAGACCTCATAGATAACTTACAATGGTGATTTAGGGGCCGTTTGAGCACGCTGGTCCCAGATTCCGCGGAGTGCGAGGTTCGTTGCCAAAAAAATATCAATCATTCAGGTGGGGAGCGGACAGTTACACTTTTTTTTGTCTACACTGGGAGTTGAAAGCTAAAAAACTACTCCACCATGCTCCCTGTTATATTATGATGGGGAGCGAGAGAGAATCAATTCTCATCAGCTCCAAACCCTACTCCCTCCTAGGAATCCACTAGAATCACTCCTTCGGAGAATCAAGGAGCAGAGTTGAAGAACCAGGGAGCAGAGCTCTCCTAGACAGGGCCTTATACTATGTTTGATGTAATGGTTAGAGCATCTTGTAACTACTTGTCCTATGGCCAGTCGTCCTTACAACTAACTCACACTTAGAATCTAGAAAACAAAATTTTGATTACAAACTCTACTTTGCAATATTCTCAGGCTTAAAATAGCGGTCAAAGATGTATTTCCAACGGTAATGATAGTTGAGATGATGGATTATCTAAGAAAAAATCACCACGCATGATAAAGATTACATCTCATATGCATGTTTTTGTGAATCGATGCCTCTGTTTTTCAAGTGTGGATAGATTGGGAGTTAGAATATGGAGTTGTTAGGAGCGATATTACCAAACTATTAGAGATGTCTTAAAGAAACTCCAAGAGTCTCTTTATATTATTTTATATTGATAGGAATATAGATTAAAGTGAAAATTTTCAAATAGGTCTACAAATATTTCCATCTTCTTTTTATTGTTTCTTGTTCACGAAAAATAAAGAGTTGAGATAGCTCTTCAAAGTGTCAAACAAGATATAAAAAGTTATTATAGAGTGGATAGTTATATATAGAGCTTGAAAATGTATTTAGATACTAGGTATGTTTTAGTGGATTGAATGATAACATGATTTAGTGGCTAACAAATTTCATGGGAACTACAGATGTTTAGTCCCAAGTTTACTTGATAGAGTTTAGGCTCATATTATGAAGAAAATGATATAAGTGACAAATGAGTCCAAAATAAGTAAAATAGAATGCATAAATGACAAACATGTGAAATAAATGTTGAAAGAGGCTTCACTTGTTGGATATCTATTGGTCTCTCATGAGAAGCTTAGACATGTTATGCAATATGGACTTTGGTTTTATGAATTAATGAATGGATAAGCATATGTGTTGAATAAAGATGAGACATAAGTGATTTTTTCTTATGGAATGGTCTTACTCAAAAAGATTGTAACTCAAACCAAGAATGTTGAAAATGGTTTCCATGGTAATGGATAGTTTTCGAATCTTAAAATGATCTAAAGAAGGAAACTCAGAAACAATTTAGTTCAAATAGAAGACAACAATATATACAAAATGGATTAAAATGTATGCTCATTGTTGGTTTAATTCATTATATGGCTTGAAAGGTGAATATAGTAAGAAAAAGAGCTTAGAGGGGCTAAGCAAAGGTGAAGGGAAAGCAACAACTTGGACGCCAATGGATCACGACTAAGGTAAAGAAGAGAGGACTTGCATTGAATATTACATGAGTAAAGCTATGAGAGGTCATATAGTGAGGATGATCAAATCATTGTGGATTAGATAACAAAGTGACTTGAAATTGTTCTTGAATTTTTATACAGTGAATTAGCTCAAGACAGATATATGCTCAATTTGTTTAACTAGTGTAGAAGCGCTCCAAGTATGCATGATCAAATATTGGTAATAATTTGTCGAGTGAGGATCAACATGAAGTGGTTTGTAACTATCTTTTATTCTTGAGTATAGGCATGACACACTGTCAAATCAAATGCATCACTAAACTAGTGATAAGTTAAAGTGCTCAAGCAAACTTTAGTGAGAAAACTTTCCAAGGGCCAACTAGAGATACGTTTGAGGTTGTGCAAAACTAGTCTACTCGGGTTAGAAAACTAGCTTTGGCATAGTAATGACTTGTTTTTAAAAGCTAACCTATCTAGGTTTATATACCAACTTAGCTAGTTTTGTCATTACTATCTAAGTTATCTAGGTTTCGTGAAGTTCAGATTCCCATTTGTAAAAGCTAACCTATCTAGGTTTGTAACTATCTAAGTTGGCATAGTAATAACTTGTTTTTAAAAGCTAACCTATCTAGGTTTGTTTCGTGAAGTTCAGATTCCCATTTGGATTATCATCTCTACCCCCCAATAGCTAGATTTTAAGAGAAACCTTTAAATATTTCTCCCTCTCCCCTTGGGCTGGTTGCTAAAGCCTTCCACTGTTGATACATGACCAAGAGCCACATATTCTCTCCCAACCTCCTTTGTGAGTTAAAGGAGATCGCAGGGTGAAATCCTTAGTTAGGGTTGATAGCCTTGTTGTTTGAGTAGACTTGGTAGAATGAGAGAGCTTATGTGATTTTACATGGGATGTCAAAGCCTTGAACACATAACTTGAGCAATTCCAAATTTAGTTGAAGCATTTATTACTCTTGCGGTGAAACCTACTAGGTGATTATGAATTGCCAATGAGCACCCATATCTGTGGTGTGGGATAGTATGGGAAGTGGTTGAAAACAACCAAGCTAGAGTGTATCCCAAAGTAGTCAATCATGGCTTCCAAACAGAGATGATAATCCAAATGGGAATCTGAACTTCACGAAACAAACCTCAACATCACATCTTTGGCTTGCCTCACTTTTGTATTCATATTGCATATCATGTGCTTTCGCTTATGTCTACTTGGTTGTTTGTTTTTGTGGTTGTAGGTACCATGTGAACTATCAAGGAAGTCATTTAGAAGTTAGACACCAAGCTTGGTTTGACATGGAAGAAGTATGGGGGATCTACCCTTACTATAGGCTTTCAGTGAAAATGGGCGAGGTCAATATAGGAATCTGACTAGGTTGGGTTTGCCTCTCATGCTAGTCTGATCGTAAAAAAAATCTAAGTTGGCTTGTAATACTAGCTAGGTTGGCTTTAGCAAAAGCATATAATTTAACTATTTTGAGTGCTAATTTGTTTGATTAATTTTTGTAGAGCCAATTCAAACCCTATCTTGACAATGAGTCATTCTTATCGGAACAAATTTTTTTAGAATAGCCGCCCAAATGGGAATTTAGAGAGGTTAAAATATATCATTGGATATACTCTTACGATGTGAATTTAGAGAGTGATGTTAAAAGAGATAGTTGGATATACTCTTAGGCTAACTCTAGTGGCAGCCTATAAAGGGTCATGTACCTTATATTTAGAGAAGATTTCCTCTTCTATAGCCTCCAACGATGTCCTCCAAAAACACTATAAATATAGAGAACACTCCTTCATCCTCTATATAGAGACTCTCTCCTCTCTCCTATATCATTTTTATACTTTAGATATTAGTTTTAAAAAATAAAATATGTACAAGATAATGCACCCATAATATGAGTCATTGATGCATAGAGGACAAGATATAGATGACATTGTTAGGAGAAAACCTTTAGGAGAAATTTCTAAAGTACATATATAGAAAAGGGATATATAGCATACCGTTGAAGATAGCCTTATGTTCTATAATAGCTACAACTTAGACTAATAGAAAAATAAAGTATTACCCGCTTCACGTGTCAAATGTGAAGCACTAGGAGTTGACACCTAAGAAAGTTTGATGACATGGCAAATAATTAAAGAAGAGATGGATGAAGTGAGTTTCATATTCACCTAGATGGAATCCTTGTGTATTGCTTTCATGTCTAAATGTGTCATGAAATTAGACACAATGAGTATGGTGTTATAAAATGTTTGTTTCAACCATGGATGAAATGCTATTGACATACTTGGAAATGACAAAACAAAGATATCCATTGAGATTAGACTTATACACTATGGCCAATGGTAATTACTACACCTTTAAAGTGAGAGAGTTTCTTCGTGTGTCGTCTCTTCTCCTCCCCTCTCACGCTGCGAATTGGGAGAAAAACAAAAAATAAGTGTGTAGGCCGGGGTTCCAACTGTAGACCTCTCCTTCCCAAGAAACATGTCTAATCACTCGAGCTCATATCTATTTGTGCTTTATAGCTCATATCTATTTGTGTTATATAAAGGATATATATTTTAAATATTGTGAATATAGAAACATTTAATTCGTATCAGTTTTCACTACTTCTACAGTGTTTTTGTCTTTATGGATTACAGCCGCAGCAGTCTAAACAACCGACTTTAATCCGAAGCGAACAACCCTGGACCATGGCCCGATGCGTGAATTATAAACTTAATTTGATTCAGTCTAAATTTGATTCAGCTCATATAACGTATAGTTTTAGTTTAGTTTGTCTAAAAAAATTTCTCCGCTTTATCCCCGTGTAGATTTGTCCCATGACGTGACAAGATTCTAGATCCACTCGTGTGTCCGTAATAAAAGTGTCAAGAAAGTGAATAAAAAACATCAAGAATCAGCATTCATTCAACCATTAAAAAGAAGAAGAACAAGAGGTGAAGCATAGATTGGGGACGCGCTATGCATGAAAGTCGAGATGCTAGAGAAGGAAGATGAGATGGAAGAAACGGAGGGAAGACGGTCGCATACCTCTCTCTCTCTCTCTTGGCGAGACACGATTGGATCTGAGCCCACGGCGGCGGCGGAGGTGAATGAAATAAATAGGGGAGGAGAACGGGCACGCGTGAGCCACGCTCCTGAAAAAACTGATTTCAGATCTGTTCCTGCGGAGCCCAGGCCATTAGCTAGTATCGTTCTGTATTTTTTGTTCTTTCCTAGCTTAGCGTCATAGTTTTGTTGCGTTTAGCCTGAACTGAATGCACTAGCTACTAGCTAGGACTAGGAGGCATCACATCATCACAACGGGACAACATCGGTGATTCTCGTGCTGCCAAGGTTTGGACTTCTTTTGTTTTATTATCTTGAAGCCTTTGAATCCATTAGTTGAGCCAGAACTTCATGTACACATACTATTTGAGTTGATCACATTGGATTTTCTTCGTTACATTGCACTTGAAAAATGATATCCTATAGAAGATTTGATTATGAAAATGTAATGAGAATTTTATTCGAGAGAGATACTACTAGAGGGATGATGCATTGCAGTAACACTTGAGGATAGTCATATATCATCTATTTTATAATTATTTTTTTGATATTGCAAGCGACCATAAGAACGCATATACTCCCACACTCTGTTAACCACCAAAAGTGGTGGACGGTGCGGTCCTATGGTCCGGACGGTCCGCGCCTCCACGATAAGATTAACTCGGACGATTATTCTTATCTCATGTGTGGTTATCCATCTAATTATGTAGGATTTGTTAGTCATTGCCTAGGAACGGGTCCAGAACCCCTATATATATGAAGTGGTACGATCGATTGAGAACCCCCGAACATATTCCAATCGAACCAATTACTTTTTGTCATTTCCTTATCATTCCTGCCCTATGAGTAGATGTAGCATAATCTAGTTATAGTTTTCCACATGTCCACCCTCACCTCTATTCGACTCTACGTTGTCTAGATCCGTCTAGGGTGGCCTGGCGATCCCAAGACGACCCCAGGATCTTACCCTGACGAGGTCCCCTCGGTAGGGCAAGATCTATTTCATCTTAGTCTCCACCACTTCCATCTTCTTTATTACGTCATCTAGGAACACTTCAGATGACTTGTCGACCTGGAGCACCCTAAGATCTCTTTCCTAGGGGGCAAGATATAAGTTCCGGCGAGGAGGAACACGATCCTGCGCCATCACGGATAGTCCTGTCCCAGGTGTGGACCGTCCGGAAGCGTGCAGGAAAGGCGTCGCTCCTGTGCCCAGGTCGCGGACCGTCTGGCCCAAAGCCACGAACCGTCCGCGCCGCCGCATAGGGCACCACCAGACGATTCATCTCCCAGTGTTTGGCGCCCTGATCGACGTCAACACACTTTTTGGCGACTCTGCTAGGGAACCATTTCCCTAAAAGATTTCATACAACATCGCACTGTAAGTAACGCCATGACATCCGACGTTGTTCAATTTCCTAAAATTTCTTTATATCAGATTAAAAGTGTGTACGAATATATAGAGGAATTGAGGTGTAAGTTAGAAAAAATGTGCACGTCTAATTGTTTTGTCACGAGAATTGGGCACCGAAATAACTGCGCTAAACACATTGGCAACAAATGAGTTTTCTCAGTTCCAGCCAGATTATGGTATGTCGACAAACTCGTATTTGGGGCAACCGCCGACGTCATCTTCGCTATGCGATGGATTGGCTCTGAGCATGGCCGAACAGTCCGAGCACGATCTCAGACCGTCCAGGCCTCCATCGGACCATCCGACAGCTTACCCCGGACAGTCTGAAGTCACGCAAAGCCCACCAAAAGGCTTGACCGACATGATTGGACATTCTGGCAATAATACCGGACCGTTCGATCCCTTTGTAGACCGTCCGACCACACAAGTCGGACCGTCCGGAGCACCAGAAGCCACTTGTGATCGGCCTAGTACAGAAGGCCGGCATAAAGATAGCCGGACACCTAAGCTCCAGGAGCCAAAAAGGTTACATGTCGTTGAGTTTGTTTGGCCTGGTAAGGTCAAATATTTTGCTCGCTTTCACCCGCGCTTGGCACAAAAGGGGAAAGTTAAGTTAACCTTTAATGTTGCTAAGTGTGATAAAATATTTGATAAGTTACTTAAGCATGGTAATATTAAATTATCACATATAATTCCTCAGGTTGAAGAATTAAAAGGGTATGTGTATTTTAAATGGCATAGCTCATTTCTTCATAACACCAATGATTGTGTTGTCTTCCATCGACAAATATAATCGGCTATAAACCAAGGCCAGTTGAGATTTCAAGAGGTGGAGATTAACAGGCCACCTGTCCCTATCGCCATATTAGAGCCGACGAACAAAAAAGTCTTAGTTTATCCATGTGTGGCCGATAAAAGCAAAGATAAAAATATCATCATTGGTGATCTTCGCATGCCAAATATGTCACGCGAAATGTTTACTCAGAAGGCTCTGGACAAAAGAAAGATCAGAGGCGTCGGGGGCAAGCACGATCGGACAACCGATCATGGTCACCTGTCCTATGTATGTCACTATGGAGGTTGAACGGTTCACAAACGATCAGAAGCAGCAACGACCGTAGACTATCAGACCATAACGTCCTAAAATAGGTACTAGGAAGCAAAGCACTTCCAAGACATCTGGCCGGCTCCAAAGAGTCGGCTCTACTTTTGATCAGCTACTTGCTAAATATATGAAGAATAAGGCTGTTCCACACAACTAACCAATAAAACAAACAAAGTCAAAAAGATGATCTGTACGAAAGGAAAGGCCGACTAAACTAGCCCAAAAGGTAGCACAACCAAGATCGCCTGGTCATCCTCCTCCAGGGTGTCATGGTGCTTTCTAGTCTATTCATCGCCGATGTGTTGTCCGACTCATGTGTGCGGTGGTACAACGATAAATCCGTATTACTGGCCCAAGCCGTTTACTTATTCGAGTTGGGAGCCACCAATTTTTTTGCCTATTGACATGTTGATTAGACAGACATGGCCAAACAGGATGCAATCCAAAATGACCTCTGTGCATCAAAGTTCTATCAAATATTTATATTATCTAATCACAAGAGTCGATGACTTGCATCGAGCTGAGTACTTACTTCGTGAAAGGGAAATGGACTTAATCATTTCCTATAATTGATTTTGGTGGTTGACGTCCATCACAAACCACGTGGACTAATTGAAAGGGAAATTGGGTTTACCATTTCCGACAATTAATTTTGATGGCTGGTGATCAACACAAACACTTGGACTAACTAGTTTGTCTAGAATTCATCTATTACAGGTGCATAAGGTTCAACACAAACCATGAAAGAAATCAAGTTAGGGACACATTTTAAATGGAGCAAAGGACTTAGAGTGTGCTGTTTTTTGGCGCACCGGACTGTCCGGTGTGCCACCGGACAGTGTCCGGTGCACCATGACCGTATAACTCCAAACCAGTCACTCTCAGGAATTCCAGGGCAGCCTTCACTATAATTCACCAGACTGTCCGGTGATCCAGCCGAGCAACGGCTAACTGCGCTAATGGTCGACTACAAAAGGCGCTCTGCGGTGAACAGTGCATATGCAGAAGTCAGAGCGCAGAAGTCAGAGGGCACCAGACTGTTCGGTGTGGCACCAGACTGTCCAGTGCAGCAAGACGACAAAGGCTCAAACGGTCGACCAGCTCCGAGCCCTAACGGTTGCGCTGACGTGAAGCGCACCGAATAGTGCACAGTGACTGTCCGGTGGCGCACCGGACTGTCCGGTGTGCCCATCGTCAGCAGAAATTAGCCAACGGCTAGAAGTGGTTGGGAGGCTATAAATACCCCCCAACCACCTCATTCACTCCCATCCAAGCCTTCTAAAATCTTCGTTCATTGCAAGAGCAAAAGCCCAACACTCCAAGACACAATCAAAGCAATCAATCCACTCAAAGCCCCAAAATCAACTCTAGTGCATTAGGGCTTGTGAGAGGATCACTTGTGTTCTTTTGTTACTCTTGTCGCTTGGATTGGCCTTTTCTTTTTCCCTTCTTATTCTCAAGAGACTTGTAATCGAAGCAAGAGACACCTAAGTGTGTGGTGGTCCTTGCGGGGTCTAAGTGACCCATGAGATTAAGGAAAAGACTCACTCGGTCTAAGTGACCGTTTGAGAGAGGGAAAGGGTTGAAATAGACCTGGTCTTTGTGACCTCCTCAACGGGGACTAGGTTCTTTGGAACCGAACCTCGGTAAAACAAATCATCGTGTTCACTCGCTTTGATTCTCGTTTGATTTGTTTTTCCCTCTCTAATCTTTCCTTGATAGTATTGATTTGAGTTGGCTCCCACACGTCATCCGCATTCTTTGAGCAACTCTTAGCAAGAGAAACATTCTTTTGACTTGAATTTAATTCTAACGCTAACTCCGGCCTTAGTGTGTGTTTAAAGTTTATAAATTTTAGGTTTCGCCTATTTACCCCCCTATAGGCGACTTTCAATTGGTATCAAAGCCAGTGCTTCATTAAGAGCCTAACCAACTTGAAGTGATGTCTAGAGATCACGCCAAGAGGGAGATCATGACCAGCGAAAAGCCCGCAGGCTTGGGGAGGACTCTCTCAAGGGAGTCCGGCAACAAGTATAAAGAGGAATCCTCTTCCTCCATCAAGTCACATCGGAGAGGTGACAAGAAGAAGAAGATGATGAAGAAAGTGGTCTACTACGAGACCAACTCGTCGTCACCCTCCACGTCCGGCACCGAGTCGTCAACTACTTCTAAGTGCCATAAGCGCAAGAAGTATAGTAAGGTGCCCCTATGCTATCCCCGTATTTCAAAGCGCGCTCCATTACTTTCCGTACCCTTAGGTAAACCACCATATTTTGATGGTGAGAATTATTGTATGTGGTGTGATAAAATGAGGCATCATCTAACCTCACTCCACGAAAGTATTTGGGACATTGTTGAGTTTGGAGCGCAGGCACCAAAGGTGGGGGACGAGGACTACGAGTCGGACGAGGCCGCACAAATTAGGCACTTCAACTCCCAAGCAACTTCTATACTCATCGCCTCCTTGTATCGAGAGGAGTATAATAAGGTGCAAGGGTTAAAGAACGCCAAAGAAATTTGGAACATCCTCAAAACCGCGCACGAAGGGGACGAGGTGACAAAGATCACCAAGCGAGAGACGATCGAGGGCAAGCTCGGTCGATTCGTCCTCAACAAAGGAGAAGAGCCACAAGCAATGTACAACCGGCTCAAGACCATGGTGAACCAAGTGCGCAACCTCGGAAGCACAAAATGGGATGACCATGAAATGGTCAAGGTTATTCTTAGATCCCTCGTATTTCGTAAGCCTACTCAAGTTCAATTAATACTTGGGATCCTAGATATAAACAGATGTCTCCCGAGGAAGTTATTGGCAAGTTTGTGAGCTTTAAACTTATGATCAAAGACTCCAAACACATTGTCAACTTAGAGCAAGGCGCCACCTCTACACCCGAGGCGCAACCCGTCACATTCAAAGCGATGGAAGAAAAGAAGGAGTAGTCTACATCAAGTAGACTTCCAATCGACGCTTCCAAGCTCAACAATGAGGAGACGGCGCTCATCATCAAGAGCTTCCGCCAAATCCTCAAGCAAAGGAGGGGGAAGGATTACAAACCCCGCTCTAAGAGGGTGTGCTACCAGTGTGGTAAGTCCGGTCACTTCATAGCTAAATGTCTAATTTCTAGTGAAAGTGACAGGGACGAAGACAAGAAGGAGAAGAAGGAGAAGAAGAGATACTACAAGAAGAAAGGCGACGATGCACACGTGTGCTGGGAATGGGACTCTTACAAGAGCTCCACCGACTCCTCCTCCGACGAGGATGCCGCCAACATCACCGTCAACAAGGGCCTCCTCTTCCCTAATGTCGGCCACAAGTGTCTCATGGCTAAGGACGGCAAGAAGAAGAAGGTACACTCGAGAGCTAACCCCAAATATACTACATCTAGTGATGAGGGTAGATCTAGTGATAATGAGGATGATTTACTTTCTCTCTTTACCAACCTTAGCATAAAACAAAAAGAAAAAATTGAATGAATTATTTGAGACCATTAACGAGAAGGATGATCTCTTGGAATGCCAAGAGTACTTACTCGTTAAAGAAAATAAAAAAATTGTTAAGTTGAAAAATGCTTATGCTCAGGAAGTAGAAAAATGTGAAAACTTATCTAAGGAGCTTAGCATTTATCATGATTCAATTTCAAGTCTTAGAACTGAGAATACTAGTTTAGTTTCTAAGATTGAAAAATTGAATGTTTGCAATGATTCATTTTCCTGTCTTAGAGATGAGAATATTAGATTAAATGCTAAGATAGAAGAATTGAATGCCTACAAACCATCTACATCTACTGTTGATCATGTTACTATTTGCACTAGATGTAGAGATGTTAATATTGAAGCTATGGGTGATCAACTTGCCATGATTAAACAACAAAATGATCACATAGCTAAATTAACTGCTAAAATTACTGAGCATGAGTTAGAAAATGAAAAAATTTAAATTTGCTAGAAGCATGCTCTATAATGGGAGACGCCTTGGCATTAAGGATGGTATTAGCTTCCAACAGGGGAATCAAAACAACACCAAGCTTAATGCCCCTAAAAAAATATCTAACTTTGTTAAGGGTAAGGCTCCCATGGTTTAGGATAGTGAGGGTTACATTTTATATCCTGCAAACTATCCCGAACACAAAATTAGGAAGATTCATGCTAGGAAACCTCACATTGTTTCTCATCATGCATTCATGTATAAAATGAGGCTTCTAGCTCTAGGCATAACACTCAAATTAAAATGCCTAAAAAGAAAATTCCTAATGCATCAAATGAGCATAACATTTATTTTAAGACCTTTGATGCTTCTTATGTTTTAACTAACAAATCAGGCAAAATAGTTGCCAAATATGTTGGGGGCAAACACAAGAGCCCAAAGTCTTGTATTTGGGTACCCAAGGTGCTTGTTTCTAATGTGAATGAACCTAAGACCGTTTGGGTACCTAAGAACAATGCCTAAATTTGTTTTGTAGGTTTATGCATCCGGTGGATCAAGTTGGATAATCGATAGCGGGTGCACAAACCACATGACAGGGGAGAAAAGGATGTTCTCATCATATGAGAAAAACGAAGATCTCCAAAGAGCTATCACATTCGGGGATGGAAATCAAGGTTTGGAAAAAGGTTTGGGTAAAATAGCTATACCCCCTGACCATTCTATTTCCAATGTTTTTCTTGTAGATTCTTTAGACTACAATTTGCTTTCTGTCTCTCAATTATGCAAAATGGACTACAACTGTCTTTTTACTGATGTAGGTGTTACTGTCTTTATAAGAAGTGATGATTCAATAGCATTTAAGGGAGTGTTAGATGGTCAGCTATATTTAGTTGATTTCAATGATAATCAAACTGAACTAGACACTTGCTTAATTGCTAAGACTAACATGGGCTGGCTCTGGCATCGCCGACTTGCTCATGTTGGGATGAAGAATCTTTATAAGCTTCTAAAGGGAGAGCACATTTGTCGGGGACCATAATTAGGGGTACCCCCAATACTCCTAATCTCAGCTGGTAACCCCCATCAGCACAAAGCTGCAAAGGCCTGATGGGTGCGATTAAGCCAAGGCTCGATCCGCTCAAGGGACACGACCTCGCCTCACCCGAGCCCAGCCTCGGGCAAGGGCAGCCGACCCCGGAAGATTCACGTCTCGCCCGAGGACCCCCTCAAGCGACGAACACACCTTCGGCTCACCCGAGACCCAGTCTTCGCCAAGAAGCAACCTTGGCCAGATCGCCACACCAACCGACCAAATCGCAGGAGCATTTAATGCGAGGATGGCCTGACACCTTATCCTGTCACGCGCCCTTCAGTCGACAGAGCCAAAAGTGACCGCAGTCACTTCGCCGCTCCACTAACCGGCCTGACAAGAAGACAGCGCCGCCTGCGTCGCTCCGACTGCTGTGCCACTCGACAGAGTGAGGCTAACAGCAGCCAAGTCCGGCCTCGGGCGCCATAGGAAACTCCACCTCGCCCGACCCCAGGGCTCGGACTCGGGCTCGGCCCCGGAAGACGACGAACTCCGCCTCACCCGACCCCAGGGCTCGGACTCGGGCTCGGCCCCGGAAGACGACGAACTCCGCCTCACCCGACCCCAGGGCTCGGACTCAGGCTCGGCCCCGGAAGATGACGAACTCCACCTCGCCCGACCCCAGGGCTCGGACTCGGGCTCGGCCCCGGAAGACGACGAACTCCGCCTCGCCCGACCCCAGGGCTCGGACTCGGGCTCGGCCCCGGAAGACGACGAACTCCGCCTCACCCGACCCAGGGCTCGGACTCGGGCTCGGCCCCGGAAGACGACGAACTCCGCCTCGCTCGACCCCAGGGCTTGGACTCGGGCTCGGCCCCGGAAGACGACGAACTCCACCTCGCCCGACCCAGGGCTCGGACACGACCTCGACCTCGGAAGACCGACTCGACCCCGACCTCGGAGGAGCCTCCGCCTCGCCCGACCCAGGGCTCGGACCGACCACGTCACAGGGGAGGCCATCATTACCCTATCCCTAGCTAGCTCAGGCTACGGGTAACAGGACCAGCGTCCCATCTGGCTCGCCCCGGTAAACAGATAATGATGGCGCCCCGCGTGCTCCATGACGACGGCGGCTCTCAGCCCCTTACGGAAGCAAAGAGACGTCAGCAAGGACTCGATAGCCCCGACAGCTGTCCTTCCGCAAGGCTCCAACGCTCCTCCGATGGCCATGACATCACATGAACAGGGTGCCAAAACCTCTCTGGCTGCCACGACAGCATGTACTTAGGGCACTAGCTCCTCTCTGCTAGACACGATAGCGCACTACTACACCTCCTATTGTACACCTGGACCCTCTCCTTACGCCTATAAAAGGAAGGTCCAGGGCTCTCTTACGAGAAGGTTGGCCGCGCGAGAGGACGGGACAGTGCGTAGGGTCCCTCGCTCTCCCACGCGGATGCTTGTAACCCCCTACTGCAAGCGCACCCGACCTGGGCGCAGGGCAACACGGAGGCCGCGGGTTTCCCCTTTGTCTCCCTCTCTTCTACCCCCTTCGTGCTCCGTCTCGCGCCGACCCATCTAGGCTAGGACATGCGGCAACAATTTACTCGTCGGTCCAGGGACCCCCTAGGGTCGAAACACCGACAGTTGGCGCGCCAGGTAGGGGCCTGCTGCGTGTTGACGAACAGCTTCCCGTCAAGCTCCAGATGGGTAGTCTCCAGCAACCTTTCCAACCCGGGACGGTGCTCCGTTTCGGGAGTCTTGAGTTCATGTCCCTCGATGGCAGCTACAACATGATACTCCTTCCTCCGCCGCGCGATGGCGATAATGGCGGCCGACAACCTGCCCGCCGGCGGCGGGATCGACGACGTCTTCCCCACGAGGCGGAAGAACGACGTCCGAGTTTGTCCCGTCACCTCCCCCGCCGGAGGAGGAGGCAGGGCAACCGTGGCCAAGCAGGAGGCGGCACCTCGTCGGTTGTCGAGCGAGTCGACGGCGTCGGCGCCCCGACGGGGGACACATTGGGCGTCGACCTCGCGTCTGAGACGAAGACGAGCGCCGTTTCCCCGCAACATGCCAACTCCAAGCGGACGGACGACGCCAGCATGCTCGCGAAGGACTTGCTGGGCGTCACCCTCGTACCTGAGACGACGGTGCAGTCCGCCCCTGACGTGACAACGTCACCACCTGTCGACCAAGAGGTACCGATCGATTCCCGTCTCATGCCTTTTGAATTCGGCCTCGACCCACCAAGCGACCCCGCTTTGGTGGAAGCCTTCATAGAGGCATGCACCAACCCTCCGGGGTATCATATGCGGTCACCCTGGGACCGGCTGACGGCCGTCTCGACCTACGGACCCTCGGGTTTCGAGGAAGATGGCGAGCCCGACTTTGGTTGGGATTTCTCTAGGCTCAGTAACCCCAGTGCCATGCGGGACTTCATGACCGCATGCGACTACTGCCTTTCCGATTGTTCCGACGGTAGCCGCAGCTTCGGCGACAGAGACTGCGGCCCAAGTCGTGAATGTTTCCACGTCGATCTAGGGGGTTCCGACGAAGGCAACCATCTTGGTATACTGGAAAACGGTGATCCCCCTAGGCCTGCGCCTCGCATTGACATCCTTCGGGAGCTAGCTGTGGTCCCAGTCCCTGCGGGGGGTCAGGACGCATAGCTCGAGCAAATCCGCGAGATGCAGGCCAGGCTCGACGAGGAGGCAGGAACACTTGAGCCGCTCCGCCGGAACATCGGGCAGGAATGGGTAGACCAAGCTCCGGCTGGAGAAGCGCGTCATCTGCCCCAGGGCATCCAGCTCCGCATCGCCGACGACATCAGGGCGAGGCCACCACCGGCTTCCAGTGGGGTCGGCCAGAACCTGGCTGCGGCAGCGATACTTCTCTGCGTGATGCCGGAACCATCAACCACCGAAGGGCGGCGAATCCGGGGAGAGCTCAAGAATCTCCTGGAGGATGCCGCGGTTCGACGGGCCGAGAGCTCTGCCTCCTGAAGGTAGGGATACCCCTCGGAGCACCGCACCGTGACTTCCCGATTCGTGCGGGAAGCCTCGGTCCACACCGGGCGCACATGCAACACAGCGCCTGCAGCCCCGAGACGCCTCGGCAACGAGCACCACCACCACAACCATCGAGCCCGCCTCGACGAGAGGGTGCACCGAGGCTACCGCCCTAGGCGTGGGGGACGCTACGACAGCGGGGAGGATCGGAGTCCCTCGCCCGAACCACCCGGCCCATAGGCTTTCAGCCGAGCCATACGACGGGCGCCGTTCCCGACCCGGTTCCGAACCCCGACTACCATCACAAAGTACTCGGGGGAGACAAGGCCGGAACTGTGGCTCGCGGACTACCGACTGGCCTGCCAACTGGGGTGACAACCTCGTCATCCGCAACCTCCCCCTGTTCCTCTCCGACTCCGCTCGGGCCTGGCTGGAGCATCTGCCTCCGGGGCAGATCTCCAACTGGGACGACCTGGTCCAAGCCTTCGCCGGTAATTTCTAGGGCACGTACGTGCGCCCTGGGAACTCCTGGGATCTCCGAAGCTGCCGCCAGCAGCCGGGAGAGTCTCTCCGTGACTACATCCGGCGATTCTCAAAGCAGCGCATCGAGCTGCCCAACGTCACCGATTCAGATGTCATCGGCGCGTTCCTCGCCGGCACCACCTGCCGCGACCTGGTGAGCAAGCTGGGTCACAAGACCCCCACCAGGGCGAGCGAGCTGATGGACATCGCCACCAAGTTCGCCTCTGGCCAGGAGGCGGTTGAGGCCATCTTTCGGAAGGACAAGCAGCCCCAGGGCCGCCAGCCGGAAGATGTTCCCGAGGCGTCCGCTCAGCGCGGCACCAAGAAGAAAGGCAAGAAGAAGTCACAAGCGAAACGCGACGCCGCCGACGCGGACCTTGTCGCCGCCGCTGAGTACAAGAACCCTCGGAAAACCTCCCGGAGGCGCCAATCTATTCGACAAGATGCTCAAGCCGTGCCCCTATCATCAGGGGCCCGTCAAGCACACCCTTGAGGAATGCGCCATGCTTCGGCGCCACTTTCACAGGGCCGGGCCACCTGCGGAGGGTGGCAGGGCCCACCACGACGACAAGAAGGAGGATCACAAGGCAGAGGAGTTCCCCGAGGTCCGCGACTGCTTCATGATCTACGGTGGGCCAGTGGTGAACGCCTCGGCTCGGCACCGCAAGCAAGAGTGTCGGGAGGTCTGCTCGGTAAAGGTGGCGACGCCAGTCTACCTAGACTGGTCCGACAAGCCCATCACCTTCGACTAGGGCGATCACCCCGACTGCGTGTCGAGCCCGGGGAAATATCCGCTCGTTGTCGACCCCGTCATCGGCAACGTCAGGCTCACCAAGGTCCTCATGGACGGAGGCAGCAGCCTCAACATCATCTACGCCGAGACCCTCGAGCTCCTGCAGATCGATCTGTCCTCGGCCTAGGCCGGTGCGGCGCCTTTTCATGGGATCATCCCCGAGAAACGCGTCCAACCCCTCGGATGACTCGATCTGCCCGTCTGCTTCGGGACTCCCTCCAACTTCAAAAGGGAAACCCTCACGTTCGAGGTGGTCGGGTTCCGAGGAACCTACCACGCAGTACTGGGGAGGCCATGCTACGCCAAGTTCATGGCCGCCCCCAACTACACCTACCTCAAGCTTAAGATGCCGGGCCCCAACGGGGTCATCACCGTCGGCCCCACGTACCGACACACGTACGAATGCGACGTAGAGTGCGTGGAGTACGCCGAGTCCCTCGCCGAATCCGAGGCCCTCATCGCCGACCTGGAGGGCCTCTCTAAGTAGGCGCTAGACGTGAAGCGCCATGCCGGCAACTTTGAGCCAGCGGAGACGGTTAAGTCCATCCCTCTCGACCCCAGCAACGACGCCTCCAAGCAGATCCGGATTGGCTTCGAGCTCGACCCCAAATAGGAAGCAGTGCTCGTCGACTTTCTCCGCGCAAATGCCGAAGTTTTCGCGTGGAGTCCCACGGACATGCCTGGCATACCGAGGGATGTCGCCGAGCACTCGCTGGATATCCGAGTTGGAGCCCGACCCGTGAAGCAACCTCTGCGCCGATTCGACGAAGAAAAGCGCAGAGCCATAGGCGAAGAGATCCACAAGCTGATGGCTGCAGGGTTCATCAAAGAGGTATTCCATCCCAAATGGCTTGCCAACCCCATGCTTGTGAGAAAAAAAGGAGGGAAATGGCGGATGTGTGTAGACTACACTGGTCTAAACAAAGCATGCCCAAAAGTTCCCTACCCTCTGCCTCGCATCGATCAAATCATGGATTCCACTGCGGGATGCGAAACCCTGTCTTTCCTCGATGCCTACTCAGGGTGTCACCAAATCAGGATGAAAGAGTCCGACCAGCTCGCGACTTCTTTCATCACATCTTTTGGCATGTACTGCTATGTTACTATGCCATTTGGTTTGAGGAATGCGGGTGCGACGTACCAAAGGTGCATGAACCACGTGTTCAGCGAACACATTGGTCGAACAGTCGAGGCTTATGTCGATGACATCGTAGCCAAGACGAGGAAAGCCTCCGACCTCCTTTTCGACCTTGAAACGACATTCCGGTGTCTCAAGGCGAAAGGCGTAAAACTCAATCCCGAGAAGTGTGTCTTCGGAGTCCCCCGAGGCATGCTCTTGGGGTTCATCGTCTCCGAGCGGGGCATCGAGGCCAACCCGGAGAAAATCGCGGCCATCACCAACATGGGGCCCATCAAGGACTTGAAAGGCGTATAGAGGGTC
Organism: Zea luxurians; assembly: GCA_029449295.1. NCBI lineage: Eukaryota > Viridiplantae > Streptophyta > Magnoliopsida > Poales > Poaceae > Zea > Zea luxurians. The sequence goes on from JAOPSE010000010.1 coordinate 49,169,783, forward strand.
ATGGGATGCCTTGCGGCTCTGAGCCGTTTCATCTCGCGCCTTGGTGAAAGAGGCCTACCTCTGTACCACCTCTTAAGAAAGACCGAGTGCTTCACTTGGACCTCCGAGGCCGAGGAAGCCCTCGGGAACCTGAAGGCGCTCCTTACGAACGTGCCCATCTTGGTGCCCCCCGCTGCCGGAGAAGCCCTCTTGATCTACGTCGCCGCTACCACTCAGGTGGTCAGCGCCGTGATCGTGGTTGAGAGACAAGAAGAAGGGCATGCATTGCCTGTCCAGAGGCCGGTTTACTTTATCAGTGAGGTACTATCCGAGACCAAGATCCGCTACCCGCAAATTCAGAAGCTGCTGTACGCGGTGATCCTGACGCGGCGGAAGTTGCGACACTACTTCGAGTCTCATCCGGCGACTGTGGTGTCATCCTTCCCCCTGGGGGAGATCATCCAGTGCCGAGAGGCCTCGGGTAGGGTTGCAAAGTGGGCGGTGGAAACCATGGGCAAGACGATCTCGTTCGCCCCTCGGAGGGCCATCAAGTCCCAAGTCCTGGCGGACTTTGTGGCGGAATGGGTCGACACCTAGCTCCCGACGCCTCCGATCCAGCCGGAACTCTGGACCATGTTTTTCGATGGGTTGCTGATGAAAACAGGGGCAGGCGTGGGCCTGCTCTTCATCTCGCCCCTCGGGAAACACCTACGCTACGTACTGCGCCTCCATTTCCTGGCGTCCAACAACGTGGCTGAGTACGAAGCTCTGATCAACGGGTTGCGCATCGCCATTGAGCTAGGGGTCCGACGCCTCGACGCTCGCGGCGACTCGCAGCTCATCATCGACCAAGTTATGAAGAACTCCCACTGCCGTGACCCGAAGATGGAAGCCTACTGCGATGAGGTTCGGCGCCTGGAGGACAAGTTCTACGGGCTCGAGCTCAACCACATCGCCCGACGACACAACGAGACTGCAGACGAGCTGGCTAAGATAGCCTCGGGGCGGACAACGGTTCCCCCGGACGTCTTCTCCTGAGACCTACATCAACCCTCAGTCAAGATCGACGACACGCCCGAGCCCAAGAAGGCCTCGACCCAGCCTGAGGCACCCTCGGCACAGCCCGAGGCGCCCTCGGCTCAGCCCGAAGCACCCTCGGCCCCCGAGGGTGAGGCACTGCGCGTCGAGGAAGGGCGGAGTGGGGACCAGCCTAATCGAAACTGGCAGACCCCGTACCTGCAATATCTCCACCAAGGAGAGCTGCCCCTCGACCGAGCCGAGGCTCGGCGGCTGGCGCGGCGCGCCAAGTCGTTCGTCTTACTAGGTGACGGGAAGGAGCTCTACCACCGCAGCCCATCCGGCATCCTCTAGCGGTGCATATCCATCGCCGAAGGCCAGGAGCTCTTACGAGAAATACACTCGGGGGCTTGCGGTCATCATGCAGTGCCCCGAGCCCTTGTTGAAAACGCCTTCCGACAAGGTTTCTACTGGCCGACCGCGGTGGCCGACGCCACTAGAATTGTCCGCGCCTGCCAAGGGTGTCAATTCTACGCGAGGCAGACCCACCTGCCCGCTTAGGCTCTACAGACAATACCCATCACCTGGCCGTTTGCCGTATGGGGACTGGACCTCGTTGGTCCCTTGCAGAAGGCACCCGGGGGCTACACGCACCTGCTGGTCGCCATCGACAAATTCTCCAAGTGGATCGAGGTCCGACCCCTGAACAGCATCAGGTCCGAACAGGCGGCGGCATTCTTCACCAACATCATCCATCGCTTTGGGGTCCCGAACTCCATCGTCACCGACAACGGCACCCAGTTCACCGGCAGAAAGTTCCTGGACTTCTGCGAGGATCACCATATCCGGGTGGACTGGGCTGCCGTGGCTCACCCCATGACGAATGGGCAGGTGGAACGTGCCAACGGCATGATTCTGCAAGGACTCAAGCCGAGGATCTACAACGACCTCCACAAGTTTGGTAGGCGATGGATGAAGGAACTCCCCTCGGTGGTCTGGAGTCTGAGGATAATGCCGAGTTGAGCCACGGGCTTCACACCGTTCTTTCTAGTCTATGGGGCCAAGGCCGTCTTGCCCACAGACTTAGAATACGGTTCCCCGAGGACGAGGGCGTACGACGACCGAAGAAACTAGACCGACCGAGAAGACTCACTAGACCAGCTCGAAGAGGCTCGAGACATGGCCTTACTACACTCGGTGCGGTACCAGCAGTCCCTACGACGCTACCACGCCCGAGGGGTTCGGTCCCGAGACCTCCAAGTGGGCGACCTGGTGCTTCGGCTGCGACAAGACGCCCGAGGGCGGCACAAGCTCACGCCTCCCTGGGAAGTGCCATTCGTCGTTGCCAAGGTTCTGAAGCCCAGGACATACAAGCTTGCCAACAGCCAAGGCAAGGTCTACAGCAACGCTTGGAACATCCGATAGCTACGTCGCTTCTACCCTTAAGATGCTTTCAAGTCGTTCGTACACCTCGTTCACACACAAAGTCTAACCATCAAGGAAAGGTCAGCCTTGCCTCGGTAAAGCCCGACCCTCCCTCGGGGGCTAGAAGGGGGGAACCCCCCCCCTCTGCGTCAAAATTTTTCTTGGAAAAAGTCTTTCTGCCAGAACGTCTTTCGTGCTTTTCGACTACTTCAAAAGTGGGGTCCTAAAAACGATGGAGTACACGTAAGCAGCCAAGGCCGACCGAGCCGAGGGACTCCTACGCCTCCGGGATACGGATACCTCACTCATCACCTTCTACGATAAGTAACTCACGCTCGGATAAGCGATTCCGCCGACCGAACAAGTCTTAATGCTCGGAGACCTTTCTGCCGAAACGATTTTTCGGGTCTTTTCGACTACATCATTGGCAGAATCCTACGGACGAGTAAGAGTACACGTAAGCGGCAAGACCGATCGAGCCGAGGGACTCCTACGCCTCCGGGATACGGATACCTCACTCATCACCTTCCGTGAAAAGTAACTCTCGCTCGAACAAACAATTCTGTTACCGACGAATAAGTCTTGATACTCGAAACAAAGGGAAAAAGAGACGCAGCTTTACAACACAGCAATAGTATGTTTGGGCCTCGGCGGCCGCAGAAAACATACGCATACTACAAGGTAAACTGATCCTGCAGGTTCAGACCTCGATAGAGGGGGAGCAGCAGCACCCTCGACATCAACACCACCTTCGGCGAAGTCCCCCGAACCTCGAACGACAACACAGTCGGAGGATCTCCGCTCCGAAGGACGACGTCAGCACCACGCCCGGGCCATCGCCGCCAGGGTCTCCTCCAGGAATCCGAGTCGAGCAGACGGCTCGGCCGGTCGCCCCGAAGCCTCAGCCAGCTGTCCCCCGAGGACATCAGCCCCGCCCATGGCCTCGGCAACTTGACTCCGGCGCCGGTCCCGCCAGTGGACGGCCCGGTCAGGCTCCGGCCGACGAAGTCTTCTTTTGGAGCCAACTCTGCCTCTGTCCATGCTGATACCGCTGCCTCCGGCTCTGGCTCATCGAAGAGCGGTCGAGGGTTTCCTTTAACTAAGCAAAAGAAGCCTCGGGCGGTAAGGCCGACTGAGCCGAGGGACTCCTACGCCTCCGGGATACGGATACCTCACTCATCACCTTCACACGAGGCAACTCACACTTGGTGAAGCGGTTCAGTTAGCTGACAGGCGAGTCCTAGTGCTCGGAATGAGGGAAAAACACGGCTTCACGCCAAAAGATACATACATGTTCAGGCCCCGACAGCCACTATGAACAAACACCGGCACTCAAGGTGCCATTACAAACGGAACTCAGGTTCCACCCCCGTAGGTACGAACAACCCCCCACGTTGGAGGGCCTGCGGGGCGACAAAACCCCTGGTGGCTCGCCGACGCCTGCTCCGAAGTGGCCAAATAGCAGCAGCGATGACCTCAGGGCGGACGCTGCTGCGACGAGCTCCTCGCCCACGCCCCCACTCAAGGGGCGAGGACAAGCTATCAAAGCCAAAGAGCCGGAGGCCTGGAGCACGCATGGTGGCGGTGACCCCATCGGCGACGAGGACTTCTTTAGCCGCCGCCACCTCAGCGCCGACGACAGAAGCCATCTGCCCATCGGCAGATTCCCACTCGGATCCTCCCGGACGAGCGAAGCACCGACCTCCGCGCAGAGGCGCCGTACCGGGGCAAAGGCAGGACAGCCCCAGAACACGAACGCCGCCCTAGCAGCGCGCGACGTCTTGGGCGGTCCCCTGGTGCGCGCGGCGCGACAACCGCTCTCACGGTAGGAGGAGACACCGGGAGCCGAACCAGGCCAGCTGAGCCAGGGAGCCCAATGCACTGAAGCTGACGACGCTCGCCGCCGACCAGCCCCGCGTTGTCGAAGTCCGGCCCTCCCGCTAGGCCGGTGAGCGCCCTCTCCCTTGAATGCTGAGGGAGAAGGTGACCCGCCGACCCGTGCAGAAGGCAGAGCTCCGGCTCAGCCCGGCCTCCGCCCCAGCCAGGATGACGAAGATCCTTGAAGCTGAGGGCGGAACCAAGATCGCAGCCCGGCTCCCTTCTCCCCACCACCGAACTGGTGGTCACCATCTTGGGTGATCACCAGCGAGGGGAAGCAGCCGAGCTACCTGACAAAAATCCTTGAAGCCGAACGATGGCTGAAAGGTACCAACTTCCGCGAAGTTGCGTTCCCCCAACGACGACAAGGCGGAAGAACCGCGGGCGCCCCCCATCTGGGGGCTCGAAAGGTGGAAAGACGCAATGCATGAGGAGAGCGCGAAGACATGGTTGCCTTTCAAGGGGGTCGCCCTCCTTTTAAAGGCAACTCTCCCTACTTGCGACCTCAGCCGTCACGGGCTGAGTCTTCTCCAACACGCTCCAAGGTCCTCCCCCTACGACACGGGGGCTAGGCCCCGCGCGTCATGCAAGCTGGCGCAGGGCAGACAGGGCCAAACCGCCGCCCACGGTGCACGCAACTGCCCAGCGGTTACGAGCACTCCTCCACTTTCGCCCAGGCCAACGGGTGAAAGGGCGGGCCGCCATGCAGGCGGCGTGCAACCGCACCCAGGGGGACGCACCCTTTCAACTTCGACGCATCCAGCATGGAGGCCCAGGCCCACACGTCATGTAACCGGCGCGCCGGTTACTACGTGCAAGAAACTGCAACGCCACTTGCGCCAGTACCGCGCCTTCTCGACTGCGGGACCAGTACCGCGACTCGAGGCGACCCTGCGCATGACCCGACAGTGTCAGCCAAGCGCATCGGTCATGGGCCGGTCAGCCGCGGGAGAGGGTGCGACGGTCGATACGGCCAGAAATGGGCCGACAGTAATGGCGGTGGCAGGCGGGCGGAAGCGGCAGTCGAGTCGTCAGCAAGCTCACGCCCCCTCCTGGGATAGCGAAAGGACCTTCTCCCACGGCGGAAGACGACGCGTCCGCGTTTCGTTCCTCGAATGGCTCGCGCACGCGCAACGGCCGCCCCGTGAACCACTCGTCCCGTCGCATTAACTCTGTGGCAGGACAAGCGGCACCTTTGGCAGGCGAAGCAGGCGACGCTTCACCTCCGCCATAATGACCGCGTCAAAAAAGGTCCGCCACATCATTCGATTTCGTATCCTTTTCACTTCCTCTTTCTCTCTCTTGCCTCAGGGGTCGGAAAAGGGGATACTCCGAAAGGGATCCTTCTCCGCGAAGGAAGTGGGCCCCGAGCCCCCATACTGATCAGAGGTTCAAAGGCTGGCCCCTCGGAAGGGTTCAACAGCCGCCTCAGAGCACTCGAGCTCCGCGCCCACTACTGGTCAGAGGTTCAAAGGCCGGCCCCTCGAAAGGGTTCAACGGCCGCCTCAGGCCACTCGGGCTCCGCGCCTACTACTGATCAGGGGTTTGAAGGCTGGCCCCCGAAGGGTTCGACAGCCGCCTCAGACGCAGAGCGAGGGATGACCCTGGGTACGTTCGATACATAACCGAGGCTCGGGCTGCGCTCCCGAGGTACCCTAGGACATTTCCGAGACCAACGGGAACGACTTTGTAACAGAATCCCACCAGAGGGAGGCATCGACCCTCGGACCCCGTCAAAAGGGAATCGGGTCCGGCAAGTCACCCGCAGGTAATTTTGGAGCGCGCCTCCGGGCCACTAGCCGACCCCTAACAAATGGGGCACGGGCGTCCACTCGGATTACCCGTTAGCAACTCACTGGAGACACCATGTTCGGCGCCCCCGAGGGCAACATGGCGCTTTCCCCCCCTCCTCTTTGCGGAAAGGCGACGCAGGGGCATATGTAAAAAGCCGAGTCTGTCCCTGACCGTCCTCTTGCTCTGTGCGGAGGCTCGGGGGCTGCTCTCGCAAACCCGGCTCTGGCCAAACCGTTGACAGCGTCAACACACCAGCCCGAGAACTTGGGACTCGACTGTTCACCCGGGCTATGGCCAGTTCGCATGAGGGAGCAGCCAGACCGACCGAAGCGTTACGAAACGTACTAAGACCTCGAAGGAGTCAAACTACTCCTCCGAGGCCTCGGGGGCTACACCCGGCGGGTGCGCTCGCGTGCACCCACCGGAACAAAAAGCAACCGAGGAAGGCCGGTCCCCTTGCAAAAAAGTGCGATAAAAACCTCCAAGCGAGTATCAACACTCCCTTCGAGGCTCGGGGGCTACTGTCGGGGACCATAATTAGGGGTACCCCCAAGACTCCTAATCTCAGCTGGTAACCCCCATCAGCACAAAGCTGCAAAGCCTGATGGGTGCGATTAAACCAAGGCTTGGTCCGCTCAAGGGACACGACCTCGCCTCACCCGAGCCCAGCCTCGGGCAAGGGCAGCCGACCCCGGAAGATTCACGTCTCGCCCGAGGACCCCCTCAAGCGACGGACACACCTTCGGCTCGCCCGAGACCCCGTCTTCGCCAAGAAGCAACCTTGTCCAGATCGCCACACCAACCGACCAAATCGCAGGAGCATTTAATGCGAGTATGGCCTGACACCTTATCCTGTCACGCGCCCTTCAGTCGACAGAGCCGAAAGTGACCGCAGTCACTTCGCCGCTCCACTGACCGGCCTGACAAGAAGACAGCGCCGCCTGCGTCGCTCCGACTGCTGTGCCACTCGACAGAGTGAGGCTGACAGCAGCCAAGTCTGGCCTCGGGCGCCATAGGAAACTCCGCCTCGCCCGACCTCAGGGCTCGGACTCGGGCTCGGCCCCGGAAGACGACGAACTCCGCCTCGCCCGACCCCAGGGCTCGGACTCGGGCTCAGCCCCGGAAGACGACGAACTCCGCCTCGCCCGACCCCAGGGCTCAGACTCGGGCTCGACCCCGGAAGACGACGAACTCCGCCTCGCCCGACCCCAGGGCTCAGACTCGGCCTTGGAAAACGACGAACTCCACCTCGCCCGACCCAGGGCTCGGACTCGGGCTCAGCCCCGGAAGACGACGAACTCCGCCTCGCCCGACCTAGGGCTCGGACACGACCTCGACCTCGGAAGACCGACTCGACCCCGACCTCGGAGGAGCCTCCGCCTCGCCCGACCCAGGGCTCGGACCGACCACGCCACAGGGGAGGCCATCATTACCCTATCCCTAGCTAGCTCAGGCTATGGGTAACAGGACCGGCGTCCCATCTGGCTCGCCCCGATAAACAGATAATGATGGCGCCCTGCGTGCTCCATGACGACGGCGGCTCTCAGCCCCTTACGGAAGCAAAGAGACGTCAGCAAGGACTCGATAGCCCCGACAGCTGTCCTTCCGCAAGGCTCCAACGCTCCTCCGACAGCCACGACATCACATGAACAGGGTGCCAAAACCTCTCTGGCTGCCACGACGGCATGTACTTAGGGCACTAGTGTAACGCCCCGAATTTTGCAGTTGAATTTTTTCTTTTCTTTACTCGCCAAAATTCGGGCGTTACCTTTTCTTTTTCTTTTTCCCCTCGCTAAACCTTGACCTTTTCCAAAGTTCTAGCGGGACTCGGTTTGGATTTCCCGTGTAAGAAAACTCTAAAGATATTTTGTGTTGTTTGATGCACCATGCCGAACCTTGCATTTTTGATTGTTTGAAAGTGCAAACGCATTCATCTAAAAGATCGGATTTCGAAAACAGGGAAATAGTCTTTTCTCTCTCTTTCTCTCTCTTTCTCTCTCCTCTTTCTCTCTCTCTCCCGCGCCCTGGGCCGACCCCGGCCGGCCCAGCCGCCCCTGGCGCCCCCCTCTTGGGCCCAATAGGCCCAGCCGCCCCCCACCTCCTCTTTTTTTTCCCCCAATCCTCTCCCTCTCCCTCTCATTTTCTCTCCCTCCCCACCTAAGCCGCCGCCCTACCCCTACCCGCCCCTGCCCTAGCGCCGGCCGCCGCCCCCTGCCGGATCGGCCACCCCCCCCGCCGGTGAGCCCCCTCCCCCTCCTCCCTCTCCTCCCTCCCCTCTCCTCCCCTCTCCCCCTCCCTGCCCGGCCAAGGCCTGGCCGCGCCGGCCACCACCCCCCAGCCCCGCCGTGGCCGCTGGCCGGCCCTCGGCCGCGCCCAGCCGGCCCCAGCCGCCCCTGGCCTGCCCCGGCCGCCCCCTGGCCGGCCACGGCCAGCCCCCGGCCAGCCCCCCTCGGCCGCGCCCCCCTCGCCCAGCCGCCCCTGGCCGCCAGCTCGGCCGGCCTCGGCCGCCAGCTCGGCCGGCCCCGGCCCCAGCTCAGCCGCCCGACCGCCCCAGCTCGGCCGCCCCGCCCAGGGCCGGTTCAACCGCCCCTAGGGCCGGTTCAACCGCCCCCCCCTCTGTTTTTTTTATTTTTTTTATTTTATTTTATTTACTTTCTGTGATTATAATTACTTTATTTTAGATAGACTGATCATTGTTCATGCTATGGAAAATAGGAAGTTTAATTTAAAATTCTGTTATGCTATTGATTCACGTAGTTAATTGTTTATCCCGTGCAATGTTGATCAACTAAACATGATTAGGTTCCCATTAGTATATATATAACAGAATTCTTTTGTTAAGAATCAATTGTAACTAATCATTAGTGCATAAACTTTAAACCCCTGCGAGATCTTTCCCGTTTCTTTCTAACCATAACAAATGCGATATCGAACGTCATACTTGATGCATATTCGCTTCACTTGTTCCCTTGTATGGTGTACTGTTCTTCTGTATTAAATATGTGGATGTATGTATGTTTGCGCTCGCATAGAGAACGATCCGGTCGAAGAGCCCGAGGAATTCGCAGGAGAAGCCCCTGAGCAGCAGTCGGTTGGTGGAGGCAAGTGTCCTTTGACCTATCTCTGTCCTATTCATTCTTTAATTCACCTCCCGCATTACACATTTATACCTGAGGATTGACTAGCTTTTGTTATCCATGTCCTTGTTTACCTATTTGGGTCGGATTATTACTGCTTAGTCTGATGCTATTGCTCAACTCTAATCAATGAACATGATGTGATTATCTGTGATACGCTGTTTTCCCTTTCTTATTTATGATCATACTTGTGGCATTTAAGGGGACTCGAGCGGTTTCTCGAGTGCCTCTCCGTAAGGACCTGTTCAATGGATGACCGCCCGGGAAAACAGTGCAACCATGAGGGTGGAATGGGACGCCCTTAGCTGAATAATTAGAGGAACTGGGGTGTAGTCCGCTTAGCCGTTGTGCCGTCAATGGGGCTCGGTGTATGCGGCTCGCTCTGCCAAGGTTGATTTGTCCCTTGGGGAGGAGTGCGGTACATTTAGGAAACCTAACGGGTGGCTACAGCCCCGGGGAATCTTTGTAAAGGCTTCGTAGTGAATCCCTAGCCATTCACCTTGGGAGTGAATAAGGGTCTTGCAAGCCCGGGCTAGAGAGGGAATCACGGCTTGTGGGTAAAGTGCGCAACCTCTGCAGAGTGTTATGAAACTGATATATCAGCCGTGCTCACGGTTATGAGCGGCCAAGGGAGCTCCAGAGATTAGTGATACTTGATCAGAGATATTTTGGTACAGGTGGCAATGAGATTGATGGTTCTGATTATGATTATGGTATTGGTAAGTGGTATTCTTTCCGTTTGGAAAGGATACATTGGGCTAATAACTTGGGTTAATGTTAAAACCTGGCTCTCTACTAGTAAGTAATAACCTGACCAACTAAAAGTAACTGCTTGACTTACCCCCACATAAAGCTAGTCCACTACAGCCAAACGGGATACTTGCTGAGTATGTTGATGTGTACTCACCCTTGCTCTACACACCAATCCCCCGCCCCCAGGTTGTCAGCATTGCAACCACTGCTCAGGAGAAGATGAAGCTGTGGAAGGAGACTTCCAGGAGTTCCAAGACTACGACGAGTTCTAGGCGTGGGTTAGCGGCAACCCCCAGTCGGCTGCCTGTGAAGGCCGCGTTATCTACGTTTCTTTTCCGCACTTTGATTTATTGTAAGAACTATATGGACGTCTCAGACGTATGATGTAATCGACTATTATTTCCCCCTTTTAATACTATTTGAGCACTGTGTGATGATGTCCATGTTATGTAACTGCTGTGTACGTGAATAACTGATCCTGGCACGTACATGGTTCGCATTCGGTTTACCTTCTAAAACCGGGTGTGACATAAGTGGTATCAAAGCCGTGCTGACTGTAGGACCGCTAACCTAGAGTAGAATGGTCGTTCTAAGGATTATAGACCTCTGTCCTTGCCTTGACTTTGGTACCCCTTCAAAAGTTGGTCCTACTGACCAAACCTATGTTCTACTGTATATTATACCTTGCTGAAAATTTTGTTTTATTCTGATCCTTCATTTATTTATGATTCATTATTATTCTGATCCTTCATTTATTTATGATTCATTATTTGCTGGTCATATTAATTCTGTTCTCACCCTTTTGCTTGCGATGTCTTTTGTAGATGGCTCGACTTAGACACACTGCACGAAAGTCCGTCATCCCCTTCTTACCCTCCCGCCTTGCTGAGCGTCCGCTTCGTCGTCCCGTGGCCGGACAGTCCAGCCACTTGGAGAGACTGCACCACCGCCTGCATGAGGAGCAGGAACGTCGACGACAGGAGCAGCAGGGCTCTTCTTTCTCGCTCCAGCAGGAGATAGAGTCTGTGAGGAGCTGCTCTCCTGTGCTTCCCCTGGAGGCGCCCCCTGCACCACCACTGGGCGTCCCAGCTTCTGGAGTAGCTGCTGGAGGAGATCCAGACGACGGAGATGGCGACGACAGCCCGAGCCACGACACCGACCTCGACCTCTCTAACCATGAGCCGGAAGGATGGGTTGCTCGACCCATCACTCGCGACGCTGCTCGCGGGTGTCACTTCCACGACGCGCTCGACACCCTGCTACGTCGGGCACTTGACCGGCGTACTTGGTCCATCGAGTATCGCTGTGTGGTCTACCAGCATAGTCGCGGGGTCTACCCGGACCGCTGGGAGGCGACCTGTTTGGTGCGCCGTCCGGAGAACAGTCTCCAGGGCGTGGAGGCTTGCTCAGAGCACTATTCTATCTCTGAGCGGGACTCAGCTGAGGCAGCCATGCAGGATGCTGCACGGCGTGCGCTTTCGCACTACTGCTCGGTTCTCAGTGGGGTAGCTGACGGCCTCGACCTGAAGTATTACCCCCGCCGTCCATCTGGCAGCACAGGAGGCGTGATTGTTTCACCTGCTGGTGAGGACAATCCTAGGTTGAGCAGCACAGTCAACCTAGCCGCCGTGCTAAACACGGAGCTGGACCATGCATTAGACGAGCTGGGTAGGGCTCGTGCTGAGATCGCCCTGCTGCGGGCTGAGCGCGCGGAGCGTCGTCATTTGGATGATGGTTCCCCCGCTCCCGTTGGGACTCAGCACCCGTACCGCTCACCTCGGCGTGGACTCCAGTCTTATGGCAATCCCGACTGCAAGACCAAGATAAATCTAGAACCATAGATCGTTAGAGTTGGATCTTGTAATTAATACAAAATATATATACATAGAAGCTTCAGTCTTAGCGTTAGTTTCGGTTTTAGTTAGTCTTAGTTAGACAGGGTAGTTTGCTATATCCTGTGCATTTATGTTTGTCATGATGAACTATGTTTGGTTTGGATTTTTGTAATGACTGTCACCAGAGTGTGGGTATCCCCTGCATTTTGGTTTACCTATTATGTTAATGGAGTTAGTTATATAGTTGGGAAACCCTTTATTCTACTTTCCTCTTTATCTGAGAAGCTGTGTGGTCTGTGTTGGAGATCAGTGAAGATGCTCATCTGTTCAGTGCTGTTGGAGAATTCTATACTCTTTTCTTATGCTGCAAGATTTGCCAGATCAGTTCTGATGTGTGGTTGCGTTCTGCAGATGTCAGAGAACAGGCGCAGAGGAGGAAGGCGTGCTCAGCAGGAGCAAGCCGCCCCGCAGGATGAGGTGCCCCAGCAGCAGCACCTGCCGCCCCCGCCCCCGATGTCGATCGAGCAGATGTTTCTGATGCAGACTCAGGCAGTTCAGGCCATCGGTCAGACTCTGGCCGCCATTCAGCAGCAGCAGCAGCAGCAAGCACCACCCCAGCCTTAGATGCCTCAGATGCCCAGGGACAAGCGTGCTGAATTCATGAGAGGTCATCCCCCAACGTTCGCTCACTCTTCTGACCCCATGGATGCTGAAGATTGGCTGCGCACTGTGGAGCGGGAGTTGCATACCGCTCAGTGTGATGACAGGGAGAAAGTCTTGTATGGTCCCCGTCTGTTGAGAGGAGCAGCCCAATCATGGTGGGAGTCTTACCTCGCCACCCATGCCAACCCCGATGCCATCACCTGGGAAGAGTTCAGAGGTAGCTTTCGTCAGTACCATGTGCCTGCAGGTCTGATGACAGTGAAGAAGGAGGAGTTCCTGGCCCTTAAGCAAGGGTCATCATCTGTCAGTGAGTATCGAGACAGGTTTCTGCAGTTGTCTCGCTACGCTCCTGAGGATGTCAACACTGATGCCAAGCGACAATACCGTTTCTTGAGAGGCTTGGTTGACCCTCTGCAGTACCAACTGATGAATCATACCTTCCCGACATTCCAGCACCTGATTGACAGAGCAATCATGACAGAAAGGAAGCGTAAGGAGATGGAGGATCGTAAGCGCAAGATCAGTGGACCCCAGCCTAGAAGCAGCAGCCGTCCTCGTTTCTCAGGTAATCAACCTCAGCAGTTCAGGCAGAACCAGCGTCCACCTCAGCAGCATCAGCAGCGTCAGCAGTATCAGCAGTTCCAAAGGCAGTACCCTCAGCATCAGTACCAGAACCGTCAGAGCAATCAATCAGGAGGTCAGTTTCAGAGGCAGAATCAGCAGACACCTCGTCTTCCTGCCCCCGCAACTCAACAGAGCAATCAGGCAGCACCAGCTCAGGTTGGAAACAGAGCATGTTTCCACTGTGGAGAGCAAGGCCACTGGGTGATGCAATGTCCGAAGAAGGCAGCCCAGCAGCAGTCAGGCCCCAATGCCCCGGCAAAGCAGAATGTGTCTCAGTCTGGAGCAGGCAACCGCCCTCAGCAGCGTTATAATCACGGAAGATTGAACCACTTGGAGGCTGAAGCAGTTCAGGAGACCCCCGGCATGACAGTAGGTATGTTCCCAGTCGACTCCCATACTGCAGAAGTGTTATTTGATACTGGAGCAACGCATTCTTTCATTACTGCATCATGGGTAGAAGCACATAATCTTCCAATTACTGCCATGTCAACCCCCATTCAAATTGACTCAGCTGGTGGTAGAATTCGAGCTGATAGCATATGTTTGAGTGTAAGTGTGGAAATAAGGGGGATAGCGTTTCCCGCTAACCTTATAGTAATGGGTACTCAGGGAATAGATGTCATCCTAGGGATGAATTGGCTAGATAAGTATCAGGCAGTTATCAGTTGTGATAAAAGGACAATCAAGTTGGTGTCCCCACTAGGAGAGGAAGTGGTGACCGAGTTAGTCCCGCCTGAGCCAAAGAAAGGAAGTTGTTATCAGATGGCTGTCGATAGCAGTGAAGCAGACCCAATTGAGAGTATCAAGGTGGTGTCCGAATTCCCAGATGTGTTTCCAAAGGACTTACCGGGTATGCCACCAGAGCGGAAAGTTGAGTTTGCCATAGAGCTTCTTCCTGGAACCGCCCCTATCTTTAAGAGAGCTTACAGAATATCTGGACCAGAGTTGGTTGAGCTTAAGAAGCAGATTGATGAGCTGTCAGAGAAAGGTTACATCCGGCCAAGCACCTCTGTTGGGGGCTTGTTCTCAAATGCTAAGAATTAAGAACAAGGCAACACAGAAAATGTTAAATATTAAAGTCCTTCGTCCTCCACTTCGTTATATCCCTTCAGGATATAAAGAATCTTCGGACGAAGGTTACGAAGGACATACCTTCGTAAACATAAGAACGAGAGATGAATTATTTATATAAATCATGAGGTATAAAATGAACATTCAAATGTTAGCATAGAGCCATTTCCATTTTTATTAACATGAATGAATATAAATGACTTCGGATTGCAAATGTACCTTCGGTCTTGAGGAAATCAAGGGTACAAGCGCGATGCGAAGACAAGATGACAGGTTCGCGTGAACAGTACAGAGGTACTGTTCATCTATTTATAGGCACAGGTCGCAGCCTATGACAAATTACAATTATACCCCTCACAAATGTTTACAACATTGACTCAGACTTATATGAATAAAAAGGTCATTCTATCTCTATGTCGGTTTAAAACGCCGAAGCTCCACGAAAAGGAACCTTCGGCCATCTCTTGAAGACGACTTCGGCCGAAGCTGCTTCTTCGTGTGAGACCTTCGGCGCACCGAAGCACGACCCCAACAGTAGCCCCTTTCGCGGTGCTAGATCGTTCTTCGTAACGAGCTTGACCCGTGAAAAAAGAGCCTCTTCAGCTTCGGGAAGCCGAAGGTCCAAAAAACACCTTCCCTGAGCTCGTTGCGGAGAAACGATCCGGATTCCGGGCACGTGCCAGGCCCACCTTGCAGAGTTACTGTTTGATCTTTGCGGTCCACTGCTCAGCGAGTACAAGTGACCGCCCGTCTGGTGTAAAAATCTTGCCGCTTCGCCTTCTTACCTGCAGCACTATATAAACAAGCGGGTAGGTGTGAAGTTACCACAGCATTCATTGCTATTTGCACTGTTTTTCTGCCAAAATTTTCCACCATAGCCGAAGCTTGACTCTCATAATCGAACGAAGGTCCGTCTCGACGCTTGCTTCGTCAGAAAGGAGAGCTTCGGAAAAAAGAAAAAAGTTTCTAACTTCCCCAAACTAAGAATTACATGGCACGAGTGCGATCTACTGCCAAAGTTGTGCGCGAGGGAGACGAAGCCGAAGGTTCAGACACTGTGCCCATCTCCGAAGCGATGCAGCGCTCCGGCCTAGTGACTGCGGAAGAGAGGCCTGCTGCCGAAGCAAACCCGACAACAGCCGAAGAAGAAGAAAACATTGATGGGACTGACTCCGAGGATGACTACCACATTGCTACGCCCAGCAAGCCCAGTCACCTGGATTTTGGAAAATCAACTGTTTCAAAAGCCGATCTTTCGAAGATGGTGAAAGCGGGTTATTTCAATGAAGATCAGAAGAAGCTACTCCGCTTCGGGGGAGAAGAAACCACCCCGAAGCCAGGGAAGGATGAGATTGTTATTTTCAAAAGCTTTTTAAAGGCTGGGCTGAGATTTCTTCTGCACAATATTATTGCAGAGATATTGAGGAGGTTTGGTATCTTTTTTCATCAATTGACTCCTAACGCGATCGTTAGACTCAATGTTTATATCTGGGCCCTCCGAAGCCAAGCTGTGGAACCTTTTGCCGACAGCTTCTGCCGGGTTCACGAATTACACTACCAGACAAAGGCCAGGAAAGATGGACTTCATGATAATTTTGGCTGCTATAATTTTGCCTACCGAAAGACAACAAAGTGCCCTGTCATCAGCTACCGAAGCAAATGGCCAGCAGGCTGGAAGTCTGAATGGTTCTACGTAAAAGTTGACGAAGACAGAGAAAAATTGGTACAAAGCCCTCTGGAATTAATCTTCGGAGAGACGAGGCCACGCTGCCGCATCGGCGATTTAAAGGGTCCTACCTGGGCTGCTCTGGGTGAGTTTGAAATCATTTCAAAACATATTGGCACCAGGGATCTAGTTCAGGAATTTTTGGCATTCAGAGTTTTTCCTACTCTAAAAGAGTGGGAAATGCCGAAGCTGAAGGGAGAAAAGAAGAAGGGGGAGCTGGTCCGTCTGCCCTATCACTTTAAATTCAAGAAGTACTTTAAGAAACCCTGCAAAGAGTGGTTAGATACAGTTGAGACAATGTGCAATGAAATCTTGGGAAATTACTCCAAGAAAGAGGATCAATTAATGACAGCGGCCTTCGGCGCCCGACCGAAGCGAAGGCTGAACCGAGTATTCGATGCCCTGGGCTTCGAGTACCCAGATTATGAGCAGTTGAACAAGGGTGCCGAAGGCCACAAAAGAAAAAGAGTAACTGAAATTATGACAAAGGGTAAAGAGCAACCAGCAGCAGAGAAGAAAATCCCGAAGAAAAGGAAAATATCAAGTCCGAAACGGAAAATATCCGAAGAAGAGAGAACCCCCACTCCGCCTTCTACCAGCGACGTGGAAGAAATTTTAAAGGTAATGACTGAACCTATGCCCACGAAGCTAAGTCCATTAGGGCTCCAACTGACGAAGCTTTTTCAAAAGGTGGACGAGCCGGATCAGGCGAAGATGAGCAAACCCAAACGGCAAAGAATCATTGCGGTAACTGAAGTTATCGATAAGACACCTCCAAGAGCTTCAGCTCAGAAAACAGCAGCTGCCGAAGGCACCAAGAATATTGAAGTCGCCCCTTCGGAGGTCGCGGCTACAGCCGAAGAGGTTAATTTAGAAACAACCATTGAGGATATTAACAAAATTTTGGAAGACATAGATGCAGAAGAAGCCGATGCTGCTACTGAAAAATCCATGGCCACAGTGCCTGAAAAAGGAAAAGAAATAGCCGAAGATACTTCGGATGACGAAGCTTACTCCTTTCAGAATTTAATTGGGCAAAGACTGACAAAGGACGAAATAGAAGAACTTAAAGAATATGCCAAATCCTGCGGCTACAAGTCAGGTGCCCTCCTATTTGGAGGTGTAGATGATGAAAAACTAGGCTGCATTCGAGACCAGACTGGTGCTAAAGTAATCGGTACTCTATCAAAGAGTATCGGTTTTCCGAAGCTAGAGTCAGACATCAGCCGCTACCGACGACAACATGTCGTTGGTAGTTTATTTTACTCCAATTTCAAGGTGAACAACTTGCCACCTAACTTTTGTCGCTTCTAATAAAAACATGTCTGACGAAGGTTGTGTTCGTACAGAGTATGCTGCTGAGCAAGGCCTTGCAAATGCAACAAGATCTTGAAGATAAAAAGCATGAAGTTATAATTGGAAATTTGGAAAACAAAATAAAGGAGCAATCAGATGCTTTCGAGAAAAAGAACTTTGAGCTCCAGGCAACCGAAGGTTTATTGGCGGAAGCTGAAGCAAAAATATCAGAACTGAATACGAAGCTTCTCCGCCAGTCTGAGCAATTCGAACGAGAAAAACAAGATCTTAGTGCAAAACTTGAAGCCGAAACTCAGCAAAATTTAGATTTGAGAAAACTACTGACAAATCTTCAAGAAAACTGCTTGAATTTTAGCAACAAATGCATTCAACGACTAAGAAAGATTTTTTACTCAGTTGGAGCCAGCAGTGAAAAATTCACCCCCTCAGCTGAAGATCTGCCGAAGACCTTCGAACATATTGAGGGGGAGATTGACGAGCTCGACGAAGTCATAGCTGGGCATGGTGACTTCTGTGCCTGGGTGGCTTCTCGGGGCACTGCTGCTGCATTTCTGAAGGCCGGCTGCGACCACGGAAAAATTGTCAACAGGCCTAACTTCAGCTTATCTCCATCAATCCTGGATGATATGCCTGACCTCGCCCGAAGTATCTCCAATAGATTTATAAAAATGATATGGACAAAAGGCGGGCGGGAGAAAGCTGGACACGAAGCACGAAGTCATCTTGAACCAGTAAGAAATGATACTTCGGAGTTACCTTTTCCTTTGCTCTTGATTTTTACTTATAATCTCTTAATTTATGTAGGATGCCGAAGGTGAAGATGATGCCTAAGTTATGTCGCCGAAGCTGTTGCCGGAGCTGAAACTTAATGAAGATTAGAAGAAATGTACTGTAGAAAAACTCAGGATATTTGTATAACAATTCTTGTAAATACAACTAAACTGTCTTCAAGGAACTTTGTACATACCTTGTAATATATTCTTACCCTTTGCTTGAGGCGCTTTGATGTGGACGAAATCAGTATTTTGAGCCGGAGGCGAAAAAACACCTTCCCTTCTTTTCGTACACAACGAAGCCTAAAAGACTACTTCTTCTTTCTGCCGAAGCTTTTCTTTACATAACAAAACATAAAAAGACTACTACTCTTTTCTGCCGAAGCTCTCCTTTACATAACAAAACATAAAAAGACTACTACTCTTTTCTGCCGAAGCTCTCCTTTACATAACAAAACATAAAAGACTACTACTCTTTTCTGCCGAAGCTCTCCTTTACATAACATAAAAGACTAACTCTTTTACACAACGATTTATAAAAAACCACTTCTTCGAAACTTTTCTTTTACATAACGAATCATAACAAACCATTTCTCCGAAACTTTTCTTTGTGCCGAAGCAACCACTTAGGAACACAAATGCTATGAATGAATGCTTATGCATGCACATGCCATGATGTAATGTAATGTGCAAATGAATGTCCGAAGTGTATGTCCGAAGCCACATTCTCAACGATTACTCCTTTAGAATCGACCACACTTCAGCTCTGCATTCCCTTGGGAACGACTTTGGAGCATCTTTGCCTTTTACTTAGGCAGTATCAGCGTTGACTTTTCGCTGTAAGCTCTGCATCCCCTTAGGGACGTCTTTGGAGCTTCTTCGTCTTTTACTTAGACGGTATAAGCTCTGCATTCCCTTGGGAACGTCTTTGGAGCTTCTTCGCCTTTTACTTTCGGCGGAATCAGCGTTGACTTTTCGCTGTAAGCTCTGCATCCCCTTAGGGACGTCTTCGGAGCTTTTTTCTCTTTTTCAGTTTCGGCACTCGATGGTGCGCTCTCAGCTTTTACATTTACATCTTTTGGGGGATTTTGCTCTTATAAAACTAAAAAGGAAAATTACATATGATGGCCCCATTAAAAACCTTTCTCCCCCTTTGGAAAGGAAAAGGGTGCCATAAAAAAGAAAAGAAAAGGTAAAATTACATCAAGTTATACATAGAACCGCCGAAGCTCATCCGCATTCCAAGATCTTGGAATTTCTTTTCCATCCATGTCCTTTAGTCTGTACGAACCAGGCCTTGACGAAGATGCTACTAAGAAAGGTCCTTCCCATTTCAGTTGCAACTTGCCCACTGTATCCGGGTTGGCCACTCTTCGAAGCACGAAATGTCCTGGCTCAATATTTTTTAGCCGGACTTTTCTATCTCGCCATTTGATTGTTTCAGCCTGGTATTTGTTGATATTTTCCACGGCCTGAAGCCTGATCCCTTCTAAGGCATCTTTTTCCACAAGGCAAGTATCTTCGGCACCTGATTCTGCCGAAGCTACCACTCTTATTGATCCAGCCTTAGCTTCTTCTGGAGTTATTGCTTCGTCACCAAATAATAACTTGAATGGGGTAAAGCCTGTAGACCTTGATGTTGTTGTATTGTGGCTCCACACCACTTTGGTCAACTGATCTGGCCATTTTCCCCTTGGTTGATTAAAAATTAGTTTCATTATTCCTGTCATTATGATGCCGTTGGCCCTTTCAACAAGCCCATTCGACTCCGGATGCCTGACTGATGCAAAATGGATCTTCGTGCCAATTTGATCACAAAAATTTCTGAAATCTTCGGAGTCGAACTGTGTTCCATTATCTACAGTGATAGCCTTCGGCACTCCGAAGCGACAGACAATATTCTGCCAGAAAAATTTTTGGACAGTGGCCGAAGTTATTGTGGCTAGTGGCTTCGCCTCAATCCACTTGGAAAAATATTCCACAGCTACTATAACATATTTTAGGTTGCCTTGGGCCGGTGGCAATGGACCCAACAAGTCAAGACCCCACCTTTGCAATGGCCAGATGGGTTGTATCAGCTGTGTTAATGACGAAGGTTGTTTTTGATCTCTTGCACATTTTTGACAACCTTCGCACTTTTGGACTAACTCCGCTGCATCCGAAGCTGCCTTCGGCCAATAAAATCCTTGGCGGAACACTTTTCCAAGTAACGGCCTGGATCCAATGTGGGATCCGCACAAGCCTGCATGTATCTCCTTCATCAACTCTATACCTTCGGCCCTAGACAAGCACTTGAGCAGCGGGGCACAAACTCCATGCTTGTATAACTCCCCTTCTATCATGACATAAGGACGAGCTCTTGCCTCTATCCTCTTATTATAAGCTTCGTCATCTGATAGAAAGTTTCCCTGAAGGTAAGAGATTATTTCTGTTCTCCAATCTTCACTGTAGACAGGAGAAATGTTAAGGACTGCTCTTTCAAGTAGCTCCACTGAAGGTGCCTTTATTGTTTCGAAGAACACGTCCGAAGGTAATGGCAGCCCCTGTGCTGCAGACTTGGCTAATAAATCAGCATGCTCATTTTGTCCTCGAGGGATATTCTTAACAGAAAATCCTTCGAAGGAAGCTTCGATCCTTCGAACCGTGTCTAGGTATTTTTCAAGCTTCGGGTCCTTAGCCTTGCAACTTTTATCAACATGACCCGAAACAACCTGGGAATCAGTTTTAAGAATTGCCCTTCTGATCCCCATTGCCTTTAGTTTCCGAAGACCCAGGAGCAAAGCTTCGTACTCAGCGATATTATTTGTGCAGCTGAAGTCAAGTCTTGCTGCATAGCAAGTTTTAACCTTGGACGGAGAGACCAACACAGCAGCTGCACCTGCTCCGAAGGTTCCCCAAGAGCCATCACAAAACACTGTCCATGCTTCGGCATCTTTATTTGCTTCTTCGTCCTGAGCCCCTGGCGTCCAGTCGGCAATGAAATCTGCCAATGCTTGAGACTGAATTGATGATCTATGCACATAATCAATGTAAAATTCATTGAGCTCCGCAGCCCATTTTCCAATACGCCCAGTAGCTTCTCTATTCCTCATGATGTCCTTCAACGGCTGCGAAGAAGGAACAACAATGTTGAATGCCTGAAAGTAATGCCGAAGCTTCCTGGATGCCATTAAGACGGCATACAACACCTTCTCCAGCTCTGTATAATTTTTCTTTGAGACACTGAGGACCTCAGACACAAAATATACTGGGACCTGCTTCTTGGCTTGTCCATCAAACTTTTCCTGAACTAGTGCCGCACTTACCGCTGAGTGCGAAGCTGCCACATACAACAGCAGAGGAGCCCCAGGCGTTGGTGGAGTTAATGTTGTGAGATCTATTAAATATTGCTTCAGCTCTTCGAAGGCTTTTTGTTGACTTGGGCCCCATTGAAAGACTTCAGCTGACTTCAGCACCTCGAAGAATGGTAAGTTTCTTTCTGCTGATCTGGATATAAATCTGTTGAGAGATGCCAGCCTTCCTGTCAATCTTTGGGCCCCCTTTCTTGTGGTTGGTGGCTCCATTCGAAGTATGGCTTCGATTTTATTTGGATTAGCTTCGATTCCCTTTGTTGAAACCAAGCATCCAAGAAATTTGCCCTTCTTCACTCCGAAGACGCATTTCTCTGGATTTAGCTTCAGACCAGCCTGTCTGAAGCTGGCGAAGGTCTCCTGCAAATCAGCAATATGATTTTCTTGCTTCGTGCTTTTTACAATGATGTCATCAACATAAGTCAGCACATTTCTGCCTATCTGAGATTGGAGAACCTTCGCAGTCATTCTGCTGAAACTCCCTCCAGCATTCTTGAGCCCCTCAGGCATCCGAAGATAGCAATATGTACCACTTGGAGTTATGAAGCTAGTCTTTGGCTCATCTTCCTTCTTCATCCAGATTTGATGATAGCCTGAGTAACAGTCCAGGAGACTCATGAGCTCTGAAGAAGCTGCTGCATCAACTAAAGAATCTATCCTTGGCAGCGGGAATTCATCCTTCGGACAAGCCTTGTTGAGATCTGTGAAATCAATACACATTCTCCACTTGCCATTGGCCTTCTTCACCATGACGGTGTTAGCTAACCACTCTGGATACTTCACCTCTCTGATAACTCCTGCACTGAGGAGCCTTTTTACTTCATTGCGAGCCCCTTCGGCCTTGTCATCAGACATTTTCCGAAGCCTCTGCTTTCGGGGTCTGAAGGATGGATCAACATTAAGCGAATGTTCAATAACATCCCGATTTACTCCACAGAGATCATTAGCTGACCATGCAAAGACATCTTTGTTGTTGAATAAAAACCTTATCAAGGTTTTCTCCTGATCTTCAGATAATTGGGAGCCCAACAACACCTTCTGCTCTGCTATATCTTCGCACAATAACATGGGCTTCGGCTGGTCTGCTGAAGCTGCCTTCTCCCTCCTGAATTTATACTGTTCACAAGCTTCAGCTCCATCTATATTATGGATTGCCTTGGAATCAGTCCAGCTTCCTTCGGCCCTTCTAGCAGCTTCCTGGCTTCCACGAATAGCAATGGGTCCTTGGTCCGAAGGTATCTTCATGCAGAGATAAGCTGGGTGAAGAATTGCTTCGAAAGCATTAAGAGTTCCACGACCAATGATAGCATTATAAGGATACTCCATGTCAACAATGTCAAACACAATTTGCTCAGTCCTTGTGTTGTTGACAAATCCGAAGGTTACCGGCATGGTAATCTTCCCAAGGGCCACAATCTGCCGCCCTCCGAAGCCACAAAGAGGGTGCGTAGCATCATGAATCTTGTCTTCGGGCTCTTGCATCTGTCTGAAGGCTTTAGCAAATATAATGTCAGCTGCACTGCCTGTGTCAACTAGGACATTGTGGACCAGAAATCCTTTGATCACGCAAGAGATAACCATGGCATCATTGTGGGGATAATCCTTAAGCTGAAGGTCTTCCTGAGAGAAGGTAATTGGAATATGGGACCATTTTGACTTGATGAAGGGTCCCTGCACTCCAACATGCTGCACCCTTCTCTGAGCCTCCTTCTTCTGCTTCTTGTTAGCCGGTTCTGAGCAAGAACCGCCTGTTATCGGGAGCACCAGCTTCGTGGCCGAAGCAGCTCCAGCTTGGTTGTTGAACGAAGCCATCAGCTCAAAAAAGTGGAAGTGAGTTCACCGGAGGTGGGCGCCAATGTTGGGGGCTTGTTCTCAAATGCTAAGAATTAAGAACAAGGCAACACAGAAAATGTTAAATATTAAAGTCCTTCGTCCTCCACTTCGTTATATCCCTTCAGGATATAAAGAATCTTCGGACGAAGGTTACGAAGGACATACCTTCGTAAACATAAGAACGAGAGATGAATTATTTATATAAATCATGAGGTATAAAATGAACATTCAAATGTTAGCATAGAGCCATTTCCATTTTTATTAACATGAATGAATATAAATGACTTCGGATTGCAAATGTACCTTCGGTCTTGAGGAAATCAAGGGTACAAGCGCGATGCGAAGACAAGATGACAGGTTCGCGTGAACAGTACAGAGGTACTGTTCATCTATTTATAGGCACAGGTCGCAGCCTGTGACAAATTACAATTATACCCCTCACAAATGTTTACAACATTGACTCAGACTTATATGAATAAAAAGGTCATTCTATCTCTATGTCGGTTTAAAACGCCGAAGCTCCACGAAAAGGAACCTTCGGCCATCTCTTGAAGACGACTTCGGCCGAAGCTGCTTCTTCGTGTGAGACCTTCGGCGCACCGAAGCACGACCCCAACAACCTCGCCTTGGGCCGCCCCTGTCTTGTTTGTGGAGAAGAAAGATGGCACCAAGAGGATGTGTATCGATTATCGAGCTTTGAATGAAGTCACGATCAAGAACAAGTATCCCTTGCCCAGAATAGAAGATCTGTTTGACCAGTTGAGAGGAGCCAGTGTGTTCTCCAAGATCGATCTGAGGTCAGGTTATCATCAGCTCAGGATCCGGCCTTCGGACATTCCGAAGACGGCATTCATTACCAAGTACGGTTTGTATGAATTCACAGTGATGTCTTTTGGTTTGACCAATGCACCAGCGTTCTTTATGAACTTGATGAACAGTGTATTCATGGATTATCTCGATAAGTTTGTGGTGGTATTCATTGATGACATTCTGGTTTATTCTCAAAGTGAAGAAGAGCATGCAGATCATTTGAGGATGGTATTGCAGAGATTGCGAGAGCACCAGTTGTATGCAAAGTTGAGCAAGTGCGAGTTCTGGATCAGTGAAGTCCTGTTCTTGGGTCACATAATCAACAAGGAAGGATTGGCTGTGGATCCGAAGAAAGTGGCAGACATTCTGAACTGGAAAGCGCCCACGGATGCTCGAGGAATCAAGAGCTTCATTGGAATGGCAGGATATTATCGGCGATTCATTGAAGGGTTTTCGAAGATTGCGAAACCAATGACAGCGTTGCTAGGCAACAAGGTTGAGTTCAAGTGGACCCAGAAATGTCAAGAAGCCTTCGAAGCGCTGAAAGAGAAGTTGACAACAGCGCCTGTCCTAGTCTTGCCTGATGTGCACAAGCCCTTCTCTGTGTACTGTGATGCTTGTTACACAGGTTTGGGATGCGTGTTGATGCAAGAGGGAAGAGTTGTAGCTTACTCGTCCCGACAGTTGAAGGTTCATGAGAAGAACTACCCAATCCATGATCTAGAGTTGGCAGCAGTGGTTCACGCACTGAAGACATGGAGGCACTATCTGTATGGACAGAAATGCGATGTTTACACAGACCACAAGAGTCTGAAGTACATATTCACTCAGTCAGAGTTGAACATGAGGCAGCGAAGATGGTTAGAGTTGATCAAAGACTATGAGTTGGAGATTCATTACCATCCAGGCAAAGCCAACGTAGTGGCAGATGCTTTGAGCAGAAAGAGTCAAGTCAATCTGATGGTCGCTCGTCCGATGCCTTATGAGTTAGCCAAGGAGTTCGACAGGTTGAGTCTCGGATTTCTGAACAATTCGCGAGGAGTCACAGTTGAATTGGAACCTACCTTGGAGCGAGAAATCAAAGAAGCGCAGAAGAATGATGAGAAGATCAGTGAGATTCGGCGACTGATTCTAGATGGCAGAGGCAAAGATTTTCGAGAAGATGCTGAAGGCGTGATATGGTTCAAAGACCGCTTGTGTGTTCCCAATGTCCAGTCTATTCGGGAGTTGATTCTCAAGGAAGCTCATGAGACAGCTTATTCGATTCACCCTGGCAGTGAGAAGATGTATCAGGATCTGAAGAAGAAATTCTGGTGGTACGGAATGAAGAGGGAAATCGCAGAGCATGTGGCTATGTGCGATAGTTGTCGAAGAATTAAGGCAGAGCACCAGAGACCTGCTGGATTGTTGCAACCGTTGCAGATCCCTCAGTGGAAATGGGATGAAATCGGCATGGATTTCATAGTCGGATTGCCTCGCACTCGAGCCGGCTACGATTCTATTTGGGTAGTAGTGGACCGTTTGACCAAGTCAGCCCACTTCATACCTGTCAAGACCACCTACAGCAGTGCAGTATTGGCAGAGCTGTATATATCTCGGATCGTTTGTCTTCATGGTGTGCCAAAGAAGATAGTGTCAGACAGAGGAACGCAGTTCACCTCTCATTTCTGGCAGCAGTTGCATGAAGCCTTGGGCACACATCTGAATTTCAGTTCAGCTTATCACCCGCAGACAGATGGTCAGACTGAAAGAACCAATCAAATTCTTGAAGATATGTTGAGAGCCTGTGCGTTGCAAGATCAGTCCGGATGGGATAAGAGATTGCCTTATGCAGAGTTTTCCTATAACAACAGTTATCAGGCCAGTTTGAAGATGTCACCATTTCAAGCGCTCTATGGAAGGAGTTGTAGAACTCCGTTGCAATGGGATCAGCCTGGAGAGAAGCAAGTGTTTGGGCCAGACATTTTGCTTGAAGCCGAAGAGAACATCAAGATGGTCCGAGAGAATCTGAAGATAGCGCAATCGAGGCAGCGAAGCTATGCAGACACGAGAAGAAGAGAGCTGAGTTTTGAAGTCGGAGACTTTGTCGATCTGAAGGTGTCACTGATCAGAGGAGTCAGAAGGTTCGGAATCAAAGGCAAGCTAGCACCCCGCTACATTGGTCCGTACCAGATCCTCTCAAAGCGTGGAGAAGTGGCTTATCAGC
The DNA here is from genome assembly GCA_029449295.1 of Zea luxurians. Classification (NCBI taxonomy): domain Eukaryota; kingdom Viridiplantae; phylum Streptophyta; class Magnoliopsida; order Poales; family Poaceae; genus Zea; species Zea luxurians. The sequence continues at coordinate 49,195,974 of JAOPSE010000010.1, forward strand.
TCAGTCTGCCAGAGAATTTGTCAGCTGTGCATGATGTCTTTCATGTGTCTCAGTTGAAGAAGTGCTTGCGTGTGCCAGAAGAGCAGTTGCCAGTGGAAGGTCTGGAAGTCCAGGAGGACTTGACCTATGTTGAGAAGCCAGCTCAGATCCTTGAGGTTGCAGATAGAGTCACCCGAAGGAAGACCATCAGAATGTGCAAAGTCAGATGGAGTCACCACTCTGAGGAAGAGGCAACCTGGGAGCGTGAAGATGATTTGATGGCCAAGTACCCAGAGCTCTTTGCTAGCCAGCCCTGAATCTCGAGGGCGAGATTCTTTTAAGGGGGATAGGTTTGTAACGCCCCGAATTTTGCAGTTGAATTTTTTCTTTTCTTTACTCGCCAAAATTCGGGCGTTACCTTTTCTTTTTCTTTTTCCCCTCGCTAAACCTTGACCTTTTCCAAAGTTCTAGTGGGACTCGGTTTGGATTTCCCGTGTAAGAAAACTCTAAAGATATTTTGTGTTGTTTGATGCACCATGCCGAACCTTGCATTTTTGATTGTTTGAAAGTGCAAACGCATTCATCTAAAAGATCGGATTTCGAAAACAGGGAAATAGTCTTTTCTCTCTCTTTCTCTCTCTTTCTCTCTCCTCTTTCTCTCTCTCTCCCGCGCCCTGGGCCGACCCCGGCCGGCCCAGCCGCCCCTGGCGCCCCCCTCTTGGGCCCAATAGGCCCAGCCGCCCCCCCACCTCCTCTTTTTTTCCCCCAATCCTCTCCCTCTCCCTCTCATTTTCTCTCCCTCCCCACCTAAGCCGCCGCCCTACCCCTACCCGCCCCTGCCCTAGCGCCGGCCGCCGCCCCCTGCCGGATCGGCCACCCCCCCGCCGGTGAGCCCCCTCCCCCTCCTCCCTCTCCTCCCCTCTCCCCCTCCCTGCCCGGCCAAGGCCTGGCCGCGCCGGCCACCACCCCCCAGCCCCGCCGTGGCCGCTGGCCGGCCCTCGGCCACGCCCAGCCGGCCCCAGCCGCCCCTGGCCTGCCCCGGCCGCCCCCTGGCCGGCCACGGCCAGCCCCCGGCCAGCCCCCCTCGGCCGCGCCCCCCTCGCCCAGCCGCCCCTGGCCGCCAGCTCGGCCGGCCTCGGCCGCCAGCTCGGCCGGCCTCGGCCGCCAGCTCAGCCGCCCGACCGCCCCAGCTCGGCCGCCCCGCCCAGGGCCGGTTCAACCGCCCCTAGGGCCGGTTCAACCGCCCCTAGGGCCGGTTCAACCGCCCCCCCCTCTGTTTTTTTTTATTTTTTTATTTTATTTTATTTACTTTCTGTGATTATAATTACTTTATTTTAGATAGACTGATCATTGTTCATGCTATGGAAAATAGGAAGTTTAATTTAAAATTCCGTTATGCTATTGATTCACGTAGTTAATTGTTTATCCCGTGCAATGTTGATCAACTAAACATGATTAGGTTCCCATTAGTATATATATAACAGAATTCTTTTGTTAAGAATCAATTGTAACTAATCATTAGTGCATAAACTTTAAACCCCTGCGAGATCTTTCCCGTTTCTTTCTAACCATAACAAATGCGATATCGAACGTCATACTTGATGCATATTCGCTTCACTTGTTCCCTTGTATGGTGTACTGTTCTTCTGTATTAAATATGTGGATGTATGTATGTTTGCGCTCGCATAGAGAACGATCCGGTCGAAGAGCCCGAGGAATTCGCAGGAGAAGCCCCTGAGCAGCAGTCGGTTGGTGGAGGCAAGTGTCCTTTGACCTATCTCTGTCCTATTCATTCTTTAATTCACCTCCCGCATTACACATTTATACCTGAGGATTGACTAGCTTTTGTTATCCATGTCCTTGTTTACCTATTTGGGTCGGATTATTACTGCTTAGTCTGATGCTATTGCTCAACTCTAATCAATGAACATGATGTGATTATCTGTGATACGCTGTTTTCCCTTTCTTATTTATGATCATACTTGTGGCATTTAAGGGGACTCGAGCGGTTTCTCGAGTGCCTCTCCGTAAGGACCTGTTCAATGGATGACCGCCCGGGAAAACAGTGCAACCATGAGGGTGGAATGGGACGCCCTTAGCTGAATAATTAGAGGAACTGGGGTGTAGTCCGCTTAGCCGTTGTGCCGTCAATGGGGCTCGGTGTATGCGGCTCGCTCTGCCAAGGTTGATTTGTCCCTTGGGGAGGAGTGCGGTACATTTAGGAAACCTAACGGGTGGCTACAGCCCCGGGGAATCTTTGTAAAGGCTTCGTAGTGAATCCCTAGCCATTCACCTTGGGAGTGAATAAGGGTCTTGCAAGCCCGGGCTAGAGAGGGAATCACGGCTTGTGGGTAAAGTGCGCAACCTCTGCAGAGTGTTATGAAACTGATATATCAGCCATGCTCACGGTTATGAGCGGCCAAGGGAGCTCCAGAGATTAGTGATACTTGATCAGAGATATTTTGGTACAGGTGGCAATGAGATTGATGGTTCTGATTATGATTATGGTATTGGTAAGTGGTATTCTTTCCGTTTGGAAAGGATACATTGGGCTAATAACTTGGGTTAATGTTAAAACCTGGCTCTCTACTAGTAAGTAATAACCTGACCAACTAAAAGTAACTGCTTGACTTACCCCCACATAAAGCTAGTCCACTACAGCCAAACGGGATACTTGCTGAGTATGTTGATGTGTACTCACCCTTGCTCTACACACCAATCCCCCCCCAGGTTGTCAGCATTGCAACCACTGCTCAGGAGAAGATGAAGCTGTGGAAGGAGACTTCCAGGAGTTCCAAGACTACGACGAGTTCTAGGCGTGGGTTAGCGGCAACCCCCAGTCGGCTGCCTGTGAAGGCCGCGTTATCTACGTTTCTTTTCCGCACTTTGATTTATTGTAAGAACTATATGGACGTCTCAGACGTATGATGTAATCGACTATTATTTCCCCCTTTTAATACTATTTGAGCACTGTGTGATGATGTCCATGTTATGTAACTGCTGTGTACGTGAATAACTGATCCTGGCACGTACATGGTTCGCATTCGGTTTACCTTCTAAAACCGGGTGTGACAACTAGCTCCTCTCTGCTAGACACGATAGCGCACTGCTACACCTCCTATTGTACACCTGGACCCTCTCCTTACGCCTATAAAAGGAAGGTCCAGGGCTCTCTTACGAGAAGGTTGGCCGCGCGGGAGGATGGGATGGCGTGTAGGGTCCCTCGCTCTCCCACGCGGATGCTTGTAACCCCCTACTACAAGCGCACCCGACCTGGGCGCAGGGTGTCGGCGTTCCGAGACCGGGGGGTCCCTGAGCCGACGAGTGAGAGTGCCGCGTGCCCCAGCCCAGATGGGTCGAGCGCGTGGGCGAGCGCGAAGGGGGGAGAGAGAGAGCGAGAGCGAGGCGGCCGGAGCCGGGTCGTGAGGGAGTCGGAGATCCCGCGGCCTTCGTGTTCGTCCCGTGCCCAGGTCGAGTGCGCTTGCAGTAGGGGGTTACAAGCGTCCGCGCGGGTGAGGGGAGCGAGCGGCCCCGAGAGAGCGCCTGCCCCTGCCCTCGTTCCCGCGAGGCCAACCTTCTCTAAGAAGGCCCTGGTCCTTCCTTTTATAGGCGTAAGGAGAGGATCCAGGTGTACAAATGGGGGTGTAGCAAGGTGCTACGTGTCTAGCGGGGGAGAGCTAGTGCCCTAAGTACATGCCAAGGTGGCAGCCGGAGAGATCTTGGCACCCAGCTAGTGTGGCGTCGTGGCTGTTGGAGAAGCAATGGAGCCGGGCGGAGGGACAGCTGTCGGAGTGGTTGGGCCCTTGCTGACGTCCCCCTGCTTTCGTAAGGGAGCTGGGAGCCGCCGTCGTCATGGTCCAGCGGGGCGCCATCATTGCCTATTTGGCGGAGCTAGCCAGATGGGACGTCGGTCCTGTTCTCTGCGGCCCGAGTCGCCTCAGGGTAGGGTGATGATGGCGCTTCCTGTCGACGTGGCGGACCCGTGCCCTAGGTCGGGCGACGTGGGGGCTCCTCCGAAGCCGAGGTCGAGTCTGTCCTGCATGGCCGAGGCCGAGGCCGAGGCCGAGCCCGAGCCCCTGGGTCGGGCGAGGCGGAGGTCGTTCAGCAGAGGTCGGGCGAAGCGGGGTTCATCGTCTTCCGGGGCCTTAGCCCGAGTCCGAGCCCTGGGTCGGGCGGAGCGGAGTTCGCCGTCTTCCGGGGCCTTAGCCCGAGTCCGAGCCCTGGGTCGGGCGGAGCGGAGTTCGCCGTCTTCCGGGGCCTTAGCCCGAGTCCGAGCCCTGGTTCGGGCGGAGAGGAGTTCGCCGTCTTCCGGGGCCTTAGCCCGAGTCCGAGCCCTGGGTCGGGCGGAGCGGAGTTCGCCGTCTTCCGGGACCTTAGCCCGAGTCCGAGCCCTGGGTCGGGCGGAGCGGAGTTCGCCGTCTTCCGGGGCCTTAGCCCGAGTCCGAGCCCTGGGTCGGGTGGAGCGGAGTTTCCTCTGGCGCTTTTGGCCAAGCCTGGCTGCCCGTCAGTCTTACTCTTTGCGTTAAAGGCCCCAGTGACTTGGTCGGTCGGCGCGGTGATTTAGTCAGGGTTACTTCTTATCGAAGGCAAGGCCTCGGGCGAGCCGGAGATGCGTCTGCCGTGAAAGAGGAGGCCTCGGGCGAGACGGAAACATCTCAGGGTCGGCTGCCCTTGCCCGAGGCTAGGCTCGGGCGTGGCGTGATCGAGTCGCTCGTATGGACTGATCCCTGACTTAATCAAACCCATCAGGCCTCTGCAGCTTTATGCTGATGGGGGTTACCAGCTGAGAATTAGGCGTCTTGAGGGTACCCCTAATTATGGTCCCCGACAGTAGCCCCCGAGCCTCGAAGGGAGTGTTAACACTCGCTTGGAGGCTTTCGTCGCACTTTTTTGCAAGGGGACCAGCCTTTCTCGGTTGTACTTTGTTCCAGTGGGTGCGCGCGAGCGCACCCGCCGGGTGTAGCCCCCGAGGCCTCGGAGGAGTGGTTTCACTCCTTCGAGGTCTTAATGCCTTGCGTAATGCTTCGGCTGGTCTGGCGGTTCCCTCATGCGAACAGGCCGTAGCCCGGGTGCACTGTCGGGGCCCAAGTTCTCGGGCTGGTATGTTGACGCTGTCAACGGTTCGGCCGGAGCCGGGTTTGCGAGAGCAGCCCCCGAGCCTCCGCACAGAGCGAGAGGACGATCCGGGACAGACTCGGCTTTTTTACATACGCCCCTACGTCGCCTTTCCGCAAGGAGGAGGGGGGAGAGCGCCATGTTACCCTCGATGGGCACCGAACATGGTGTCTCCGGTGAGTTACAATCGGGTAATCCGAGTGGACGTCCGTGCCCCGTTCGTTGGGGGTCGGCTAGGGGCCCGGAGGCACGCCCAAAAGTACCTGCGGGTGATCTGCCGGACCCGGTCCCCTGGCGACGGGGTCCGAGGGCTCGTTGCCTCCCTCCGATGGGATTCCGTTACAGAGTCGTTCCCGCTGGTCTCGGAAATGTCCTAGGGTACCTCGGGAGCGCAGCCCGAGCCTTGGTTATGTATCGAACGTACCCCTGGTCATCCCTCGCTCTGTATCTGAGGCGACTGTGAACCCTTCGGGGGGCCAGCCTTCGAACCCCTGATCAGTAAGGGGCGCGGAGCCCGAGTAGCCTGAGGCGGTCGTGGGACCTTTCGGGGGGCCGACCTTCGAACCCCTGACCAGTAGTGGGTGTCGGGCCCACGCGATCTGAGGCGGCTGTTGAACCCTTCGGGGGGCCAGCCTTCGAACCCCTGATCAGTAAGGAGGCTCGGAGCCTAGTTCCTTCACGGGGAAGGATCCCTTTAGGGGTATCCCCTTTCCCGGTCCCTGTTGCAAGAGATAGAGAAAGAAGGAAAAGGGGAAAAGGATACGAAATTGAACGACGTGGCGTACCTTTTTTGGCGTGGTCGTTTTGGCGAAGGCGAAACGTCGCCAGCTGCTTCCGCCAGAAGCGCTGCCCGTCGAGCCGCGGAGTTAATGCGCCGGGGCGAGCGGTCGGCGAGGCTGCCGTTGCGTGCGCGAGCCGTTCGAGGAACGGGTCACGGGCGTGTCGCCTTCACACCGTGGGAGAGGGGGTTCTCTTGCTGCCTCCGGATGGGACGTGAGCTTGGCTGATGGCGTGACCGCTGCTCTTGCGCGCCTGCCACCGTCATTACTGCCGGCCCACTTTTGACTGCGTTTGACCGCTGCGCCCGGCTGGCGCTGCTGGGCCGCGCGCTGGGTCACCTCGGGTCGCGACATTGGTTCCGCAACCGAGGAGGTGCGGTGGTGGCGCAAGTGGCATAGTGGCTTACATGCAGCATCCGGCGCGCCGGTTGCGCGACGCGTGGGCTTGAGCCTCCGTGCTGGCCTGTCAGGAGTCGGAGAGGCGCGTCCACTTGGCGCGGTTGCATGCTGCCCGCACGGCTGCCCGCCCCTTTCGCCCGTTGGTCTGGGCAAAGGTGGAGGGTCACTTGTAACCGCTGGGTGGTTGTGCGCGTCGCGCGCGGCGGTTCGGCTTCTTCTGCTCGGAGCCGGTCTGTATGACAGGCAGGTCCCAGCCCCCGCGCCGCAGAGGAGGACTTTGGAGGCATGTTGGAGAAGACTTAGCCTGTGACGGTTGGGGGCGCAAGCAGGGAGAGTTGCCTTTAAAAGGAGGGCGACCCCTTAAGGCGACCATGTCTTCTTCCTCCCTTATGCATCGTGTCTTTCCACCTCTCAAGCCCCCGGATGGGGAAAACCGCCGTCTCCGTGCCTCAACGTCGGAGGAACGCGACTTCGTGGGAGTTGGTACCTTTCAGCCATCGTTCGGCTTCAAGGATTTTCATCACACAGCCCGGCGGTTCCCCTCCGCTGGTGATCACCCAAGACGGTGGCCTGCATCTCCCGGATGGGGAGGGGCAAACCGGGCTGTGGTCCCGGCCCCGCCCTCAGTGTTGAGGGTGTTCGTCGTCCTCGCCGGGGCGGGGAGCGAGGCGAGCCGGGGCTACACCTCCTACGCGGGTCGGCGGACCACCTCATTTTCCAGCTTCTGGTGGTGGCAATCGCCTTTTAGCCCCACGGCGGAGACATCCTCCAGCCATGCCGGGGAAGGAGAACTGTTGCTGCCCAGCTAGGATGCAACATTCCGTCTTCCCCCTCGCATTTACGGCGAGGACGGCTGCGAGGATCTGCCGGGGTGCTTAGGGGCGTCCCGCGTTTGCTGGTGATTCACCCAGAGCTTGTCGCTCCTCGGGCTTCCCTGGCGAGGAGGTTGCCCATACCCGCGGGGGCGGAACCGGAGTTCCGTTTGTAACGGCACTTCGAGTGCCGGGTTTTTTGTTCATTTCGGCTTTCGGGGCCTGAACATGTATGTAACTACGGCACGGAGCCGTGTTTTTTCCTCATTTCCGAGCACTAAGACTCGTCTGCTGATTGTCTGAGCTGCTTTACCAAGCATGAGTCGCCCCGTGTCAAGGTGACGAGTGAGGTATCCGTATCCCGGAGGCGTAGGAGTCCCTCGGCTCGGTCGGCCCTGTTGTCCGAGGCTCCTCTAGCTTAGTTAAAGAGACCCCTCGGCCGCTCTTCGACGAGCCGAGGCCGGGGGTAGCGATATCAGTATGAGCAGAGGCGGAGTTGGCTCGGAAATGAAACCTGGTTGGCCGGAGCCTAGCCGAGTTGTCCGTTGGCAGGATCGACGCCGGAGTTGGTCAGCCGAGGCTTCGGACCGGGCTCGCGCCCTTGGAAGGTGGTTGGCCGAGGCCCCGGAGGTGGCTGGCCGAGCCGCCTGTTCGGGCCGGATTCTCGGAGAAGTCCCTGACAACGATCGCCCGGGCGTGGTGATGACGCCGTCCTTTGGAGCGGAGGCCCTCGGATCGTGTCGCCGTCCGAGGCTAGTTCGGGCCTTGCTGAAGGTGCTGTCGATGCCGAGGGTGTCGCCGCCCCCTTCCAGCGCCAAGACCTGAGTCTGCAGGATCAGCTTGTCTTGTAGTGCGTGCTTTGTGTGGCCGTCGAGGCCAGAACACACACCCTTGCTGTGTTGTAAAGCCGCGTCTCTTTTCCTCTTGTTCCAAGCATCTGGACTTTTTTGTCGGTAACAGGGATGTTTGTGTGAGCGAAAGTTGCTTCTCGCGGAAGGTGAGGAGTGAGGTATCCGTATCCCGGAGGCGTGGGAGTCCCTCGGCTCAGTTGGCCTTGCCGCTTACGCGCATTTTTACTCGTCCATGAGGCCCTATCACCGACTTAGTCGAGAAAACTCGAAGAATCGCTTCGACAGAAGAGCTTCCGAACGTAGAGACTTGTTCGATCCGCGGAGTCACCTTATCCGAACGCGAGTTACTTATCGCAGAAGGTGATGAGTGAGGTATCCGTATCCCGGAGGCGTGGGAGTCCCTCGGCTCGGTCAGCCTTGACTGCTTACGTGCACCCTGTCGTTTCCAGGACCCACTTTTCGAAGTAGTCAAAAAGCACGAAAGATATTCTGATAAAAGAGATTTTCTGTTTGAGGAAAATTTTGACGCAGAGGGGGTTTCCCCCCTTTTAGCCCCCGAGGGAGGGTCGGGCTTTGCCGAGGCGAGGCCGACCCTTCCTTGTTGACTAAACTTTGCGTGGGTGTGAGGTATATGAACAACTTGGAAACATCTTAAGGGTAGAAGCGACGTAGCTGTTGGATATTCCAAGCGTTGCCGTAGACCTCGCCTTGACTGTTGGCCAGCTTGTACGTTCCGGGCTTCAGAACTTTGGCGATGATGAACGGCCCCTCCCAGGGGGGCGTGAGCTTGTGCCTCCCTCGGGCGTCCTGCCGCAGCCGAAGCACCAGGTCGCCCACCTGGAGATTTCGGGGTCGGACCCCTCGGGCGTGGTAGCGTCGCAGGGACTGCTGGTACCGTGCCGAGTGTAGTAAGGCCCTGTCCCGAGCCTCGTCCAGCTGGTCCAGCGAGTCTTCTCGACTAGCTTGGTTGCTTTCTTCGTTGTAGGCCCTCGTCCTTGGGGAGTCGTATTCCAGGTCAGTGGGCAAGACGGCCTCGGCCCCGTAGACCAGGAAGAACGGCGTGAAACCTGTGGCTCGGCTTGGCGTCGTCCTCAGGCTCCAGACCACCGAGGGGAGTTCCTTCATCCATCGCTTGCCGAACTTGTTGAGATCATTGTAAATCCGGGGCTTGAGCCCTTGTAGAATCATGCCGTTGGCACGTTCCACTTGCCCATTCGACATGGGATGAGCTACGGCGGCCCAGTCTACCCGGATGTTGTGATCCTCGCAAAAATCCAAGAATTTTTTGCCGGTGAACTGGGTGCCGTTGTCGGTGATGATGGAGTTCGGGACCCCGAAGCGATGGATGATGTTGGTGAAGAACGCCACCGCCTGCTCGGATCTGATGCTGTTCAGGGGTCGGACCTCGATCCACTTGGAGAATTTGTCGACGGCGACCAGCAGGTGCGTGTAGCCCCCGGGCGCCTTCTGCAGAGGGCCGACGAGGTCCAGACCCCACACAGCGAAGGGCCAGGTGATGGGTATTGTCTGCAGAGCCTGAGCGGGCAGGTGGGTCTGCTTCGCATAGAATTGGCACCCTTCGCAGGCGCGGACAATTCTAGTGGCGTCAGCTACCGCCGTCGGCCAGTAGAAGCCTTGGCGGAAAGCGTTCCCGACGAGGGTTCGAGGTGCTGCATGATGGCCGCAAGCCCCCGAGTGTATTTCCTGCAGGAGTTCCTGACCCTCGGCGATGGAGATGCATCGCTGGAGGATGCCCGAGGGGCTACGGTGGTAGAGCTCCTGCTCATCGCCCAGCAAGACGAACGACTTGGCGCGTCGCGCTACCCGCCGAGCCTCGGCTCGGCCGAGGGGCAGCTCTCCTTGGCGGAGATATTGCAGGTACGGGGTCTGCCAATCTTGATCTGGCATGACCCCGCTCTGCTCATCCTCGATGTGCAGTGCTTCGCCCTCGGGGGCCGAGGGCTCCTCGGGTTGAACCGAGGATGGCTCGGGCTGGGCCGAGGTCACTTCGGACGGGGCCGAGGGCACCTCGGGCTCGGGCGTGTCGCCTATCTTGACGGAGGGTTGGTGCAGATCCCAGGAGAAGACGTCCGGAGGAACCGTCGTTCGCCCCGAGGCTATCTTCGCCAGCTCGTCCGCAGTCTCGTTGTAGCGCCGGGCGATGTGGTTAAGCTCGAGCCCGTAGAACTTGTCTTCCAGGCGTCGAACCTCGTCACAGTAGGCCTCCATCTTCGGGTCGCGGCAGTGGGAGTTCTTCATGACTTGGTCGATGACGAGCTGCGAGTCGCCGCGTGCATCGAGGCGTCGGACCCCTAGCTCGATGGCGATTCGCAATCCGTTGATCAGAGCCTCGTACTCAGCCACATTGTTGGACGCCGGGAAATGGAGGCGGAGCACATAGCGCAGGTGTTTCCCGAGGGGCGAGACGAAGAGTAGGCCCGCGCCGGCTCCCGTCTTCATCAGCGACCCGTCGAAAAACATGGTCTAGAGCTCCGGTTGGATCGGAGCCGTCGGCAACTGGGTGTCGACCCATTCGGCTACGAAGTCCGCCAGTACCTGGGACTTGATGGCCTTCCGAGGGGCGAACGAGATTGTCTCGCCCATGATTTCCACCGCCCACTTTGCGATCCGTCCCAAGGCTTCTCGGCACTGGATGATCTCCCCCAGGGGGAAGGATGACACTACAGTCACCAGATGAGACTCGAAGTAATGTCGTAGCTTTCGCCTCGTCAGGATCACTGCATACAGCAGCTTCTGGACTTGTGGGTAGCGGATCTTGGTCTCGGACAGCACCTCGCTGACGAAGTAAACTGGCCTCTGAATGGGCAAGGCATGCCCCTCTTCCCGCCTTTCGACCACGATCGCGGCGCTGACCACTTGAGTGGTAGCGGCGACGTAGACCAGGAGGGTTTCTCCATCAGCGGGGGGTACCAAGACGGGCGCCTGGGTGAGGAGCGCCTTCAGGTTCCCGAGAGCTTCCTCGGCCTCGGGAGTCCAAGTGAAGCACTCGGCCTTCCTTAAGAGACGGTACAGGGGCAGGCCTCTTTCGCCGAGGCGCGAGATGAAACGGCTCAAGGCCGCGAGACATCCCATGACCCTCTGTACGCCTTTTAAGTCCTTGATGGGCCCCATGTTTGTGATGGCTGCGATCTTCTCCGGGTTGGCTTCGATGCCCCGCTCGGAGACGATGAATCCCAAGAGCATGCCTCGGGGCACCCCGAAGACGCACTTCTCGGGATTGAGCTTGACGCCCTTCGCCTTGAGACACCGGAATGTCAGTTCGAGGTCGGAGAGAAGGTCGGAGGCTTTCCTCGTCTTGACTACGATGTCATCGACGTAGGCCTCGATCGTGCGACCGATGTGTTCGCCGAACACATGGTTCATGCACCGCTGGTACGTTGCACCCGCGTTCCTCAAACCGAACGGCATGGTGACATAACAGTACATGCCGAAGGGCGTGATGAAAGAAGTCGCGAGCTGGTCGGACTCTTTCATCTTGATTTGATGATACCTTGAGTAGGCATCGAGGAAAGACAGGGTTTCGCACCCTGCAGTGGAGTCCACGATTTGATCGATGCGAGGTAGAGGGTAGGGGACTTTCGGACATGCTTTGTTGAGACCAGTGTAGTCTACACACATCCGCCATTTCCCCCCTTTCTTCCTCACAAGTACAGGGTTGGCAAGCCATTCAGGGTGGAATACCTCTTTGATGAACCCTGCTGCCATCAGCTTATGGATCTCCTCGCCTATCACCCTGCGCCTTTCCTCGTCGAATCGGCGCAGAGGCTGTCTGACCGGTCGGGCTCCGGCCCGAATATCCAGCGAGTGCTCGGCGACATCCCTCGGTATGCCGGGCATGTCCGAGGGACTCCACGCAAAAATGTCGGCGTTTGCACGGAGAAAGTCGACGAGCACTGCTTCCTATTTGGGGTCGAGCCCGGATCCGATCCGAATCTGCTTGGAGGTGTCGCCACTGGGGTCGAGAGGGACGGCCTTAACCGTCTCCGCTGGCTCGAAGTTGCCGGCATGTCGCTTCACGTCCGGCACCTCTCGGGAGAGGCTTTCTAGGTCGGCAATGAGGGCCTCGGACTCGGCGAGGGCCTCGGCGTACTCGACGCACTCCACATCGCATTCGAATGCGTGTTTGTACGTGGGGCCGACGGTGATGACCCCGTTGGGGCCCGACATCTTGAGCTTCAGGTAGGTGTAGTTGGGGATGGCCATGAACTTCGCGTAGCATGGCCTTCCCAACACTGCGTGGTAGGTTCCGCGGAACCCGACCACCTCGAATGTCAAAGTCTCCCTTCGGAAGTTAGAGGGTGTTCCGAAGCAGACAGGAAGGTCGAGCTGTCCGAGGGGCTGGACGCGCTTCCCAGGAACGATCCCGTGGAAGGGCGCAGCGCCTGCTTCGATGGATGACAGATCGACGCGCAGGAGCCTGAGGGTCTCGGCGTAGATGATATTGAGGCAGCTGCCCCCATCCATCAGGACCTTGGTGAGCCTGACGTCGCCGATGACAGGGTCGACGACGAGCGGGTACTTCCCCGGGCTCGGCACGTGGTCGGGGTGGTCGTCCCGGTCGAAGGTGATGGGCTTGTCGGACCAGTCTAGGTAGACTGGTGCCGCCACCTTCACCGAGCAGACCTCCCGACGCTCTTGCTTACGATGCCGAGCCGAGGCATTCGCCGCATGCCCTCCGTAGATCATGAAGTAGTCGCGGACCTCGGGGAACTCTCCTGCTTGGCGATCTTCCCTTTTGTCGTCGTCGCGGGCCCTGCCACCCTCCGCGGGTGGCCCGGCCCGGTGGAAGTGGCGCCGAAGCATGACGCACTCCTCGAGGGTGTGCTTGACGGGCCCCTGATGGTAGGGGCACGTCTCCTTGAGTGCCTTGTCGAAGAGGTTGGCGCCTCCGGGGGGCTTCCGAGGGTTCTTGTACTCGGCGGCGGCGACGAGGTCCGTGCTGGTGGCGTCGCGTTTCGCTTGCGACTTCCTCCTGCCTTTCTTCTTGGCGCCGAGCGGAGTAGACGCCTCGGGAGCATCTTCCGACGGGCGGCCCTGGGGCTGCTTGTCCTTTCGGAAGATGGCCTCGACCGCCTCCTGACCAGAGGCGAACTTGGTGGCGATGTCCATCAGCTCGCTCGCCCTGGTGGGGGTCTTGCGACCCAACTTGCTCACCAGGTCACGGCAGGTGGTGCCGGCAAGGAACGCGCCGATGACATCGGAGTCGGTGATGTTGGGCAGCTCGGTGCGCCGCTTCGAGAATCGCCGGATGTAGTCCCGAAGAGACTCTCCCGGCAGTTGCCGACAGCCTCGGAGGTCCCAAGAATTCCCGGGGCGCACGTACGTCCCCTGGAAGTTGCCGGCGAAAGCTTGGACCAAATCCTCCCAGTTGGAAATCTGCCCCGGAGGCAGGTGCTCCAACCAAGCGCGAGCAGTGTCGGAGAGGAACAGGGGGAGGTTGCGGATGATGAGGTTATCGTCGTCCGTCCCACCCAGTTGACAGGCCAGGCGGTAGTCCACGAGCCACAATTCCGGCCTCGTTTCCCCCGAGTACTTTGTGATAGTAGTCGGGGGTCGGAATCGGGGCGGAAACGGCGCCCGCCGAATGGCTCGGCTGAAGACCTGCGGACCGGGTGGTTCGGGCGAGGGACTCCGATCCTCCCCACTGTCGTAGCGTCCCCCACGCCTGGGGTGATAACCTCGGCGCACCCTTTCGTCGAGGCGGGCCCGACGGTCGCGGTGAGGGTGCTCGTCACCGAGGTGGCCCGGGGCCGCAGGCGCGGTATTGCGCGTGCGCCCGGTGTAGACCGAGGCTTCCCGCATGAGTCGGGAAGTCACGGCACGAGGTTCCGAGGGGTACCCCTGCCTTCGGGAGGCAGAGCTCTCGGCCCGCCGGGCCGCAGCGCCTTCCAGGAGATGCTTGAGCTATCCCTGGATCCGCCGACCCTCGGTGGTTGATGACTCCGGCATCGCGCGGAGGAGCATTGCTGCGGTGGCCAGGTCCTGACCGGTTCCACCGGATGCGGGTGGCGGTCTGTCCCTGGCATCGTTGGCGATGCGGTGCTGGAGACCTTGGGGCAGGTGACGTATTCCTCCGGTCGGGGGCTGGCTCGCCCATACCTGCCCGACGTTCTGGCGGATTGCTTCGAGCGCTCCTGCTCCCTCATCGAGCCCGGCCTGCGCCCCGCGGACTTGCTCGAGCTGTGGGTCGTGACCCCCCGCCGGAACGGGGACCACAGCTAGCTCCCGCGGGATGTCAGTGCGAGGCGCTGGCCTAGGGGATCACCATCCTCCGGCATGCCGAGACAGCTGCCTCCGGAGGGATCCCCTAGCTCGACGTGGAAACATTCGCGGCTCGGGCCACAGTCCTTGTCGTCAAGGCTGCGGCTGCCGTCGAAACAGTCGGAGAGGCAGTAGTTGCATGCGGTCATGAAGTCCCGCATGGCACTGGGGTTGCCAGATCCAGAGAAATCCCAGCAGATGCTGGGGTCGTCATCTTCCTCGGACCCAGAGGGTCCGTAGGTCGAGACACCCGTCAATCGGTCCCAAGGCGACCGCACACGAAACCCCAGAGAGGTTGCACTCGCCTCAACGTGAGCGCCCGCTAAAGCGAGGCCGCCAGGCGGGTTGAGGCCGAGTCGAAATGACGAAGGATGGGAATCAGCCCGTACCTTTTGGTCGACGAGGATCGACGAAGTCGCATCGGGGGCTGATCGCGCCGTCGTCTTGGGTACGAGGGCGACGTCCTGCAGGCCCTTCGTGAGCGTGCTGGCATCGTCCATCTGCTCGGGGTCGACGTGTTGCGGGGGGATGGCGCTCGCCTTCGCCTCGAACGCGAGGGTGACGCCTAGCGTGTCCTCCGTTGGGGCACTGGGGATGTCGATTTGCTCGACAGCCGTCGGAGCGCAGCCTCCCGCTCGGCCCCGGTCGGCCCGCCTCCTCCTCCGATGGCGAGGGAGAGGATGGGGCGAGCCCGAAAGTTGTCCTTCCCCTACGCGGGAAAGACGTCGTCGATTCCGCCGCCGGCGGGCGGGCTGTCGACCGCCATTGTCGCCGTCGCGCGGCGGTGGAAGGAGTACCATGTCGTAGCCGCTGTCGAGAGACATGAACTCGAGGCTCCCAAAACGGAGCACCGTCCCGGGTGGGAGAGGTCGTTGGAGACTGCCCATCTGGAGCTTGACGGGAAACTGCTCGTCAACACGCAGCGTGCCCCTACCTGGCGCGCCAACTGTCGGCGTTCCGAGACCGGGGGGTCCCCGAGCCGACGAGTGAGAGTGCCGCGTGCCCCAGCCCAGATGGGTCGAGCGCGTGGGCGAGCGCGAAGGGGGGAGAGAGAGAGCGAGAGCGAGGCGGCCGGAGCCAGGTCGTGAGGGAGTCGGAGATCCCACGGCCTTCGTGTTCGTCCCGCGCCCAGGTCGGGTGCGCTTGCAGTAGGGGGTTACAAGCGTCCGCGCGGGTGAGGGGAGCGAGCGGCCCCGAGAGAGCGCCTGCCCCTGCCCTCGTTCCCGCGAGGCCAACCTTCTCTAAGAAGGCCCTGGTCCTTCCTTTTATAGGCGTAAGGAGAGGATCCAGGTGTACAAATGGGGGTGTAGCAAGGTGCTACGTGTCTAGCGGGGGAGAGCTAGTGCCCTAAGTACATGCCAAGGTGGCAGCCGGAGAGATCTTGGCACCCAGCTAGTGTGGCGTCGTGGCTGTTGGAGAAGCAATGGAGCCGGGCGGAGGGACAGCTGTCGGAGTGGTTGGGCCCTTGCTGACGTCCCCCTGCTTTCGTAAGGGAGCTGGGAGCCGCCGTCGTCATGGTCCAGCGGGGCGCCATCATTGCCTATCTGGCGGAGCTAGCCAGATGGGACGTCGGTCCTGTTCTCTGCGGCCCGAGTCGCCTCAGGGTAGGGTGATGATGGCGCTTCCTGTCGACGTGGCGGACCCGTGCCCTAGGTCGGGCGACGTGGGGGCTCCTCCGAAGCCGAGGTCGAGTCTGTCCTGCATGGCCGAGGCCGAGGCCGAGGCCGAGCCCGAGCCCCTGGGTCGGGCGAGGCGGAGGTCGTTCAGCAGAGGTCGGGCGAAGCGGGGTTCATCGTCTTCCGGGGCCTTAGCCCGAGTCCGAGCCCTGGGTCGGGCGGAGCGGAGTTCGCCGTCTTCCGGGGCCTTAGCCCGAGTCCGAGCCCTGGGTCGGGCGGAGCGGAGTTCGCCGTCTTCCGGGGCCTTAGCCCGAGTCCGAGCCCTGGTTCGGGCGGAGCGGAGTTCGCCGTCTTCCGGGGCCTTAGCCCGAGTCCGAGCCCTGGGTCGGGCGGAGCGGAGTTCGCCGTCTTCCGAGACCTTAGCCCGAGTCCGAGCCCTGGGTCGGGCGGAGCGGAGTTCGCCGTCTTCCGGGGCCTTAGCCCGAGTCCGAGCCCTGGGTCGGGTGGAGCAGAGTTTCCTCTGGCGCTTTTGGCCAAGCCTGGCTGCCCGTCAGTCTTACTCTTTGCGTTAAAGGCCCCAGTGACTTGGTCGGTCGGCGCGGTGATTTAGTCAGGGTTACTTCTTATCGAAGGCAAGGCCTCGGGCGAGCCGGAGATGCGTCTGCCGTGAAAGAGGAGGCCTCGGGCGAGACGGAAACATCTCAGGGTCGGCTGCCCTTGCCCGAGGCTAGGCTCGGGCGTGGCGTGATCGAGTCGCTCGTATGGACTGATCCCTGACTTAATCAAACCCATCAGGCCTCTGCAGCTTTATGCTGATGGGGGTTACCAGCTGAGAATTAGGCGTCTTGAGGGTACCCCTAATTATGGTCCCCGACACAGGGCAACACGGAGGCCACGGGTTTCCCCTTTGTCTCCCTCTCTTCTACGCCCCTTCGTGCTCCGTCTCGCGCCGACCCATCTGGGCTGGGACACGCGACGACAATTTACTCGTCGGTCCAGGGACCCCCCGGGGTCGAAACGCCGACAACATTTTAGGACTAACAAATGTTCATTTTGAGAAAGACAGGATTTGTAGCGCATGTCAAGTAGGAAAGCAAGTTGGAGTCCATCATCCACACAAAAACAACATGACAACGGACAGGCCACTTGAACTACTCCACATGGACCTATTCAGCCCGATCGCTTACATAAGCATCGGCGGGAGTAAGTACTGTCTAGTTATTGTGGATGATTATTCTTGCTTAACTTGGGTATTCTTTTTACAGGAAAAATCTCAAACCCAAGAGACCTTAAAGAGATTCTTAAGACGGGCTCAAAATGAGTTTGGATTGAGAATCAAAAAGATTAGAAGCGACAATGGAACAGAGTTCAAGAACTCACAAATCGAAGGATTTCTTGAGGAGGAGGGCATCAAGCATGAGTTCTCTTCTCCCTACACACCTCAACAAAATGGTGTAGTGGAGAGGAATGATAGAACTCTATTGGACATGGCAAGAACCATGCTTGATGAGTACAAGACACCGGACCGGTTTTGGGCAGAGGCGATTAACACCGCCTGCTACTCCATCAACTGGTTATATCTTCACTGAATCCTCAAGAAAACATCATATGCACTCCTCACTGGTAAAAAGCCCAATGTTTCTTATTTTAAAATCTTTGGGAGTAAATGCTTTATTCTTATTAAGAGAGGTAGAAATTCTAAATTTGCTTTTAAAGCAGTAGAAGGCTTTTTACTAGGTTATGACTCAAACACAAGGGCATATAGAGTCTTCAACAAGTCTACAGGATTAGTTGAAGTTTCTTGTGACATTGTGTTTGGTGAGACTAATGGCTCCCAAGTGGAGCAAGTTGATCTTGATGAATTAGATGATGAAGAGGCTCCGTGCGTCGCGCTAAGGAACATGTCCATTAGGGATGTGTGTCCAAAAGAATCCAAAAAGCCTCCACAAACACAATATCAACCATCATCTTCCATGCAAGCATCTCCACCAACTCAAGATGAGGATAAGGCTCAAGAAGAAGAAGATGAAGATCAAAACAATGAGCCACCTCAAGAGGAGGACATTGATCAAGAGGGAGATGATGATGAAGAAGACAAGGAAGATGAACAAGAAATTTGGGATCAAAGACCGCCACACCCAAGAGTCCACCAAGCAATTCAAAGAGATCACCCCATCAATTCCATACTTGGTGACATCCACAAGGGGGTAACCACTAGATCTAAAGTTGCTCACTTTTGTGAACGTTACTCTTTTGTCTCTTCTATTGAGCCATACAGGATAGAGGATGCACTAAGAGATCCGGATTGGGTGGTGGCAATGCAAGAGGAGCTCAACAACTTCACAAGGAATGATGTATGGCATTTAGTTCCACGTCCTAACCAAAATGTTGTATGTACCAAGTGGGTATTCCGCAACAAGCAGGATGAGCATGGTGTGGTGACTAGGAACAAAGCCCGACTTGTTGCCAAAGGTTATTCACAAGTCGAAGGTTTGGATTTCGATGAAACCTTTGCACCCGTAGCTAGGTTTGAGTCAATTCATATATTACTTGTCTATGCTACTTACCATGGCTTTAAGTTATATCAAATGGACGTGAAGAGTGCCTTCCTCAATGGCCCTATCAAGGAAGAGGTACATGTTGAGCAACCTGCTGGCTTTGAAGATAGTGAGTACCCTAACCATGTCTATAAGCTCTTAAAGACGCTTAATGGGCTCAAGCAAGCCCCAAGAGCATGGTATGAATGCCTGCGAGACTTTCTTATCACTAATGGCTTCAAAGTCGGAAAGGTCGATCCTACTCTCTTCACCAAAACTATTTCTAAAGACTTGTTCATATGCCAAATTTATGTTGATGATATTATATTTGGGTCTACTAACAAGTCATCTTATGAAGAGTTTAGTAGGATTATGATTCAGAAATTCGAGATGTATATGATAGGGGAGTTGAAGTATTTTCTTGGATTTCAAATCAAGCAACTCCAAGAGGGCACCTTCATCAACCAAACTAAGTACATTCAAGACATACTTAAAAAGTTTGGAATGAAGAATGGTAAACCCATCAAGACACCCATGGGAACCAATGGACATCTCGACCTCGACACGGGAGGTAAATCCGTAGATCAAAAGGTATACCAGTCAATGATAGGTTCTTTACTCTACTTATGTGCTTCACGATCGGATATTATGCTTTCCGTATGCATGTGTGCAAGGTTCTAGGCAAATCCTAAGGAAGTTCACCTTAGGGTCGTGAAAAGAATCATAAGATATTTAGTTTACACTCCTAAGTTTGGGCTTTGGTACCCCAAGGGATCTACCTTTGATTTAATTGGATATTCCGATGCCGATTATGCAGGGTGTAAAATTGATAGGAAGAGCACATCAGGGATTTGTCAGTTTCTAGGGAGATCTCTGGTGTCATGGGCTTCAAAGAAACAATACTCAGTAGCTCTTTACACTGCCGAAGCCGAGTATATTGTCGCAGGTCATTGTTGTGCGCAATTACTTTGGATGAAGCAAAACCTTAGGGACTATGGCTACAAATTGAGCAAAGTCCCTCTCCTATGTGATAATGAGAGTGCAATCCGCATGACTGATAATCCCATTGAACACAGCCGCACTAAGCACATAGACATCCGGTATCACTTTCTAAGAGATCACCAACAAAAGGGGATATCGAAATTGCTTATGTTAATACCCATAACCAATTAGTCGATATCTTTACCAAGCCACTAGATGAAAAGACCTTTAACAAACTTAGGAATGAGCTAAATATACTTGATTCTTGGAACTTTGATTGAAACATTGCACACATAGCTAATTTATATACCTTTGATCATGTCTCTTTCATTTGATACAAATGCATATTTCTTATTCTTCTTGTACCAAGGCTAACACTAATGTGCCTTTAAGCATATCTCTATGATTAGTTTTAGATTCAATTGGTATAACTCTTCACTCATATTTCTTTTACCAATGGGAAGAAAATATTAGGAGAATTGTCAAGGGCTCTGTGAGGAAAATGGACCCGGGGCCATTTGGCTAAATGAGTTTTGGTGTTTGATGATTAACACAACCTGTGAACTAATGTGTTTGCTAGTGTTTATGTTTATAGTTCACAGGATGCGAAGAGGATTGGACTAAGACATTGAGGATGCAACACCTCAAATGAAGACATAAAAAGAGCTTAGAAGTCCAAGACTCAAGACGAAAGGAGCCCAAGAACAAAATACAGAAGACCTAGAAGATGGGCTGTCAGCTGGCGCACCGGTGGCACACAGTTGGCTCACCGGTGGCACACAGTTGGCGCACAGGACAACCAATAGAGTTTTCTGAGAGGAGGCACCGGACAGTCACTATTCACTGTTCGGTGCACGTAACGGCTAACTGTCAGAACTAGCCGTTGGCTGCACATCGTTGGCACACAATTAGCTCACCGGTGGCACACAGTTGGCTCACCGTTGGCACACTGTTGGTGCACCGGACTGTCCGGTGTGTCAGAACTAGCCGTTGGCTGCACAGCATTGGCGCACTGTTGGCGCACCGTTGGCTCACTGTTAGCGCACTGTTGGCACACAGTTGGTGCACCGTTGGCTAACAGAACTGTCCGGTGTGTCAGAACTAGCCGTTGGCTGCACAGCGTTGGCGCACTGTTGGTGCACCGTTGGCTCACAGTTGGCGCACTGTTGGCACACAGTTGGCACACCGTTGGCTGACAGGACTGTCCGGTGTGCCACCCTTACAACAGTCTGCTTTTCAACGGCCAGTTGAGTAGGGGCCTATATACTTCACCCAATCAGCCATTTGAAGGTGTTGGACCCCAAGCAACATACCAAGACATATTGTAGACATTTCCAAGTGCTCAAACACCCAAGTGCTTAATAGAATCACTCGGTGATTAGCATAGGTGCTTTGCGAAGTGCTTAGGTTAGTTAGACCGCATTAGCGCTTGCTCTAGGTGAATACTAGTTAGTTGGGTGAGTTTAGACAAACCACACAACCCCTCGGCTCTTGCGCGAGCCGTTGTAATTGTACCGAGTGGGGCGAGAGTCTTGCGAGACCGTGACAACCACGTTTGTGTCACGGCCGCCACTGTGTACCGGAGGGAACGAGGCCCGCTGTGTTTCGACTAGAAGCTCGATAGTGGAGACGGCGGGGAGCGTCCGAGAGGAGCCGGAAGCGGAGCATCACTTGCGCGTGGAGAAGGCCCATGGCTCTCTACGGAGTTACTCGACTGAGGTGCTTGGCCCTCAGGTGGGCTTCCCTTTGCATAGGGGCACCAACGAGGATTAGTCGGGACCTTGCGCGGTTCCGGATACCTCGGTAAAAATACCGGCGTCATCCATGAGAGTTTGCATCTCTACCTTGTTCTTTACCTTCTGCATTTATATTAAACACTAGGTATGTGCCCGTGCCTTGCAACGGTACAATAAAATATTCAGCAAAATATTAGTGCACAACGATTACATAGAAACAAACAACAATTATATTATCACCGACTTTAATATCTCAAAAATTGTTGGCTAACAAATACAATGTTACCCTTATATGATTAGTGGCAGCAACAATAACACATCTGAGAGTAGCCATGAAGTGAAACTATTTTGGTACTTTTCTAACAAAAACAGAAATATCTGAAGTTATATAATCTGACATGGCAGGTAACATGACTCATGAAAAGGATGAACAAAACTATGCTCCTCCCAAGCCATGCACTCTCTCTCTCCTTACAAGCAGAGTCCATCTCATCCAGATCCAGTCGAAACTGATGAAATCTTCCAACTCCATCGGCGTTGCGGTGTTGTCTTGCGTAGTGGGCATGAACACTAAGAAGAGTGAGGTCAACCTAGATGCCTCTTGTGATACACAGAACTCCGTACCACCTACAATAAAGCATGTGAAAGAAAAAATAAGATGAAACCAAAAACAGGGTAAATGCATGTAGTTCTTTTTTCAACCAGCTTTGTTCCATGGCTCACACTTTCTAGAATAGACTGCAATGAGAAGTAAAATAACAATCTTCAAGTTAGCAACAAATATTTGAATTGTCAAGCATCAATATATCCTCTCAACAGCAACTGATAACATAACCAAGTAGCACCAATACATAAATTAAGAATCCAAAATTACATGTTCAGAATGGTTAGAGGCAGAACACAAAAAGGATATATTTCCTTATATATACATCAACACATGCAAACAACACGAAGCTCCTAGGAACGTGATATAAGAGAAAAAACTGAAAACTCTCTAGCGGTGTTGGGAGCACGCTCTCCTCCACTTCCTTCCCAATCTCCCTCGCCCCGGCCAAACACTGAGTTTCAGATAGCTGCAAGGGGTTGATGTCTGAAATCTGAAAGACAATAACAGTATACCAGGTGGCTGACTTGGGAACAACTAAAAAATAGAGTTCAGTTACTGGAAGTGTCTGTAGAAATACAATGTTTTACTGTGATGCCGCAATGCATTACCTAGCTGTCCCTTACAGATTTTCAATCTCGGCTATAAACCAACCGAAGCAACGGACTCCATTACCACACATCTGAAAAACAAAAAAATAATGGATGAACCTTTTACTCTATGGGAATAGTTCACCAGCGCCACGAACGTCGCCATGTCCGTGGCTGGTCGAGCTCCACCACCCGCACCTCGAACCCGGCGTCGCCCGCGGCGCGCTCCATCTCCCGCTCGTTCAGGAACCGTCGTGAGCCACGCCGGGAGATGATGAGCAGCCGTGGTTTGCCGTGCCCCGTGGCGCCGCCGCGGGACGCCGCCTCGCGCTTCAGCCCATTAACTGTAATTTAACAATAGATTTCCCATAAACAAATAGATTTCCCATAAACAAATGCCAAAACTGTAAACACCACACTTATTGTTGTATGGCTTACCATCAAGAACCTACAGAACATACAAAGAACAGGGACAAATATTTTATTTTTAACATGGGAATAACTGAAAAATAATGCACATTATGGAACAAAAAAGATAAAAAAATCGGTCTAGTAAATACCTCTGAAATGCATAAAAGCATAACAACTTAAGCATCATGTGATGCTTGTGTAATTATAGATAGTGTCTGATTGTAGAGATGACACACATGATACGGATAAACAAGTACTCCTAGAGACCTATAATAACGGATCTAAAAAAAGAAAGGGTAGAAGCTTGACTTGAAATCCACAAAATACTACTATAGCATTAAATTTAGACTGCTAGGTGGATTCAAACAAAACTTGAATATAAATAAATGGGTTTACCCTCCATGGAAGTGCTGATCCAAAATCAATTACTTTCACTCTAGCTGCTGTTTCTACACTGCAAAAGTCACCACTTAGTCATCAGGGCACAAGATGCCAACATTGGCATCGAGAAGAATTAACTCATGTTGGAGCTATAAGAATTTTTTCCTGGATTTAGATCACAATGAATAATGCCAGCATCTTTCATGATAATCAAGGGATCTAATATCTGAAAAAATATACACATCACATATTGTAACAGATACATCATGGGGTTTCACTAATATCTGAAAGAATATCCAGTATCTTCAAAGCGATGTAGGCAAGTAATCTATTAATGATAAATACTATTTCTAACTCACTTATCCATTGATAAATTACAGATGAAACTTTAATGTAACACCCGGATTTTAGGGGTCCAAAACCCGGGGTTAACATAAACACCAGGTATGCTGGGACCAAGTCTCAAACATATGATGTATAGTGGCACAGGATCGAATGTCACATCTTTATATATAACAGGAGTTCTATACAAAATAAATAATTACATTATAAGGAGACCACGGTCCAGCAACCCAAAGTTGACTGGGAGACGACGACCTAGACCTCTCACGAACTCATCACAGCATCCTCCATGAGCATCATCCTGCAGTACCTGGTCTTGACCTGTGGTGTATGTGAGACAGCAAGAGTGAGCTCACATACGTTCATCGCTCAACAAGTTGTGGGGAATAATGTGCATGAACTCGCCAAAGGTGGGAGTTCACGTGAAGTGTAAGGCTTACCAAAGAAGATGGTTAGAGCTGAGCATTGCTTTTAAAGTTAGTCAAAATTTTATTAGCAATTACTAAGTATAAGTGAATACCAAACCCAATTAAGTAATAGAACAAAAGTAACAACATCACCTGCCATGCAATGCATATGACAAATTGAATTTTAGTTCCATAGATTAATCATGTGAGTGTCCGAGCTGCTCTTGACCGTGAGCACGGCTAGTATACCAGTTTTACACTCTGCAGAGGTTGCGCATCTTTACCCACAAGTCGTGTATCCCATGTCGCCAGGGTTTGCAAAGCCCTTAGACACTTCCGAGGTGAATGGCTAGGGATCCACTACGAGGCCTTTACAAAGTTCCACTAGCTTCCGAAAACCCGCTACAGTTTATAGGAAGATCCAGTGCAGGAATCCCTTGCAGGACCGCCATCGCAGCAAAATCCTCCCGAGGGCCTCCCTACACTGACCTCTCCCCTACTGCCCTTGCCCCTTTCGGGTAAGGTAGTCTTCCACTAGCTTTCCTAATTAATCAGCCAAGGGCGTCCCATTCCACCCTCGTGGTAGCACTGTTTTCCCGGGTGGTTCTCCATGTTCCAATTAACATAATGATCTTAACATGAACATTAAATAACAACTGGTAACAAAAAGTGTAATCATGAATAGTGTATCTCCATACCCAAAACCACATATAGCACTAGCAAGTACTACCCAGAAAGATCAGTGGTAAACAAGGTATAAAGATAGACAAACTAGGGTAACCTACTGGGTCCCATCAAAATTAACCTATGCAGATCATTATGATTAATCAGAACATGGCTGGGTAAAAAGAAGTGATCAAGGGCACAACTTGCCTGGGCCTTGAGAATCCAGGTATCAGGATGATCTTCAGGTGACTCGTGACCTCGCACTAGTCGTAGCAATACAAACAAACAGTGTATAGGCAAAATTAACATTACACCAAACATATGAGCAAAATACATATTAATAATCTACATATTAAAATAAGATCACAGGAAAAAGAATTATTAATTTTGGAGTTGTAGAATTCAACTTATGAATTTCCTAAGATTTAAGGTGATTATAATATGATTAAATGATAAATAAATTTTCTGACAGAGTTCATGTCAAAACAGTGATTCTAAATGGTAGAGAATATTATTACAAAATTTTAGGAATTGGAATGACTCAATTTGGAGCTAAAATGAATTAGTTATGAATTAATTAAGTTTCTGGATTTATTTTAACACTAAAAATCATTTTCTAAATCATTTTCTATGATTTTCCTATTCACTGGACTGGGCCTCAATTAAACAGAAGCACAGGGGGCTCGGGGTAAGATGCCACAGACCCAGGGAATAGTGTTCTCTGGACGGCGGGTTGATTCAGCGAAACCCGAGGGGCTCTTTAACAAAAAGTCACGGCGAAGGGGTAACTTCTAATCTGGACCGTTGGATCACTCACGGATGGCTCGGATTAGATCTAATATATATCGAACCGGTACGCGCCCAGAGCCGTTGGATCCACGATCAACGGCTCAGATTTTAAACGCGGGAAATCACTCAGGTTCGCCCGATCTAGATGGACGGTCCGGATTCATTCGACCAAAACGTTATCTCGCGCTCTAATCTCAACCGTCCATGCCCCGATCGACGGCCGCGAACGCGTCTTCACCAATCCAACCCGCGCCGCCCCATCTTGCCTCCGCGCACGGCGGAGGAGCCGCCGGAGTCCACGAAATCCGGTCATCCCGAGCGCCAATCCCAAATTAAAAGGCGCAGCACGATCTAGAGGGCAATGCGAACCGCATGGAGGAGGACTCACCGTTGATAATGGCGCAGAGACGACTGCCCACGGTGAACGGCGGACCCGCGGCGGAAGCACTTCCCCGACGAGCAATCACAGAGGCACAGAAGGAGCTCCCATCCAATCATTGCTACGAACTCCTTCACGGGAACCAGGCGGAGCTCCCCAACTGGTTTTCGGGGACCCGGCACTGGTGACTACGTGAATCACCCGCGGCGACCATGGAGAACTCCAAGGCGGATGGTGGGTTTTATAGGGGCGAGTCGCAGGTCGTTCCTCAAGAAGGCGCGGTTCGACCGACTCCGGAATCCAGGGCGTGTTTTGCTCAACGGAGTCCGCGCATGCTGAGGCCGAGATTCCCGGTGATTTTGGCGGTGCTCAGCTGCGAGACACGCGGTCCGTCGCGAAGAGGACGCAGCTGACATCCCGGGCCCACCGCACAGCGACATACGCGCGCGTGAGAGGAGCCCCAAAGCATGACCAGTGGGGCCAGCGCAGCAGTGATAGAGGGGGGGGGCGAGCGGGGCGTAGAGTGGCTGACCAGGCGGGTCCCGCGCGCCAGCGAGAGAGCGAGGCGCGACGTAAGGGAGGCTGACGAGTGGAGCCCACCCGTCGGCGCGGGCGTGCGGAGGCTGAGTCCAGGAATGGGCCGAGCGCGGGATGGGAGTGGAAGTGGGCCGAAATCAGGTATTCCAGCCCAGGTAAGGGTTTTCTCTTTTTCTTTTTATTTTCTTTCCTATTTTCCCATTCCAATTATCCAACTCAATTCAAATTTAAATTCCAATTTAAATCCAAAGTTTGTGGCGAATTTGTCTTCATTTAAATATTCAATGTGAACATAGCATGGATAAATTTTATTTATTTACAGATTTATTTTGCTTCTCTTGCCTTATATATATTATTTCCCTTTTCCTATTTCAAACCCTAATCTCCTTTTGGGTTCTAATTCAATTTTCTTTTTAGTATATTTTGATTAATAGTGTTGCTATTATTATTATATGCACAACAAACAAAACTCCAATATGATGCACATGTTGTTTAGTTGACATTTAGTCATTTAATCATTTCTAAATGGGGTTGTTCACAAGATTAGTTAAATTGGAACAAAGCAAATAAGAGAATTATCTCCATTACCATGATTTACAAATTTGGGTATTACAAATCCTACCCCCCTTAAAAATAATCTCGCCCTCGAGATTTGTAAGAAAAGGGAATACAAAAAGGATTGGTTTGCAATTTAGCTTTTAATTTCTAGATCAAGGGTCTCTCTTTTTATTATTAGTAAGTGATAGGAGAGCATGGGTATTATATGTATGTCCACTTTATTATGTAGGATAGAAGATGTCTTTAGGGCATATATATAGGTTTGGTTAAGAAAGTGTAGGGTAAGAAAGACTCCATCCAAGATTGTGGATCTTGACTCCGTTGGCGATTCAACTTGATCTTTGAAGACTTGAGTTGGTGCTCATCCTTTCTTGATGAAGTTGATCATCTTCTCCGGTCTTGTCTTATTGATTAGGAGTTAGTGTATATTATCGGGCTAGAGAATATGGTTAAGGTAGGTGTGGTTGAGATAAACTACATGATGTAGGTCAAAATCTGGTTTGATGTCAGGTGGTGGTTGATAGATTATGCAATCCATTAAGACTCTATTGATTGGGTAAGTTATGTAACTTGTTATATAGGTCGAGTTGATATAAGTCTCCAAATTAGGCTTAAGTGATTTAGGAGTATGGCTTTATCCTTGTACCAGCATTAAGTAACTTACTCTAGATTAGATCATAATAGATTAGATAAAATCTAGATTAGGTTGTATATAACTAGGTTAGACTAGTTTAATTTAGATAAATCCACTAGGGTAGGATATGTCTTATTAGAATCTGTTGGGATAGTATGGATCCTATGGTGTAGGTAAGTTAGAAGCTCTAGTAGGTTAACACAGAGGGATTATGCAACCATCGGATGGTTAGGATAGTTGCATGAGGCCAAGTTGGTCTTGTCGTTCTTTAATTTAGTGCAGGGTGAACTAAGTTAAGTCCTGTTCTATGGGGGTAGAGTCTAAACTATTTCATCAGTATTATCTAACATGTTTGATAAGTCACTTTAGATTTGATCAGATCCAGGTTAGATTGGTGTGACTAGTTTGACTAGATAAGATCTAATTGATTTGCATTAGATCATGGTTGTTAAACTAGGGTGGATAAGTATGCTTATTAGGATAAGACAGATCCATAAAGATAAGATAGAATCTTTTGAGGTCAGTTAGATCTATTAGGATAAGGATAAAATCTTTTCAAGATAAGATGAGTATCTTTTAAGATGAGATGGATCTAGTAAGATAAGAGAGAATCTTATAAGATAAGATGAATTGGTTAGAATGAGATCTTTTAGGATAAGTTAAATCTCTTAAGCTAGATATGTTCCAATGGGGATAATCTAGGTTGTCTAGTTATTTTATAAATATATTTTTATACCTATGTGTATATGCAGATGCAATTGTGGACATTACTCCACAACCCATCACACTCAATCAAAGATCCAAATCAGACAAGTATCATAAGAACAAACATTCAAGTGCATAGATATAAAGAAATAGCTTTTTTTTTTGTTCCTAAGATTAGGTCTCCTAATCCTGAAAATCACTTTAGGCACAGGATTTCAAAAGTGTGAAATCCACATTTGTCTTTAGAATAAATAGGTAAGAATAATCAGAGTGAAGCGGAAATAGATGAGAAAAGATTAAGATAAGTTTAGAAATGATCAGGGTAGCAAAGGTAAGTAGATAATGGTTGTTCCAGTTCTATCTAGGTTTCGTCCTACAGTCAACATTCCTCTGATACCACTTCTGTAACACCCGGATTTTAGGGGTCCAAAACCCGGGGTTAACATAAACACCAGGTATGCTGGGACCAAGTCTCAAACATATGATGTATAGTGGCACATGATCGAATGTCACATCTTTATATATAACAGGAGTTCTATACAAAATAAATAATTACATTATAAGGAGACCACGGTCCAGCAACCCAAAGTTGACTGGGAGACGACGACCTAGACCTCTCACGAACTCATCACAGCATCCTCCATGAGCATCATCCTGCAGTACCTGGTCTTGACCTGTGGTGTATGTGAGACAGCAAGAGTGAGCTCACATACGTTCATCGCTCAACAAGTTGTGGGGAATAATGTGCATGAACTCGCCAAAGGTGGGAGTTCACGTGAAGTGTAAGGCTTACCAAAGAAGATGGTTAGAGCTGAGCATTGCTTTTAAAGTTAGTCAAAATTTTATTAGCAATTACTAAGTATAAGTGAATACCAAACCCAATTAAGTAATAGAACAAAAGTAACAACATCACCTGCCATGCAATGCATATGACAAATTGAATTTTAGTTCCATAGATTAATCATGTGAGTGTCCGAGCTGCTCTTGACCGTGAGCACGGCTAGTATACCAGTTTTACACTCTGCAGAGGTTGCGCATCTTTACCCACAAGTCGTGTATCCCATGTCGCCAGGGTTTGCAAAGCCCTTAGACACTTCCGAGGTGAATGGCTAGGGATCCACTACGAGGCCTTTACAAAGTTCCACTAGCTTCCGAAAACCCGCTACAGTTTATAGGAAGATCCAGTGCAGGAATCCCTTGCAGGACCGCCATCACAGCAAAATCCTCCCGAGGGCCTCCCTACACTGACCTCTCCCCTACTGCCCTTGCCCCTTTCGGGTAAGGTAGTCTTCCACTAGCTTTCCTAATTAATCAGCCAAGGGCGTCCCATTCCACCCTCGTGGTAGCACTGTTTTCCCGGGTGGTTCTCCATGTTCCAATTAACATAATGATCTTAACATGAACATTAAATAACAACTGGTAACAAAAAGTGTAATCATGAATAGTGTATCTCCATACCCAAAACCACATATAGCACTAGCAAGTACTACCCAGAAAGATCAGTGGTAAACAAGGTATAAAGATAGACAAACTAGGGTAACCTACTGGGTCCCATCAAAATTAACCTATGCAGATCATTATGATTAATCAGAACATGGCTGGGTAAAAAGAAGTGATCAAGGGCACAACTTGCCTGGGCCTTGAGAATCCAGGTATCAGGATGATCTTCAGGTGACTCGTGACCTCGCACTAGTCGTAGCAATACAAACAAACAGTGTATAGGCAAAATTAACATTACACCAAACATATGAGCAAAATACATATTAATAATCTACATATTAAAATAAGATCACAGGAAAAAGAATTATTAATTTTGGAGTTGTAGAATTCAACTTATGAATTTCCTAAGATTTAAGGTGATTATAATATGATTAAATGATAAATAAATTTTCTGACAGAGTTCATGTCAAAACAGTGATTCTAAATGGTAGAGAATATTATTACAAAATTTTAGGAATTGGAATGACTCAATTTGGAGCTAAAATGAATTAGTTATGAATTAATTAAGTTTCTGGATTTATTTTAACACTAAAAATCATTTTCTAAATCATTTTCTATGATTTTCCTATTCACTGGACTGGGCCTCAATTAAACAGAAGCACAGGGGGCTCGGGGTAAGATGCCACAGACCCAGGGAATAGTGTTCTCTGGACGGCGGGTTGATTCAGCGAAACCCGAGGGGCTCTTTAACAAAAAGTCACGGCGAAGGGGTAACTTCTAATCTGGACCGTTGGATCACTCACGGATGGCTCGGATTAGATCTAATATATATCGAACCGGTACGCGCCCAGAGCCGTTGGATCCACGATCAACGGCTCAGATTTTAAACGCGGGAAATCACTCAGGTTCGCCCGATCTAGATGGACGGTCCGGATTCATTCGACCAAAACGTTATCTCGCGCTCTAATCTCAACCGTCCATGCCCCGATCGACGGCCGCGAACGCGTCTTCACCAATCCAACCCGCGCCGCCCCATCTTGCCTCCGCGCACGGCGGAGGAGCCGCCGGAGTCCACGAAATCCGGTCATCCCGAGCGCCAATCCCAAATTAAAAGGCGCAGCACGATCTAGAGGGCAATGCGAACCGCATGGAGGAGGACTCACCGTTGATAATGGCGCAGAGACGACTGCCCACGGTGAACGGCGGACCCGCGGCGGAAGCACTTCCCCGACGAGCAATCACAGAGGCACAGAAGGAGCTCCCATCCAATCATTGCTACGAACTCCTTCACGGGAACCAGGCGGAGCTCCCCAACTGGTTTTCGGGGACCCGGCACTGGTGACTACGTGAATCACCCGCGGCGACCATGGAGAACTCCAAGGCGGATGGTGGGTTTTATAGGGGCGAGTCGCAGGTCGTTCCTCAAGAAGGCGCGGTTCGACCGACTCCGGAATCCAGGGCGTGTTTTGCTCAACGGAGTCCGCGCATGCTGAGGCCGAGATTCCCGGTGATTTTGGCGGTGCTCAGCTGCGAGACACGCGGTCCGTCGCGAAGAGGACGCAGCTGACATCCCGGGCCCACCGCACAGCGACATACGCGCGCGTGAGAGGAGCCCCAAAGCATGACCAGTGGGGCCAGCGCAGCAGTGATAGAGGGGGGGGGGGCGAGCGGGGCGTAGAGTGGCTGACCAGGCGGGTCCCGCGCGCCAGCGAGAGAGCGAGGCGCGACGTAAGGGAGGCTGACGAGTGGAGCCCACCCGTCGGCGCGGGCGTGCGGAGGCTGAGTCCAGGAATGGGCCGAGCGCGGGATGGGAGTGGAAGTGGGCCGAAATCAGGTATTCCAGCCCAGGTAAGGGTTTTCTCTTTTTCTTTTTATTTTCTTTCCTATTTTCCCATTCCAATTATCCAACTCAATTCAAATTTAAATTCCAATTTAAATCCAAAGTTTGTGGCGAATTTGTCTTCATTTAAATATTCAATGTGAACATAGCATGGATAAATTTTATTTATTTACAGATTTATTTTGCTTCTCTTGCCTTATATATATTATTTCCCTTTTCCTATTTCAAACCCTAATCTCCTTTTGGGTTCTAATTCAATTTTCTTTTTAGTATATTTTGATTAATAGTGTTGCTATTATTATTATATGCACAACAAACAAAACTCCAATATGATGCACATGTTGTTTAGTTGACATTTAGTCATTTAATCATTTCTAAATGGGGTTGTTCACAAGATTAGTTAAATTGGAACAAAGCAAATAAGAGAATTATCTCCATTACCATGATTTACAAATTTGGGTATTACATTTAAGTACTGCTACATTTTTGCGTTAAAATTAAGTTGGCTTGAACTATGAACAATGAACCATTTTCGACGATTACTGAAGAGAGAAAAAACAAGCATAATAGTATGAATGGTAAGGATTATGGTGAATCAAATTAGCATACTACAAATATATTACATAACGTAAAGAGCGATGGAAGCTATGGTCTTACACCTTGAGGTGGAGGGGGTATCTTGTGAATTTAGTGTCGCCCGGTGCCCATGGAAGTGCAGATATAAGAAGAGGCATATAAAGATTAGGGCATTAAGCTATAGCATTCCTGTAGACAAAGAAGAAATAACTAACTTTAGTAAGGCAATAGTGTGTACAGAAGGATAGATAGTGATAAGGAAAATTAGCACCACGATAATTTAGAGTGGTCTTGCATTCTACATATATTGAAAACAAAAACAATCTAATATTTCTAGAGCACCATAATTAACAATGAGAGCCCTATGCGTCAAAATATTTCTAACCCCTAAGTGCTTGATGTCCAATTGGTTACCAGACACTAACATGGGACAGAGTTAGGAGACAGAGCTACAAAAAAAGGCTTACCACCCTAAGAATCTGGCCTTGCGATTCTGATCTTTTCCCTTCTTGGGTAGCTGTCATGAAGAGTTGGGTGAGATCAGCCATTGGGTAACTTGATTTTGAAGCTGACAGGGAATGGATCGTCTCCATTGCTAAAACAGCATCACTGTTGAAGCCCCTGTTCACCTTAAAATTCAAGGGGGGCATGTTGTTATATTAACCAATATAATATCGCATTCCAGATATACAAGAAGCAGCTTGACCAATAACTCTAAGAGCAAACTATAAAGCAACCCATGCAGACTTATAGAGTAGTAGAGATTAGTCTTTCAAAGTGAAGCTGTCATGTTTGTATTCGTACCTCAACCTCCATTGCACTGAAGCCAAATCCAGAATCGCCCTCCACAGCAACCACGAGTCATTCAGGTTCAGCTACTGCAGCTGCAATACAGTACCCCAATCCAATCCCCATCGTCCCCCATGTCCCTGCATCCAGTCTTGTCCTTGGTGCATTCTGCACAAGCACAGGCCTGCCAACATCCATGGTATTTGCCCCTTCTGAGACCACTACTGGAGCAGGACTCCCCTCGGCAAGGAATAAGACTGTAAAAAATGTGGAAGATCTAAGGGAGCAATAAGATCACATGGGCCTTCCTGTGGAATTCACATCCTCATGATGATATGCCAACTGAAACAGAAAAATACACCTACAAATTGAAATGAGTGTTTTCTTTCATAGTCTAAACATAAGGACATGTTCTAATTTTGCTACTTGCAACAATAATTGGAAAAGAGCATAAAACACTTCATCATACGAGATGGATGAACAACATACCTGAACATGCAAATATAGTAATTAATTAAAGCCAGAAGCCAATAAACAATACCCAATCGGAAGCCGGAGAGAAGGGAGAGAGGGAGAGCGGGCGGGAGAGAAGAGAAGAGAGGAGAGGGTGGGCAAACCGATAAATGTCCTGGTTGGCCATTCCCGAGGCCCGCGGAGTGCACAGGGCAACGAGCGGCGCAGGCGGCAGGGCCAGGGGCGGCGGTGCTGTAGCATATACTGGGCGTTCATGCACCCCGGTGCTAGGCTGACAAACGAGCGGTCAGCGGTGGACAGACGAGAGGTGCTGCTCCTCCGTCGTCGTCGGCGGCGGCTGCGGGCGTCGTCACGAATAAAAAAATGACCGTCAGATTTAATGTATGGCAAGAAAGTGTGTAGTATAGTGTAGCCTTTTATTTTATTATTACAGCAAATTGGGTAAGTTGCCGGTGATTAATAAAAAATGTCAAAATCGGTTACATGATGTAATTATCCAAAACAATGCAAGCTTATTTACTCGATAAACGTATTGAGGAAGATCCATCCAGCAGTGTGCCAATCCATTTCTTTCCACTTCCCCTTACATAAGGGTTCTGGACAAAAATAAGAGTACATAGACATAGCCCCGATTGGAACTATAAAATTCACGTGATTAGATTTTGCAATGGCAAACAGAAAATATGTACCTAAAATCATTAGATTTGATGTACGTATAATTATAGACATCTAGGTTTTCCTTTTCTGTTCTTTACTTATGAACCAAGATTAAAATTTGTTGACACGGATTATATTAACGACGGTCGAGCAACCTGATAGAAAATCAGACGGACAGGGAGGATGATGGCGCCGCGAAGAAGCTGCGGTAGGTGAGGAGGGCCAAGACGAACATGCCGCCATCGACGGCCACATTGGAAAACAGCACCTTGCCCGTGTTGAACAGCTGCACCAGCAACATCGCGGCAAGCGCCTTCCACGCTGCCATCTTCTCGTCTTCAACATCTCAACAACTCACAATCAGGTTAATTAGTTAATATTAATTAGTAAACAACAATATCAAAGTTAGTCTCATTATGAATAGATGAAGATACAAATAAAGTTGGTGAACTCAAACCTGAAATTAAACTATTCATGTGGAGCTTTTCATTTTAACAATGAAGCTACTTATTATTGGCAGAATGTTCTTATTATTATCATGCATTATCATCAATTCCTAAACAACAATACATAGGTTATTATTTAACAGACTGCTTGCTGCCAGATGCTCCAGGAGAAGACGAGGAATCCCCAAGGGCAAATATATGGTCTTGGATGCTCCACAAGACAACAGATTTGTCCTTTCCTATTTAAGTTTTGTATTTGAACAAAACACAGGTTATTATTTATCAAAAGCACAGTAATCAATAACTTCTGAAAACGAACAGTTCTTCTAGTTGAGCTGAAAAACAGAATTTTATCAAAAGTTCAAACAAATCATCTTATGTCCAAACTGAACTTTACACATGGTTATTACATAGGCTGAGATGGTGTGGTGGTGACTAAGGTTCCACTCCAAATATTCTTCTTGTGTCTTAAAGTTGCCATGGCATCCTAAGGGGAAGGACACTTGCCAATACAATAAAGAAACATATTGCCATTGAATGGAAGTTAGGTGGACCCAAGTCTTGTGCTCGTGATGTTTAAAGGATAAATAGTTGACTCCCAAAATAGTAGGAAAACACAAACATACAAGATGAAAATAGGCTAACCTCCTGATAGGACAAATGGTTCTGCTGGACACATGGCAAGTGCAAATTCCGCATTTTCCTTATGTCCTGTTAATATCTGAACAAACAGTATATGCTAGTAAGCCCTGTGCCAAAGAAGAGTATATCTGGCACACTGAACAAAACAATGAATCATACCAGATCAGGGCGAGACTCGCTTGATCCTAGGACAGCATGTCTATTTGGTTGTGCTTCAACATCCCAAATAAGTACCTGGATGACAATGGGAAAAAGGTTGACATCATTCCAACTGTAACACATTATGCCTCACAAGAATTAAACAACATCACAAGATCTGAACATACATCCCAAATAAGTACCTGGATGACAATGGGAAAAAGGTTGCCTGCTCATCTAAAAAAATCTAAGGGCATGTGTTTTCACCACCTGGTAGCTGCGCTAGCTCGATGAAGTCACTTGCTTCACTCGGGGATTCACCAAGATATGCTACATCATTATATTAGTTTGAACCGTGCAGAGATCGAGGAGGGTTAAATGTGCAAAACAATCTGCTTCAGATGCTTATGTAATATTCAGAACATTTTCCAGCTAAGAAAGCACGCAACAGAATCACTGTGTAGGTAGAGAAATAATTTCTTAATGAAAAGCCCAGTTGAATTTAATTATATTTCATTTTACATCATAAGCATGCTTTGATTTGAACTTTGTTGGGAACCATATCAACACATGGGCACCTCGGCTAGTCATCAATCTGAGGGGGTTACTTACTGCTTTCTTTATTTTGCTTGTTATATCAGCAGCCTTTACCGAAGCAATTCTTAAACACTGCATGGTAACACTTGACATGAGACCCTCTCCACCAGCTTTCTGAATGGCACAAACATCCCCATTTGAGTTAACTATAGCAGTCATCCTCCCTCCCATTACTGCTTCTTCCTTGTATGTGGGATCAAGAACCTACACAAAAGGTCAGTTACTCAGATGAGGATGATAATGCTTTGATGATAATCAAAAGCACTTCAATCTCAAATATTTGAACATACCACGATGTTACCTTCACCAAAATATGCAAATGTTACAGCTATGGGCATATGGTGTATCGTAAGAGGAAGTGGATCCCTAACCTGTAAAATACATCAAATCAAAACACAAGATAGTTGCAGTGGTTAACAAAGCAGGACAAAAGGCGAGCATTAGGCCCATACTGCAGTTTCACACTAAGAAAATTATGGGAGTCAGACGAATGTGCTCTTAAGGACATACTACCTCCGTCCCAAGAAGGATGCAATTCTAGGTCTGATCAAAATCAAGCTACCTTAAGTTTGACTAAATTTATAGAAAATAGTATACTGTAAATATATGTTTCATGGGCTCATGACAAATCTAATGGTACCTATTTAGTATAATAAACATTAATTATTAACATATTTATATAAACTCGATCAAACTTGACATACTTTAGTGTATCACTGTTCTATAATTGCATCCTTTCCAGGATGCAGGGAGTATAATTAATGAATCTAATGCTATAAGGGAGCATGACCTTTGAGGGATATATTGGCAAAACCATAAACAATAGAGCACATTGGGAGTGTACGTCTACCTTAGGATCATGCACTGTAACTTGCTGGAGAAGCTTAGAACTTTAACATGCAAATGTTCACAAATTAATTACATCTGCAAACAATTTATAACTCTTTAACCCATACCCTCCGTTATCCAATATGTGAAGGTCCACACGCACAGACCAGACATGCTTCCCGGCAACAACACACAAGAACTCCATGTCAACAGCTCGACTCTCCCTGACAAAAAAAATATATACAAACACACAGAAAATCCACATCATCAGCCTCCATGCTTAAACCCTTTCTGGTAAATTACAGAAAGAATAATTAGGAGACCTGAGGCCACGGTCAATAACTCAGCATTTCCACAAGCACTTGCGCGCATGTCACGGAGCATATGTACCTTGGATGTCGGCAAGCATCATGGGGTGGGCGGGCGTCATGGGGCACTTGCGCGCATGTCACTTACCCGGGTTGGTTGAGGAGGGGAGCACTGGGAGCTCGAGGCCTCCTGCACGAGCAGCGGCGGCGGATTCGAGGCAAGAGTGTGGGCGAGGACCGAGATCTCCGGGGCTGCTTGGAAGCCGACCTACCCAAGCGTCATTGCTGCGCTCCGGAAAGCCTGTAGAAGACCGAGATCCGGGGCGAGGACCGAGCAGAGGGGGAGGAGGGTGGGGGATCCGCGGCAATGGTAGGAATGGGAACCACTTACCCGGGGTGGTTGAGGAGGGGAGCACTGGGAGCTCGAGGCCTCCTGCACGAGCAGCGGCAGCGGGATTCAGAGTCAACCGCAAAAACCCCAAACAGCAGCGGCGGCGTCACGGGTAGGACAGGGGGCCATGCGACGGATCTGGTTGGAGGAGGGGGCAACGGGGAGGACGGGGGCCATGCGGCGGATCTAGGGCGTCAGGCAACGCGAGACCGGGGGCGTCGGGCGGCGGCGTGCTATCGAGGGACGGGAGGAGGGCCGAGGGAGGGGAGAGTGGGAGCAAGGGGCATGATGTCGCGGGGTGGGAATGAGCGGAGCGGATGATGTCGCGGGGTGCGAGTGGCAGGCAGAACCGCTTAGCTGTGCACGCCTACACTCCTTTCTTAAGGAGTAGTAGAGATTTAAGTTTCAATCTTGTATTCATACTTATTTAGTGTAGATTGAAACTTAGCCATTGCGGTAGAGATAGCAACACTTAGACAAAACCTAGTTTGCTTATTCTAGTTTGATTATTTGCATAGGTTTTGCTCTAGGGATTTAATTGTGGCCTAGCTTAGTAAAAGTTTTAGAAGTCCTAATTAACCCCCCTCTTAGGCATCACTCGTTTCCTACAAGTGATATCAAAGCCTGGTTTGGCTCATTTGAAACGCTTTAGCTTCACCGCTAAAAGAGCCGACGTTTTTTAGAGGAAGCGATGGATACCCATAGGCCACCACGGCGAGTCACTCGTGATGGGATGAAACCCCCCAAGAATCCCGAGAAACCCACCACAAGTGAGGAAAAAGAAATTCATTTAAATGCTAGAGCCAAAAATTGTTTATATGAATCTCTTAGCATGGATATTTTTAATCAAGTATTTACCTTGAAAACTGCTAATGAGATTTGGCTAAAATTGCATGAGCTCCATGATGGCACATCAAATTTCCGTGAGCAAAAACATTGCCTAGTCTTAAATGAGTATAATTCTTTTGCTATGAGAGATGATGAGCTTGTTAGAGACATGTATTCTCGTTTAAATCTAATCATCAACGAGCTCAACTCTATTGGTATAAATAAGCTAGGTGATGCTGACATTGTAAGGAAGATTATCTCCCTGCTACCACAACGAAGATATGGGAGCATCATCACCATCCTTCACAACATGGAGGACTTGAGTACCATGACCCCGACCATTGTGATTGGGAAAATCGTGGCTTTTGAGATGTCGAAAAAAATGTGTCGGAGAGAGGAGCCAACTTCCTCAAGGCCATATGCTTTTGCATGTGATGAAAGGAAGGGTAAAAAGAAGACTCCCACTCCAAGTTCCTCAAGTGAAGAAGAGGAAGAAGAAGAAAGTGATGGTAATGAAGATAATCAACCGTGCACATCATCCTCTGAGGACAAAGAAACAATCCAATGCGTCGGAAAGGTAATGAGGATGATCCGCAAGATTAATCTAATGGGTGTGCCCCTGCAGGTCGAAGATCTTCTCTTTAACATTGACAGGAAAAAGCAAAGAAAGAGAGGGTGCTTCGCATGCGGGGAGAAGGGCTACTTCAGGGACAACTGTCCAACTATGGCCAAACCCAAAAAGGAGAGGAGCAAAGACAAGGCGCTAACAAGTGTCAGAACTTGGGATGATTCTTCAAGTGATGATGAACCTCCAAGGACGCGCAGCCACCGGTCCTCATCACGCTCATCACGGTCATCACACAAATGCCTTATGGCAATAGGTAACAAAAGCATTCCATCCTCTAGTGATGAAAGTAGTAGTGATGATGAAGGTGAGGGAAAGGCCTCCGTAGATGAGCTTGCGGAAGCCGTTAAATTTTTTTTAGGATGTTTGCACTAAGCAAAAAGCTCAACTTAAAACTTTGAAAAATAAGTTGATTAGCTCCCAAAATGATTATAAAGGTTTGCTAGAAAAATTTGAAACTTTTGCAAATTTAAATAGTGAGTTGTCAACTAAAATTGAGCTATTATAGTTTAGTGCTCCATCCACTGCTACCGATGATAGCCTTATTAAAAAGAATGAAAAACTTAAGGCTAAGTTAGCTAGCTCTCAAGAAGCTATTGAAAATTTGCTAAGGAAAATGGAAATTCTTAGCATACGCAACAATGAGCTAACTACTAAGCTAGAAAACATTGGTAGCACCCCAGAAGTATCTTTGATTGAAATACCTGAAATTATTAAGAAAGATGCTTATACTTCCTGCTTTAATTTAATTGATGATTCTAACCTCTGTAATCAAGTTCTTGTTAAAAATGTTATTATAGAAACCTGTTCTGACGAGATTGCAAAGGAAAATGAGCAATTAAAGCAAGAAGTGGCTCGCCTTGGAAAAGCCATGTATAACAAGAAAGGCAAAGCCAAACAAATCCGACCTCCGCAGGATAACACCACTGAGGGAGTGAACAAGCCTATGGAGGGTGAAAATGTGATTTGTAGATTATGCCACAAGGAAGGCCACAAGTCTTTCCAATGCAAGGCGATGACCGGGGATAAGCAAAGGCAAAAGCTCAAGTAAAATCTCCAACACCTACATCAAAAAGGTGGACAAAAAGGCTGCTACACCATATTTGATCAAGAAGAAAAAGAATGGAAAGGTGATAGCAATCAAGGCCAATAAGCAAGCCAACAAAGGAAAGGGGCCAAACACATCTGGGTGCCAAAGGAAATAATTTCAACCATGAAAAGCACCAAGAAGGTTTGGATCCCGAAAGGGAAGTGAGTGGACCAAAGGTCATACGGGAAATTTGGAGACTTGGCAAATTAGGGATGTATATCATGGGATACATCATATTGGACCAAGTTTATTGCCAAGTGGGTTAGTAAATATTTTGGACCCAAATTTCCCCACCCATGACTAAGGTAACTAGATTTATTGTATTCCTTATTTTTAGATATGCATATCTATTTTCTTGTATCTAGTTTTACCTTTCATGCCTAGTATTTCATTTAGTGCTTACTTTAGATTAACAATGCATGCATACTAGGTAAATCACATGGTAGGATTGCTCATTCTCAATTCATATTCTTGAGCAAACCTACATGGTTTAAAATGTTTAATTAAGCACGACACATAGCTTATTTAACATCCCTAAGTAAATGACACTAATGCTTCAAAATCTTATATGCTACAATTGGTATCATTTAACTTATATGTGCCAAAGCTCGAATTATGGATAATCCGCCCCTCTTGATATCAAATCAAAGTGCAAGTCTCCTATAAGTATTCAAAACTTGTATGCACATTTTCAGGGGGAGATTACTCTATAATCTAAGTCTTTGAGACTAATACCTGTTTTCAAGTCTATTTCATGTAGTAGTCTCATTGTAAGGAAAATGAAGTCCCCGAAGAAAGACAACAAGCTTCCACTGCAAATCTACAAGAATTCTTATGTCTCACAAGCCTGCCATTGTCTTCAATTGGTCCGCAATTGACTTTCAATTGGTATCTTTGAGACTACATTTAGTATCATTCACATGTCTTATCCAATATTTGATTAGACTATATTTCATATCTTATACTTCCCATGTTGCTATAAATGCATATATTGTTGACTCATATTTTGTTACCTATGCATAAGGGAAGTTAGTCTTTTTAAATCATGTCTTGTACCTCTAATTTTCACATGCTTTTTCCTAAGTAGAAGATCTCTGACAGGGGGAGTTTTTCTTTGTCT
Source organism: Zea luxurians (assembly GCA_029449295.1). Classification (NCBI taxonomy): domain Eukaryota; kingdom Viridiplantae; phylum Streptophyta; class Magnoliopsida; order Poales; family Poaceae; genus Zea; species Zea luxurians. The sequence continues at coordinate 49,236,853 of JAOPSE010000010.1, forward strand.
CTAAAGGGGAGAAAATTCTTTCTAAAGGAGAACACTCATTTAGGGGGAGTAATCTTTTAGTGCTTCTATTGATATTAATTGATAATTCTTTAGAGAGGGCAAGTCTTATTCGCTTCCTATATGCTATTATTGTCTTCCTTTTCGGTGGTTGATGCCAAAGGAGAAGTTGTAGGGACCAAAGCAATATAAAATGTATCAAACACCAAACACCACCTCTTTAAAATTTTATTTCTTCAAGTGGTTTTTCAAGTGGTTTTGGTTCTTTGGTCTAAAATAGGAAGTAAGTGAATTATGGAGTTAGGGGGAGGCTTAAGCCCATAATACCACTAAGTGGGGATAAAACATGCATCCTAGCAAGTAGATTGCATATTTTCATTCAAATGTTTGTTATATTTGCTTGCTTTGGTTGTGTTGTCATCAATCACCAAAAAGGGGGAGATTGTAAGGAAAATGGACCCCGAGCCATTTGGCAAAATGAGTTTTGGTGTTCGATGATTAACACAACCTGTGAACTAATGTGTTTGCTAGTGTTTATGTTTATAGTTCACAGGATGCGAAGAGGATTGGACTAAGACACTGAGGATGCAACACCTCAAATGAAGACATAAAAGAGCTTAGAAGTCCAAGACTCAAGACCAAAGGAGACCAAGAACAAAATACAGAAGACCTAGAAGATGGGCTGTCAGCTGGCGCACCGGTGGCACACAGTTGGCTCACCGGTGGCACACAGTTGGCGCATAGGACAACCAACAGAGTTTTCTGAGAGGAGGCATCGGACTGTCCGGTGCACGTAACGGCTAACTGTCAGAACTAGTCGTTGGCTGCACACCGTTGGCACACAAATGGCTCACCGTTGGCACATTGTTGGTGCACCGGACTATCCGGTGTGTCAGAACTAGCCGTTGGCTGCACAGCATTGGCGCACTGTTGGCACACCGTTAGCTCACTGTTGGCACACAGTTGGCGCACCGTTGGCTGACAGGACTGTCCGGTGTGTTAGAACTAGCCGTTGGCTGCAAGCGTTGGTGCACTGTTGGCGCACCGTTGGCTCACTGTTGGCACACTGTTGGCACACAGTTGGCGCACCGTTGGCTGTCAGGACTGTCCGGTGTGCCACCCTTACAACAGTTTGCTTTTCAACGGCTAGTTGAGTTGGGGCCTATATATACTTCACCCAATCAGCCATTTGAAGGTGTGGGAGCCCAAGCAACATACCAAGACATATTGTAGATATTTCCAAGTGTTCAAACACCCAAGTGCTTAATAGAATCACTCGGTGATTAGTGTAGGTGCTTTGCGAAGTGCTTAGGTTAGTTAGACCGCATTAGAGCTTGCTCTAGGTGAATACTAGTTAGTTGAGTGAGCTTAGACAAACCACACAACCCCTCGGCTCTTGCACGAGCCGTTGTAATTATACTGAGTGGGGTGAGAGTCTTGCGAGACCGTGATAACCACGTTTGTGTCACGGCCGCCACCGTGTACCGGAGGGAACGAGGCCTGCGGCGTTTCGACCGGAAGCTCGATAGTGGAGATGACGGGGAGCATCCGAGAGGAGCCGGAAGCGGAGCACCACATGCACGTGGAGAAGGCCCGCGGCTCTCTACGGAGTTACTCGACCGAGGTGCTTGGCCCTCGTGTAGGCTTCCCTTTGCGTAGGGGCACCAACGAGGATTAGTCGGGACCTTGCGCGGTTCCGGATACCTCGATAAAAAATACCGGCGTCATTCACGAGAGTTTGCATCTCTACCTTGTTCTTTACCTTCCGCATTTATATTAAGCATTTAAGTTTCAATCTTGTATTCATACTTATTTAGTGTAGATTAAAACTTAGCCATTGCGGTAGAGATAGCAACACTTAGACAAAACCTAGTTTGCTCATTCTAGTTTGATTATTTGCATATGTTTTGCTCTAGGGATTTAATTGTGGCCTAGCTTAGTAAAAGTTTTAGAAGTCCTAATTCACCCCCCTCTTAGGCGTCACTTGTTTCCTACAGGCTCTCAAGTTCTCCGTTTTTGGCGATTAAAGCCAAAGGGGGAGAAAGTATTAAGCCCAAAGCAAAAGGACCGCACCACCATTTTAAAAATTTAGTGTATATTTCAAATTAGTATCAAGTTTTTTCAATAAAGGAAGTGTTTATTTCAATTGGTATCTTATTTGACTTCAATGAGTATAAAAAATTTTCAATTGGTATTTCAGTTAGCCTCAAAATAGATTTTCAATTGGTATCTCATTTGGCTTCAAAATTTCAATAAGTATAGATATTTCAATTGGTATAATTTCATTTGGCATCTATATCAAAAAGGGAAAATTGTTTCAAAAACCCTCTTGAAAGCTATGGGGAGATTTTCTTCAGGGGGAGCTTTCATTTAGTCAAAGGAAAAGCATTTGAAACAGGGGGAGAAATTTCAAATCTTGAAAATGCTTCTTGCAATCATATTCTTATACCTTTGACTATTTGCAAAAGATTTTGAAATTTTTTTCCAAAAGAAAACAAACAAGTGGTGCAAATGTGGTCCAAAATGTTAATAGGAGAAAAGCAATCACATCACTCTTAGACATATGTACAAAGTCTTTCAATGGTTTAATTCTAAGTAACCTATGTACATCTATCTCAATTGCAAACTAGTTACATTTCTACACTTCATATTTGCTTTGGTTTGTGTTAGCATCAATCACCAAAAAGGAGGACATTGAAAGGGAAATGGACTTAATCATCTCCTATAATTGATTTTGGTGGTTGACGTCCATCACAAACCACGTGGACTAATTAGTTTGCCTAGATGTTATTTGTCTCAGGTGCATAAGGTTCAACACAAACCAAGTAAGAAATTCAGTTGGAGACACAAACAAATTTGGATCAAGACATGAGAGTGTGCTACCAAGTGGCGCACCGGACACTGTCCGGTGCACCAAACCAGGCACCCAACGAACAGGCCACTCTCGGGAATTCTCTAGGCGCACTCCGCTATAATTCACCGAACTATCCGGTATATGCATCAGATGTGCCCGGTGAGTCAACGGAGCAACGGTCACTACGCGTCAACGGTCGACTGCAAAAATGAACAGTGATGAACAGTGCGCGGCAGAAGTCGGAGCGCAGAAGTCAGAGGTCGCCGGACATGTCCGATGTGGCACCGGACTGTCCGGTGCAGCTACAGGACAAGGGTTCCAACGATCGTCTGCTCCAAAACCCCAATGGGCGTGCTAACGTGGCATGCACCGGATAGTGAATAGTACATGTCCGGTGCGCCACCGGACTGTCCGGTGTGCCCATCGCCAGCAGACTCAGCCAACGGCTAGGAAGTGGTTGGAGGCTATAAATACCCCCAACCACCTCATTCATTGGTATCCAAGTTTTCTAAAGTTCCTATTCAATACAAGAGCAAAGTCAACCACTCAAAGACACATTCAAAGCATTCAATCCACTCCAAGCTCCCAAAATCAACTCTAGTGTCTAGAGACTTGTGAGAAGATTATTTGTATTCATTTGTGCTCTTGTTGCTTAGATTGCTTTCTCCTTCCCCATTCTTATTCTCATAAGTGCTTTGTAAAGCTAGCAAGAGACACCCAAGTATGTGATGGTCCTTGCGGGGTCTTAGTGACCTGATTGATTAAGGAGAAGGCTCATCCAGTCTAAGTGCTCGTTTGAGAGAGGGAAAGGGTTGAAATAGACCTGACCTTTGTGGCCTCCTCAACGAGGACTAGGTTCTTTGGAACCAAACCTCGGTAAAACAAATCACCGTGTCTATTTGTGTTGATTTCCATTTGATTTGTTTTCCCTCTTTTCCCTCTATAAAGTTTTCTTGCTAATATTGATTTGAGTTTGCTCTCAAACGTCATCCGCATAAATTGAGCAACTCATAGCAAGAGAAACAATCTTTCGCACTCGGATTTAATTCCAATGCTAACCCTGGCCTTAATGTGTGTTTAAGTTTATAAATTTCAAGTTTCACCTATTCACCCCCCTCTAGGTGACTTTCACTTTGAGAACAAAATAACTCATGAGATCTATTGTTTCCGAAGTGCTTTGGTGCTTTTGGTTTGCCAAGCTCCACTAAAAGGCAGGGGCCTATGTTGAAAACCAAAAGTGGCGGATGGTCTGACCCTAGGGCCCAGACGGTAAGGATGTAAATGGTCGGTAAAATCCAGTAAATTTCCGGTACCGTTTACTAGATTTTTCCAGCCATTTTCATATTTATCGGGATATATGGTAAACAGGACGGAAACGAAATAGTTTTTTTTCAAAAACGGTACGGTAAACGGTGAGACAAACTTACCGTCAGTTTTCGTATTTCTCGGGAAACTTCGGTATATTCCCGTATTCTTCCCGTATTTTCCCGGCCCACGTTAAATTGCATCCACATCAATCATCAGCCGGTTAGCCCATCCCCACGGCTATGGCCCATGGGGCCATGTTGGCCACATGCCCACACAACGCAAGGCAGTAAGGCTGGCAGGCACGCATTGACGCATGTGGTGGACACACACAGCCGCCGCCTGTTCGTGTTCCTGTGCGAGACTGCGAGTGGCTGAGTCGGCGAACGGCGAGGCATCTCTAGAGTCCGGACTGCGGCTGTGGACAGCGACGCTATGATGGCGACTCGGCGAAGCCCCAAGCTGCCAAGCCCCCAGGTACCCATCCATCTCTGCCTCTCTGGTCATCTCCTTCCCCTGGTCGATCTGCAGGCGCCAGCCGCCAGGCGCTCCATCGCCGGCCATCCATAAACTCGCCACGGCCACTGTCGCAGCGGTCCGGTCAGGAGGGGCAGGAACAGGAACCGTGGCTCGCACAGTCACACGCATCGAAGCCGCTGCGGTCTGCGCTCTGCGGTGGTGGGCTCTGGCGCAGCCGCGCAGGGGCGTGGGGGACCTAATTTTAGCTATGTGTGTTTGGATCTGATAAACTACAACTAAAATGGCACATACTTACTACTGATTTTGCTGTACAGATTCATCTAAAATGGCACCTACTCCTGGTGATGGTGAAGAACTAGATGCATCCCTACTAGTACCAGGGCTCCCATCTGAGAGGCACCTGCTGCCACCACCACATCCGTCGTTATGTTCAGGTATAGACATTTTGCAATGCTAGGATGCGTAGAAGCCAATCTCACATGCTCAAATGTTTATGTCCATCAATAACTTCTAGGTTCAAAGAGGAAGATCACTGCAGTTGGTAGTGGAGCTGCACCTATGATTGCTGGATCATCTTCTTCAAGTCATTCCCAGTCATCACCTTCAGTTGCTAGTGCTGTAAGGATATTGTTAATCCTTCAAATGTTGTTGAGGTTGATGATAGTAATGAAGCTGCACCTGAGATGGTGGAAGCGTTAATTTGCACCAAAGATTGGATAGCTGCAACAAACAAAGGTAACAATTATAGTTGCTGCTCTTCTTGAGACCAGATAATTCACTAAACTAGTAGTGTTGTTAATTTGTTATGAGACTAGCAGTCCAGCACACGATACCTTTTTATTTGTAATTATACAAGATTTTCTTGTACTAAAATTGTCTTGTATTTGCATTTCAGCTTCCACGCCTGTGGCATCCCTTCCTATAGACATGGAGATTTTAGATGTGATATCTACTTCTTCGGATGTCATAGAAGATATATCAAGTGATCCAGACGACATGCCACATGATTTCTAATTTATGTATCGTGTGTTTCAGACTTATATATTACGTGGTTAAAACTTCAGTGAACATGTATGATCATTTATGTGTGGTCAAGACTCAAGACTATGTATTATGTATTTGTGTGGTTGAGACTTGTATGTGGATGTGAATGAACAATCGTGTTTTAAGACTTATGTATTGTGTTAAAATTTGAGTGGACATGTATAAGTGTATGGCCAATTATATGTGGACAAGATTATGTTTTGTGTACTTTTGTGAATCAGACTTGTTTGTGGCTGTGAATGAACAATTGTGTGGTTAGGATTTGTTTGTTGTGAGCTTTTCCGATTACAATTACCGTTTCCCGATCAATTCCGAGCTATTTTGCTCGGATTTATCCGTTTTCGATATACCGGAATTTACCGGTCGTTATCTGTTTCCGACTTTCCCGTTTACCGATTCCGGCCGAACAAAAAATTATACGGGTGAAAACGGCGAGAGGTTTTTTCCGACCGTTACCGACCGTTTTCACCCTTACCAGACGGTCCACGCCTCCGTGATCAGATTAACTAAGGCGATTAGCCTTATCTCGTGTGTGGTTATCCATCTAATCACGTGGGAACTGTTAGCTATCACCTAGGAACGGGTCCATAACTCCCACTATATATATGAAAGGGTATGGCCGATTGAGAACCCCCGAATACATTCTAACTGAGTCAATTACTTTTTTGTCATTCCTTTATCATTCCTATTCTAGGAGTAAATGTAGCATAGTCTAGTTGTAGTTTTTCACATATCCACTCCCACCTCTATTCGACTCTACGTCATCTAAATCTGTCTTGGGTGGCCTACCGACACTAAGACGACCCTAGGATCTTACCCTGACGAGGTCCCACTCGGTAGGGCAGGATCTATTTCATCTTAGTCTCCACCACTTCCACCTTCTTTATTATCAAGCGACTCTACGTCGTCTAGGAATGCTCTGGATGACCTGTCGATCCAGAGCACCATAAGATTTCTTTCCCATGGGTGAGATATAAGTTTCGACGAGGAGGAAGACAACTTTGTGCCATCGCGGACAGTCCGGCCCTAGACGCGGACCGTCCGAAAGCGTGCTGAAAAGGCGCCGCTCCTGCGCCCAGGTCGTGGACCGTCTGGCCTAGAGCCACGGACTGTCCGCACCGCCGCAGAGAGTACTAGCAAGTGGTTCATCTCCTAGTGTTTGATGCCCAAATCGACACCAACACACTCATAAAATGTTCTCTGAGAATCCATCAACAGAAGATACTCATAGAACGGAGGGAGTATTATATTTGAGTAAGTGATCAACATTATACTAAATCCGGGTTTGCACGTGAATGATGTCTTTTAGAGGATTTGTTCACTTAAAATCTCTTATGATTTAGTTATTAACACGAAATTTTGAACTCTGATTGTTTGTATTTTATTTAGGACAGGGTCGGGAGTTTAAGTTTCACGGTTGTTGACGCCTTTTCGGAGCGCCAAACACTCAACAAGAACCGTGGCGGTGCCCTCTGCACAGGGGCGGATGGTCCACGCGCAGGGGCCGGACGGTCCGCGGCCTGGTGCGAGGCGCGGCGGTGCTCTCTGCACAGGGGCGGACGGTCCGCGGCCTGGTGCGAGGCTAGGGCTTCTCTGCCTGACGGCCGGACGGTCCGCACCCTGGGGGCCGGACGGTCCGCGCGTACGCAGAGTGTAATACCCAAAAATGTATACAGTGTTAATATAGCCGACCTCCTTATTTGTGTTTCATACATTCATTTCAACACGAGAATAACTGTAGTTAAGAATGAGTAAATAAAAGAAATGAGGCATGAACAACTTGTGCACCATACTGGAGTTTATTGGATTGTGTATTTATAAACAATGGTGATATCGATAAAAAAATATAATTATGCTAATATTGTGATTTGAGACCTAATTTGCAATGTTAGAAATTAGAGAAGTAAAGGAAAACTACTATACAAAATAACACAAAATATGGGATACATAAAACCTTGCTGTGATGGTTTGACCAAACTGCACAAGTAAAATAGGTTCAAATTCCCAGATAAGTTTGAATTCAAACTTGGATTTAAAAGGGTTAAGGATAAAAGAAAATAGGAAAAAAAAAGAAAAAGAAAACATGGCAACTGGGCCGCAGACCACCTATTCGGCCCAGCTGGCCATTTCCTGCTGCGCAACCCAGCCCAACTTCGGCTGAAGTGCCGACGCATGGGGCCAAGATGTCAGTCTTCCCCACACACTCGCAGTCAATGGCTCTGGTCACTGGCCAGTGGGTCCGGTTGGTCGGAATCATCCCTATCCTCTCTAACTGACCCCGCGCGCGATGTTCGGCCGTTGACGAAATCCCTGGATCTCCGCCACGGTCTTCGCGCGGCCAGGAACGGACCCGCCCGATCTTCTCTCCACGTAGCTGAATAAATGCACATGGCCTAGACCTCGTACTCATCCCGGCCGATGCGGGCTATCTCCGTGGCTGCCGTGTGGGGCTCGGTCTTCTCCCTCAGCCGTAACAGAGTCCGCGACGAACATGCAACGGAATCGTGTTGGGAGCTGGTACCGAACCTTGCGATTTCCCCTGGCTCAGGCCATAAAACGGATCCCCGGACCCACGCGCGTCTTTCACCGAAGTCCTCGCACCCGGTGGCGTCCTCGCCTGTGGCCAATCGATGAGAGTTGAGAGAAAGAGAAACCGTGACCACCGCTTTGTGCATTGGCCATTGTTGAGTGCGCTAACGAGCTTTGGATGCACTGTTGGTGTATACGTCTCCTGGCGTGGCCTGTGCTGGCTTGGAGGACCGATCGAAGTCGCGTGTTTTCTCGACAAGCAAGTAGCAAATGACGCAGGGTTGCCACACGCATGGTCAGGCTCCTTCATCAACGTCCGCCGTGTGATGTCGCCAAAGCCTCTGCACCATCACCGGAGAACGCCCTCAGCCGTACGTCTGCCCGTCACCGTGGACCAAGATCTGCAAAAATCCAATCACGAGTAAGTCAGCCCCCAGCAAGTTCTTTGTGTCCCTATCTCCGTTTTTCTTAGGGCCACGAATAGGATAGTACGCCGTGTGGAGCGCAGGCCACCATAGTTGACTGGCGGGAGAGAGATGGCCGAGAGAGAGAGAGAGAGTGGAATCACCGCCGCGCCTGTGGATCACCCGTGCCTGCTCTCAGCTTTTGGCGGAGGTCTTGGGTGTTGGGTGTTTCCCCGTCGGGGTATCGCCCTGGGGGGAGCTACCGGCGAGGTGGGAGCAGCAATGTCTATGGCGCCATCGTCCCTGCGCTGGTGCCGCCGTGTGATGCGAGCGCGCCTCTGCGTGGTGAGGTGAGATTTGGGGAAGAAAGGGGGGTCTCTGGTGACCTTTGATGAAGCAGGGAACGGATGCGATTAGAAGTATTCATAGAGATCAGGGTGGCCGAGTGATTTACATCGGACGACTAGGACTACGCGGGGCAAGCTAAGTCGTAGTGCAGATCTAGGCCGTCCAATTCGGATCATGCGTTTGTCATGACGTACCGCTTCGGTTGATGTAGCGATCTAATCCGAGCCCTCGGCTGGTAATCCAACGGCCCACATCTTCGGATACCCCTTCGCGGGTACACTTTACAAAAGAAACCCCATGGTTTTAGAATTTAGAACCCGCAGTCCAGTGGAACTATTCCCTGAGTCTTGGTCATCTTGCGCTGAGACCCCTGACTTTTCCAGAAATTGAGGCCTAGTCCAGAAACTCGAAAAACCAGAGAAAACAAATAGAAAATGGATTTTTAATATAAAAATAATGGCTAGAATTTGTTTAATCCATAGAAAATTCATACTAATTCCAAATTGAGCCATTCCAGTTCCTATAATTTTGTAATAATATTGTTTATCACTTAGTAACACTGTTTTAGCATAAACCTCATATTAAATCTGATCACTTAATTAATCTTGTACCAAACACGTAAAACTTCGGAAATTCGTAAATTCTCCGTTTAAACTCCGATTCGATCCGTTCAAGTTGCGTTAGTCTCATACAAACGCGTAGATCATTATTATTCAGTTTGTACTTATGTTTGGTGTGATGTTAATTTTATATATACCATGTTTGTTTGTATTACTACGACTAGCGCGAGGACACGTGTCATCTGAGCAAGTTGGTACCTGGATTCTCAAGTGCCAGGCAAGTTGTGCCCTTGATTCACTTTTGTTACCCAATAATGTTCTTTATAATTATTTACCATGCATAGGTTTAATTTTGATGGGACCCTATAGGTCACCCTAGATTGTTTATCTCATTACCTTGTTTACCCCTGAATCACTTGGGTAGTTTATGCTATTGCTTTACGTGGTTTTTGGGTTAATATTTTATTATATCCATGTTCCAGTTATTTTGTTATTCTATTTATGTTCATGTCAAGATCATTATGTTATTGTTAATTGGAACATGGAGCTTAACTTGAGAACCACGTGCCACCACAAGGGAGGAATGGGACCCCTTGGCTGACTAATTAGGAAAGCTAGTGGAAGACTACCTTACCCGAAAGGGGCAAGGGCAGTAGGGGAGTGGTCAGTGTAGGGAGGTCCTTGTTTGATTTTGCTGCGATGGCGGTCAGACGAGAACCCTGCATTGGAACTTCCTATAAACTGTAGCGGGTTTTCGGAAGCTAGTGGAACTTTGTAAAGGCCTCGTAGTGGATCCCTAGCCATTCACCTTGGTAGTGTCTAAGGGCCTAGCTAACCCTGGCGACATGGGAAACACGACTTGTGGGTAAAGGGTACAACCTCTGCAGAGTGTAAAACTGGTATACTAGCCGAGCTCACGGTCATGAGCGGCTCAGGACTCTCCGATGATTAAATTATGGAACTTAAATTCAATTTTGTCATTTGCATTGCATGGGTTTATTATTAATTTTGTTCTATTACTTTACTTATGGTTTGGTATTTACTTACACTTAGTAATTGCTAATAAAATTTTGACCAACTACTTAAAAGCAATGCTCAGCTTTAACCCCTATCATTGATTAGCCTTACACATCACATGAACTCACACCTTTGTGAGTTTATGTCCACTGGTTCCCCACAACTTGTTGAGCTATGATCATGTGTGAGCTCACTCTTGCTGTCTCACACCCCCCACAGGAGAAGAACAGGTGGTTTCAAGTGGAGTCAAGTATCGAGGAGTTTGATCTGATCTAGGTGGCGTTTCTCAGTTGACATTTGGTGCCAACGATCCTTAGTTCGTTTTATATTTATCTTTATTTTGTAATAAGTCTTCCGCTATGTAATAAATACTCTGATTATTGTGACATTTATCTCTATGCACTCTGTTATTATATATGTTGTCTTCTTGGCGCATGTATGAGGTGCACCTGGCTTTGTTCCTTAAAGCCGGGTGTTACAGAAGTGGTATCAGAGGAAATGTTGACTGTAGGACGAAACCTAGATAGAAATGGACAAACCCTTACCTACTTATCTTACTCTGATTCTTTCTATACTCATCTTACCTTGATCCTGTCTCACCTTTTGCTGTCATACTCTAATTACTCTTATTTTTCTACTCTAAGACACGATGGATTTCACACCTTGGAATCCTACCTTTATGAACTTTTTTTTAGAGATAGGAACCCAAGACAAAATTAAAACTATTTTCTCTATTAAAAAAAATGTGTTGGTTGATTGTTCTGATGATCAATGCCTGATTTGCTTCTTTGATTGATTGAAATAGTATAGACGGGCATCTTAGCATGTACCACCATAAGGTAATGTATTAGCTTTAGTGGATAACACACTAATCTACTTAGCTAATAAATCCCCCGCAGTAACATTTCTCGTAATTACTCGTCTTGTCTACAATTCTTCCTTTCTTACCCTATGTTTCTAACCCAGATGGGCTACCCCTATACTGTTAGAAGAGAGCAGTATAGATTTGATCCTTGGTATGTCATGGTTAAGAAAGGCAAAGGCAGTATATACACTGTGCTAAGGGAACCGTAGAACTCACCAGTTCCAAAGGACAAAGATTTGAAGTTGAAGTTGCAGTAACTACCACCATCAGATTAGTGGCATTCTTAGTAGATGAGAAGTTTGTGGGTGGCAACATCCATGCCGTTGGAGATTTTCCAGATGTCTTTCCAGAGGAGTTACCAGGGATGCCACCAGATATGGAAGTTGAGTTGGTCGTTGATATCTTACTTGGGACTGCTCCTATTTCTAAACGACCATACAGGATGTCCGTAGAAGAACTAAAGGAACTTAAGAAGCAATTAATGGAATTACAAGAGGCAGGGTACATTCGTTCGGATTCCTCACCTTGGAGAGCGCCAGTTCTATTTGTACAGAAGAAAGAAGGATCACAAGGGATGTGCGTGGATTATAGGACCCTTAATGATGTCACTGTGAAGAACAAGTATCCATTACCCCGCATTGAAGATTTATTTGATCAGATGAGAGATGCTAGAGTATTCTCGAAGATTGATCTCCGATCGAGTTACCATCAAATGAAGATTAGGTCATAAGGATATTCCCAAGATGGATTTTATCGACCTGATATGGTTTATATGAGTTCACCGTTACGCCATTTGGACTAACTAATGCACCAGCCTATTTTATGGATCTAAAGAATAAGGTGTCCATGATCTGGACAGATTCATCGTGGTTTTCATCGACGATATATTTTTTATTTATTCCAAGAGTGATAGTGATCATGAGGAACATATGTGATTGGTACTACAGAAGCTTTAAGATAATCAACTCTATGCCAAGTACGGTAAATGCGAGTTTTGGATTGGTGAGGTGCCATTTCTTGGACATGTCATTTCTATCAGTGGATCCTGCTAAAGTCAAGGAGATAGTGGCGTGGAGCATACCCACTACCGTTACGGAGATCCGGAGTTTCTTGGGACTTGCAGGATATTATCGGAGATTTATTAAAGGATTTTCTAAGATCGCTAAGCCTAAGACTTCGCTTATGGAGAAGGGAAGAGAGTTTAAGTGGGATAAGTGCCAAGACAGCTTTGATCAATTAAAGAAGAGATTGATGTCACCACCAGTGTTGGTTATGCCAGATCTACAGAAAGGAATTGACATTTATGGTGATGCATGTGGCCAAGGATTGGGATGTGTGCTCATGCAAGAAGGACATGTGATTGCCTATGCGTCTCGTCAGTTGCGGAAACAAGAGTTAAACTACCCTACTCATGACTTAAAATTGGCAGCCGTTGTGCATGCGCTTAAGATTTGGAGACATTATATTATGGGAACCAAGTGTCAAGTATGCACGGATCATAAGAGTTTGAAGCACATATTTTTCACTTAGAAGAATCTCAACCTTAGGCAACGTTGTTGGTTGGAGCTTATTAAGGAATATGATTTGGAGATTCACTATCACCCGGGCAAGGCAAATTTGGTTGCAGATGCCTTGAGTCGAAAGGAGCATGTTCATTCAGCTGTTGATGCCCAGCTACCCGATGAGATTGTTGAGGATTTCAGGAGACTTAACCCGGGGATAGTTGCTCACACTGAAGGAGTTATTATTGATGTGGAACCTACCTTGGAGCAAGAAACCCGCAGAGGGACAGATTGGTGATTAAGGATCTGATTACTGAAGGACGAGGTCCAGAATTCATGGAAGATGCACAAGGCACCGTATGGTTCAGGGATCGGATATGAGTCCATAAGATTGAAAGCCTTCGTGAGACTATTTTAAAGGAAGCCCGTGACTTGGATTATTCTATTTATCCTGATAGTACTACGATGTATCAGGATTTGAAGCAGAGATACTGGTGATATGGATTGAAGAGAGATGTGGCTACACATGTGGCTATGTGCCAGGTGTGTCAAAGAGTTAAGGTTGAACACCAGAGGCCAGCTGGACTATTGCATCCACTAAAGATACCTGAGTGGAAATGGGAAGAGATTGGTATGGATTTCATCACGGGATTGTCTCACACCTCGAAAGGATATGATGCTATATGGGTGATTGTGAATAGATTGACTAAAGTGGCTCATTTCATTCCGGTCAAGACTACTTATAAGTGATCTACATTGGTTGAGTTATATATGGCTCGGATTTTGTCTCTACACGATGTATCGAAGAAGATCATTTTGGATAGAGGATCATAGTTTACCTCTAGATTTTGGAAAAGTTTTCATGAGAATATGGATACGAAGTTGAATTTTAGTTCGGCCTAACATTCTCAAACCATTGGACAGACTAAAAGAACTAATCAAGTATTGGAGGACGTGTTGAGAGCTTGTGCCTTTTAGCATGGTAGTAGTGGGACAAGAGTCTACCTTATGCTGAGTTCTCATATAATAATAGTTACCGGACCAGTCTGAAGATGTCACCGTTCGAAACTCTATATGGCAGGAAATGCAGGACTCCTCTATATTGGATCAGACTAGGGGAAGACAGTTCTTTGGACCTGAACTTATTCAAGAAGCAGAAGAACAAGTCTATATAATTCAAGAGAATTTGAGGGTAACTCAAACCAGGCAAAAGAGCTATGCGGATAATGGAAGAAGACCACTGGAATTTGAAGAAGGAGACTATGTGTATCTCAGGGTGTCACCACTTCGTGGAATGAGGAGATTCAATGTTAAGGGCAAATTGTCCCCTCGCTTTATTGGACCATTCAGAATTTTTAGGCAAGTTGGAGAGGATGAAGCAACTTGGGAAAGAGAAGAAGAACTTCGCATAGATTTTCCCCATCTTTTCACTAGTCCTTCTTAAATCTCGAGGACGAGATTCTTTTTAAGGGGGGTAGGATTTGTAATACCCAAAAATGTATACAGTGTTAATATAGCCGACCTCCTTATTTGTGTTTCATACATTCATTTCAACACGAGAATAACTGTAGTTAAGAATGAGTAAATAAAAGAAATGAGGCATGAACAACTTGTGCACCATACTGGAGTTTATTGGATTGTGTATTTATAAACAATGGTGATATCGATAAAAAAATATAATTATGCTAATATTGTGATTTGAGACCTAATTTGCAATGTTAGAAATTAGAGAAGTAAAGGAAAACTACTATACAAAATAACACAAAATATGGGATAAATAAAACCTTGCTGTGATGGTTTGACCAAACTGCACAAGTAAAATAGGTTCAAATTCCCAGATAAGTTTGAATTCAAACTTGGATTTAAAAGGGTTAAGGATAAAAGAAAATAGGAAAAAAAAAGAAAAAGAAAACATGGCAACTGGGCCGCAGACCACCTATTCGGCCCAGCTGGCCATTTCCTGCTGCGCAACCTAGCCCAACTTCGGCTGAAGTGCCGACGCATGGGGCCAAGATGTCAGTCTTCCCCGCACACTCGCAGTCAATGGCTCTGGTCACTGGCCAGTGGGCCCGGTTGGTCGGAATCATCCCTATCCTCTCTAACTGACCCCGCGCGCGATGTTCGGCCGTTGACGAAATCCCCGGATCTCCGCCACGGTCTTCGCGCGGCCAGGAACGGACCCGCCCGATCTTCTCTCCACGTAGCTGAATAAATGCACATGGCCTAGACCTCGTACTCATCCCGGCCGATGCGGGCTATCTCCGTGGCTGCCGTGTGGGGCTCGGTCTTCTCCCTCAGCCGTAACAGAGTCCGCGACGAACATGCAACGGAATCGCGTTGGGAGCTGGTACCGAACCTTGCGATTTCCCCTGGCTCAGGCCATAAAACGGATCCCCGGACCCGCGCGCGTCTTTCACCGAAGTCCTCGCACCCGGTGGCGTCCTCGCCTGTGGCCAATCGATGAGAGTTGAGAGAAAGAGAAACCGTGACCACCGCTTTGTGCATTGGCCATTGTTGAGTGCGCTAACGAGCTTTGGATGCACTGTTGGTGTATACGTCTCCTGGCGTGACCTGTGCTGGCTTGGAGGACCGATCGAAGTCACGTGTTTTCTCGACAAGCAAGTAGCAAATGACGCAGGGTTGCCACACGCATGGTTAGGCTCCTTCATCAACGTCCGCCGTGTGATGTCGCCAAAGCCTCTGCACCATCACCGGAGAACGCCCTCAGCCGTACGTCTGCCCGTCACCGTGGACCAAGATCTGCAAAAATCCAATCACGAGTAAGTCAGCCCCCAGCAAGTTCTTTGTGTCCCTATCTCCGTTTTTCTTAGGGCCACGAATAGGATAGTACGCTGTTGGAGCGAAGGCAGAAACGCCACCCTTCGCCCGAAGTCTCCACCGCTTAGCCCCTGCCCTGACAGACAAAGCAGGCAGGGACACCCTTCGCTTCATCGGCACCAGAGACAACACGGAGACCCTTCGCTCGATTCGGCACCAGACGAAGGCCTGCGGCGACGCCTCCCCGCGGCGCGGCCCCGTTCGGCTGTGAGGCCCACATGAGATCTGGCCCATTGTAACGGGCCCTGCGTGGCCGCGTTTGTGTTATGGGCCTAATTTGTAAAGGCATACTTGTAATTACAGCTTGTAACCCCGCTTTATGGGAATATTCTAGGGATAAACTAGGTGCCTGAGGGCACATGCGTCCTTAACGCAAGGCGCCGTGCACTCGGATACCTATAAATACCCCCGCACAGTGCCCGTGAGAGGCGAGATTAACAGAGCTTTTGCCATCACGCGCGAGTGCCCTGTTGCCATCACCATTCACTCGTGTTGGATCCCCTTGCTGTCGAGAGCAAGTTCCAACATTTGGCGCCCACCGTTCGTGCTACGAGACAACCACCCGCGATGGCACCCAAGAGAGCTAACCCGAAGGCTGACGAGGCTGCGAAGGCAGCACTGCTCGCCGCAAGAAAGGGCAAGGCCCTCGCCCTCACCCAATCCACCCACCAAGAGGCCACTGAAGACGACACCCTCCGCACCTGCGACCCTGAGGGACAACCCTCAGGCTTCGCACCTCCCTCAGACTTCGCACCACCGGAGGGCGCGAACCTCGCCGAGGACGGTGAGGTCCTCGGCGTCTCAGCAGAAGAACAGCTACAGCTGCGCGCCCTGCGCCTCAAGAACCGCAACCTCTAGAGGCAGAAGGAGATACTGGAGGCCAAGCGCCAGCGTGTGTCCGCACTCGCCAAAGTGCGGCAGATGATACGCGACGAAGAGCACAAGGCCCAGGAACTCGAGCGGGAGATTGTGCTGATGCAGCGCGAAGGCCACCTCAGCCCACGGCACGAGTCATCCCTCCAGCAGCGCGCACAAAACGAAGACACGCGCGAAGGCCACCCCGGCCTGCAGCATGGGCCACCCCTGCAACACCGTGCGCAACCGGAGGACCCGCGTTTCCCCCAGCGCGACTTCACTTTCCCGCACGCCGCGCCATTCCAAGGGGTCAATTATCTCGATGAGCGAAGCCCCCTGGCGCCTCACCTGCAAGTGACGCCGTGGCCAGCTAACTTCCGGGCTGGGGCCTACCCCAAGTACAACGGCAGCACCGACCCGGCTCAATACATAATGAGTTACCAGGTCGCCGTCGCATCGTCCGGGGGGGACGACGCCACAATGGCGAAGTCCTTCATCATCGCCCTCGAGGGCCCCGCACTCACCTGGTTCACCAGGTTGCCTCCGCTGTCCATCGATTCCTGGAGAAGTCTCCGGGACAAGTTCCTCCTCAACTTCCAAGGGTACCGCCCGGACACCGACGCCCTGGCCGAGCTCTCGCTCTGCAAGCAGCTAGAGAGGGAGACCCTGAGGGAATATTACCGCAAATTCCTGACACTCAAGTCACAGCTACCCTCAGTCGATGACCAGATTGCCATCCACTATGCTATCAGTGGTCTTTGCGCTGGCGTCCTTTACAGCCACTGCATCAGAGATCCGCCGAAGAACCTCCAAGAGTTATACCAGCTGTTTGAAAAGTACGCCAGATCCGAGGAGCTCCACCAGCGCAAGATTGAGTCCCAGCGGAAGCCAAAAGATGCTCCACAGTCCAGCCGCACGTGGACAAGGACTCCGCAACCAGACTCCGGTCGAGATGGCCGCGGTCAGCAGCAAGTGCACAACATTGCCAACCAGCAGCCGGCCGCTGACCCCCTTCGTCGCCAGGAATATCCCCCCCAGGGCCGCGGAAGTGGAACTCGCGGCAGGGGCCGAGGGCGTGCGCAGCCACCCCCTCCACCGCGCCGATTTTACTGCCTTTTCCATGGCGAAGACTGCGCCCACCAAACCAAAGACTGCCCCGAAGTGAAGGCCACCAGAGACAGAATGGCGAGGGCGCAGCCAACCGACAACCCCAGAATTGTCGCGCATAATTACCAGCCACCCCCTCCACCATATATCCACGCTCCCGCCCCGCATCCACCGCACCACGCTTACCAACATCATCAGGAAGTACAAATCGTACATCCTCCGCCTCCACCACCACACCAGCAACAACAAAACATCCCCCATGCCCCAAAGCAGGAAGACTTCGCCGATCAACCTTATCGCGGAGTCATTCATATGATAACTGGGGGGTCCAGCACCGACTTCGACACCAAGCGGCAGAAGCGGGACCACTACCGCAGCATAAACCATGTCGCCGTCACGGGCCCAGTTGTGCAGACAAAGTGGTCCCACATACCGCTCACCTTCGACGCACGGGACGTCGACTTGCGCAGCGCCCCCCACTGCGATGCCATGGTTATCAATTGCAGCGTGGCAGGCTGGGACCTACACAAGGTCCTCGTTGACAACGGCAGCCAGGCGGACATCATCTTCCTCCATGCCTTCGATCGCATGGGCATCAGCCACAGCCTGCTTAAGCCTTCGGACAACCCGTTGTATGGCTTCGGCGGCAAGGGCACCTTCCCCGTCGGCAAAATAGAGTTGCCCCTCTCCTTCGGTGTAGCACCCAATGCCCGAAGTGAGCAAGTGACTTTTGACATTGTGGATATGGTATATCCATACAACGCCATCATGGGTCGGGGCTCCATCAATAAGTTTGAAGCTGCCATCCACGGACTATATTTGTGCATGAAGATACCAGCCCCGCTAGGCGTAATTACAGTCTACGGTAACCAGCAGACAGCGCGCAACATAGAGCGGGACTTCGTGCCTGGTCAGAGGAACGTGCACTGTCTCTCGACACAGTGCGAGGTCCCTGCGCCCGCCAGCCCAACTGACAAGCAGCACGACAAGGCTCAGTTGCAGAGTCAGGATGGGACCAAGACTGTCCCCCTCGATCAGGCCACGCCCAAGCAGACAGTCACTATCAGCGAAGACCTTACTTCGCATGAAGAAGAGAAGCTCCTCTGTTGCCTGGCCAAGAATAAAGATGTCTTCGCCTGGTCCGCCCTCGACCTGGTCGGAGTCAGCCGATCCATAATCGAGCACAGTTTGGGAATTGACCCCTCGGTGCGACCAAGAAAGCAAAGGCTCCGCAAAATGTCCGACGAAAAGACAGAGGCCGCCAAGGCGGAGGTGCACCGCCTCCTAGAGGCTAAATTCATTGAGCCAGTGGCTTACCCCACATGGCTCTCCAATGTTGTAATGGTGCAGAAAAAAAGCGGGAAATGGCGGATGTGCATAGACTTCACCAGTCTCAATAAGGCCTGCCCAAAAGACAATTTCCCGTTGCCACGGATCGACAAAATAGTCGATAGCGCGGCCGGATGCGAGGTCATGTCTCTCCTCGACTGCTTCTCCGGCTATCACCAGATATACATGAAGGCGGAAGACAAGGCTAGCACCAGCTTTATAACACCCTTCGGCACTTATTGCTTCGTCAGAATGCCGGAGGGTCTCAAGAATGTCGGGTCCACCTTCTCCAGACTCACCAAAACAGTACTCGAAGGGCAGGTTGGCAGAAATATATTTACATATGTGGACGACATCGTCGTCGCCAGCAAAAATAAGGAGGACCATCTCGCCGACCTGGCCGAGACATTCGCAAACATGCGAGATGCACGACTCCGCCTAAACCCGAAAAAGTGCGTTTTCGGTGTTCGCCAGGGCAAGATATTGGGCTACCTGGTGTCACACCGCGGCATCGAGGCCAACCCAACCAAGATCCAGGCCATCATCGACATGTCGCCTCCGCAGTCCGCCAGGGACGTCCAGCGTCTGACAGGCAGATTGGCCGCTCTCAACAGATTCATTTCCAGGTCGGCCGAGCGAAGTCTTCCTTTCCTCAAAACTCTCCGCGGCGCAAAAGACTTCGCCTGGGGGCCGGAGCAAGCAGCGGCCTTCGCCTCATTAAAACAGTACTTAACGGAGCTGGCCACCCTCACGAGCCCCGACTCCTCGCTCCCCCTATTGCTCTATGTCGCGGCTTCGCCGCACGCGGTCAGCGCGGCACTAGTGCAGGAGCAGACAGTCGAAGGCGCTGTCAGACAGTGCCCTGTTTATTACGTCTCCGAGGTCCTGACACCGTCCAAATGCAACATGATAGAGCTGGAGAAGATCGCCTACGCAGTCGTTATGTCCTCGCGCAAGCTGCGCCATTACTTTGAAGCATTCAAGGTCCGCGTCACCTCAGACAGGGGGCTCGGCGAACTGTTTAGAAACCCGGAGGCATCGGTGAGGATCGCCAAGTGGGCAGCCGAACTCTCCGGCTACCACATCAGCTTCGAGCCCAGGACAGCCATCAAATCGCAAGTCCTGGCAGACTTCGTCGTCGACTGGACCGGGCCAGTAACACAGCCGGACCCGACCACAGAGGTCTGGACGATCCATTGCGACGGCGCATGGTGCCATGCGGGGGCAGGCGTCGCTGCAATCATAACCTCACCAGTCGGGGTCAAGCACAGATATGCAGCACGACTCAGCTTCAATCTGGAATCCGACAGATGCACAAATAATATAGCAGAATACGAAGCAGTCATCCTCGGCCTCCGCAAGCTAAGGGCCCTCGGAGTCACCACTTGCATCATCAAAACAGACTCCAAGGTAGTTGCCGGCCAGGTCGAGAAAGACTATGCAGCCAAGGACCCCGCACTGATGCAGTACCTCGCGGCCATCCGAAGTCTCGAGAGGCAGTTCAAGGGGTTCACCGTGCAGCATGTGGACCGGGCCAAGAATGAGGAGGCCGACGCATTGGCCAAGGCCGTGGCCAGGGGCGAAACTCTGCCCTCCGACGTGTTCTTCCACGTCATCGGCACGCCAGCAGTCCGGAGCCCCGAAGGGCTCCAAATAACCAATGACAGCGAGGGCCACCGTACAGTCAACCTCATCATGACCGAAGACTGGCGAGCACCCATAACCCTGTTCCTGCAGGGGTATTATCACCCAGCCGACATCAGTGAGGCCAAGCGCCTCAGACATCGAAGCCGAGACTTCGCTCTGATTGAAGGCCAACTCTACAAAAAAGGGGTCAGTCAACCAATGCTTAAGTGCGTCACCGAGGCCGAAGGCATGCAGATTCTACGTGAAGTCCACAGTGGCACGTGCGGCTCGCACGCGGGGCCGAGGGCCCTAGCTGCTAAGGTGATCCGCCAGGGTTTTTACTGGCCCGCAATGATTTGCGCCGCGAATCGGGTCACTCGGTCCTGCGAAGCCTGCCAGAAGTTCTCTCCTCGGTCAGGCGGCCCTTCGCAGTATACAAAGCTGATCGCCCACACATGGCCTCTCCAGCGCTGGGGTCTCGACATTGTTGGACCCCTGCCCACCGCTCAGGGGAACCTTAAGTTCGCCTTCATCGCGGTCGAGTACTTCACCAAATGGATCGAGGCACGGGCTGTCTCCACAATAACATCAAAGACTGCCCAAAAATTCTTCTGGCAGAACATCGTTTGCCGCTTCGGAGTACCGTCCGAATTAACAGTCGACAACGGCAAGCAGTTTGATAACCAAGGCTTCAAGGATTTTTGTTTCTCCATTGGCACCAAGCTTGCCTTCGCCTCAGTCTATCATCCGCAGTCCAACGGGGTCGTGGAGCGCGCCAACGGGAAAATCTTCACAGCTATCAAAAAAATGCTCCTCGATGAAAAAAAGGGCAGATGGAGCGATTTTTTACCTGAGGCAGTCTGGGCACTAAACACGACTGAGTGCAGGGCGACCGGGTTTACTCCCTTCCGTCTTTTATACGGATCGGAGGCCATGACCCCGCAAGAAATAAAGCACGGGTCCCCGCGAACAGTCCCGTCAGCCGTCCCAGATGTGGACGAGCCAACTTCAAAGGATCTCATCGACGGAGACCGTGTCTTCGCCCTACAGGCCCTGAACAAGTATCAAGCCCAGACCAAAGCATGGCGCGACCATTCAGTCACCCCGAGGGAGTTCAGCGAGGGGGACCTCGTACTCATTCGAACAGCTCGGACGGAGTCCAAGGGCAAGCTGGAGCCCAGGTGGGAGGGCCCTTTCATCGTCAAGACGAAAGCTTCCCCCAGCGCTTACAGGCTCACAACGCCAACCGGCGAGGACCTGGAGCACTCCTGGAACATCGACAACCTCCGCAAATTTTTTGTTTGATTCCTCAGGGCTGTCTTCGCCCTTGTAATTCGCAAAAACAATCTTGCACCGGCCCGCACTCTTTTCCTCCCGGGGGGTGAGGTTTTTAACGAGGCGGAGCCATGTAATATATGCGTAAAAAATCCCCCGCAAAAAGACATGCGTCGAAAAAGACCGCGATGACGGTCTTCGACATTCGACCACCACGAGGTCACCGCGAGGCTAAGCGCTAGCTACCCTCGCGTGCGACAAATCCGCGCAGAAGTCGCCTAAGGGTGCAGCCGGATTAGCACAACAAGTGCGAAAAAAAAATCTAAGTCTATCGCGAAGACTATCCACGCAGAAGTCGCCTAAGGGTGCAGCCGGATTAGCACAACAAGTGCGAAAAAAATCTAAGTCTATCGCGAAGACTATCCGCGCAGAAGTCGCCTAAGGGTGCAGCCGGATTAGCACAACAAGTGCGAAAAAAAAAATCTAAGTCTATCGCGAAGACTATCCGCGCACAAGTCGCCTAAGGGTGCAGCCGGATTAGCACAACAAGTGCGAAAAAAAATCTAAGTCTATCGCGAAGACTGTCCGCGCAGAAGTCGCCTAAGGGTGCAGCCGGATTAGCACAACAAGTGCGGAAAAAATCTGAGTCTATCGCGAAGACTATCCGCGCAGAAGTCGCCTAAGGGTGCAGCCGGTTTAGCACAGCAAGTGCGGAAAAAATCTAAGTCTATCGCGAAGGCTATCCGTGCAGAAGTCGCTTAAAAGTGCAGCCGGATTAGCACAACAAGTGCGAAAAAACCGAAGACTATCTGTGCAGAAGACACTTAAGGGTACACCTGGACTAGCACAACAACGGTTGAAACGACAACATCAAACCATCCACGCCAAGACCAACTATAATCAAGCCAACACAGCGCAGCCAAACAAATCAGTGAGTACAAAACGCCTTCGCACACACACATGCACGCGAGGGCACACAATTCCACCATACGAGCCTCTACATACACAAGCGAGGGCACCACACTCTACATCGGCTCAACCTTAGGAATAATTCCCATCTCCCTATAATTAAATAACATTATCCTGAGCTCCTCACCCGCAAAAAGCCTTCGCAGTTCCCCTTCACCTACACTCTCGGCGGTCGGCAGAGACAACAGTTCCTGCCGACCAGCCCCACTCACACGAAGCAGAGCCCGCTCCTCCGCGCTAACCCTACGTTTTGCAACCGCCCTTCGTCGACGGCGCCCGGTGCTAGGGCCTGGCACGTCCGACGCGTCCGCGGCGTGTGGCGAAGCCTCCGCCGCAGCCACGTCCAAGGCCGCAAAATAATCCAAATTCTCCTCCGATGACTCCTCAGTCCACTCAACCGAGCTCCCGGAGTCGGCAAAATCAAAAAACTCAGATGCAGACCCACTATATTCATTACCACCTTCCGCGGTCGAAGCCGCCAAAAACTCAGTAGCAGCGGTTACGTGCGCAGGCCCAAAATCTTGAACCTGCGCAGCAACCAAAATTCAGTACAACATCCAAAATTCCCCAACCCTAAACAACCACTACGCCACCTGCGCGGGCCCTGACGCTGCGGGAGCCTCCGCCGTTGGCTCCGCCGCCACTTCCGCCATTGTTTCCACCGCCTCCGCCGCCGGATCTTCGACGGTCGGCGCAGCTGCTGCGAGGGCATCAGGACAGCCTTCGGCCACCTTCAGGGGCAGGTCTTCAACTGTCGCAGCAGTTGTGGGGGCGCCTGGTGCGTCTTCCGCGGTCTCCGGGGTCGGCTCCGGGTCAGGCAGGGCGCTGTTCAGTGTTCCGAAGTCGTCCACCCGCTCGCCTCGCTCCGCCTAAAACAAAACATACAAAAAGTCAGCAAACACACGCACAGACCACATCCAGCAAACGCCGAACAAACGACAACGTTACCTGAGCCCTCGCAGCCTCGGCCCGCTCCCTGACCACATCATCACCATACAGACCCCACATCCGGTCATAGAGGGCACCGGCGGACTCCTTCACCACGGGGTCTTTGACCTTATAGATATCTCGCCCAAAATCTTCATCTGCCTGGTCGAAGGCCTCATAGTGCCGGCACCCTTCACGAGAGAGTGCGTTCATCGCCCCCTCGCAGGTGACCAGGGAGGCGAACGACATTAATCCCCTCAGGACAGTGGGGAGCTCCTGCAGCTCCTCTTGCACCCATTCCAGACAGCGAAGCCCGGCCTCTCGCTCCGGCACCACGAAGTCACCGGTCCGCGCACCCAGCTCGCGATATGTGGCCATAAGCTGTGTGCGCGTCCGTTCGGCCTCCGTTCGCACCGCGGCTTCGGCCCCCTTCGCGCGGCTCTCCAGAGCGGTGAGCCACTCCCGCAGGTCTTCGGCGAGATCCTTGGCAAGATTGGCTTCCGCCCGTGCCAGCCTAGCCTCCGCCTGCGCAGCCTGCTCCTTGGCGATGGCCTCGTTGGCCTCCCTCCTCTCCCCCGCCAGCTGGCGCCGGAGGTCAGCCTTTTCCTCCTCCAGGGCGGCCACCTTGTCTGCCAGTTTACGACACTTGCTGTCGAAGGCCGACTTCTCACGGACAGCGTCAGCATGTTGCGTCCAAAGTCTCTCGACTTCGGCAGACAAAGCTGCCGTAAGTGCCCCCGACGCAGTACGGCTGGTGAAGTCAGCCACCTGCAGAGCACACGTAAGGCTATGGCCGTAAAAAAAAATAAAAAAATATAATAGCTCGGCGGACCTGACTCAGTGCCTCCGTCGCCTGACTCAGCGCCTCCGTCACTCCTTTCAGCCGGCGGGTCGCCGCGCCAGCCTCGTCCCTGACCAACGCGAGGGCCGACACCTCGCCTCCGGCGCCAAGGGTCCCGTCCCTCGCCTTCGACGACAGCGCAGCCGTCGCGATTGCCGCGGCAGGCACAGCTATAGCAAGCCGGCCCTCGTCCGACCCTGCAACGCATCAACGAGTAAAAAAAAAAGAAGGCGGCCGGGTGACTTACCCCCAAGATAATCGTCCACACTAATATCGGTGCCGAAGTCGGCAACGCGTTTGCCCGGCGGCGGCGACGTTTGGGCCGCCTTCGAAGCCTCCGCCAATCCGCTGGCCGGCGGCACCACCTTCGTCAGTTTGGAGACTCCGGCGCCCGCCGTTGTCTCCGGCGCCTTGCTGGGTGCAGAGGCGCCCGCCTTCGCCGCCAGCGGCGGCTTGCCTCCGCTGGAGGCCGCAGCCTTCGCCGTTCCCCGCTGCCTTTTCGGCCGGGCTTCGTGAATCCTGACAGTCGCCTGGCGTTTTCGCGCCGCCCCTTGGCGATCCTTGTCCATCACTGCCCACACAACAGCACCGATATTTCGCCCGTAAGGAAAAACTTTCCACTGACGAACCATGCGAGATGTAAAACAGTCTCCCTCAGCCGCGCAGGGGATAGAAACATTTCTAGGCCAGCAGCCCCCGGTAACCCTCAGCATCCGAGCCGAAGACTCCCGGAGCTCGGGCGAAGACATCCTCTCCCCCGGGGCCGCACACGTCCTCATTAACTCTCTAGCAAAACTATCAGACACCCCAATTCCTCCCATCGCAGTACCTAATTTTCTCTTTTTTGAGGAGGGGGCGGCCGCCAGCGCAGGATCGCCTCCAGTCTCCACCGCCGGCTTCTTCCCACGGCGGTCCGCTTCGTCTTGACCAGGGTAGCCGTCGTACGGCAATTGATTTAATTCGAAGACCCTGTTCAAACGTTCATTTGACCCGCGAATATCAAAGCTGCGCTGGCCTTCCGTCCTCGCCACGTACCGCCCCACGAGCCGCACCGCCAAGTCCTCCGCATCACGCACAAAGGCGGCCGGGTCACGGTTTCGCAAATTCAGTGCAAAGGCAGGACTTCGCACCACCCTTCCTCCGTGAAAAGGCATCTGGCGAGGGCACACTTCGCCCAGCGCCCAGCCGTGCGCCAAGGGCCAGACCCCGTACGCCACGAACTCTTCAACTAAATCACGACCACTGCTCTGGCCGGCGGCGCACCGAAGGGCCCCTTCGTCTGCATCCTCTTCTGCCACTTCAAAAGGCGGATACGCAGAGTAATAGTGAGAGCACATCTCAGACACGGGAAGTCCTTCATGGCCTTCGACAGTAGCCTCAGCAACGTAAAACCAAAATTCATTCCAATTGCCCCACTTGTTGCGGGCGCACGGAACCAACTCCACTACTGGCATTGTGGTCTTGCCGGTCTTCGGCGTGAATGTGCACGACCCGAACTGGGCAACTCCGTCCTCAACCATCCTCTTCTGCCAATGCAAGCAATAATTCTTCGCAAAAACTTCAACCGACGGCTGTCCGCCGTACGAAGTCGTCGCCCAGACATACTTCGCCAGCGCCACCATGGCGTTCGGTGTCAGCTGATGTATTTGAACGTTGAATCTACGCAGGACTTCGCCAACAAACCGGTGCGCAGGCAAGCGGAGACCAGCGACGAAGAACGCCTCGAAAACAACCAACTCACCCTCCGGCTCGGGGACTTCCTCCGTCCCCGGAGCACGAGCGACCCCGCCGCCAAAGTAGCCCAAACGCTGCATATCTTCAACGCGGGCCGACGTCATCCGTGACACACCAAAATCAACAGAGTCGCCGGCGCGCAGCTCCTCCACCATCACGCTACTCAACGTCTCCTCAGACGAGGCGGCGGCCGGCGGCGTGGCGTTGGCGGAAGAAGAAGAGGATGGCATTGCTATGTACCGTCGGCGGCGGCGGGCGGTCTGCTTCACTCGAGCCAGAACTCCGACAAGCAAAGGGAGCAGTAGAAGAAGAGGAGCAGAAAGACGGCGGGCGGCTAGGGTTTTCACGGAGCGCGGAAGGCAAAGTGCAAACAGCGCCGACCCCCGCCCCCTTTTATAGGCAGGGCGCGGCGCTTCGGAAAACCCGTAGTCCAACAGTACGATGTCCATCAACGGTCACATCAAAAACCCCCGCGGAACCACTTCGAGCGAGGGCAGCGTCTCCGCCATCTAGCGACGTCTTCGGCACCAGGTGACTTTGTCGAACTGGTCCCTCGGAGGGCAAATGTTGGAGCGAAGGCAGAAACGCCACCCTTCGCCCGAAGTCTCCACCGCTTAGCCCCTGCCCTGACAGACAAAGCAGGCAGGGACACCCTTCGCTTCATCGGCACCAGAGACAACACGGAGACCCTTCGCTCGATTCGGCACCAGACGAAGGCCTACGGCGACGCCTCCCCGCGGCGCGGCCCCGTTCGGCTGTGAGGCCCACATGAGATCTGGCCCATTGTAACGGGCCCTGCGTGGCCGCGTTTGTGTTACGGGCCTAATTTGTAAAGGCATACTTGTAATTACAGCTTGTAACCCCGCTTTATGGGAATATTCTAGGGATAAACTAGGTGCCTGAGGGCACATGCGTCCTTAACGCAAGGCACCGTGCACTCGGATACCTATAAATACCCCCGCACAGTGCCCGTGAGAGGCGAGATTAACAGAGCTTTTGCCATCACGCGCGAGTGCCCTGTTGCCATCACCATTCACTCGTGTTGGATCCCCTTGCTGTCGAGAGCAAGTTCCAACATACGCCGTGTGGAGCGCAGGCCACCATAGTTGACTGGCGGGAGAGAGATGGCCGAGAGAGAGAGAGAGAGTGGAATCACCGCCGCGCCTGTGGATCACCCGTGCCTGCTCTCAGCTTTTGGCGGAGGTCTTGGGTGTTGGGTGTTTCCCCGTCGGGGTATCGCCCTGGGGGGAGCTACCGGCGAGGTGGGAGCAGCAATGTCTATGGCGCCGTCGTCCCTGCGCTGGTGCCGCCGTGTGATGCGAGCGCGCCTCTGCGTGGTGAGGTGAGATTTGGGGAAGAAAGGGGGGTCTCTGGTGACCTTTGATGAAGCAGGGAACGGATGCGATTAGAAGTATTCATAGAGATCAGGGTGGCCGAGTGATTTACATCGGACGACTAGGACTACGCGGGGCAAGCTAAGTCGTAGTGCAGATCTAGGCCGTCCAATTCGGATCGTGCGTTTGTCATGACGTACCGCTTCGGTTGATGTAGCGATCTAATCCGAGCCCTCGGCTGGTAATCCAACGGCCCACATCTTCGGATACCCCTTCGCGGGTACACTTTACAAAAGAAACCCCATGGTTTTAGAATTTAGAACCCGCAGTCCAGTGGAACTATTCCCTGAGTCTTGGTCATCTTGCGCTGAGACCCCTGACTTTTCCAGAAATTGAGGCCTAGTCCAGAAACTCGAAAAACCAGAGAAAACAAATAGAAAATGGATTTTTAATATAAAAATAATGGCTAGAATTTGTTTAATCCATAGAAAATTCATACTAATTCCAAATTGAGCCATTCCAGTTCCTATAATTTTGTAACAATATTGTTTATCACTTAGTAACACTGTTTTAGCATAAACCTCATATTAAATCTGATCACTTAATTAATCTTGTACCAAACACGTAAAACTTCGGAAATTCGTAAATTCTCCGTTTAAACTCCGATTCGATCCGTTCAAGTTGCGTTAGTCTCATACAAACGCGTAGATCATTATTATTCAGTTTGTACTTATGTTTGGTGTGATGTTAATTTTATATATACCATGTTTGTTTGTATTACTACGACTAGCGCGAGGACACGTGTCATCTGAGCAAGTTGGTACCTGGATTCTCAAGTGCCAGGCAAGTTGTGCCCTTGATTCACTTTTGTTACCCAATAATGTTCTTTATAATTATTTACCATGCATAGGTTTAATTTTGATGGGACCCTATAGGTCACCCTAGATTGTTTATCTCATTACCTTGTTTACCCCTGAATCACTTGGGTAGTTTATGCTATTGCTTTACGTGGTTTTTGGGTTAATATTTTATTATATCCATGTTCCAGTTATTTTGTTATTCTATTTATGTTCATGTCAAGATCATTATGTTATTGTTAATTGGAACATGGAGCTTAACTTGAGAACCACGTGCCACCACAAGGGAGGAATGGGACCCCTTGGCTGACTAATTAGGAAAGCTAGTGGAAGACTACCTTACCCGAAAGGGGCAAGGGCAGTAGGGGAGTGGTCAGTGTAGGGAGGTCCTTGTTTGATTTTGCTGCGATGGCGGTCAGACGAGAACCCTGCATTGGAACTTCCTATAAACTGTAGCGGGTTTTCGGAAGCTAGTGGAACTTTGTAAAGGCCTCGTAGTGGATCCCTAGCCATTCACCTTGGTAGTGTCTAAGGGCCTAGCTAACCCTGGCGACATGGGAAACACGACTTGTGGGTAAAGGGTACAACCTCTGCAGAGTGTAAAACTGGTATACTAGCCGAGCTCACGGTCATGAGCGGCTCAGGACTCTCCGATGATTAAATTATGGAACTTAAATTCAATTTTGTCATTTGCATTGCATGGGTTTATTATTAATTTTGTTCTATTACTTTACTTATGGTTTGGTATTTACTTACACTTAGTAATTGCTAATAAAATTTTGACCAACTACTTAAAAGCAATGCTCAGCTTTAACCCCTATCATTGATTAGCCTTACACATCACATGAACTCACACCTTTGTGAGTTTATGTCCACTGGTTCCCCACAACTTGTTGAGCTATGATCATGTGTGAGCTCACTCTTGCTGTCTCACACCCCCCACAGGAGAAGAACAGGTGGTTTCAAGTGGAGTCAAGTATCGAGGAGTTTGATCTGATCTAGGTGGCGTTTCTCAGTTGACATTTGGCGCCAACGATCCTTAGTTCGTTTTATATTTATCTTTATTTTGTAATAAGTCTTCCGCTATGTAATAAATACTCTGATTATTGTGACATTTATCTCTATGCACTCTGTTATTATATATGTTGTCTTCTTGGCGCATGTATGAGGTGCACCTGGCTTTGTTCCTTAAAGCCGGGTGTTACACAGAGGCGGCGGAAGTCACCGGCGGCGGCCTGGATCTCGCTCCCAGGAGGGACCCCGTCGGGGAGGAGAGATCCTAGGTGATGTCTAGGCTCGGCAGGCCGACCTAGACTCTTCTAATCGGCGTAGAGTCGAAGAGAAGCGAGAATTTGGAGATCGAGAGGCTAAACCTAAACTAGACTAGAACTACTCCTAGGATAAAATTCGAAATAGAAGTTGTATTGATTCGATTGTTGATGATTACAAATTGGCCGTAGACCTCTCTATTTATAGAGGAGGGGGGCTGGACCCTTTACACAACTGATTCCGAGCTAATCCCGCGAATATAGCTAACAACCGTAGCACAAAACTCGGAACCCTAAACTGCTCTGCGCATGCGCGGACCGTCCGGCCCACAGGCGCGGACTGTCCGGACCGCGGATCGTCCGGCCTTAGGGCCGGACCGTCCGCCAGCTCAAAACTGTGCTCAACATATGCCCCCCTGCCTTTTGGTGGAGCTGAGCAAACCAAAAGCAACTAACTCGATGTGATTACATCGGTTCTCTTAGGCATCTTGCCACATACTAGGATGGTACTGTTTGAGGAAACGCCCATTCAAAGCCTTAGGCAAATCCTTGCCTTGTAATGTTTGTAGCAAATAGGCGTTGCCAGACATCACCTGTTTTACTTTATAAGGACCCTCCCAACTTGGCGACCATTTCCCGAACTTCCGGTCTTTATTCCTTAGAGGCAGAATGGTCTTCCACACCAGGTCCCCTACTTGAAATGATTTTGTTTTGACCTTCTTGTTGTAGGCCCTGGCTACCATGATCTTGTCCTTTTCTATTGCTCCCAAAGCTATCATCCTCTTGTCGGTCACCTCATCAATATTATCCATCATTGAATTATAATAATCAGTAACAGTTAGATCATTTTGTCTGGCAAACCTGACAGCATTCAAACTTATTTCCACAGGCAACACTGCTTCCTGCCCATAGACAAGCTCAAAAGGAGATACTTTAGTAGCCCTATGTTTAGAAATTCTATGAGCCCATAAAGCTTCAGACAAAATCTTATGCCAATGTTTAGGATTATCAGATATCTTCTTTTTTATCAAATTAATCAATGTCCTATTACTAGACTCGGCCTGTCCATTGGCCTGAGCATAATATGGAGATGAATTAAGTAGCTTAATCCTGTATGATTCGGCAAATTCACGTACCTCCTTTGACATAAAAGAAGTACCTTGATCTGTAGTCAAGGTCTGGGGAATGCCGAATCTATGAATAATATGCTCAGTTATGAACTCAATTACCTCCTTGTGCATCATGTTCTTCAGAGCAACGGCTTCAGTCCATTTGGTGAAATAGTCAGTGGCAACTAACACGAACCGATGCCCCTTTGATGATGAAGGATGAATTTCTCCAATAAAGTCTAATCCCCATCCTCTGAAAGGCCAAGGCTTGATGATAGGATGTAATTCAGCTGCAGGGACCAACTGTAGGTCGCCGAATTTTTGACACACCTGGCAACCCTTGTAGTACTTGAAACAATCAGCTATCATGTTAGGCCAATAAAAACCAGACCTTCGCAACAGCCATTTCATCTTTGGAGCCGATTGGTGGGTACCACAAATTCCTACATGTACTTCGGCCATGGCCAATATAGCATCATCTGGGCCCAAGCACTTAAGCAGGACGTCGTTGACTGTTCGGCGGTAGAGTTCATCACTCATCAAGACATACTTGAAAGCTGTTCGCCGAATGTTCTTATCTGTCCTGATATTGGGATTTCTTAAATAATTAAGTATAGGTGTCCTCCAATCACTTGCATCGGCTTCATTATCAGCCGAATCAATTAAGAGAACACTTCTGGTAACCCCGGACGGTCCGCGCGTCTCGACGCGGACGGTCCGCGACCTGGGGAATTGGCCCTGCACTGGTTATCAGATTCTCAGCGTTGTGAAATCTCCCTCGCTTTATCCGATAACCTGATGCGTCTTGTGCCAAATTGTTAGCTCTATGATTCTCAACTCTAGAGATATGCCGAATACTGAATTCGTCAAAAGAATGAATTATACCCCAACATTTTTCAAGGTAACTATTTAGAGTACCATCAAAACATTGATATTCTTCTAACACTTGTTGGACAACCAGCTGAGAATCACCAAATACCTTCACATGTCTTACTCCCATACCATTTAAAAGTTCTAAGCCGAATAGGAGGGCCTCATATTCGGCTTGATTATTAGTGCAATAAGTTTTCAATCGGCTAGAGAAGTCGAAGGAGACATTACTTGGTGAAACAAGTACGATGCCAATTCCTTGCCCTTCATTGCAAACCGATCCATCAAAATATAAAGTCCAAGGAGTAATAGTGAGGTATGACATGTCTAGTTTATGAATATCATTAATCCGATGTTCTACAATGAAATCCGCTATGACTTGGCCTTTCATAGATTTCAATGGTTCATAGGCCAAGTCATATTCTATGAGTGCATAAGCCCACTTACCAATTCTACCACTCATAATTGGGTTATGAAACATGTATTTGATCACATCGGCTTGACCGGAAACAGTGCAATGACTAGACAGTAAATAACATCTACATTTGGTGCATGCATAAAACAAGCATAAGCATAACTTCTCAATAAAAGTGTACCTTATTTCAGCATCCACCAACCTTCGGCTTAGATATGTCACCACATGCTCCTTCCCCTTAGTTTCTTGTGTCAGAACAGCCCCAATGACTTTATCTTCAGCTGCAATGTATAATCGGAATGGTACTCCTGCTCGTGGTGTTTTTAATACGGGAGCCGAAGATAAATATTTTTTGATGCGATCAAATGCTTCTTGCTGTTCTGCCCCCCAAGCGAATTCGGCATCATTCTTAAGCCGAAGAATAGGGGTGAACGCATCAATCTTCCCGGCTAGGTTAGAAATAAACCTTCGTAAATAATTCACCTTGCCGAGAAACTTCTATACCTCGACCTTACAGGTCGGAGGTCCCACATTCCGAATAGACTTGATTCGGTCAGGGTCTATCTCTATACCATGTTCATGTATGACAAATCCTAAAAACTTACCAGCCGACACTCCAAAAGCACATTTACGTGGGTTCATTTTCAAACCATACCGACGCATTTTATCAAAGGCTTTGCGCAAATCAGCTATATGAGAACTAAACTCAGCCGATTTGACTACAATATCATCAATGTAAACTTCCACAGTGTTTCCTAACAAATCATGGAAGATCAAATTCATAGCCCTCTGATAAGTAGCACCAGCATTTTTCAGACCAAATGTCATGACAACCCACTCAAATAAACCAATGAAGCCTGGACATATAAAGGCCGTTTTAGACGCATCTTCTTCGGCCATGAAAATCTGATTATATCCGGCATTACCATCAAGGAAGCTAATAATTCTATTTCCTGATGCATTATTGATTAATGTGTCGGCTATGGGCATGGGATATTCGTCTTTAGGAGTTGCTCTATTTAAATTGCGAAAATCAATGCATACTCTAAGCTTACCCGACTCCTTATTCTCCACCGGCACAATATTGGAGACCCACTCTGCGTATCTACACGGTCTGATAAAATCAGCTTCTAGCAGCCAGTGGATTTCGTCCTTAATGCGTGGGAGAAGATCTGGACGAAATGTTCTAGCTCTCTGCTTGAAAGGTCTGAAACCAGATTTAATAGGCAGCCGATGCTCTACGATCTCTCGGCTTAATCCAGGCATCTCTGTGTAATTCCAAGCAAAGCAATCTGAATATTCCTTCAATAGACCGATCATCTCATCTCTAGGATCGGTCTCCAGGGTCTTGTTTACAAAAGTCGGCCTTGGAGTTTTACCATCTCCTATGTCAATCTCCTCCAAAGGATCGGCCGATGTAAACCCCTGTCCTAGTTTATCAAGATCTCTGAATTCCTCTATCATGTCCCCCATAGAGGAATCAGATGATCTTTGTGTGATGGCGGACTTTCCGGTCTCGGGGACCGGATCATCCGTAATACTGTCTTTTTGCTACGGTAGATGTTCGGTCTTAAAGTCCGAACTGTTTTGTGACAGACCAGACCATCCGGCTTTGAGAGCCGAACTATCCGTGATCAAAGACTCATGAACTTTGTGTGTATTCATCATTTAAACTTTATTTAGGATTTAGCCGATTCTCCATTGTAAGGAAAATGGACCCCGGGCCATTTGGCTAATTGAGTTTTGGTGTTTGATGATTAACACAACTTGTGGACTAATATGTTTGCTAGTGTTTATAATTATAGTTCACAGGATGCGAAGAGAATTGGACCAAGGCAATGAGGATGCAACACCTCAAAAGAAGACATAAAAAGATGCATAGGAGTCCAATACTCAAGAACTAAAGAAGCCCGAAGAAATCAGCAAAGGAATCCAAGATGCGGGCTGTCAGCCAGCGCCTGGTGGCGCATCGGACATTGATGTCCGGTGTGCACCGGACTGTCCGGTGCGGCACCGGACAGTCTGCGCAGAGAGGCCACAGACATGCGCTCTCTGGCTGTAGCACCGGACTGTCCGGTGTGCACCGGACAGACGGCAACGGTCGGATCCAACGGTCGACTGCTACACGCGCCAACGGTCGGCTGACGTGGCGTGCACCGGACACTGCACAGTGGATGTCCGGTGGTGCACCGGACTGTCCGGTGCACCCGACGACAGAAAGCTGCTGCTTTCTGTCCAACGGCTAGTTTGGGGTGTGGAGGCTATAAATATCACCCCAACTAGCCATTCTCAAGTGTGGGAGCCCAAGCAACATACCAAGACACATAATGCATATTTCCAAGAGCTCAAACACCCAAGTGCTTAATAGAATCACTCGGTGATTAGCGTAGGTGCTTTGCGAAGTGCTTAGGTTAGTTAGACCGCTTTAGCGCTTGCTCTAGGTGAACCCTAGTTAGTTGAGTGAGTTTTGTAAAACCACACAACCCCTTGGCTCTTGTGTGAGTCGTTGTAATTGTACCGAGTGGGGCGAGAGTCTTGCGAGACCGTGACAACCGCGTTTGTGTCACGGCCGCCACCGTGTACCGGAGGGAACGAGGCCCGTGGTGTTTCGGTCGGAAGCTCGATAGTGGAGACGGCGGGGAGCGTCCGAGAGGAGCCGGAAGCGGAGCACCACTTGCGCGTGGAGAAGGCCCGCGGCTCTCTATGGAGTTACTCGTCCGTGGTGCTTGGCCCTCGCATGGGCTTCCCTTTGCGTAGGGGCACCAACGAGGATTAGTCGGGACCTTGCGTGGTTTCGGATACCTCGGTAAAAATACCGGCGTCATCCACGAGAGTTTGCTTCTCTACTTTGCTCTTTAAGTTTCCGCATTTATATTAAGCATTTAAGTTTCAATCTTATATTCAAACTTATTTAGTGTAGATTGAAACTTAGCCTTTGCGGTAGAGATAGCAACACTTAGACAAAACCTAGATTGCACTCTCTAGTTTGATTATTTGCATAGGTTTTGCTCTAGGGATTTAATTGTGGCCTAGTTTAGTAAAAGTTTTATAAGTCCTAATTCACCCCCCTCTTAGGCGTCACCCGTTTCCTACATCCATCGGCTCTAGCATTACCGGAATGAAACCTTTCTTATCTATACTTATGAACTGATAATCAGAAAAATCTACTCCTGTGAGACATGTAGCAGTCTCATAAGTCCAGAGTACAGGGGCATCAGCCATAGCGATGCAGGCCGATACATCAGCATGTACTTGTTCTACATCATCGCCTACCCATTGTATTAACATTTGATGTAATGTAGAAGGTATACATTGATTGGCATGAATCCAATCTCTGCCTAGAATTAAACTGTAATTTCCTTCTACATCAGCGACGAAGAATGCAGCAGCAAGGGTCTGAGTCCCGATGGTTAATTCAACGAACGTGACTCCCCTGGCTTTAATCGAACTATCCCCAACACCGCTGAGGGTCATGTTGGTCTTGACAAGTTCGTCATCCTGTTTTCCTAATTTTCTGTATAATGAATAAGGCATTAGATTTACAGTTGCCCCTCCATCTACCAACATCTTAGCAATTGGTATTCCATCAATGTGACCGCGCACGAAGAGCGGCTTTAAATGATTTACCGATTCCTTTGGTTTAGTAAAGGCGGCTTCTTTAGGACCGAAATCGAACTGGGCAACAACAGGTTCATCGTCGCCGATAATAGTACAATCGGCAGAAAATGTAATAACATTTATATCCATACCTGGGCGTTCTGGAGAAGCCTCGTAGTCGACCAAGTCTTCTCCCAGCAGGTCGTCTTCTTCCATTGATGTTGGCGTGTCGTTGGAGGCTTCCTGGTGTGGTGCGGACGGTCCGGACTCCGGGGGCAGACGGTCCGCGCCTGGTGCAGATTGCCCAATCTTGCTGGCCAGGCTCCCTGCCATACCTGCAGGGTGCTGTACAAGTGTTGTTTCATTTTCTATTTTTGTGGCCGTTTGATTTTCCTCAACGGCCTTTGGTCTCCATTTCTTTTGCGGTGGCGGGTACTGTGGATGTGTGTCATTGAATATCTTTTCCGCCTCCTTTTCCTGGCTCTCCTTCGCTCTTAGGCGCTGTAATTTCCGCTTTTGGGACCGTGTCAATCCTGCTGGGCACCATCGAGGCATGGAGTATTTTGGATCGGCTGTTTTGATGGTAGCCGTATCTTCTTTTTTGGTTATGTTGGCCGATTCACCAAAAATCATCGGCCCTTTATTATCTTCCTGTATGACGACGTCTGCAGTACCTATTTTGATGACGTCCTTCTTTGTTGTCCTTTTGGTTGTTGCAGGTATATGCCCCCCTGTCGGATTGGTCGGCCTTGGAGGCCGAGTAGTCCGGCAATCCTGTTGGGTCTGTGCTTGGTGACCGAATTGAGCGGTGCTCAATCGGTCTTGTACTGGTGGCGTCAACCTGTCAAAAACAGATGTTTGGGGTGCCCCCCAGGCGGGGTACTGTGGCATCCCAAATGGATATGGTGGCACGCCCCACATTTGATTTGGGACATATGGTGGAGGTAAATATGTGTATGGATATGGCATAGGCGGATAAGGTGGAGGTGTCCATGTAGGTATGTTAGGTCTCAGTTGCACAGTATGACCTTTCATTTCTTCCGATTGGTGAGGTGGTCCAATCGGCCTTACCTGACGCTGCTCATGAATGGGTGAGCGAGGTCGCTTTGCTGGCCGGTCACTGGGGCCGGCCTTCTTTTTTACGTATTTAGACAATAATTGATCAAAAGTTGGGCCGGCTTTGACCAACCGACCAGCCGCCTTGAATGTATTTGTTTTCCACGTACCTATCTCTGGTCGTCGTGGTTTGAAAGTACGTGGCCGTTGTGAGTCTTGAGCACGGCCGAACTGTCCGCTGGAGTTCTCCGAACCGTCCAGCGGGGTCCCGGACCGTCCGCGCCTATGTGCCGGACCGTCCGGAATGCGCAGCACGGATTCCTACATCTGTCTCCCTGTCTGCGCTTGCCCCCCAGTGCTAGAGGCTGTGATGGTCACTTTCAGGGTCTCCCCTCCACCGGGAGTCTTCTCGGCCACCACTTTCCTGCAAGAAACTTTACGACCCTCATCGGCCTCTTTAGCATCGCCGATGACTGTCTCTTTGCCTTTGCCTTTATCGGCTGTGTTCGGCCGAACCAGGACTTTCTTGCCCTCGAAGTCGATCATGTTCATCGGAAAGGGCTCTGTATCTACCTACATTTCCTGAAATTTCAATCGTCCCTCGTTAATGGCCGATTGAATCTGTCGACGGAATACATTACAATCATTAGTGGCATGAGAAAATGAGTTATGCCACTTGCAGTACGCACGACGTTTTAGCTCGTCGGCTGATGGGACAGTGTGATTTATTTTAATGTTGCCATTTTTGAGTAATTCGTCAAATATTTTATCACACTTACCAACATTAAACGTAAACTTAACCTTCTCTTGTCATTTCTTTTGAGCTGGCTGTAAGGAGGAACAAGCCGAAGATTTGGCCTGCTTTGGCCAAACCATTTCAGCAGCATACACTTCTGTTGATTCGTCATCTGAGCTACTTTGGTCGCATTCTACTATATGTACGTTGTGACGAATTGTTTTAGCAGTTTCTTTGCTCCGGTTTTCACAAGCCAAAGCTCTCTGGTGTAACTGTGCTAGTGTAAAAAATTGGATGCCTTCTAATCTTTCTTTTAAATAATATCATAGACCATTAAAGGCTAATCCTGCTAGCTGTTTTCTGCTAAATGAATTTGGAAGCATCGGTTTCTTGTATCTCGGAATCTCCGGATGTAATCATTAATCGATTCATCTTTTGCCTGTCGCAATGACACTAAATCTACCAAATCCAACTCGTAGTCACCGGAGAAAAAATGGTCATGAAATTTTTGTTCTAGATCCCCCATGATGAAATGGAATTAGGAGGTAAAGTGGCATACCATGCAAACGCGGTTCCTGTTAGAGATAATGAAAACAAACGTACGCGAAATGCCTCCGTGTCAGCCAATTCTCCTAATTGTGCTAAAAACTGGCCTATGTGTTCACGCGTGTTCTTTCCTTGATCACTCGAAAATTTTGCGAATTCGAGTATCCTGGTTCCCTGTGGGTATGGGTGGTGATCAAATCGGCTGTCATAAGGTCTCCGATATGATTGCCCCCTAGGGACCATGCTTACTCCGAGCTTATCTCGGAACGCCCCGGCTATTTCTTCTCTTACTATATCAATGGCAGCCGGTGCAAGACCACCGGCTCTCTGGTCAAACATAGGTGGGGTTGGTTGTACGTTAGTATGTTGTCTTTCTCCCCATTGGTTTGAGCTACGTGGTGCATTGCCACTTGCCCTATATGGTTCATATGTTCGATCGTTCCTTCCTGGCCTTCTAGGTGGGGCCAGAAAGTTTTTCTGGCCTCTAGATCTTGAATTAATGGGTTGATGCATTGCATAGTGCGATGGGAAGTGTTGCTGGGACGGGTGAGGATTCAGGTAACAATCCTCCTCAAAAAGGTCATGCGTGGACTGTCCGGACATTGGCCCGGACCGTCCGTGATTATATGCGGACCGTCCGTCGTTGTATGTGGACGGTTCGACTGGGTAGTTTAGATTCTGTGTCGTGCGTGGTGGCTCGGGCGCATATCTAGGTAACTCATTAAAAATATGCCCGACTGTTGCTGGCCCGGACGGTCCGCGCTCGCGTGCGGACGGTCCGGGCATGTGCAGATCGGCTGATTTGCTGCCGATTTGCGGTTGCTCAGGGTATGTGTCCATCGGTATCCCATAAAGGGGTTGTGACTGGTCGTGACAACCTGTAGCCGATGTATTACGCGTGTTACCCCCTAACTCAACCTCGTGCGAAGGAAAATTTGCGATATTAGATTTATCAAATGCACGTACTAGTCTCTTAAAATCGCTTTGCATACCCCTATGATGTTCTGCATTTGTTCACGTTGCTCTTCTACATAATTTCTAAGAGATTGTAGCTCGTTGGTATTACTTACATTGGGGATATCTGGTGTGGGTTGGAGCGAAGCCGGATCCGTCGCCCGATGTCGGACGACCTTGTTGTTCCTGTCCACTTTAAAGTTGGCCAAGAATTTTGCTTTTGCCTCCTGGATCATACGCTCCTTGTGCTCCTCAAACTGAAGCTGTTCGTCAGCCGGCAAGGTTTTCCAAGTCGACTCTATGATGTTGCTTGGAGAAATATCAGAGCTATCCCTTGAACCGGCCATTAAGGGCCGATTTGATGTGTCTATATTTATCTTCCCCAGCGGAGTCGCCAAAAAGTATGTTGACGCCTTTTCGGAGCGCCAAACACTCAACAAGAACCATGGCGGTGCCCTATGCACAGGGGCGGACGGTCCGCGCGCAGGGGCTGGACGGTCCGCGGTCTGGTGCGAGGCGCGGCGGTGCTCTCTGCACAGGGGCGGACGGTCCGCGCGCAGGGACCGGACGGTCCGCGGCCTGGTGCGAGGCTAGGGCTTCTCTGCCTGACGGCCGGACGGTCCGCGCCCTGGGGGCCGGACGGTCCGCGCGTACGTAGAGGCGGTGGAAGTCGCCGGCGGCGGCCTGGATCTCGCTCCCAGGAGGGACCCCGTCGGGGAGGAGAGATCCTAGGTGATGTCTAGGCTCGGCAGGCCGACCTAGACTCTTCTAATCGGCGTAGAGTCGAAGAGAAGCGAGAATTTGGAGATCGAGAGGCTAAACCTAAACTAGACTAGAACTACTCCTAGGATAAAATTCGAAATAGAAGTTGTATTGATTTGATTGTTGATGATTACAAATCGGCCGTAGACCTCTCTATTTATAGAGGAGGGAGGCTGGACCCTTTACACAACTGATTCCGAGCTAATCCCACGAATATAGCTAACAACCGTAACACAAAACTCGGAACCCTAAACTGCTCTGCGCATGCGCGGACCGTCCGGCCCACAGGCGCGGACTGTCCGGACCGCGGACCGTTCGACCCGCGGACCGTCCGGCCTCAGGGCTGGACCGTCCGCCAGCTCAAAACTGTGCTCAACAAAGGTCACGCGTGGATTAACATAAATCTGACTATATATCCAAACATGACAATATTTTGAGCATAAGTCACGGACAAATTGTAAACATGGAACGCATAACACGGACGTTCTACGTAGACGTTACTTTCGTGTCACGCAGCAAGCAAGGCAAGTTCAAAGTCTCCCACGGG
The DNA here is from genome assembly GCA_029449295.1 of Zea luxurians. Lineage (NCBI taxonomy): Eukaryota > Viridiplantae > Streptophyta > Magnoliopsida > Poales > Poaceae > Zea > Zea luxurians. Next base: position 49,277,310 of record JAOPSE010000010.1, read on the forward strand.
GTGGCGGCGCTGCTGAGCCGACGGCGGCGTGCCAGGTCAGTGTCATCTCTATCTCCGACGCGAAACGATCCATGGCTGGGCGTGGCAGCACGATTATTGGCACGGCCACGGCTTCCTTCCCGTCGCTGCCGCTAACGGGAACAAGGAAGCTTGCCCCAAACACGGTGGTCACGACGCCGCCGAACACGGGCACGCCCCACCCCAAGTCAACACGATGGAACCCGGCGTGCCGGGTGTCCGACACGGCGAAGACGTTAGCCATCGTCGCCAGCGCTGGCGGGCACCCGCGGCGCCGGGCGAGGAGGTCCACCGCCGACCGCACGTACTCGGCAGTCACCGCCGTCTTCGCCTCCCGCACCAGCTCCACCGCGTTGTCCAGCCCCAGCGCCAGCAGCGCCCCCGCGGCGGCCCGAGCCACCGGGTACGCGACCGCGTTGCCGTAGTAGCCGTCGGGGATCCCCAGGCCACGAACGCCCCTGCAGTTGGCGACGACCACGAGGCTCACCTCCTCGCCAGGCGCGAGCTCCAGCGCCGCCGTGCGTGCACGCCAGATGGCCGCCGTGAGGGCCTCGTAGCTCGTGGTCGTGTCCCGGAGGCGCGGCGGGAGGCGCTTCTTGATCGCCGCAACGTCGCGCGGGCCGAAGGTGAATGTCCGCACGACCATGTCGCCGTCTCCGGGCGGCGGCGGGGGCTGCGGTACTACAGGCACGACGTCATGGTCGCGGCGATGGGGTTGGAGTATGCCGGCTGGCTCCGGTAGGCTGCGCGCTTCCAGGACCTCCCGGGACCACACGGGCGCAACGGCCGGCGCAGCGAGGCCGCGCGAGAGCTCGGCCACCGCGGACACGAACTGGGCGACGCCGTGGGCGTCGCACATGGTGTGGTTGAGGCGGAGCGCCACGACGAAGCCGCCGCACAGGAGCCGCGTCACCTGGACGAGCAGCAGCGGGCAGCCGAGCACGCCGCCGCTGCCTTCCACGTCGAACAGCAGCTGGTCCACGCACGGGAACGGCGGCCTCAGCCCGCCCGTGGCCGCCTCCAGCTCCGCGAGGCGCACGTCGGCGTCGGCCTCCACGAACATCACCCCCTCGCCGGTGCAGTCGACGGCGAGCTTCCGCCCCTCTTCCACCTCCCGCAGCCGCCCCGCGAGCGGGTAGTACGGGACCAGCGCCTCGCTGAGCGCGCGGCGGACGGCAGCCGCCGGGTCGGCGTTGGTGGCCCGTGACACGGACCTGCCGCGGTAGAAGAACATGAGCCGCTCGTGGCGCCGCAGAATGGCCTGGTCGTCCAGGTCCGACAGGCGTTTGGTGTCGCGGGGCGTCGGCGCGGCAGGACCGACGAGCTCCGCCTCGCGCCGGCGCACGGCGAAGGCGAGCGTCGACATGCCTGCGCGTGCTTCAGCCCTTCTTTCTTTGCGCAAAATGTCCGGAGCAGCCACCGGTGGCTTTGAAAATGTCCTTTCCCTGTAGCAAAGCAATCAAGAGCTTCAATGCATGGCTATGAAAGGTGCCTTGTTGGAAACATGCAACCAGCCAGAGAAATTTCGTGCATGCAGCTGACCATCCTGTGGTCTTCGAATTGATTGCAGTGGATCCCAAGTCAGACTGGTCACGTCGGTTGAGGTGACGTAGCGTGTGTTTCTTTGGTGCCGTTATTGTTCGGGTTCACGCTTTTTTTTTCAAAAAAATACTTTCAATTCCATCCAAACTTATACCAATCCCTTCAATACCATTAGAATTTATAGCTTCCCTTAAATATCATAAAATTTAAATTTTAATCTCTTAAATATCATCACCGTTAGTTTGATGCTAACGCCATTAGTTTCATTTAAAGCAAATCCCTCCAATACCATCAAAATCTATACAAATCTCTTTAATACCACTAGAAATTGGTTCGGTCTATTTAGGTTTTAAAAATTCCAGAATAAAAATATGGACGAAAATTTTAAAATTCCGTGATTTTTAAAAACTTCAGTCTATATTTTTTGAAACTCCTAAATTACTTTGATATATTAGTTCGATCTATTTGCTTCCAAATAATTTTAGAAAAATATATATGAAAAAATGAATAGATCAAATTGGTATAAACGAATAACCACATAGTTTTCTGGGTTCTAAAAAAATGTACTGAAATTTCACAAAAATTATTTAAAAATTTTTAGAACTTCAATCCACATTTTTAGAACCCAAATTTTTTGAAACACGAATATACCACATTGATTTTTAGAATTTACCTCCCTTTGTCGTCATTAGTGATTGTTGTTAGTTTGGAAAAAATATTAGGAATCAAATAGACCGAACTGATATAGCGGAGTAATTTTTGGGGTTTACAATCGTGGAATTTTAAAAAGCTGGTTCATATTTTTTGATTCTGGAATTTTTAAAACCTAAATAGATCGAACCAATTTCTAGTGGCATTAAAGGGATCAATATAGATTTTAATGATATTGGAGAGATTGACTTTAAATAGAACTAACGACATTAGCTTCAAACTAATGGCAATGGCATTTAAGTGATTACAATTTAAATTTGATGATATTGAAAGGAAGCTATAAATTTTGATGACATTGAAGGAATTGGTATAAATTTGGATGAGACTGAAGAGATTTTCTCTTTTTCTACATGGAAGAGAGAAGAGCTTGTTCGCTGCTGCTTTAATATGTATGCGACTGTGACTTCTACAGTATTTCATCTTTATGGATTATAGATTTAGTAGTCTGAACAGCTGCAACACGAAAGGACGAGAGGACGAGGAGCTGAGGAAGAAAGCGGCGATTCCACATGCGCACTTGCATTGTGAGCTCGAGCAGAGATGCAGCCGGATGCTCTGCTTAGCGCAGTTTATTTTATAACTTTTTTTTAATAAGCGACCGTGAATAGTCTATCAAAATCTAGTTTGTCTCATTGCCGATAAGTATGTTTTTCCAAAGTCCACATATCGTCCATGATAGCATTTTAAGTTCATATTTTTAGGTCTATATATAGCTACTACACTCGATAAACTCTATTAATACTAATAATAATAAGTGATCAATATTCTGGGGGTAAATAGCCAACACGAACAACTCCACCATAAAATCTCATCATCACCGTACCTCCAAACAATGGACGGATTAGCGGCCGATGAACAATAAGAAGATTCTTATGTGTGGCTACTGTACTAGATGGACCCTATTGAGGGCAATAAGAAGGGGCCAATATTCTAGGGCAAATAGCCAACACATAAACCACACCACAAAAGCTTTGTGTCACCGTACCTTCAAGCAATTGAAGGATAAGTTATCGATGAACAGTAAGAAGATTACTCTCTTTAATGGCATCTACAACAGCTTGAAAGCGCCTTAGGCGAGTGAAGCAAATAATGATATGCTGCTTGAAGCGGCCAAATAAAGTTTCCGCGACAAGACTGGAGAAATCGAGTTCAAGATGTGGCACGCTCGTCACCATCAACCTAAGTGGTGCACAAACACATTGATGATGACTCGAGTGATTGGAGCAAAAAAAACTATGTCTTAACTTAGATGGCGATCATAGGTCAGTGTCAAAAAAATGTGGACACACCACATGCTATTAGCTACAATAGGGCAAGAGCTCAACACAAGAGGAAGGGTCCAACAACTAGTAGCAACGAGTCTCTAACTAAGCATACAGAAATATTAAAGAAGCTCTACAATATTAGCAAGAGGATTGGTCTAACTAAACTATTTGAACAAATTAACAAATTGCTAAATCATTCCACATAGGGATGAAAGTGAATAACCGAATTATTAGGACATATTTAATATTCTAATATATATATATATAATTTGATGCCTATCTTTTCTTATATTATCAAACACATTATTATAAATAAGAATAATTTTTTATATAAATTGTGTTATGCATTGTTTTCTCTATACAACAAAAAGGTGAACAAATAACTAAATCTGTATGCAAATTTTATTAATCATTTGGCAAGATATATGATAAATTTGAGGTTTATATTTTATAAATCTTTACCATCTCAATGCTAAAAACAAGAATTATAAATTTACATTGCAGATCTTATATCCTATTTATCTGCAGTCAAAGGAAAAAATTGATATCTAAATAAGTATTTGTTTTCGTCCATTTTTATCCCTTCCACCACCACTATGGACAAAGATAAAAAGAGACTCATAAATTGGTCTTAAAAAAGTTGACAAAGCAACTTAAATTAGAGGATGAAGAAGTAATGAAAGAGGTGGAAGAAAAAGATTATGAAGAGAAGTAGTTTATTAGTTATATTTATGAATTATGTAATTTTGAATATTTCAATTATATAATTTTTGAACGTTTTTATGAATTATGTATTTTTAATTCTTAATTATATAATCAGATGCATTTTTATTTTAATAAATTATTATGTTTTATGTCAACTAAAAATTTATAAAATAAAAATTGATATGACACTGAAATGGATGCAAGGTAAGGCTAAGGGCTAGTTTAGGAGTCTAAGATTTTAGCCCCTCCAATCTCCTCCGGTTTTGTGGCTCCCAAACTAATCCTAAATGTTATATACTAAAGCAATGTGTAAATAAGAGCTAAGAGGATCAATACTAGAATCAATAGTTAATGTGCGGGATGAAAACGAACCGGATTAGTTGGAATAACATCTCGCCTATTTTCATTTTACATTTTATTTCGAAATCTGGACCATCGAAAGCTAGTCCCTATTTTTATTTTATATCTTATTTCAGAAACTGAACCATCGAAAATAGAACTTGCAGGATAATGAAAATAAACTAAAATGAACGAATAAATTGATAACGGGCTAGAATTGGACGTAAAAAAAGCAAAAACATCACCATATAAAAGTATACATATAGAGTATAAAAATACAATAGTATTGTGATCCATTGAAACATCTTATATAGACACATAGAAATAATATATTATAATATACATATGCCTACTCAATAAAATAATTAATTATAGAATAGTTTGTTGCGATGTAAGTATATGACAGTCATATATGATTTGTTCTTTGTATTATCTAAAATAAGATATTATATGTGGATAAAAACGGATTATTCTAACTAAAAATGGGAAAGCAAAAACGGTAGGAAAAACATACATACCATTTTCATCCTATTTTCACACTTGTCAAAAACGAAAAAAACGAAAAACGATTGAAATATCTATAAACACCAATTCGAACGGATAAATATTGAAATCAAAGCGAAATGGAACATATCGCAACCGTTTTTACCCCTAGATGTGATATGATATACTACCTCCGTTTTTTAGTACAAATTTAAACTATACAGCGTCAGTAGATAAGATCTTCTATATTAAAAGCAGTCTTATACAGAATGGTAGGTTACTAAGTTGTACTTCTACTGACCAACTCGCATGACACCGTTACGAGTACCCTGATTGAAACATGATTTTTTTTTTCAGCATCCTTTGTGTTGTTCACGGCCTTCAAATCACACAAGAGTGACAGCCCAAAAACAAAAACAAAAAAGAAAACTTCCTTGTACTGTGTTTCTCCAAGTGGTCTGAATTTGCTCAGTCTGCTTGCACCACAAAACGATCACCGCTCACGGCTCACCGGGGCCTGTCGGTGCATAGGAACCCCTGTCATCATCAGATTCTAAAAGCAGTCGGCTGCTAGCGGTTGGCGGTTGTTTCGACTTTGGGGGTGTTTGGTTGCCCCTGCTAAAGTTTAGCCCGGGTCACATCAAGCGTTTGACTTTCAAATAGGAGTATGAAATATAGACCCAACCAACTGGACTAGATTCGTCTCGTCTTTTAATCTTCGGCTGACAAATTAGTTTTATAATCCGACTACATTTAATACCCGGAACGGAGGTTCAAACATTCGATGTGATAGGGGCTAAAGTTTAGTTTGGGGTAACCAAACACCCCCTTTATTGTGAATTCAGGACGAGGTTGGTTGCGGGACAGTTAGAACATACACGTTTTTTGATGTTTTTTTCTGTCCCTCTAATTTTGAGAAATAATTGGGGACAACACTGGGATAGTCTTAACCCTTGACCCTGAACAAAACAACCTTATTTGAGGAATCGTCTCATCCTATCCCGCCCTGTCATTAAAACCAAACGCATGTGTAATACCTACTTTATAAGAAAAGTCTAAAAAAATTATATTTCTTTATACATATATGTGTTATCTATATTTATCATTTCATGTGAACATCACAATTAAACAAATAAATAAATGACAGAAGACATCCAAAAATAATACATGTATCATGCTGAGGTTTTATTTGGTGTGCATTTTGTGACAACATAAAATGACAAGAAATATATTAAAGCTTAAAGTGGAATTTAAATTCTAAAAGAAATTCCAGAATTTAGAAAAGAGAAGAAAACAAGTATGAAGTGGATATAAAAATAAGTAAATAAAAAATATATTACCTCTGCACTAGGGTTTGAATTTGTGTAATTTACTCAAAAGAAACTCATAACAAGATTCAAATTCAAATTTGAGGTTTAAATGAAAAGAAAAAAGGGAATTAAAGGAAAAATATAGAAGAAAAGGGTGAGAGAAACCCAATTGTGCTAGGTATCGCATTTTGGCCCATCAACACTCCCCACGCGCCCTCTCCGCGCGGCCCAACCGGGGATTCGCGCACACCTGGCATGCGGGCCCGGTCTGGTAGCCGCTGCACAGTCTCTCCCTCATCCCTGTGTCACGTGGGCCGGTGATGTCAGCTCTTCCTTCAAAGGAAATGCGCGCATGGCGGAAGCCGTCGTCACGTTCTGTTGCGTGGATCTCGCGCGGGGAATCTGCAGCCCCTCCTTCCGACCCGTCCGTGCGGAGGATAAAGGCTCTCCCGGGGACTCAGTCGCCGCGCATCCTCTATCTCCCTACCTTTTTCATGAACCGAGAAAGAGAAAGAGAGAGCTGAGAGCCGCCGCGGGGGAATCTCTGATTCGATCATCGTCCGGACCGTCGTGGGTGCCTGGGATCTTCCTTGGACTCGGGGAAGGGCTGTCGTGACCGTTTCACCTAGGATTGGACGCTTGCGACGCCGGGATTGCTCGCCGGACTTTGCGTGAACCCGGAGATCCGTCGTCGCCGCGGATTAGCCTCCCTCGTCGCGCCAACTCGGGTAATTACTCCTCCCTACTATTCGGTATAATTGTGGCTTCGTGTAGCACTCGTCGAGGTTCACTTTAGGGCACGGTATGGGTGAGGGGCATGTGGCTCTAGCGATCCGCCGCCGTGGTATAACGCGCGCGTGCTGTCGCTGGGTAGAAGAAGCACCGCGCCCGTAGGATGAGATGAATGGCGTAGATCGACCGGCTGTAGCTGAATCCATCACAGATGCGTGCGGACCGTCGATCTCTCGCGCAACGGTCGAGATTAGAACCTGGCACATTCGCTCGATTCGATAAGATCTACACCGTAGATTTTGAATCCCGGGGTCGACATCAAGTACTAGTTCAAAGTTAACAGAGATCTAATTTGGGCCGTGTAGCTGTGATCGCACGGCTCGGATCTGCCCATACCCGTTCGGCCTGGACTAAATGCAGATTAGCCCCTCAGTTTTATAAAAACCAACCCGCCGTCCTGCGCCGTGGGGCTCCGTGTCTTAGGAACAATTACCCCATACCCCCTGTGTTCTTGTTTAATTGAGGCCCAGTCCAGAGCATTGTAAAATCAGAGAAATTTAATTTTAAATAGGTTTTTAATATATAAATAAGTGCTAGAACTTATAAAATTCATAGAAAATTCATCTCTAGTCCAAATTACTCCATTCTAGTTTCTAAAATTTCGTAATATTATTCTCTATCACTTAAAGTCTCTGTTTTGACATGAAAACAGTAAGAAAAATAATTTCCCACTTAATCTTATTTCAAGCACATAAAATCTTTGGAAATTCATATCTTAAAATCTATAACTCCAAAATTAATGATTCCTGTTCCTAAGATTTTATTTTAACGTGTAGATTATTATTATGTATTTTGTTTACATGTTTGGTGTGATGTTAATTTTCTCTATATACTGTGCTTGTTTGTATTGTGGCGAGTAGAAAAACCTGTGACTGAGGATCCTGGTGACCAACAGATAGAAGTAGCTGAGCATGAGCTCATTGAAGGCAAGTTGTGCCCTTGACCACTTTTATACCCAATAATGTTCTTTAATGTCATTACTCATGCATAGGTTTAATTCTGATGGGACCCAATAGGTCACCCTAGATTGTTTATCCATTTTACCTTGTTATCCCTGAATCACTTGGGTAGTTCTGCTATTACTTTATATGGTTTTGGGATAATATTTCATTATATCCATGTTCCAGTTATTTTGTTATTCTATTTATGTTCATGTCAAGATCAGTAATATTAATTGGAACATGGAGCTTAACTTGAGAAACATGTGCCACCACAAGGGAGGAATGGGACCCCTTGGCTAACTAATTAGGAAAGCTAGTGGAAGACTACCTTACCCGAAAGGGGCAAGGGTAGTAGGGGAGTTCCATGCAAGGAGGTTCTTGGGGTGATTTTGCTGCGATGGCGGTCAGACGGGGGATTCTTGCAAGTGCTCTTCTCATAAACTGTAGCGGGTTTTCGGAAGCTAGTGGAACTTTGTAAAGGCCTCATAGTGTTGTCCTGTCTCGCTTCCTTGGTAGAGGTGTATGGGGCCCGTACAACCCCGTGGTAGATGGGTAACATGACTTGTGGGTAAAGGGTACAACCTCTGCAGAGTATAAAACTGGTACACTAGCCGAGCTCACGGTCATGAGCAGCTCAGGACTCTCGCATGATTAATTTATGGAACTTAAATTTAATTTGTCATTTGCATGGGATTATTTATTAATTTTGTTCTATTACATTTATTAAGGTTTAGTATTTACTTACATCTAGTAACTGCTAATAAATTTTTGACCAACTGATTAAAAGCAATGCTCAGCCTTAACCCCTGTTGTTGATTAGCCTTACACATCACATGAACTCCCACCTTTGGTGAGTTCATGCCCACTAGTTTCCCCACAACGTATTGAGCTATGATCATGTGTGAGCTCACCCTGCTGTCTCACACCTCCCCCCAAAGGAGAAGAACAGGTGGTTCAGGAGGAGCCACAAGGCGAGGAGTTTGATCTGATCTAGGTGGCGTTTTCCCAGTTGACTTCTGCGCCAAGGATGATCCTTAGTTCGTTTTATATTTATCTTTTATTTTGTAATAAGACTTCCGCTATGTAATAAATACTCTGATGTTATTGTGACATTTATCTCTATATACTCTGTTATTATATATGTTGTCTTCTTTGGCGCATGTATGAGATGCACCCGACTTTGTTTTTTAAAGCCCAGATGTGACAACATGGACACCCAAGGACTACAGTATGACCAAGGGCGATAAGGAGGCTAAGTGCGTGTTTGAAAATAAAGTATTTCAAAATCATTGTGTTAGAATACTACGGTTTTGAAATATCATGACATAACTGTAGTATTTTTTACATTACTGTTACCAATATGTGTTTGAAGACAAAGTATCTTAAAACATGATATTTAGTATACATGTGCAAGACTAGTCATAGACAAAAAACTTTTGGGTTGGAGTGAAGTTTTAAATACTTCAAAAATACTATGGTATCTACAAAACCATAGTATTCAAAACAGAGTTTTTTTACAATGCAGCCAAACACCTATTGACAAAAAATATTATGGTATTCTCTAACACCATATTTTCACCTCAAAACTCCAAAAGTACTTTGTTTCCAAACACCCTCTAAGTGCTTAAGTGGAAGAGAGATAAGGAGAGAGAAGAAACGGGCCGTAAACTTATAGCCGGTTTAAACACAAAAACCAAGAAAGTTTATGAGAGAGATAAGTGGATTTCTATTTTAATAGTAAAGAGCTAACTATTATACGAGTGACTAATATATAGGCTGCAAAGGCTGGTAGTATTATTAAACTTGCTCTACAACTACAGAAATCACTTTAGCTGTGGTCATCGGGACCACTTTAGTAGGGTACTATTTTGCGTAGCTTTGACAAGTGGCTCAGTTGGGCATTGACAACTTTTGAGCACCATATGTGAACTATGATTTGGCTTATAAATCATTGAAATCTATGAAATGTCAGTTGTAGCTGACTTTATTGTAGAACATCAGATTGATGATACTCATGAACTAGACATGTCATACCTTACTATTACTCCCTGGACTTTGTATTTTGATGGATCGGTTTGTAGTGAAGGACAATGGATTGTCATCATGCTTATTTCACCAAGGAATGCCTCTTTTGACTTCTCTAGCCGATTGAAAACTTATTCCACTAACAATCAAGCCAAATATGAAGTTGTCTTATTCAGTTAGAACTTTTAGATTATATGGGAGTGAAGCATGTGAAGGTATTTGGTGATTCTCAGCTAGCTGTCCAGCAGATTTTAGGAGTATCAATGTTTAGATGCTACTTTAAATAGTTACCTTGAAAATGTTGGGACATAATCTGTTCTTTCGACGAATTTCATATTCGACATATATCTAGAGCTAAGAATTACAGAGCCAATAACTTGGCACAAGATGCATCAGGTTATCAGATAAAGCGAGGGCGATTTCACAACTCTAAAAGTCTGATAACCGGTGCTGCACCAAGTTTCCAGGTCGTGGACCGTCCGGGTTATATAACCAGACCATCCGCGGTGGGCTCGGACTGTCCGGGCAAGGAGTCCGAACCGTCCGACGGTACCAGAAACATCTCCTTGATTAATTCCACTAACAATGCAGCCGATGCAATTGATTGGAGGATGCCTATAATTAATTACCTGCATAATCCCAGTGGCAGGGTAGATAGGAATGTGCGACATATAGCTTTCAAGTATATTTAATTGATAATAAACTTTACTGTCGTACTATTGGTGATGTATTGCTCAAATGCTTGGGCCTTAATGATGCTATATTAGCTATGGACGAAGTGCATGAAGAGATTTTTGGTACTCATCAATCGACATCAAAGATGAAGTGGTTGTTGAGAAGGTCTGGCTTCTATTGGCCCGACATGATAGCTGATTGTTTCAAGTACTACAAAGGATGCCAAGTGTGTCAGAAATTCGGCGATATGAAACTTGTTCCTACAGTCGAATTACATCCTATTATTAAACCTTGGCCTTTCAAGGATGGGGATTGGACTTTGTAGGAGAAATTCATCTTTCTTCATCAAAAGGACATCGATTTGTGTTGGTCGCCATATATTATTTTACCAAATGGATTGAAGCGGTTGCTCTAAAAAATATGACACATAGAGAGGTAATTGAGTTTATAACTGAGCATATCATTCATAGATTCGGTATTCCCTAGACTTTGACTACAATCTAGGGGACTTCTTTTATGTTAAAGTAGGTATGTGAGTTTGCTAAATCATATAAGATCAAATTTCTCAATTCATCTCCGTATTATGCTGAGACCAATAGATAGACTGAGTCTAGTAATAGGACATTGATTAGCTTATAAAGAAGATATCTGATCATCCTAAGCATTGGTATAAGGTTTTGTTTGAGGCTTTGTGGGCTCATAGAATATCTAAACACCGCGATGCTAAAGTTTTTCCTTTTGAGCTTGTTTATGAACAGGAAGCTGATTTGCCTGTGGAGATAAGCCTAAATGTTGTCAGGTTTGCCAGGCAGAATGATCTAGTTGTCGATGATTATTATAAATTGATGATGGACAACATTGGTGAAGTGATCGACAAAAGATTGGTGGCTCTGGGAGAGATCCAGAAAGACAAGATTATGGTTGCTAAAGCTTACAACAAGAAGGTCAAGGAAGAGTCATTCTAGGTAGGAGACCTGATGTAGAAGACCGTCTTGCCAATAAGAAGCAGGAACCAGAAATTCGGAAAATGGTCGCCAAGCTAGGAAGGCCCTTACAGGATCACATAGGCAATAGTTAGCAATGCTTATATGCTAGAAACTTTGCAAGGTGAGGACCTACCCAAGGCGCTAAATGGTCGTGTATTGAAGCAATATCATCCTAGTATGTAGCAAGATGTTTAGAAAAGCCGATGTTGTCACATCGAGTTGATTCCAGCCTACACCGGTGCTTTTGGTTCGCTCAGCTTCCCCCAAAAGGCAAGGGAATGTGTTGAGCACCATTTGTGGCACTAGGCACGACCAGACGGTTCGGCCTGCTGACGATCCACCCATAGGTGCGAACGGTCCGCGATAGGATTAAATTAGGCAGCTAAACTCCTTTCTCCTCGTATGTTTATCTCTCTAAACTCGTGGGAGTTGTTGGAGAACGCCTAGAAACGGGTCTAGACCTCCCCCTTATATATGTGAAGGGGTACAGCCGATTGAAGACAATAATCGAACCAATCAATCAATTTATCATTCATTTACTTTTCATGCCCTATGAGTAGCAGTAACTTAGCCTTCTCATCTCTGCTTTCACCTTTATTCGGCTCTATGTCGTCTAGAGATGTCTTGGGTGGTCTATTGATCTTAAGACAAACACTATAATCTCTCTTCCTTGATGGGGTCCCTCGGGAGGGGGGGTCAGATCCAGGTGCTGTTGGCGAACACCACCACCTTTGCGCACATGCGGACCGTTCGGCCACCAGCGCGCAGACTGTCTGGCTTCAACACAGAGAAGATTCAGCTTCTGCCGCAGGTCGCAAACCATCTGCCCTCCGTATAGAGCACCGCCGTCAGTACACCTCGCTAATGATTGGCGTCCAGATTAGCGCCAACACCAACCTTTTATTTTTGATTGCTTTAAAAATAGAGATAGTTATTTTTTTACCTAGCTAAAGCTACACCCATATTAAGACTATCTGGAAGAGAATCTAAATCCCCAAAAGTGAATTTGAATCTAGAATTTAATTGAATTAACTGTAAAGCAGCTTCATGGGTGGAGTTTGGATTCATCAAGATGTTTGGTACAACTTCATCTTACTTACATTCGGGCCCACATGTCAACTCTTCCTCTCATGCTTTTCTCCCTTCTCCAGCATCCACCAGACCGAACTGGCCAGGCACGTCCATATAGTTGGCAAGGGCGGACCCAAAACAAAATAGAATTGAAAGTATTATTGTAAGGACGAGCACTAAAATACTAGAACAGAGATATCTAAATTGAGCTGAGTAGATGATCTTATGGTAAAAGTTTAGATTCTACTACTTATAACAGAGAAATGAGTGAGAGCACGTGCCCTTGGCGTGCACTGTCGCTAGGCGCTGCCACCTGCCAGGGCGAGCATGTCCTCGACAGCCTCGGGCGGGCGGGCTCACGGTGCTCCACCGATTTGATGAATCTGGGGAATTTATTAGAGTAGCATGACTCTGAGGGATTTGTTGGAGTAACTCAAAGGGAAATAGGCTTACACCTTTTCCTAAATAGATTTTGGTGGTTGAATTGCCCAACACAAATAAGTGGACTAACTATTTTGCTCTAGTCTATAAGTTTTACAGGTGCCAAAGGTTCACAATAGACCAATAAAAAGACCAAGAAAGGGTTCAAACAAAGAGAGCTTAAGAAATCCCAAAGGCACCCTGGTCTGGCGCACCGGACTATCCGGTGCACCACCGGACAGTGTCCAGTGCACCAGGGAACTCGACGCTGAACTCCTCACCTTCAGGAAAATCAGAGGGCGCTCCGCTATAATTCACCGGACCGTCCGGTGAGGCACCAGACAGTGTCCGGTGACACACCGGACTGTCCGGTGTGCCAGCGGAGCAACGGCTACTTCAAGCGCAACGGTCGACTGCAACGCATTTAATGCGCGCCTACGCGCGCAGAGGTCAGAGCACGCGCAGTTGGCGTACCGGACAGTCTATAGGAGATGTCCGGTGCACCACCGGACAGCCCAGAGGCCCCGCAAGTCAGAGCTCCAACGGTCGAATCCTAATGGCTGGCTGACGTGGCTGGCGCACCGGACTGTCCGGTGCGCCATGCGACAGCAGCCTTCCAACGGCCACATTTTGGTGGTTGAGGCTATAAATACCCCAACCACCCCACATTCAATTGCATCCAAGTTTTCAGCATTCACACCTCATACAAGAGCTATAGCATTCAATTCTAGACACAACCAAAGAGATCAAATCCTCTCCCAAGTCTCTAGTTCCATTCCAATCAATAGTGACTAGAGAGAGCGACATTTGTGTTCATTTGAGCTCTTGCGCTTGGATTGCTTCTTTTCTTTCTCATTCTTCTTGTGATCAAACTCAATTGTAACCAAGGCAAGAGACACCAATTGTGTGGTGGTCCTTGCGGGGACTTTGTGTCCCGTGTGATTGAGAAGAGAAGCTCACTCGGTCTAAGTGACCGTTTAGAGAGGGAAAGGGTTGAAAGAGACCTTGTCTTTGTGACCACCTCAACGGGGAGTAGGTTTGCAAGAACCGAACCTCGGTAAAACAAATCCTTGTGTCTCACTCTTTATTTGCTTGCGATTTGTTTTTCACCCTCTCTCTCAGACTCGATTATATTTCTAACGCTAACCCGGCTTGTAGTTGTGATTAACTTTGTAAATTTCAGTTTCGCCCTATTCACCCCCCCTCTAGGTGACTTTCAATTGGTATCAGAGCCCGGTGCTTCATTAGAGCCTAACCGCTCGAAGTGATGTCGGGAGATCACGCCAAGAAGGAGATGGTGACCGGCGACAAGCCAGCTACAAGCCTCGAGAAGGCTCCATCGGGAGAGTCCCGCAACAAAGGGAAGGAGAAGGAGTCCTCCTCCCACAAGTCGCATCGGAGTGGCGACAAGAAGAAGAAATGAGGAAGGTGGTCTACTGCGAGACCGATTCTTCATCGCCATCCACCTCCGGCTCCGACGCGCCATCCATTACTTCTAAGCGCCACGAGCGCAAGAAGTATAGTAAGATTCCCCTACGCTACCCTCGTATTTCAAAGCGTACTCCTTTACTCTCCGTTCCATTAGGCAAACCACCAGTTTTTGACGATGAAGATTATAATATGTGGAGTGACAAAATGAGACATCATCTAACCTCACTCCACACAAGCATTTGGAATGTTGTTGAGTTTGGTGTACATGTACCATCCGTAGGGGATGAAGACTATGATTCGGATGAAGTGGCCCAAATTCATCACTTCAACTCCCAAGCCACTACTATACTCCTCGCCTCTCTAAGTCGAGAGGAGTATAATAAGGTGCAAGGGTTGAAGAGCGCAAAGGAAATTTGGGACGTGCTCAAGACCGCGCACGAAGGAGACGAGGTGTCCAAGATCACCAAGCGGGAGATGATCGAGGGGGAGCTCGGTCGCTTCATGCTTCACCAAGGGGAGGATCCACAAGCCATGTACAACCGCTTGAAGATCTTGGTGAACCAAGTGCGCAACCTCGGGAGCACAAAATGGGATGACCATGAGATGATCAAGGTTATTCTTAGATTCCTCGTTTTTCTTAACCCTACGCAAGTTCAATTAATTTGAGGTAATCCTAGATACAAGCTAATGTCTCCTGAGGAGATTATAGGAAAATTTGTGAGCTTTGAGCTAATGATTAAAGGCTCAAAGAAAATCATCGAGCAAGGCACCTCCTCCACGCACGAAGCACAACCCGTCGCATTCAAGGCAACAGAGGAGAAGAAGGAAGAGTCTACACCAAGTAGGCTCCCCATCGACGCCTCAAAGCTTGACAATGAGGAGATGGATTTAATCATCAAAAGCTTTCGACAAATCCTCAAGCAAAGGAGGGGGAAGGACTACAAACCCCGCTCTAAGAAGGTTTGCTACAAGTGTGGTAAGCCCGGTCACTTTATTGCAAAATATCCTATTTCTAGTGACAGGGGCGACGACAAGAAGGGGAGAAGAAAGGAAAAGAAGAGGTACAACAAGAAGAAGGGCGGCGATGCCCATGTGTGCCGCGAGTGGGACTCCGACGGGAGCTCCACCGACTCCTCCTCCGACGAGGACGCCGCCAACATCGCCGTTAACAAGGGACTTCTCTTCCCCAACGTCGGCCACAAGTGCCTTATGGCAAAAGACGGCAAAAGAAAGAAGGTTAAATCCAAATCCTCCACTAAATATGCATCCTCTAGTGATGAAGACAATTCTAGTAATGAGGAGGATAATTTGCTTACTCTTTTTGCCAACCTTAACATGGAACAAAAAGAAAAATTAAATGAATTGATTAACGCCATTCATGATAAGGATGAACTCTTAGATAGCCAAGAGGACTTCCTAATTAAGGAAAATAAGAAACATGTTAAGGTTAAGAATGCTTATGCTCTAGAAAGGGAAAAATGTGAAAAATTATCTAGTGAGCTAAGCACTTGCCATGATGTTATTGCCAACCTTAGAAATGAAAATGCTAAATTAGTTGCTAAGGTTGATTCAAATGTTTGTGATGATTCATATGCCAATCTTAGAAATGATCATGCTATTTCTATTGCTAAGATTGAGAAATTGAATGCCTCTCTTGCTAGCCTTAGATTTGAAAATGAAGAATTGATTGCTAAGGCTAAAGAGTTAGATGTTTGCAATACCTCCATTTCCGATCTTAAAAGTGAAAATGATATTTTACATGCTAAGATTGTTGAACTAAAAACTTGCAAACCCTCTACATCTACCATTGAGCATGTTTCTATTTGCACTAGATGTAGAAATGTTGACGTTGATGCTATTCATGATCACATGGCTTTAATTAAACAACAAAATGATCATATAGCAAAATTAGATGCTAAAATTGCCGAGCACGAACTTGAAAATGAAAAATTTAAATTTGCTCGTAGTATGCTTTATAGTGGGAGACGCCCTGGCATCAAGGATGGCATTGGCTTCCAAAAGGGAGACAATGTCAAACTTAATGCCCCTCCGAAAAAATTATCTAACTTTGTTAAGGGCAAGGCTCCCATGCCTCAGGATAACGAGGGTTACATTTTGTACCCTGCCGGTTATCCCGAACACAAAATTAGGAGAATTCATTCTAGGAAGTCTCACTCTGGCCCTAATCATGCTTTTATGTATAGGGGTGAGACATCTAGCTCTAGGCAATCAACTCGTGCTAAATTGCCTAGAAAGAAAACTCCTAGTGCATCAAATGAACCTAGCATCTCATTTAAGACTTTTGATGCATCTTATGTTTTGACTAACAAATCCGGCAAAATAGTTGCCAAGTATGTTGGGGACAAACACAAGGGAGCAAAGACTTGTGTTTGGGTACCCAAAGTTCTTATATCTAATGTCAAAGGACCCAAAACTGTTTGGGTACCTAAAATCAAGAACTAAACTCGTTTTGTAGGTTTATGCATCCGGGGGCTCAAGTTGGATCATCGATAGCGGGTGCACAAACCACATGACAGGGGAGAAGAAGATGTTCTCCTCCTACGAGAAAAACCAAGATCCCCAACGAGCTATCACATTCAGGGATGGAAACCAAGGTTTAGTCAAAGGTTTAGGTAAAATTGCTATATCACCTGACCATTCCATTTCAAATGTTTTTCTTGTAGATTCTTTAAATTACAATTTGCTTTTCGTTTCTCAACTATGCAAAATAGGCTACAACTGTCTATTTACTGATGTAGGTGTCACTGTCTTTAGAAGAAGTGATGATTCAGTAGCATTTAAGGGAGTGTTAGAGGGTCAACTATACTTAGTTGATTTCAATAGAGCTGAACTCGACACTTGCTTAATTGCTAAGACTAACATGGGCTGGCTCTGGCATCGCCGACTAGCACATGTTGGGATGAAAAATCTTCACAAGCTTCTAAAGGGAGAACACATTTTAGGACTAACCAATGTTCATTTTGAGAAAGACAGGATTTGTAGCGCATGCCAAGCCGGGAAGCAAGTTGGTGTTCATCATCCACATAAGAACATCTTGACGACTGACAGGCCACTCGAGCTCCTCCACATGGACCTATTCGGCCCGATCGCTTACATAAGCATCGGCGGGAGTAAGTACTGTCTTGTTATTGTGGATGACTATTCTCGCTTCACTTGGGTGTTCTTTTTGCAGGAAAAATCACAAACCCAAGAAACTTTAAAAGGGTTCTTGAGACGAGCTCAAAATGAGTTCGGCTTAAGGATAAAGAAAATTAGAAGCGATAATGGGACGAAGTTCAAGAATTCCCAAATTGAAGGCTTCCTTGAGGAGGGCATCAAACATGAGTTCTCTTCTCCCTACACGCCACAACAAAATGGTGTAGTGGAGAGGAAGAATAGAACTCTATTGGACATGGCAAGAACCATGCTTGATGAGTACAAGACTTCGGATCGGTTTTGGGCCGAGGCGGTCAACACCGCCTGCTACGCCATCAACCGGTTGTATCTACACCGAATCCTCAAGAAGACATCATACGAACTCATAACCGGTAAAAAGCCCAATGTTTCATATTTTAGAGTCTTTGGTAGCAAATGTTTTATTCTTGTTAAAAGATGTAGAAAATCAAAATTTGTTCCTAAGGCTGTAGAAGGCTTTTTACTAGGATATGATTCAAACACAAGGGCATATAGAGTCTTTAACAAGTCCACTAGACTAGTTGAAGTTTCTTGTGACATTGTGTTTGATGAGACTAACGGCTCTCAAGTAGAGCAAGTTGATCTTGATGAATTAGATGATGAAGAGGCTCCGTGCGTCGCGCTAAGGAACATGTCCATTGGGGATGTGTGTCCTAAGGAAATCGAAGAGCCCATTCAAGCACAAGATCAACCATCCTCCTCCATGCAAGCATCTCCACCAACCCAAGATGAGGATGAGGCTCAAGATGATGAAGAGGAAGATCAAGAAGATGAGCCACCTCAAGACGACGGTAATGATCAAGGGGGAGATGCAAATGATCAAGACAAGGAGGATAAGCGAGTTGCAAGGCCGCCACACCCAAGAGTCCACCAAGCAATTCAACGAGATCACCCCGTCAACACCATCCTCGACGACATTCATAAGGGGGTAACCACTAGATCTCGTGCTGCACATTTTTGTGAGCATTACTCTTTTGTTTCCTCTATTGAGCCACACAAGGTAGAGGAAGCACTCCAAGATTCGGATTGGGTGATGGCGATGCAAGAGGAGCTCAACAACTTCACGAGGAATGAGGTATGACATTTAGTTCCACGTCCTAACCAAAATGTTGTAGGAACCAAGTGGGTCTTCCGCAACAAGCAAGATGAGCATGGTGTGGTGACAAGGAACAAAGCCCGACTTGTGGCCAAGGGATATTCACAAGTCGAAGGTTTGGATTTCGGTGAAACCTATGCACCCGTAGCTAGGCTTGAGTCCATTCGTATATTATTAGCCTATGCTACTTACCATGGCTTCAAGCTCTACCAAATGGACGTGAAGAGTGCCTTCCTCAATGGACCAATCAAGGAAGAGGTCTATGTTGAGCAACCTCCCGGCTTTGAAGATAGTGAGTATCCTAACCATGTCTATAGGCTCTCTAAGGCGCTTTATGGGCTCAAGCAAGCCCCAAGAGCATGGTATGAATGCCTAAGAGATTTCCTTATTGCTAATGGCTTCAAAGTCGGAAAAGCCGATCCTACTTTATTTACTAAAACTCTTGCAAATGATTTGTTTGTATGCCAAATTTATGTTGATGATATTATATTTGGGTCTACTAACGAATCTACATGTGAGGAATTTAGTAGGATCATGACACAGAAATTCGAGATGTCAATGATGGGGGAGTTGAAGTATTTTCTAGGATTCCAAGTCAAGCAACTCCAAGAGGGCACCTTCATTAGCCAAACGAAGTACATTCAAGACATTCTAAACAAGTTTGGGATGAAGGACGCCAATCCCATCAAGACACCCATGGGAACTAATGGGCATCTCGACCTCGACACGGGAGGTAAATCCGTAGATCAAAAGGTATACCGGTCGATGATAGGTTCTTTACTCTATTTATGTGCTTCACGACCGGATATTATGCTTTTCGTATGCATGTGTGCAAGATTCCAAGCCGATCCTAAGGAAGCTCACCTTAGGGCCGTAAAACGAATCTTGAGATATTTAGTTTATACTCCTAAGTTTGGCCTTTGGTACTCCAGGGGATCCACATTTGATTTAATTGGTTATTTCGATGCCGATTGGGCAGGGTGCAAAATTAATAAAAAGAGCACATCGGGGACTTGCCAGTTCTTGGGAAGATCTCTGGTGTCTTGGGCTTCAAAGAAGCAAAATTCTGTGGCTCTTTCAACCGCCGAAGCCGAGTATATTGCCGCAGGCCATTGTTGCGCGCAATTGCTTTGGATGAGGCAAACCCTCAGTGACTATGGTTACAAATTAACCAAAGTCCCTCTTCTATGTGATAATGAGAGTGCAATCCGCATGGCGGATAATCCCATTGAGTATAGCCGCACTAAACACATAGCCATTCGGTATCATTTTCTAAGGGTTCACCAACAAAAGGGGGATATCGAGATTGCATATGTTAGCACCAAAGAACAATTAGCCGATATCTTTACCAAGCCATTGGATGAACAAACATTTACCAGACTTAGGCATGAGCTAAATATTCTTGATTCTAGAAACTTTTATTGATGTTTTGCACATATAGCTCATATATATACCTTTGATCATCTCTTTCATGTGCTATGACTAATGTGTTTCTTCAAGTCCATTTCATGCTAAGTCATAGATTGAAAGGGAAAAGGAGTCTTCGGCGAAGACAAGGCTTCCACTCCGCTCCATCGAATCATTCATCCTTCGCCGTCGCTCCGCACAACTCTCCAACTTTGGTATAATCTTCACTCCTTTACTTCCATGCAAAGGGGGAGAGAGTAGTTTAAAAAGGGCTTATATTTCACTCAAATATCCTTTTTTGGCGATTCATGCCAAAGGGGGAGAGAGTATTAGCCCAAAGCAAAAGGACCGCACCACCACCACCAATTTCAAAAATATAGTTTATTTGGTATGGAGTCTATTAATTGGTGAAGTTTTTCAATTGATATCTTATTTTGATATAATTTCAAATTGGTAATACCCTCTTCAAAATTAATATCTAAAACCCTCTTGAACACTAAGAGGAGGATTTCATTAAGGGGGAGTTTTGTTTAGTCAAAGGAAAAGCATTTGAATCAGGGGAGAAAATTTCAAAACTTGAAAATGCTTCTCAAAATCTTATTCATTTACCTTTGGCTATTTGCAAAAGAACCTTGAAAAGAATTTCCAAAACATTTTGCAAAACAAAACATGTGGTGCAAGCGTGGTCCAAAATGTTAATAAGAAGAAAAGACATCCATGCGCATCTAGTAAGTAATATTTATTGGTTTCATTCCAAGTAACCTTTGCACTTACATTATGCAAACTAGTTCAATTCTGCACTTCTATATTTGCTTTGGTTTGTGTTGGCATCAATCACCAAAAAGGGGGAGATTGAAAGGGAAATAGGCTTACACCTTTTCCTAAATAGATTTTGGTGGTTGAATTGCCCAACACAAATAAGTGGACTAACTAGTTTGCTCTAGTCTATAAGTTTTACAGGTGCCAAAGGTTCACAATAGACCAATAAAAAGACCAAGAAAGGGTTCAAACAAAGATAGCTTAAGAAATCCCAAAGGCACCCTGGTCTGGCGCACCGGACTGTCCGTTGTGCCACCGGACAGTGTCCGGTGCACCAGGGAACTCGACGCTGAACTCCTCACCTTCGGGAAAATCAGAGGGCGCTCCGCTATAATTCACCGAACTGTCTGGTGAGGCACCGGACAGTGTCCGGTGACACACCGGACTGTCCGGTGTGCCAGCGGAGCAACGGCTACTTCAAGCGCAACGGTCGACTGCAACGCATTTAATGCGCGCCTGCGCGCGTAGAGGTCAGAGCACACGCAGTTGGCGCACCGGACAGTCTACAGGAGATGTCCGGTGCACCACCGGACAGCCCAGAGGCCCCGCAAGTCAGAGCTCCAACGGTCGAATCCTAACGGCTGGCTGGCGCACCGGACAGTGTCCGGTGGCGCACCATACTGTCCGATGCGTCATGCGACAACAGCCTTCCAACGACCACATTTTGGTGGTTGAGGCTATAAATACCCCAACCACCCCACATTCAATTGCATCCAAGTTTTCAGCATTCACACCTCATACAAGAGCTATAGCATTCAATTCTAGACACAACCAAAGAGATCAAATCCTCTCCCAAGTCTCTAGTTCCATTCCAATCAATAGTGACTAGAGAGCGACATTTGTGTTCATTTGAGCTCTTGCGCTTGGATTGCTTCTTTTCTTTCTCATTCTTCTTGTGATCAAACTCAATTGTAACCAAGGCAAGAGACACCAATTGTGTGGTGGTCCTTGCGGGGACTTTGTGTCCCGTGTGATTGAGAAGAGAAGCTCACTCGGTCTAAGTGACCGTTTGAGAGAGGAAAAGGGTTGAAAGAGACCCGGTCTTTGTGACCACCTCAACGGGGAGTAGGTTTGCAAGAACCGAACGTCGGTAAAACAAATCCTTGTGTCTCACTCTTTATTTGCTTGCGATTTGTTTTTCACCCTCTCTCTCGGACTCGATTATATTTCTAACGCTAACCCGGCTTGTAGTTGTGATTAACTTTGTAAATTTCAGTTTCGCCCTATTCATCCCCCTCTAGACGACTTTCAGTAACTCCACTAGAGCCGGTGGAGCTAGAGACACTTGGGTAAAGAAAACATAGATTTGAATCTGATTTTCGTAAACCTGGAGCAGATGGAGCTATTCCAAACATACATTAAAAGCTATAATATATAATATCGGTACCGTAACATACTCATACATGTATCCATGACCTCAGAAGTCAGAACTAAGCTTCACAACTCATGTTAGAAACCATGGCAGCCTTTTGCTAAACACTTTTCGTTTTTTTATTTAGAGTTAGTGTAGGATAACTCCATCGAGTATAGATTCATCAAAATTAACTTAATTCTACCAAAAGTTTAGCTCTAGATATAAGAAACTGAAATTCACCAGATTGGTGGAGGCCCATCATTTTTATGAATTTCATGAGGTGATCCACCAAGTGTTGTGGTGTATAATTAGTATTATGAGATCAATAGCTAATTCTCTACATCTATAAAGCACCAGTTTCCACGGGCACCTAACTATATATTTTTATAGCACACTAATTTAGAGATGCAAATATTATTATATCTTCTATATTTAATGAGATTTAAGAAAGTTTAATTTGCATAAAAATTTAAATTTATATAGTACGGTGTGTTTGGTTTAGCTTTTCGATATCTACTTCGAAAAAGCAGCTTTCCTATAGTACAAAACTGAATGTAACTTGAACCTTGCTTTTGTTGTTTATCCATGTTCGTCATGTTAATGTTAATAAAGAGACACGATAAATAGAACTAAAATAGGATTAAAATAATTAAGTGTTATAATAAATAAAATAAACATATTTGTAATAAAAATTGTAAATTATTTTGAAAATTACTAAAATATATTTTTAATAAAAGATATTACCAATTGTTACATATATTGATTAGGAGATATAGTTGAACATAATGCATATAAACAATATACGGTTTGCTCAGTCGACAACTCATAACAGTTTCAATCAAAAGACTCAGCTTTTATACAGAGATAGCCCACATTAACATTTTCACAGCAGATAGCTAAACCAAATGCACCCGGTTCTGCAACGGCGACGGTTGTAGCTAAAGCACAGCAAGACAATTGTTAGTATGCGTTGCTATCAAAGGTTCAAGTGCGAGAGCTACGCGTACCTTGAACCTGAAGAACCTCCTCATATCTTTTTTTCTTTGTACCGTCATTAGGTACATTCGTCATTAGTAATACTTTGAGGCGCCTAAGACTTCCAAAGTCGAGCACTACTCCTTGCTGTCTCGGGCAACAAGACTTTGAGTTCTAATGTATTTTTCGTTTGGGTGCAGAGGAAACATGTAAAACCTGGAATCTAGCTTCTAAAACCCTAATCAGTCAAAAAAAAATCTATGTTGATTATGTATACTATTAAAGAGGCATATTTCTTTTTAAAAAATGTGTTCTTTTATAAGAGGGTATATAAAAAGAATCCTTATATGGGTAATATATGTATAAACACTTCTTTGAAATATCTAAGTTAACATATGATTTATATGGGGAAACTACTTTAAAAAATAATAATAAGTACAATTCGAATTATACAAGTGACATATTCAAAAGCAATTTTTATAAATAAAATAAGGAATAGATTAATAAAAATATATTCACGTATTCGTATTGAAGTTTTGACTGAACATGTATTTGAAATTTGAAACTTGAATTCTGTTTGGATTTGGAATTTAAAATAGAAAACAGTAAAAGAAAAACAAAAGAAAAAGAGGAACCTCCAATTGGGCCAAATCTCCTTTGCTTCAGCCCACCAGATGCATCCGTGTGGCCCAACTTGTTATCCCGGCGCACTACACTGGCATCTGGGCCCGCCTGCTGCTCTCGTTGTGACCCAGTCACTGGTGCGCGGGCCCACTGCCTAGTCTCAAGTGGTGCGCTCTGGTGCCTATTCTCGCGGACGTGTGGGCCCACCTTCTAGTCACTTCCCCTCACGCGTGGAACGGCCGATCTCGAGCGCGAGCTTGTCACTACTACGTGGGGCCACCAGGTCAGCACCTTTCTTCCGCACTGAAACAGAACCCGCGGCGATCTCCAACGGCATCGCGCCGGAATCGGAGGCTGAACCGACCGACTTACTCTCGCCCAGACCATAGAAACGGGATCCCCGCCGGCCCTCGTTCATTGCGCTAACTCAGAGAAACCTCAACCCAATTCTACCAAGGAGTGCGGGGCACAGCTGGCAAGGTCGTGGGCCGCCGTTCTCGTTCTCCTCCCCTACGCTTGCTGGGCGCCCCTTGAGCCTCCAGGGACGCTTATCTGAGGGCACTGACCGTGTCCTAGGTGCCGCTGAGCGCACGACCGAACGGTGTGACCGCTATTGCTCGCCGTCGAAACACCACCGCCGCAGAACTTCTCCACGTCGCGGGCGGAGTCTGTAGCCGTTCTGGCGCCATTGAGGTATTCCCAAATCGCCTCGCTTAACGGTCTATTTCGTGCGTCGGGAATCAAATGGGAAGATCGGAGCTCTGGGTGGTGATTCGCGCACGCTCCGGCGAGGGAGTTCCGCCGTGCGTGGCGCGTCGCTGGGATTGGGTGTTGGCTGGAGAAGACTCACGTGCAGCGTAGGATGGGGGATGTGGGGCCAGGATTAGAAGGATGCGGGCACCGTTGGATCTGCGATTGGGCGCACACGATTAGATCTGGGCAGTGTCTTGGCTTCGGGCATCGTGGACCGTTGATCGCTCATCGGGGGGGGGGGGAGGAGATTGATTTCGGCTTCATTGAATTCGGGCCCTCGGATCTTGATCCAGTGGCCGTTATTTCAATACCGGTTCGGAGTTAGTACGTTCTAATCTTGGGCGTAGACTTGTGATCCAAGGGATCAAATCGCTTGCCAAATCGTTGTTTTAATCTGAGCTTTCCATCTCAGATCCGACGGCTAGAGATCACCAATACCCCTTCGTGTGGCAACCTTTCAAAAGAGACCCTCTGGATTTAGGTTAATAACCCGCGGTCCACCACGTGGGTAGTCTGTGTCTTGGAATCAATTGCGAGTTAGCCCCTGTGTTTCTGTTTAATTGAGGCATAGTTCAGTGAATAGTGAAAGTCGCCTAGAGGGGGGGTGAATAGGGCGAAACTGAAATTTACAAATATAATCACAACTACAAGCCGGGTTAGCGTTAGAAATAATAATGAGTCCGAGAGAGAGGGCGCAAAACAAATCGCAAGCGAATAAAGAGTGTGACACGCGGATTTGTTTTACCGAGGTTCGGTTCTCGCAAACCTACTCCCCGTTGAGGAGGCCACAAAGGCCGGGTCTTTTTCAACCCTTTCCCTCTCTCAAACGGTCCCTCGGACCGAGTGAGCTTCTCTTCTCAAATCAAACCGGGAACAAAACTTCCCCGCAAGGACCACCACACAATTGGTGTCTCTTGCCTTGGTTACAATTGAGTTTTGATCACAAGAACAAATGAGAAAGAAGAAGTAATCCAAGCGCAAGAGCTCAAAAGAACACGACAAATCTCTCTCACTAGTCACTAAGGCTTTGTGTGGAATTGGAGAGGATTTGATCACTTTGGTGTGTCTAGAATTGAATGCTAGAGCTCTTGTAAGAGGTTGAAGTGTGAAAACTTGGATGACTTGAATGTGGGGTGGTTGGGGGTATTTATAGCCCCAACCACCAAACTAGCCGTTAGGTGGAGGCTGTCTGTCGCATGGTGCACCAGACAGTCCGGTGCACACCGGACAGTGTTCGGTGCGCCAGCCACGTCACCAGGCCGTTGGGTTCCGACCGTAGGAGCTCTGACTGCTGGGCCCGCCTGGATGTCCTGTGGCGCACCGGACATGTACTGTAGAGTGTCCGATGCGCCACTTCGCGCGTGCCTGACTTCTGCGCGCTCTGGCGCGCATTTAATGCCGCTGCAGGTGACCGTTGGCGTCGAAGTAGTCGTTGCTCCGCCGTTACACCGGACAGTCCGGTGTACATCGGACATGTCCGGTGAATTATAGCAGAGCGGGTTCCCGAAGCTGGCGAGTTCAGAGTCGTGTCCCCTTGGAGCACCGGACACTGTCCGGTGTACACCGGACAGTCCGGTGAATTATAGTGGAGCGCCTCTGAGTTTTCCCGAAGGTGATGAGTTTAGCTTCAAGTCACCTGGTGCACTGGACACTGTCCGGTGACACACCGGACAGTCCGGTGCGCCCGACCAGGGTGCCTTCGGTTGTCCCTTTGCTCCTTTGTTTGAACCCTTTCTCTTGATCTTTTTATTGGCTTATTGTGAACCTTTGGTACCTGTAGAACTTATAAACTTGGGCAAACTAGTTAGTCCAATTATTTGTGTTGGGCAATTCAACCACCAAAATCAATTTAGGAAATAGGTGTAAGCCTAATTCCCTTTCAATCTCCCCTTTTTTGGTGATTGATGCCAACACAAACCAAAGCAAATATGGAAGTGCATAATTGAACTAGTTTGCAATATGTAAGTGCAAAGGTTACTTAGAATTTGAGCCAATAAATATTACTTACTAGATATGCATGAATTGTTTCTTTATTTTTAACATTTTGGACCACGCTTGCACCACATGTTTTGTTTTTGCAAATTCTTTTTGTAAATCCTTTTCAAAGTCCTTTTGCAAAATAGTCAAAGGTAAATGAATAAGATTTGCTAAGCATTTTCAAGTTTTGAAATTTTCTCCCCTTGTTTCAAATGCTTTTCCTTTGACTAAACAAAACTCCCCCACAATAAATTCTCCTCTTAGTGTTCAAGAGGGTTTTAAGATATCAATTTTGAAAATACTACTTTCTCCCCCTTTTGAACACAATAAGATATCAATTTGAAATTCACCAATCGAAAATCATTAGTTTTTAAAATTAGGGTGGTGGTGCGGTCCATTTGCTTTGGGCTAATACTTTCTCCCCCTTTGGCATGAATCGCCAAAAACGGATACTTTGAGTGAGATATAAGCCCTTTGCTAACTATTTTCTCCCATTTGGCAACTAAAACATATGAGTGAAGATTATACCAAAGACGGAGAGTCGCTCGGAGCGACGGCGAAGGATGAGTGATAGAGTGGAGTGGAAGCCTTGTTTTCGCCGAAGACTCCAATTCCCTTTCAATATACCTATGACTTGGTTTGAAATGCTCTTGAAAACACATTAGTCATAGCATATATAAAAGAGACATGATCAAAGGTATATTTATGAGCTATGTATGTGAAAGGGAAATGTGCCCTTGGGCCATTTCTAAGTATTTTGGTGATTGAGTGCCAACACAAGTGCTTTTGTGTTAATCTATGCAAAGTGGTGGACAAAGTGCAAATCATGTCAAAAGGTATGTTTCTAAACTTAGTACATTGTTTTATGGACTAATGTATTGTGTCTAAGTGCTGGAAACAGGAAAAATCAAGTTAGAGAAGAGATGGCTTCGTTCAGCCAAAGTCTGCTCAGTCTGGGTGCACCGGACAGTGTCCGGTGCGCCAGGCTGACTCTGGCGAACTTGCTGCTCTCGGGACTTCGACGGCGGTGTACGGCTATAATTCACCGGACTGTCCGGTGGTGCACCAGACTGTCCGGTGAGCCATTCACAGGCGAACTCGTCGCTCTCGGGAAACCATCAACGGCGTACGACTATAATTCACCGGACTGTCCGGTGTGCACCGGACTGTCCGGTGAGCCTACGGTCAGCCGGGGCAACGGTCGACCGAGGATTCCGTGCGTGACGCGTGGCCGAGCCAACGGTCACATTGGAGCACCGGACAGTGTCCGGTGCGCCAACGACTCTCAATCAGCAACGGTCGACTTCGCCAAACAAGGAAACAAATCCGCACCGGACAGTGTCCGGTGGTGCACCGGACTGTCCGGTGCGCCAGGCGACAGAAGGCAAGATCAGCCTTCCTGGAATGCTCTCAACGGCTCCTAGCTGCCTTGGGGCTATAAAAGGGACCCCTAGGTGCATGAAGGAGAAAACCAAGCATACTCAAAGCATTCCTAAGCACCGAGACTTCGATTCCACGCATTTGTTTTTTCGTGATAGCATCTAGAGCTCTTTTAGAGTGGTGAACTCATCGGGTTGTGTTGCGAGCTCTTGTTGCGACTTGTGTGCGTGTTGACATTCTGATTTTGTGTCTTGTGTGCGTTGCTCATCCCTCCCTTACTCCGTGCTTCTTTGTGAACTTCAAGTGTAAGGGCGAGAGGCTCCAAGTTGTGGAGATTCCTCGCGAACGGGATAAAGAAAAGCAAAGCAAAACACCGTGGTATTCAAGTGGGTCTTTGGACCGCTTGAGAGGGGTTGATTGCAACCCTCGTCCGTTGGGACACCACAACGTGGAGTAGGCAAGCGTTGGTCTTGGCCGAACCACGGGATAAACCACTGTGCCATCTCTGTGATTGATCTCTTGTGGTTATTGTGTTTTGTTGAGACTCCTCTCTAGCCACTTGGCGATTATTGTGCTAACGCTTAATCAAGTTTTTGTGGCTTAAGTTTTCAAGTTTGACAGGATCACCTATTCACCCCCCTCTAGGTGCTCTCAGTATGCAAGATATCAAAAGAAATTCCTAGAATCAAGAATATTTAGCTCATGCCTAAGTCGGGTAAAAGTTTGCTCATCTAGTGGCTTGGTAAAGATATCGGCTAATTGATCTTTAGTATTAATATATGCAATCTCGATATCCCCCTTTTGTTGGTGATCCCTAAGAAAATGATACCGAATGGCTATGTGTTTAGTGCGGCTATGCTCAACGGGATTATCCGCCATGCGGATTTCACTCTCATTATCACATAGAAGAGGAACTTTGGTTAATTTGTAACCATAGTCCCGCAGGGTTTGGCTCATCCAAAGTAATTGCGCGCAACAATGGCCCGCGGCAATATACTCGGCTTCGGCGGTAGAAAGAGCGACCGAATTTTGCTTCTTTGAAGCCCAAGACACCAAGGATCTTCCCAAGAACTGGCAAGTCCCTGATGTGCTCTTTCTATTAATCTTACACCCCGCCCAATCGACATCCGAATAACCAATCAAATCAAATATGGATCCCCGAGGGTACCAAAGCCCAAACTTAAGAGTATAAGCCAAATATCTCAAGATTAGTTTTACGGCCATAAGGTGAGATTCCTTAGGGTCGGCTTGGAATATTGCACACATGCATACGGAAAGCATAATGTCCGGTCGAGATGCACATAAATAGAGTAATGAACCAATCATCGACCGGTATACCTTTTGATCCACGGACTTACCTTCCGTGTCGAGGTCGAGATGCCCATTTGTTCCCATGGGAGTCTTGATGGGCTTGGCATCCCTCATTCCAAACTTGTTTAGAATGTCTTGAGTATACTTCGTTTGGCAAATGAAGGTGCCCTCTTGAAGTTGCTTGACTTGGAATCCTAGAAAATACTTCAACTCCCCCATCATCGACATCTCGAATTTTTGTGTCATGATCCTACTAAAATCTTCACATGTAGATTCGTTAGTAGACCCAAATATAATATCATCGACATAAATTTGGCATACAAACAAATCATTGTCAAGAGTTTTAGTAAATAAAGTAGGATCGGCCTTGCCGACTTTGAAGCCATTAGCAATATGAAAATCTCTAAGGCATTCATACCATGCTCTTGGGGCTTGCTTGAGCCCATAAAGCGCCTTAGAGAGCCTATAGACATGATTAGGGTACTCACTGTCTTCAAAGCCGGGAGGTTGCTCAACGTAGACCTCTTCCTTGATTGGTCCATTGAGGAAGGCACTCTTAACATCCATTTGGTAAAGCTTGAAGCCATGGTAAGTAGCATAGGCTAATAATATGCGAATTGACTCAAGCCTAGCTACGGGTGCATCGGTTTCACCGAAATCCAAACCTTCGACTTGGGAGTATCCCTTGGCCACAAGTCGAGCTTTGTTCCTTGTCACCACACCATGCTCGTCTTGCTTGTTGCGGAAGACCCATTTGGTTCCTACAACATTTTGATTAGGACGTGGAACTAAATGCCATACCTCGTTCCTAGTGAAATTGTTGAGCTCCTCTTGCATCGCCATCACCCAATCCGAATCTTGAAGTGCTTCCTCTACCCTGTGTGGCTCAATAGAGGAAACAAAAGAGTAATGCTCACAAAAATGTGCAACACGAGATCTAGTGGTTACCCCCTTATGAATGACGCCGAGGATGGTGTCGACGGGGTGATCTCGTTGGATTGCTTGGTGGACTCTTGGGTGTGGCGGTCTTGGTTCTTCATCCTCCTTGTCTTGATCATTTGTATCTCCCCCTTGATCATTGTTGTCATCTTGAGGTGGCTCATCATTTTGATTTTCTCCTTCATCAACTTGAGCCTCATCCTCAATTTGAGTTGGTGGAGATGCTTGCGTGGAGGAGGATGGTTGATCTTGTTCATTTGGAGGCTCTTCGGATTCCTTAGGACACACATCCCCAATGGACATGTTCCTTAGCGTGATGCACGGAGCCTCTTCCTCACCTATCTCATCAAGATCAACTTGATCTACTTGAGAGCCGTTAGTTTCATCAAACACAACGTCACAAGAAACTTCAACTAGTCCGGAGGACTTGTTAAAGACTCTATATGCCCTTGTGTTTGAATCATATCCTAGTAAAAAGCCTTCTACAGTCTTAGGAGCAAATTTAGATTTTCTACCTCTTTTAATAAGAATAAAGCATTTGCTACCAAAGACTCTAAAATATGAAATGTTGGGCTTTTTACCGGTTAAGAGTTTATAGGATGTCTTCTTGAGGATTCGGTGTAGATATAACCGGTTGATGGCGTAGCAGGCGGTGTTGACCGCTTCGGCCCAAAACCAATCTTGTGTCTTGTACTCATCAAGCATGGTCCTTGCCATGTCCAATAGAGTTTGATTCTTCCTCTCCACTACACCATTTTGTTGTGGCATGTAGGGAGAAGAGAACTCATGCTTGATGCCCTCCTCCTCAAGGAAGCCTTCAATTTGTGAATTCTTGAACTCTGTTCCGTTGTCGCTTCTTATTTTCTTGATCCTTAAGCCAAACTCATTTTGAGCTCGTCTCAAGAATCCCTTTAAGGTCTCTTGGGTTTGAGATTTTTCTTGCAAGAAGAACACCCAAGTGAAGCGAGAATAATCATCCACAATAACTAGACAGTACTTACTCCCGCCGATGCTTATGTAAGCGATCGGGCCGAATAAATCCATGTGTAGGAGCTCCAGTGGCATGTCAGTCGTCATGATGTTCTTGTGTGAATGATGAACACCAACTTGCTTCCCAGCTTGGCATGCGCTACAAATCCTGTCTTTCTCAAAATGAACATTTGTTAATCCTAAAATATGCTCTCCCTTTAGAAGCTTATGAAGATTCTTCATTCCAACATGGGCTAGTCGGCGGTGCCAGAGCCAACCCATGTTAGTCTTAGCAATTAAGCAAGTGTCGAGTTTAGCTCTATCAAAATCTACCAAGTATAGCTGACCCTCTAACACTCCCTTAAAGGCTATTGAATCATCACTTCTTCTAAAGACAGTGACACCTACATCAGTAAAAAGACAGTTGTAGCCCATTCGACATAATTGCGAAACGGAAAGCAAATTGTAATCTAATGAATCAACAAGAAAAACATTGGAAATGGAATGGTCAGGAGATATAGCAATTTTACTCAAACCTTTGACCAAACCTTGGTTTCCATCCCCGAATGTGATAGCTCGTTGGGGATCTTGGTTTTTCTCATAGGAGGAGAACATCTTCTTCTCCCCTGTCACGTGGTTTGTGCACCCGCTATCGATGATCTAACTTGAGCCCCCGGATGCATAAACCTATAAAACAAGTTTAGTTCTTGACTTTAGGTACCCAAACGGTTTTGAGTCCTTTGGCATTAGAAACAAGAACTTTGGGTACCCAAACACAAGTCTTGGATCCCTTGTGTTTGCCCCCAACAAACTTGGCAACTACCTTGCCGGATTTGTTAGTCAAAACATAAGATGCATCAAAAATTTTAAATGAAATGCTATGATCATTTGATGCACTAGGAGTTTTCTTCTTAGGCAACTTAGCACGGGTTGGTTGCCTAGAGCTAGATGTCTCACCCTTATACATAAAAGCATGGTTAGGGCCAGAGTGAGGCTTCCTAGAATGAATTCTCCTAATTTTGCTCTCGGGATAACCGGCAGGGTACAAAATGTAACCCTCGTTATTCTGAGGCATGGGAGCCTTGCCCTTAACAAAGTTAGACAATTTCTTAGGAGGGGCATTAAGTTTGACATTGTCTCCCCTTTGGAAGCCAATGCCATCATTGATGCCAGGGCGTCTCCCATTATAGAGCATACTTCTAGCAAATTTAAACTTTTCATTCTCTAAGTTATGCTCGGCAATTTTTGCATCTAATATTGCTATATGATCATTTTGTTTTTTAATTAAAGCCATATGATCATGAATAGCATCAATATCAACATCTCTACATCTAGTACAAATAGACACATGTTCAATGGTAGATGTAGAGGGTTTGCAAGATTTTAATTCTATAACCTTAGCATGTAATATATCATTTTCACTTCTAAGGTTAGAAATAGTAACATTGCAAACATCAAAATCTTTAGCCTTAGCAATCAATTTCTCATTTTCAATCCTAAGGCTAGCAAGAGAGATGTTTAATTCTTCAATCTTAGCAAGCAAATCAACATGATCATTTCTAGGATTGAGAATTGAAACATCACAAACATTTGAATCAACCTTAGCTAACAAATTAGCATTCTCATTTCTAAGGTTGTCAATAGTCTCATGGCAAGTGCTTAGCTCCTTAGATAATTTTTCACATTTCTCTACTTCTAGAGCATAAGCATTTTTTACCTTAACATGCTTTTTGTTTTCCTTGATTAGGAAGTCCTCTTGGGAGTCCAAGAGATCATCCTTTTCATGGATGGCACTAATTAATTCATTTAATTTTTCCTTTTGTTGCATGTTTAGGTTGGCAAAAAGGGTACGCAAGTTATCCTCCTCATCACTAGCATTATCATCACTAGAGGACACATATTTAGTGGAGGATTTAGATTTAACCTTCTTCTTTTTGCCGTCCTTGGCCATGAGGCATTTGTGGCCGACGTTGGGGAAGAGAAGACCCTTGGTGACGGCGATGTTGGCGGCGTCCTCGTCGGAGGAGGAGTCGGTGGAGCTCTCGTCGAAGTCCCACCCCCGGCATACATGGGCATCGCCGCCCTTCCTCTTGTGATATCTCTTCTTCTCCTTTCTTCTCCCCTTCTTGTCGTTGCCCCTGTCACTGTCACTAGAAATAGGACATTTGGCAATAAAGTGACCGGGCTTACCACACTTGTAGCAAACTTTCTTGGAGCGAGGCTTGTAATCTTTCCCCCTCCTTTGCTTGAGGATTTGGCGGAAGCTTTTGATGATAAGCGCCATTTCCTTATTGTCGAGCTTGGAGGCATCGATTGGTTGTCTACTTGATGTAGACTCCTCCTTCTCCTCCGTCGCCTTGAATGCGGTCGGTTGTACCTCGGGCGTGGAGGAGGTGCCTTGCTCGATGATTTTCTTTGAGCCTTTAATCATTAGCTCAAAGCTCACAAATTTTCCTATAACCTCCTCGGGAGACATTAGCTTATATCTAGGATCACCTCGAATTAATTGAACTTGCGTAGGGTTAAGAAATACGAGGGATCTAAGAATAACCTTGACCATTTCATGGTCATCCCATTTTTCGCTCCCGAGTTTGCGCACTTGGTTCACCAAGGTCTTCAAGCGGTTGCACATAGCTTGTGGATCCTCCCCTTGGTGAAGCATGAAGCGACCGAGCTCCCCCTAGATCGTCTCCCGCTTGGTGATCTTTGTCACCTCGTCTCCCTCGTGCGCGGTCTTGAGTACGTCCCAAATTTCCTTCACACTTTTTAACCCTTGCACCTTATTATACTCCTCTCTACTTAGAGAGGCGAGGAGTATAGTGGTGGCTTGGGAGTTAAAGTGGTGGATTTGGGCTACTTCGTCCGAGTCGTAGTCCTCATCCCCTACGGATGGTACCTGTACACCAAACTCAACAACATTCCAAATGCTTGTGTGGAGTGAGGTTAGATGATGCCTCATTTTATCACTCCACATATTATAATCTTCACCGTCAAAAAACGGTGGTTTGCCTAATGGAACAGAGAGTAAAGGAGTACGCTTTGAAATGTGGGGGTAGCGTAGGGGGATCTTACTATACTTCTTGCGCTCTTGGCGCTTAGAAGTTACGGACGGCGCATCGAAGTCGGAGGTCGATGGTGATGAAGAGTCGGTCTCGTAGTAGACCACTTTCCTCATCCTCTTGTGCTTGTCGCCTCTCCGATGCGACTTGTGGGAAGAGGATTTCTTTTCCTTCCCCTTCCCTTTGTTGTTGGGGTCTTTCTTCTCCTTCCTCTTGTTGCGGGACTCTTCCGATGAAGTCTCCCCGTGGCTTGTAGTGGGCTTGTCGCCGGTCTCCATCTCCTTCTTGGCGTGATCTCCCGACATCACTTCGAGCGGTTAGGCTCTAATGAAGCACCGGGCTCTGATACCAATTGAAAGTCGCCTAGAGGGGGGGTGAATAGGGCGAAACTGAAATTTACAAATATAATCACAAGTACAAGTCGGGTTAGCGTTAGAAATAATAATGAGTCCGAGAGAGAGGGCGCAAAACAAATCGCAAGCGAATAAAGAGTGTGACACGCGGATTTGTTTTACCGAGGTTCGGTTCTCGCAAACCTACTCCCCGTTGAGGAGGCCACAAAGGCCGGGTCTTTTTCAACCCTTTCCCTCTCTCAAACGGTCCCTCGGACCGAGTGAGCTTCTCTTCTCAAATCAAACCGAGAACAAAACTTCCCCGCAAGGACCACCACACAATTGGTGTCTCTTGCCTTGGTTATAATTGAGTTTTGATCACAAGAACAAATGAGAAAGAAGAAGTAATCCAAGCGCAAGAGCTCAAAAGAACACGCCAAATCTCTCTCACTAGTCACTAAGGCTTTGTGTGGAATTGGAGAGGATTTGATCACTTTGGTGTGTCTAGAATTGAATGCTAGAGCTCTTGTAAGAGGTTGAAGTGTGAAAACTTGGATGACTTGAATGTGGGGTGGTTGGGGGTATTTATAGCCCCAACCACCAAACTAGCCGTTAGGTAGAGGCTGTCTGTCGCATGGTGCACCGGACAGTCCGGTGCACACCGGACAGTGTCCGGTGCACCAGCCACGTCACCAGGCCGTTGGGTTCCGACCGTTGGAGCTCTGACTGCTGGGCCCGCCTGGATGTCCGGTGGCGCACCGGGCATGTACTGTAGAGTGTCCGATGCGCCACTTCGCGCGTGCCTGACTTCTGCGCGCTCTGACGCGCATTTAATGCCGCTGCACGTGACCGTTGGCGCCGAAGTAGCCGTTGCTCCGCCGTTACACCGGACAGTCCGGTGTACACCGGACATGTCCGGTGAATTATAGCGGAGTGGATTCCCGAAGCTGGCAAGTTCAGAGTCGCGTCCCCTTGGAGCACCGGACACTGTCCGGTGTACACCGGACACTGTCCGGTGTACACCGGACAGTCTGGTGAATTATAGTGGAGCGCCTCTGAGTTTTCCCGAAGGTGATGAGTTTAGCTTCAAGTCCCCTGGCACACCGGACACTGTCCGGTGGCACACCGGACAGTCCGGTGCGCCCGACCAGGGTGCCTTCGGTTATCCCTTTGCTCCTTTGTTTGAACCCTTTCTCTTGATCTTTTTATTGACTTATTGTGAACCTTTGGTACCTGTAGAACTTATAAACTTGGGCAAACTAGTTAGTCCAATTATTTGTGTTGGGCAATTCAACCACCAAAATCAATTTAGGAAATAGGTGTAAGCCTAATTCCCTTTAAATAGGAAAAACATAGAAAATGATTTAGAAAATGATTTTTAATACAAAAATAATTATAGAAACTTGTTTAATTCCTAGAAAAGTCATATCAAGTCCAAATTAATCCATTACAGTTCCTATAATTTTGTAATATTATTGTTTATCAGTTAGTACCACTGTTTTGACATGAAAATCACATTAAAATTTATATCCTATATAATCTTGTACAAAATACATAAAACCTTTAGAAATTCATAACTCCTCCATTTTAAATCCGATTTGACTCGTTTCAGTTGCGATAGCTTCGTATAAATATCTACTACACAATAGCAACATTTATTATATGATATCCCATACTTTTATAATCGGGTTAACCTATATCTATTGGATTAACTTATTTAATATTAATATATAGTATTCTAATTTTATGGTTATAATTTAACTAGATAATCTTTAATCAAATAATGACTTAGATTAAAGTTAAGATAATTATTTATAGAATAATTTCTCATATGATTTATATTAACCAATTTATAATATAGTTTAATATTTTAATCACACAGATCTTCTATAAAATTATAACTCCTTAACTAGGACTCCGATCTTTGTGGTTCTCGTTC
This sequence comes from Zea luxurians, assembly GCA_029449295.1. Lineage (NCBI taxonomy): Eukaryota > Viridiplantae > Streptophyta > Magnoliopsida > Poales > Poaceae > Zea > Zea luxurians. The sequence goes on from JAOPSE010000010.1 coordinate 49,314,153, forward strand.
CCACAATCTCGTAGCAATGCGTAGATTATTATTATTCAATTTGTATTTATGTTTGGTGTGATGTTAATTCTGTCTATACCATGGTTGTTTGTATTGCTACAACTAGCAGTGCGGTCAAGAGGATCTGAAGAATTACCCTGGTAACTGGAATCTCAAGTGCCAGGCAAGTTGTGCCCTTGATCACTTTCATTTACCCAATAATATTCTTTATTATCACCATTCAATGCATAGGTTTAATTTTGATGGGACCCAATAGGTCACCCTAGTCTGTTTATCCTTTTACCTCGTTTATCCCTGAATCACCTGGGTAGTTGTGCTATTGCTCTATATGGTTTTGGGATTAATATGTTATTATATCCATGTTCCAATTATTATGTTATGTTATTTATGTTCATGATAAGATCATTATGTTAATTGGAACATGGAGCGACCACCCGGGAAAACAGTGCTACCACAAGGGTTTAATGGGACGCCCTTGGCTGATTAACTAGGAAAGCTAGTGGATGACTACCTTACCCGAAAGGGGCAAGGACAGTAGGGGAGTGGTCAGTATAGGGAGGTCCTTGGGTTGATTTTGCTGCGATGGCGGTCAGGCGAGAGATTCCTGCACTGGAGCTTCCTATAAACTGTAGCGGGTTTTCTGAAGCTAGTGGAACTTTGTAAAGGCCTCATAGTGTTACCCTGCCTCGATTCCTTAGTAGAGGTGTATGGGATTCATGACCCCTTGGCAGATGGGTAACACGGCTTGTGGGTAAAGATGCGCAACCTCTGCAGAGTGTAAAACTGGTATACTAGTCGTGCTCACGGTCATGAGCGGCTCGGACCCTCACATGATTAATTTATGGAACCTAAATTCAATTTATCATATGCATTTGCATGGGATTATTTATTAATTTTGTTCTATTATTTATTGTGGTTTGGTATTTACTTACACTTAGTAACTGCTAATAAAACATTGACCAACTGATAAAAGCAATGCTCAGCTTCCACCTTTATTTGTTGATCAGTCTTACACTTCACATGAACTCCCACCTTTTGTGAGTTCATGTGACATTATTCCTCACAACTTGTTGAGCGATGAACATGTGTGAGCTCACCATTGATGTCTCACACCCTCCATAGGAGAAGAACAGGTGGTTCAAGTGGAGCCACGCATCGAGGAGTTCGATTCGATCTAGGTGGCGTCTCTCAGTTGACTTTCTGGCACCAAGGATAGATTTTAGATCCTGCTATATTTATCTTTTATTTTTGTAAGTCTTCCGCTATGTAATAAGTACTCTGATTATTGTGACATTTATCTCTATACACTCTGTGATTATATATATTGTCTTCTTTAGCGCATTTATGAGATGCACCCGCCTTTGTCCGCTAAAACGGGGTGTTACAAAACACGAACAGAGAATAGATTCAACTGTGCTTGCAAAGAAAACAAGACCAAAGGATAGATTCAACTGTGCTTTTGCTTTATTGATTTAAGTTAGAGGAGAAGAACGTACCAAAACATTCTCCAACCCCCCCCCCCCCCCCCCCCCCCCCCCCCCACCACACCCACACACACACAACCACCCCCAAACCCGTACAATTCAAAATAAAACCTTACACCTTGTTCTAGAAAGAAACCATGGCGATTCTGCATTCCATGGTGACCCTGCTGCTGCTGCTTCTACTCACAGCCCGGCCGGCGTCTTCCTCCTCCTCCATCGACAGGTACGAACAACACCATGACCGTGAAGCGCTGCTGGCACTCAAAGAGGCTCTGATAGGCAGCTCGGGACTACTAAGCTCATGGAACAGCAGCAGCTCCGACGTGTGCCGTTGGGCCGGCGTGACATGCAGCCGCCGGCACGCGGGCAGGGTGGTTGCTCTGAGCCTGCGCCACAGAAACCTGGGAGGCAGCATCTCCCCTGCCATCGGCAACCTCACCTTCCTCCGGTCGCTCGATCTCTTCGACAACATGCTGTCAGGGGAGATACCGCGCACTATGACACGGCTGCGTCGCCTGAGCTTCCTTGAGCTGGCGTACAACTATCTTGCTGGTGAGATCCCTGCAGGCTTGGCCAACTGCTCAAACCTCGTGTACCTGAGCGTAGAGGTCAATCAGCTTCATGGCGGGATCCCTAGCGGTCTGGGCTTGCTGTATCGGCTACAAGTCCTGTATGTCGGCGAGAACAGTCTGACAGGGCATGTACCGCCATCGCTCGGCAATCTCTCGGCGCTGCAGAGGCTGGCACTCTATCAAAACAAGCTGGAAGGAGCCATCCCAGACGGCCTTTCCCGTCTGAGGTATCTCCGGTACATCCAGGCGGCGAGGAACAGCCTCTCTGGCACGATTCCGCCTCGCTTCTTCAACATATCCTCTCTCCAGTACTTCGGTTTCAGCTCAAACAGGCTGCATGGTAGACTGCCACCAGACGCAGGCAGGCACCTGCCGGACCTCCAAGTGCTCCTTCTTGGTGGCATCGGGAACAACTTTTCTGGAACACTCCCGGCTTCCCTCTCCAATGCCACTAAACTACAAGAGCTGGGTCTTGCTCACAACAGCTTCGAAGGAAAGGTGCCGCCTGAGATAGGGAAGCTCTGCCCAGAGAGCGTTCAATTGGGGGGTAACAAGCTGCAAGCTGAGGACGATGCGGACTGGGAGTTCCTTAGACATTTCACCAACTGCACCCGTCTAGCGGTTCTAGATGTCGGTGGCAACGCCCTTGGAGGAGTGCTTCCACGCTTCGTAGCTAACTTCTCTGGGCCGGTGAATACTCTGATCATGGCGAAGAACCGGATGTCTGGATCAATCCCTCTGGGTGTCGGAAGCCTCGTTCACCTTGAAGACCTGGAATTCGGGGGAAACAACCTGCGTGGTGTTATACCTGAGGATATCGGAAGGCTTCGGAACCTCAAGTTTTTCACGCTGGAGGAGAATCTCCTGTCAGGAGGTATACCTACCTCCTTCGGCAACCTCACGCAGCTGCTCAGCCTTTTCCTGTCGAACAATAGGCTCAATGGCTCCATCCCTGAGAACCTTGGGAGCTTGCGCAGGTTAACGTCCATGGCATTGTCCTTCAACAGGCTCACCGGTGCGATCCCCGGAGCAATATTCAGCCTCCCGTCGCTAGCTGATTCATTGCTGCTTTCTCATAACTACCTTTCTGGTGTTCTTCCTCCACAAATCGGTAGCCTCAAGCATGCGACAACATTGGATCTGTCAACAAACAACTTATCTGGTGAAGTACCAGGAGCGCTTGGAGACTGTGCAAGTCTAGTATACTTGTATCTGGATGGCAATAGCTTCACTGGGAGCATCCCTCCATTGATTGGTAATCTGAAGGGCTTGAGCACGCTGAATTTCACAAGGAACGGTCTGTCCGGTAGCATCCCTCAGGAGTTGAGCCAGATTCATGGGCTGCAAAGGCTTTGCCTAGCTCACAACAACCTGTCTGGAGCCATTCCACATCTCCTCCAGAACTCGAGCGCTCTTGTAGAGCTGGATCTCTCCTACAACCATCTGGACGGTGAGGTGCCGTCGCACGGGGTGTTCGCTAACATGAGTGGGTTTTCTGCAACTGGAAATGATGGCCTTTGTGGTGGCGTTGCAGAGCTGAAATTGTCTCCGTGTGAGGTCAAGCCACACAGCCACCGGAAGCGGTTGCGACTGAAGATTTTTCTTCCAGCCATTGGCATCGCTATATGTTTATCTCTTCTATTGGTTGCGCTCCTTCTGTTCAAAGGGAGAAAAGGGTCGGACAGGATCAGTGCTACGCGAAACCATTTGTTGGAGAACAAGTATCCGAGAGTTTCATACCTCCAGCTCTTTGAAGCGACGGATGGTTTTGCCCCTGCTAATCTGATAGGAGCTGGAAAATATGGGTCTGTTTACAAAGGAAGACTGTCTCTTACAGGTGTTGGGGATTCTGTCGTGGCTGTCAAAGTGTTCACTCTTCAGCATCCTGGTTCTTCCAGAAGTTTTTTGGCAGAATGTGAGGCGCTACGGCAAGTCAAACATAGAAACTTGATCAATATTATCACCTGTTGCTCCAGTATAGACCCTAGAGGGAATGACTTCCAAGCTCTAGTGTTCGACTTCATGCCCAGGTACAGCTTGGACAGGTGGCTGCATCCAAGAAGCGACGAGGAGACACACAAGTTGAGTCTAACCCAACTGTTGGACATTGCGACTGATGTAGCAGATGCGCTAGACTATCTTCACAACAGTAGCTGTCCAACAGTGATCCACTGTGATCTGAAGCCTAGCAACATCCTCCTTGGTAGCGACTGGACTGCTTATGTTGCTGACTTTGGGCTTGCAAAGCTGATTAGTGAATCCATGGACCAACCAAATTTGAATATTGGGACTGAAAGCACTATTGGGATACGAGGAACCACTGGATACGTCCCTCCAGGTACGTCCACCATTCAGAAACCACATTTTTTTTTCTAGTCAATTAATAAACTGCCTTGATTTGGTGCCCTTACTGTATCATCTGTTTATGGCATTGTCAACTTGTCATAATATTTCCATTCCTGCAGAATATGGAGCAGGTGGTCAAGCATCAGTTGCTGGTGATGCCTACAGCTTTGGGGTCACTCTGCTTGAGATGTTCACCGGGAAAGCACCAACTGATGACATGTTCATAGAAGGCTTGACCCTGCACTTGTTTGCTGAGGCAGGGTTACCTGACAGGATATCAGAAATCATTGACCCAGAACTTTTCAATGCGGAGCTGTATGATCATGATCCTGAGATGCTCAGTTGCTTAGCTTCTGTGATACGAGTTGGTGTCTCATGTTCAAAGGACAACCCGTCAGAAAGAATGAACATGGAACATGCTGCTGCTCAGCTGCACAGAATCAAGGAGTGCATTGAAGAAATCCCTTAGGCCCCGTTTGTTTCGTTGGAATTGAATTCCATTTTAATAATTATAATTGAGACAACTAATTAAGTTCATATATTTATATATGTAATATATTTATATATTATCCTAAATCATATGAGAGAGAGAGTTATATACTACATTTATGTTATAGCGAAACAAGTAGAAGAGTGTGTTATAAGTTGTACATCGGAAAAATAGTATGTAAATCTATAGAATCAATTTACATCTCTCACTCTATGAATTTGAGATAGACTTATATGATAAGTTTGGAAAGTGGTGGAATGTCACATTCTAAAAAAATAGCTTATTCTATTAGTAAGATTTCAATTCCTCAAAATGAAAGGAAACAAACGGGATCTTAGGGTTTAAATGGGTATAACTTGATATCCTTTATTTATTTTTCCAATGCAGAGCACTTCTAACAACGTCATTACCATTGAGGTGGCCCTTTTGAATGATATCCTGGCATTCAGATGGGCTTGTGCAAATATATGTATCACCACATCAATGGAATAAGAATAGAGCATTGTCAGGTTTACCTACTTGTTCGTAAGCTTTTATTATGCATGTGCAATCTTCGTGGTTCCTGAATGCTCAATTATTATAAGCTGTCCAAAAATAACTTCCAAGATATATACAATTTTCACGTCATCTCATTTTCATCTCCAGTTGTTTTCCCCTTATGCATGGGTTCAACTTCACTTTCCACGGAAGACATTCTGACTAAGTGCTGTTGTACTGCATGTTTGTGTCAGCCCAGACTGCAGAAAGCCATGCAAAACAGATTAGGTGATTGTAAGATGTAGAATTGTAGATACAACCTAGGATCGCTGACAATTCTACTGACAAATGGCTGTCAGAACTTTATCGAGTTCAACTTAAGAGATTAAAATGTGAACATGTGTGGTTATGATTAGAAGTATCTTTTAGTCACATGTGATATTGTGATGCCTCTACAAACCAAGGAAAAGAAAAACAGATGAGACATAATGGACAAACCATCAGTCCCCAGGTTTCTGATACAATGTGCTTTCACGAACCCAATCCGAGTGCATGATCAGGTTTACAAAAAAATCATTCATGACTCTAAGGTCAGTCTATCGATTTTTTTTTTCTCGAAAGCGCAGGAGAACTGCGCGATATTATATTAAAGAAGAAGGACAATTACAGAAGAAAAAACAAAAGAGGCGCCTATGGCGGCCAGTAACAGGCATACAGAAACCCATCCATGTCTAAAGAAGAAACTAACACAAATAACTACAATGCTAGCTAACTAGCAGGGATGCCCGGAATGGGGGCGGTGAGCAAAGACAACTTTTTTGCACCAGCCATCTCCCATAGGTGAACCTCCAACTCAACTCTTCTAATAGCATCAACAATACTGGGGTTCTTATTGTCAAAAACACAGCCATTGCGTTGCTTCCATAAGGTCCAAACTCCCAGAATGACTAGAGAATTGAGGCCGTCCCTTGCAATTCCAGAGACTTTGGTGCATAACATTCTCCACCATTCAAGAAAAGCACTATCCTCAGATTGGGGGGCAAGAAACTGCAGGTTCACTTGAAGAAGCAATTTAAACCAGAATTCTCGAGCAAAGACACATCCGATCAACATATGGTCCAAGGTTTCTTGATCCTGGTCACATAGTGGACATCTCTCTGGATGGTCCATACCTCTTTTCTGCAGCCTGTCTGCTGTCCAAACCTTCCTGTGAGCGACCAACCACATAAAAAACTTGGTTTTTGGAGGAGCCCAAGATTTCCATATTCTATGAAAAGGCTCAAACTCAGAAGATCCCAAAAAGAAACCCCTATATGCTTCCTTAGAGGAGAACTTTCCGTTTGCAGCTAGACGGAAGAAATGTTTGTCTTCAACTTGAGGTCTTAAAACAATTGAGTCAATTAAATCCCACAAAATGAGAAATTCATTGATAATTCCAACCGAAAGAGCTCCTTGAATGTCAGAAATCCAGCTCTGATTAGAGATAGCATCCACCACTGTTCTCTTGCTAACCCGTCTCTTAGGGATGATCCCAAATAATCGAGGGACTAACTCCGCAATTCTGTGACCCGATAACCACCTATCAGTCCAGAAATATGTTGTAGCCCCATTACCAAGCTCAGTTTGCATAGCCATGGAGAAGAAATCTTTTACCTTTTTTGGAACCTGGATAGCAAGAGAGGCCCACGGGCGAGATGGCTCAGTTTTAGCCAGCCAAAGCCATCTCATTCTAAGAGACCAAGCAAGTTCTTTCATGCTGGAAATGCCTAGACCACCCAATTCGCGAGGCCTACAAACAATTCCCCAAGCCACGTGACAGTGGCCACCTTTTACATCTCTTCGACCACGCCACAGAAAACCTCGACGAATCTTATCAATGGCTTTAGGGGCCCAAGCTGGAAGGTCAACAGCCATGGCCAAGTAGATCACCATCCCTGTGAGGACATGCTGGACGTGCACCTTACGACCAGCTTTAGTCAATAACTCAGCCTTCCATCCAGAGAGTTGATTTGCAATCTTATCAATGATGGGTTGAACTTGGATTTTTGAAAGCTTTTTAATGGCAAGCGGTAAACCCAGATAGCGGCAAGGGAATTCAGCTAACTCACAAGGCAACATATTCTGCAGCAAAGCAAGGTCCTGATCTCCACATCTAATAGGGTACACGCTGCATTTCTGAACATTCGTACGTAAACCCGAAGCATCTCCAAACAGCTTAAGACAATCTAGAATAACATTGATATCCATGGCTGCCGGCCGAAGAAAGATCACCACATCATCCGCATAGAGAGAAACCCGGTGTTGCAATGCCCGAGGAGCAAGGGGCTGCAACAGTCCATCCTGTGCGGCCTTATTAATCAAGAAGCCCAGAGTATCCATGACCAAGATGAACAGAAAAGGAGACAGAGGATCCCCCTGCCGGAGACCACGACGATGAAGAATAGGTTGTCCAGGTAACCCATTAAGTAACACCTGAGTTCCATCATCTTAGAATAACACCTAATAACAAAGCTAAATAACTTGTCATGCTGGGAAAGTATAAGCTACTGCAAGCTTTTATGCACAATTTGTGCCCATGGCCCACAATGAGGATAATCACGCAAAAAAATACAAGTTGCTAACTGATAATGTACTCCCTCTTTCTGTTTGACATTTTTAGATACATTGTTTTTATTTACATCTAGACATAATGTATATCTAAGTGCATAGCAAAAGCGATGAGTCTAGAAAAGTCAAAACATACTATAATTTCGAACAGAGGGAGTAACATCCAAACAAATTCTAGCATAGTAAGACCTGGACTGCAGGCTGCAGCTGTAATATTCAATCATACATACTACCCCACCAAAACAAGCTTTATATATATGCAACAGTTAAAGTATTGTGATCAGTTAAACATTCAGACACCACCACATGAGGCAGTATAATGGATCAGGTTTTCCTCTGCACTATACGCAAATTAAAGTAGAGATTTCACAGTGCAAGTGCTTGCTAACATCAGTATATAGACCAGTTTTTTATGTCAAAAAATTGACTAGAACTTTTTCAGCGTAACATACATATGCCAATAAAAAGGTTTGGTATACAAGGCCATAGTGTACAAAAGATATATAAATCACCAAAGTTATCGCCTAGACCCTAGATAAATACATATATATCTCCAAAATAATGCCCAACCATGGCTGGCAGAGAGAACATGTGACTATTTAGAGTAGGAACGTGGAAATTTAGCACTCCGCAGCTCCATAAAATAGTAGCTCAAAAGCAACAGCTTTATGACTATTTGCAGGCACACAAATTCCACTTTTGACTAGGCTGTTATACTTTGACAAAAAAAAAAGATGTGGTGATGACTGGAGCAGGATGGTATCTCTTACCCCACACACACCCAAGGTGGTGGAGAACAATTGAAGCTGCAACTGTAACATTGAGAGGTGCAGTTCCATTGCCATACTGAGGGATGTAGACAAAGAAGTCACAGACATCGCACTCTTTTTGTGAGAGTCCTGCGCCCTATATATAGGATGAAAAAAACATAAATAAAAGGATTCAATTCGAACAAAAGGCGATTGTTAGCTATGCTCGTGTAATGCATATTAATAGAACTCAAATAGCATCTGTAGCTAACATCTTAGTTGTGTCCTAGGAGTTTTACTGTTAGAGCCCTTTTTGTAAGAGATGTAAGTTTCTCCAGAATCACGCTTTGTCCAAGCTAATCAATTATTGAATACTATGCTGATTTCATAATATATGCCTGAATGAAACATCAAAAGGAATGCTAATTTAACGTGTTTGGTGTTTGCACACGATTTAAAAAGTGCCCAATGCAAATACGTGAGTAAGTGAGTAACATGGGAGCGAACTTTTTTCCCTCGAATTAAAAAAAAATGGCAGTGAACTCGGTGACTGGGTTGAGCTAATTTCCATATGAGTCCACTAGACTCAGTCATACAGTAATTCACAATTTCCCCATTCAGCTTGCATACCGACCAGCGTTACTTCACGTACTGAATAACGAGAAACCCACCGACCTCATTGTCGGAAACCGGCTACGCATCGTCCATGATCTCCATGCCGCAGATGTCACACCCTCTCCCGTCCTGCACAAACAAATGAAGGGCAGGAGACTAGGGTTTAGGGGTCTGGTGAGGCAATGGCAGGATAGCTTGCCTTGAGGTAGGCGCGGGCTAGGGGTAGGGAGGCGAAGTGGCGGAGGCGCGAGGTGGCGCCGTGGCTGTCGGAGGCGCTGACGTCGTGGCGACCGACGTTGACGACAACCACCTCCACGACGCCGCGCTCCGCCCCGGCGTCCCCACGTTGCGGACCACCACCACGCTCTCGGCTCTCCACCGCGTCTGTGTCAGTGACCAGATGCATCAGGGGCTCAGGGCACTGACGAAGGAGACTGGTTGAGCACAGCAATGCGGTTCGCGAGGTATCGCTCTGAATCCCTGGTGGCGACTAGCGAGGTCGTTGGGAGGCGGGGTTCTCTCTTATCTGCGGGAATCACTCTCACTAGCGAAAATCCGTCACTGACAAAGTAGCTGACATGGCATTTTATATGCCATTTCACCTCCTATTGACAAATAGTTAATTTTGCCGACTGAGAAATAGCTTTGGCTGTTGTGGAATTCGATGATGATCAGTCTAAAAAGCTGCCTCCTAATGCAATTGAGAACTTGCAAAGCGAGAACGAATGTGTTCAGTCATCCAGTAGACCAGTACACCTTCCACGGTTCTACCGGTCAGGATTTATGACCATGCTGTACCTCTCTCTGTATAAAACTTATTCGTTGTGGCTTACTATGGTTTTAATATGACTATGATTACGGCTTCTATAATATTTTATCTGTATGGATTGCAGTAGCACTGTGACAGTAGTACGAACAGCTGCAGCACCTACGAGCTATAACTGCATGACAGACGAATAATGCTCGGGTAATTGTGAACCACCATATAGACATGTATAAGACTAACTCCAACAAGTACCTTCAAAGGGTTCTGTAGTCTTAATTTAGAGGATGTAGTCGTCCTATACGTATTCAGCAGCGTCCTCTAAACGATCCTATAAATTTATTAGACGCTGTTGGATCCTCTATATATAGAATTCCTCTTTCCTCTCCTCTATCCATTTTCATACTTTAAACAATAGACTTAGCAAAACTAAAATGTGTAATACATTTGAGTATGATAAATACGCATGTATAAAAATTAAAAGTAAAATATATCTATAATATCGTTATTTATGTATAAAATGCGAGATATAGAGGACGCTGAAAAAGATACGGAGAAAAGAATTTTTAGAGGAGATAGTAAAGAGCTGATATAGATGATGAATATGGATTGCGTTGGTGGAGACAATCTAAGTTGGAAACGTGGAATCGTTTGTTGGGCTTGGACCTCTACGTGTGCATCTCACGTTTCTGGCGGGATCTTCTCCTCCTACACCAGTACCAGTACACAACTACACACCACCACCCAAAAATTAGATTCAAAATCTCTCTCTTCCTGCCATTCTAGGTCCTCAGAAACGGACGCGTCTCCTCCCGTCTCGCACCTGCTCCTCCCGTGACAGCGACGGCGACGAGGTACGCGTGGATTCCCCATCCCCTGGAGATTAATTGCTTTGCAAGCTTCGACTGCTCCTCTTAATCGCGCCGATCTGCGCTGCATTCGCGGCGCTCGGTTGGTTAGTTTCGCTGGACATCAAATCGCTGGCGGGAATTGGGGTCAGGGGGAGCGAATTCAGATGGGACGCGTTATTTGCCTTGCTGTGTCCCTCGACCGATTGAAGCGTATTATTGGGTTCGATTGTGGGTTTGCCGCGCGAAATGGGGGCTTCGTTGGACGCAGGCATTCGGAAAATTGGCGTTCCTGGAGCAATCCGATTGCGAGCACGCTGGGAAGCATCGACGATCGGGAATTATTGAACTGCCACTACGTTGTGACATACATACAAGAGGGTTATGGAGTGTTACCTGACAGATATCTAGCTTTATGTCCCGGAGGTCTACCATGAACCTTTTTTTTAATAAGTGATGAATTAGTATAGGGAGGCACACTCTTTTCATCGATTTGAACAAGCCTTATGACAAAATACCAAAAAAAAATGTTATATAGATTTTGGATTGGACTCATTAAAGACACATACAACAATGTTGTGACTAGTGTTCAAACAAGTGATAGAAACACAAAATAACTTCTTAATTAGAATAGGGTTACGCCAAAGATCAGCTTTGAGTCCTTATATCTTTTTTTTTGTCTTGGTAATGGTCTAATGGATGAGGTCATTTCTTGGTATATGTTTTTTACATGCGATATAGTGCTAGTTAATGAAAGCCGTGCAGAGTAAACATGAAACTAGAGTTATGGCGGGAGGAGACTCTAGAGTCCAAGGTTTTAGACTCAATAAAACTAAAACCGAATACATAAGAGGTGATTTTAACACTACGATGCATGAGAAACGAGATGTTAATTTGGAAGCCTTTAGTCACTGACGTTCAAATGATTTAATCTGTGATGAATACACATGGAAATATGAATTATTAACACAGATGCTCGTGAAATCGACAGAAAAGTTCAGCACATAACTGAGAAAACCAGCAGAGGAAGGGAACATTGGTAGAATACTTCAGACCATCCCCCCCCCCCCCCAAAAAAAAATACCTTGCAACTGCATCAGTGACAATCAATAATGAGACCGTATCTTGTGCGCAAGGAGCGCTGCTGCTTCCATGAGCAAAATCAATCCAGACCACACCCTCCACATCCAACGATGCTGCGTCAGGGGGGTTTTTGTAAAATATACAGAGTTGCAAAGAACATTTTACAAAAACCCCATATTTTACAAAAACCCCCCTGACGTAGCACCGTTGGATGTGAAGGGTGTGGTCTGGATTGATTTTGCTCATGGGAGCAGCAGGGCTCCTTGCGCACAAGATACGGTGTCATCAATAATATGCAGTATTTGGACACAGAACCAGCCAGACTGACTTTTATATTTTCCCCACCATCAATTGTAGTTAATAAGATGCTGCATTTGGGTGCCCAATTAGCCATACAAAGCTCTTGCATGACCCAGAGGTCTGTGATGTCTTCATTTTCGCTATGGTTACCTACAGTTGGTCAAGCACTCACATCTGCCCTTAGCCTGAAAAAATGTTGTGACGATCTGGTTTTAGGCACATTATCTGTCACGAGCCCATCAAAATTCAACCATGATATGTACACTGGCTGGTGGTTCAACTTGATCTGTGCCCTCTACAGTAGACTAGAATTTGTTAAAGCAGAACCAGATCCCGTCATTTTGAACCATAAAAAAACACGAGTGTTCCGTGATAGGTTTATATGCCCTGATTGTTTGTTAGGTTTATATGCGCTGATTGTTGAACGGAAAGGTTGCCAAGGAAGCCAGGCAACAAAGAAATGAGAACGATTGATGTTTTCTTCGCCGTTGATACTTTGTCAAAGTATTCCTTTTTTTTCTTCTGCCAAAGATTAAACGGTGCTCTTAGTCCTTGTTCGCACCTTGCATTTTCTGATTCTCCCTCTCTCTTCTACCCTGGTTGCCGGCCTCTGTGATCTGGACGAGCTGCCGTCGCCTGGAGCGCAGAGAGAAGAGAAAGTGACCGAATTCATGGGAAGAAATCGAACCCAGGCTCATAAAAAAACACGAGTGTTCCGTGATAGGTTTATATGCCCTGATTGTTTGTTAGGTTTATATGCGCTGATTGTTGAACGGAAAGGTTGCCAAGGAAGCCAGGCAACAAAGAAATGAGAACGATTGATGTTTTCTTCGCCGTTGATACTTTGTCAAAGTATTCCTTTTTTTTCTTCTGCCAAAGATTAAACGGTGCTCTTAGTCCTTGTTCGCACCTTGCATTTTCTGATTCTCCCTCTCTCTTCTACCCTGGTTGCCGGCCTCTGTGATCTGGACGAGCTGCCGTCGCCTGGAGCCCAGAGAGAAGAGAAAGTGACCGAATTCATGGGAAGAAATCGAACCGAGGCTTCCGTGCAGTCCAAGCTAATAAGGGGGAGAAGACTGAAGACTTGATCCCAAAAGCTTTGCCTACCTTTGGTGGGAGACCAGAGAAAACTGGGGTACACGGCTGGACTGGACCTGCAGGTCCCTAGGTTTTGCATAGAACGATGTGAAGTGTGGTTGGGTTCGATCAATTGGCAGTCTTACGTTGACGCTATCAGTGGTAGCTGACATCAATCTGGCCGGCCTTTGTGAGTTTTAAACTGGATTCTCTTGTCCTTGGGGAAGGTTAGGCCTACCTGATCCATCTCCTCCATACCATAATTGCTTTGCCGAAGGCTTTGCTTTTGCATGATTCATGTTGCATGTTTTTTTTTTGTTTGCACCAGACCTGCATATACATTGCATCGCTCCATGCATCAGCTCTATGGAAGCGGAAACCGTTTCGCCGTCCCGCGGTGCCGGGGGCAGGACCGCAGGAGCGCGGCCGCTTCTTGTGGCACTTGACCTTGCGGTGCCCATCCACCGACTCCTTGATACACACGGGAGACACTCAGACAAGGCAGCCCGCAGCCTCCGTGATCACGTGGCAGGCACGGGCAATACTCTCTCTCTCTCTCTCTCTCTCTCTCTCTCTCTCTCTCCAGCGAGCAGCTCAGCTGACCACCTTATATGAAAGGAAACTAAACTTAAACTTGCATTTTGGAAAGTTAACTTCATCGCGTACTTGAGTTATCAATATACAATTCATTTACTTTTTATGTCATGAAGACAGTGAAGGATCTCAATTGGAGTTGACAAAACTTGCAGCAATATTTTTCTTCTTGGTGGCGGCGGCGGGCGGTAATCATACTTCAGAGCTGCTAATCTCCAGTCCCGCTCATTTGCTTGCAGTGAAAGGATTGGCTGCCAGCGAGGCCCGGCCCCGAATCCCGTGGCTTGTTTGCAGCAGCCTCCCTCCATGGCTCCAGCGGGTGATCGGAGCGCCGCCGCCCGGAACCCCACAAAATAAAACAGCTCGTCGCTGCCCCACCCCACCCACCACCTCCTCCTCACCGGCTTTATAAATACACGCGCCGCGCACCCCGGCGCCAGCTACCCATGCCATGTCACACGACACGGCATCGCACGTCCACCACCACCCTGCCGCAGCAGAAGACCCCGGCGGCAGCGAGTGCCGGTTCTGCGAGATGACGCGGCAGCACCACCCGCAGTGCGCGCGGCGGCTGCCGAAGCGCATCATCCTGGTGCGGCACGGCGAGAGCCAGGGGAACCTGGACATGTCGGCCTACACCACCACGCCCGACTACCGCATCCCGCTGACGGCGCTGGGCGTCGAGCAGGCGCGCGCCGCGGGGCACCGCATCCGCGACGTGGTGGCGGCTGGCGGCGGCAACTGGAAGGTCTACTTCTACGTGTCCCCCTACGCGCGCACCCGCGCCACGCTGCGCGAGGTCGGCCGCGCCTTCCCGCGGGACCGCGTCATCGGCGCCCGCGAGGAGTGCCGCGTCCGGGAGCAGGACTTCGGCAACTTCCAGGTGGAGGAGCGCATGCGCGCCGTCAAGGAGACGCGCCAGCGCTTCGGCCGCTTCTTCTTCAGATTCCCCGAGGGCGAGTCCGCCGCCGACGTCTTCGACCGCGTCGCCAGTACGATCATCCGAGCCGAGCCATCTGCTCTTCCTCTCGTCTCCTCCACCACTGACGACGACACATGAATCCACCCATGGGTGATGCGTACGTTCCGCAGGCTTCCTGGAGTCGCTGTGGCGGGACATCGACATGGGGCGGCTGGACCAGGACCCCAGCTGCGAGACCAACCTGGTGATCGTCTCCCACGGCCTCACCTCGCGGGTGTTCCTCATGAAGTGGTTCAAGTGGACGGTGGCCCAGTTCGACCGCCTCAACAACTTCGACAACTGCGAGTTCAGGGTCATGCAGCTGGGCCCCGGCGGGGAGTACTCCCTCCTCGTGCACCACACCAAGGAGGAGCTGCAGCAGTGGGGCATGTCGCCGGAGATGATCGCCGACCAGCAGTGGCGAGCCACAGCCAGCCGCCGCAACTGGGCCGAGGAGTTCTCCTCCTTCGTCGACACCTTCTTCCAGGACCCCAACGACTCGTCGGACGAGGAACAAGAAGCACAAGACAAGGAGACGAACCTGCTGCTGGACCTGGAGTAACTACAACTATTCATCCCCCCACACCCCGTTTATTTCTTTCTTTCAATGCCTCTTTGAAATTGTTTCCATTGGATTTGGTTGACGCTTTCTGTTGCTGCTAGTAGGGGGAAATAGCAGAGCAGGGAGGTATGGTGTATTCATCAGTCATTGCTGATCTCTTTCTTCCTCAGCAGAGTCATTGCTAGCTGGAAAACTGACAAAGCTCGCAGTGCTTGGCTGTCTTTAACAGTTAACTAGTAGAATAAAGATGGTTTTTTTTTTAATTTGCGGCTTTCTTCATTTATTATTTATTTATATAATCAAGACCCTTTCATAGTTCATACAGCACAGGGTACGTTGGCATCCTAATAACAACATTTGTAGCCCCTTTCTGAAAAAGACAGCGTGCTGGATGCTATATATATATATATATATATATATATATATATATATATATGTCTGTGCATCTTGTAATGCTAGCGAACAGTACTAGCGGTACCGTTTTTTCATCAGCAGACACTTGTCACAATGCAAACGCAGAGATTCTTCTGCATGCGGCTGGCAGGCAGCAAAGCAGACTCGATTCTCCAAACAATCTCGTGCAAATAAAGCAGCACAAAGGCTACCTGTCCCAAGCTGCGCTTTTGGTGATTTTGGTCCTGTTCTTTTTAAAGACCTTTGGTGGTGGTGTCAAATCCAAGGGTAAAATCATGATTATGAAACAATCAAATTCAAAAGCAGAAACAAAAGCACAATTGTAAACGAAGAACAATTACAAAGAACAAGTCTAATCCAGCGTTATACTGTAAGAAGAATGATGGCCGATCGAGCCTCGCTTTCCCATAATACAGGAACCAACGTGGCTTTACACGGGGCGGGGGCAGCAGTAAAAGATGCCAATTGTACACACAACCTCTTCCAACAAAATTTGTGCAGCACTCCAATGGAGCCGTGACTCAAGTTGAGCGAGGCAAGCTCAAACTCTTAGGCCTTGTTCGTTTGTATCGGATTGGTGGGTCGGAACGGTTCCTAACTGAATTGCTTATCTAATTTATATAAACTTTGATTAACTGGAACGATTCCGGGTGTAATCCGACGTAAACGAACAAGGCCTTAGGTGGACAAGATCCTATTCCGCATCATTGTCGATAGCCTGAGGTATCTTGTTCACACGTGCCCTAACATCACATTTGTAGTGGGCTACGTGAGCCGATTTATGAAGGTGCCCATAACCGAGCACTGGAGCGTTTGAAAGCCGCATAGAGGGGAGTGGATCGGCGAAACCTAAAAATTATAAACTTTGAATACGAACTTTGCATGGGGTTAGAGTTAGAATGAGTAATAATGAAATCAGAGTGCGAAAGAGAGTTCTTCTTGCTATAAGTTAATCAATGCGAATAACTTTGGGAGTTAACTCAAAGAGATTGCAAGCGAGAGAACTTTAGAGAGAGAGAGGAGAGAGGAAGAATCAAATCACAATACAAGATGAGCACAAAGACATGGGCGATTTGTTTCCCGAGGTTTGGTTCCAAAGAACCTACTCCCCGTTGAGGAGACCACGTAGGTCGGGTCTATTTCAACCCTTTCCCTCTCTCAAGCGGTCACTCAGACTGGATGAGTGCTTCTTCTTAACCTTGAGGGTCACTTAGACCCCGCAAGTATCACCACACAATTAGGTGTCTCGTGATAGCTTTATAAGTTACTTGAAAGTTTATAAGGAGACGAAGAAAGCACGATTAAGAAAGCCAAGCAACAAGAGCAACGAGAAAATCACAAGATCACACTCTATCTAGTCATTCCAAGGCATTAATCACTAATGGTCACTAGTCACAATTATGGCACTTGGAGTAGCTTGAAAGCTTTGAATGTGCCTTGGGATGAAGTGCTTGCTTTTGTATTGAATGAGAGTTAATGGGATGCTTCGATTATGTGAATGGAGGTGGTTGGGGTTGTATTTATAGCCACCAACCAATTTCTAGTTGCTGCCCACTTTCTGCTAACTGCGGACGGTCCGTGCTCCTGGCCTCAACAGTCCGCCCTGACACATCAATGGGTGAAATCGCAATGGTCAGCAATAACGGCTATATCAACGGCTATAAGTGCATTAAATGCGTCGTCAGATAAAAACAGTCACGGACGGTCCGGCCGTGCACCCAGGATGGTCCGCGAGGACGCTATAATTCCTTTTTGCCGAACTTGGCACCTTTGGTTTTTTCTGATTTCCAACGGGTGGATGGTCCGCGCCTGAGGCCAAACAGACCGAGCTTGGTCCCGGACGATGTTCTTCTCTCCTTTGGACAGTTCGTAGTAGAAATTTGAGTTTTGCATAGTTCCTATCCGAGGCTCACCGAGTTATCGCGGATGGCACGCCGGAAGGGCCTGGACGGTCCGTGCACAGGTGAATTCTCTAAAAAGCTTCTCCTATCCGGAATAATCTACAGTATTTTTGACAGTCAACTTCAAATTGAGATGGATGGACTTATGCACCTGAGAATTAATCAACTAGGAAAACTAGTTAGTCCATTAGGTTGTGATGGTCATCAATCATCAAAATCAATTTAGAGAAAATGGTAAATGTCATTTCCCTTTCAATCTCCCCCTTTTGGTGATTCGTAAACCAAAGTAAGTATAAAGTGTTGAAAAGTAACTAGTTTGCAGATTTGACAAGAGTGCATAAGTGGAAAACACACATAGGGGGAGTAGTGGAAACTTGCATGCGTGTGGGCCTCGCGACAGTTTCTTCTACCTCTCTCTCTTCTCCACATGAGGCAACTGCAGGGAGTTTCTTCTTCCTTGGGCCATCTCCATGGAGCAGGGGCAAGCTCACGCGAAGGGGAAGGCTCAGCTCGGACAGGGCTGACCGCTGACCGTGTCATCGCCTAGATGGTGGCGGGCCATGCCGAGGGGGGAGGGGGGCGTGCAGATGCTGGGCAAGTGGGTAGCACAAACCACAGATTTCGCAGCTCAACAACGCGAGCATGCACCTACGCGAGGACACGTCTAGGAGGTGGTTAGGCGTTGGCCGACGGTGGTTCATCGAAGCACGGTGGCATGGTGAGCGTGGCATGAGAAAGATGACAAAGGCGAGGCTCGCAGGGGGTAGACGAAGGGTTACTCACCTGGACGCGAAGCTCATCAGACGACAAGGATGGAACATGGACGACGACAAAGAACTTTGGCAACTCGGCAAGGCGACGTCGCGGTGAACCCCAAGTCCCCAACACGGATGACGAGTAATCTGGCAGAGCTCTGGCGTGACGGCTTGACGACGGTGAGTGCTGTGCAGCACTGCGACGCGACGAGGCTCCTAGGGCTGCTCCAACGAGGCTCAAAATAATTTTGGTTTTGAGCAGGTTGAGCTGCCCCTGAGGGTAGGCTCAACTGCTTTTGAGCAGGGAGGTTCTCTGACTCCCAAAACCTCACTCCAGTTGAACTCACAGAGTGTCTAAATAATTTTGGTTTTTGAAATACCTTTTGAAATTTAGAAACTTCAGCTTTGCAAGCACATTTACCTTAGCGAATCACACTTGAACGAAATTGAACCTTACGACTCAAGAAGTATAAAAATTATTTGCGATCGTTGAGGAATCTCGTCACGGTGCCATAGGATGTATATTCTTTGATCTTAGGACTTCCTTTTCCTTTTACTCTTAGAGTTGATACTCCTTCTGCCTTAACAATAACTGAATAAACATTGGGAGCAAACTTTCTTAGTAACCTTATTTGTTTTGTTATTTTAATAAAAACATTCAATAATTAGGGTTGATTGTACTTACACTTCTTCCTTGTCCAGAACTCCTGGTGGTGCTATCGTCATGCGAGGTAGAGTATATTGACGGTGCTACCACGATGTGTTAGAGAGTGTGGCTGTCGCGCCTGTTCGTCGATCTAGAGTGTGTTTGGTTCCCATAGAAGTTGAGCCGGACTCATATGATCTTAGCCAATATTGACAGAACTAGAATGAGTTCATGCGAGCGTTTTTGTTTAGTTGCTTGTACAGATACGTGCAAACCGGGCACAAACTTTGTTTGGTTTGTTTGTACCAGAACGTGTACTAGAGAAAAAAATTATAAATAAATCTTCACATATTATATAGTATGTGTGGTCTAGTTTTGTTCGCAAAAATATAAGGAACAAGAATATGAAATCGGTGTAGTGGTTAAATCTTTTAATTAAAAGATATAATAGAAAAACACACATAAACTCTGCATAGAAAAACACAAAGTCCGCGCTTGCTCTCGCTAAGAATCTGCTGGTGCTTCATAATCGAAGTAAGCACATTGACATTTGTTTTCACTTTCGTACGAGACTGCTTCAGCAACGAATAGTTGGAGACGGACTTCATCCGGACCAGGTGGTCAATTGGCGCACTTGCTCACGAAGCTGCTTCCACGCGAAGATAATCTGTTGCCACTAGTAGTGTCTATATATATATATCTAAGTTTAGCATGGTGGTCAGCATGATGTCTTCCCTGCATATGCGAGTGCAGTCTTTTCCGTTTCATGCAGTCTTGTGAATTAATGGTGGAGCTTAGAGTCGAGAAATGGCGCCCGCATAGTTCTTGCGAGTTCATCGCAAGTTCATCGTGAGAGAGTATAGACTATAGAGAGGGAGCGAGCGATCTAGTGACGATTGATCCTGAGCTAGCCGGTTAACACATCCCGTTGCAACCGATCGACAGGCATGCATGTTATATTCGTGGTAAATGAAATGAAAGGAACTATTGGTTTCAATGATCAAGTACCAACGGTATTCTATATATTATTATTGTACTTATACTATATATATGCGTTGGCTATATCCATAGTAATAGAGAATAATAATATCCATCCGTATACATATGCATACGATGATGACGGCGACGTCATCAGGCGGCCGGCGGAGACGGCCCGCCCGTCTTCTGGCGGTGGAACCACAGCCTCGTCTCCCGGATGAACCTCTCCGCCTTCTCGTTGATGTCGTCTTCCGCCCCTCGTGAAGCACGGCCGCCGTAGATGGCGGGCCTGTTGATCAGGCTGTGGAACTCGATCTTGCTCACCTTCTGCACCGGCACCTCCCCGACACCTGCAGCACCGGCGCCGCTGCGGGCGGCCGGGGCAGGGTTCTTGCTCTTGCCCCAACGATTCATCTCCGATTGTCCGGCTCTTGAGCTAGATGGGCGACGATGATGCGATTATACTGGCAACGGGGATAGATAGATAGATAGATAGAGATGGCCTCCGATCCGTTTATATAGTAGGCATATCAAAAGGCAGACACAGCTAGCGATACTCTATTATTGAGTTGGGCGATATGCTATAGCCATAGCCTGCTGCACAGTTCTTGGACGACGACGCACATGTTAATTCTCACTTCTCAGTTCTCACCAGGTCTCGGTCGTCTCTGCGGACGATTGTGTGTCTTCGGATAAGCCAGGCATGGCCATCAGTGGCGAGCAAGGCATACATGCATAGGTGGCAGCTTTGTTTTTGTGGAGTCGTCGCCGTCTCTCAGATGATGGCATGGCATGCAAGGGATTGGGATTCCATACATGCGATGCGAATGCGATCGAGCAGCAAGGCTACGCTACCAAACCACGACAACCCTGGCGGTGCCACTTGCTAGCTAGGCAGCAGAGCGCCCAGGCGTGTTGCGCGTTGCGCACTAGCGAGGAGGATAAATATCTCCGTTGCACCACACACTGTTCGCACACGTACGCAGGCATGCGTGACGACGGCGATAATTAAGATGGGTACGTCACTACATCAGCGTCTCAAAATATATAGAGAGCATTTCTATCCTCTAAAAACACCAACTTAGCTGTTGATTGGTTCATAGATTTGTAACGTGATGGATAACGCATAACATTAAACTATATATTTGTTTTAAGTCCTACCGTAGTTAGATAGCGCGCTAGAAAGTAATACCAGCCTATTCAAAGTTATTAACAGCGGGTACTTGAGTGTGAATCATTACCGTTGACATCTACGTTACATTTAGTGAACACCTAACTTTTATAGATCGAGCCAACTCGAAATTAAAACTAACTTACTAGGGCCTGTTTGGATTCCGGGAGCTAAATCAAGAGTGACTAAAGTTTATGACTTTATGAGCTAAAGATTGATCAAATAGGAAGAGCTAAAAAGTTTTCCGCATGCCGCATTCCAAAAGTTGCTTTTTAATTAGACCAATTTGCCATTTTTTTTGATAGAACAGGAGGGGCGAGCCACTACTGAAAACTTTATTAAAACTTAAAAAGCGACCGAGTTAGGTGCAAACAAGAAGAAGAAAAAAATTACAAGAAGATAAATTACAGGAGGAACTAACTGCCGGTTACAATTGCCAAAGATGTAGCCATTCAGGAATTGCCGAGTCGAATCTGCCTTTCGCTCTACGAGTGACCAATTGTAATTCTTTTGTGAACTCATTCCTACATTGTTGCACAGTTGGGTCCTTATCCTGAAAAAGCCAGGAATTGCGACATTTCCAAATGCTCCACGTCATTAGAATCACTACCGGAATCAGCTTCTTTGCCGTGTGTCTGAGACACACGGCAAAGGCTATTTTACACTCGGCAAATGCTTTGCCGAGTGTAACACTCGGCAAAGAACGCTCGGCGAACTGTACATCGGCAACAGCATCTTTGCCGAGTACTTTTTGTCGGGCACTCGGCAAAGACTTTGCCGAGTGCCATTTGGCACTCGGCAAAGAAAAGTCACCGTCACGGCGCCAAGTGACGGTGACGGATCCTTCGCCGAGTGCCCACGGCGACACTCGGCAAAGGAGGTTTATTTGCCGAGTGTCTGGTGGACTGGCACTCGGCAAAGCACCCTCCAGTGGGCCCCTTTGCCAGTCCCTTTGCCGAGTGCCTTGGCAGTGGCACTCGGCAAAGACATCTTTGCCGGTTCCCAGGTTGCCTTCTTTGCCGAGTGCCATTTTCAGCACTCGGCAAAGACGGCTTTACCGGTTCCCAGGTTGCCTTCTTTGCCGAGTGCCATTTTCAGCACTCGGCAAAGACGGCTTTACCGGTTCCCAGGTTGCCTTCTTTGCCGAGTGCCATGGTCAGCACTCGGCAAAGATGGCTTTACCGGTTCCCAGGTTGCCGTTTTTGCCGAGTGCCATGGTCATAGCACTCGGCAAAGCGACCTTTGCCGAGTGTTACACTCGGCAAAGTGACCAGGATGTCCCTTTTTTATTTGTTTTTGCTGTTCCATCCAAACAAACAAAAGATATATATCATTCACATCACATTATATATCAATCGCATCACAGAATGAACACATTTATCATCAACACCATATATATCACAAAGTGTCACTAATATGTCTCACAAATACAAGTATGTGTATTTACCAAGTCTGGATCACTAGCCAAACATCACCAACCGTCACATATATATCACAAAGTGTCACTAGCCAAACATCACCAACACTCACAAGACCAAGTCTGGATCATCAACGAGGTGGGCATCTGGACTGGTTCGGCGAAGGGCTGGACGAAGCATGAGGGTTGTTCGACGCCGCCGATTGACCCTGCATAGAGAATAGATTGTATGTGTGAGAACATATGAATATATATCATGCAGTACTAAAATTTTGATACTCACAGGAGTAGTGAACTCAGCAGGGTCAGTTGCAGGGAACAACGGAGGTGGTGGAGCATGACCCTGTGCGGCGCCAAGGCTCTGCACGTACGCGAACAAATCCGCCATCCTCTTCTCCAGCTCCTCACGTTGCCTCCTCTCATCATCTAGCTGAGTCTGTAATATTTCGCCCTAATGTTACGATAATGCAAAGAGAAGATATATAAAAATTAATGAACGATGAATAGATAAGGAATAACCTGGAGTTGCTGGATACGATGCTGTGAGGTGTCCTGCCGAGGTCGTATGGCTGGGCTCGCGCTCGTGCTCCTTGCTCGCACCTGAGAGAGAGTGGGAGTGGAGGACGAGTCGATTGCCCCGTCGGCAATCCAGTACCGCCCATGCCTCTTGCCTCCTCCGACCCTCATGAGGACATCTCCGTCGATGTCCTCGGTCCTCGGATCGTAATCTGGCCCATGGACCTCCTTGGCCATTGCGGTGTACTCACTGAGTCGGCTGTGGATGGCGGGGTTGGTGTACGCCTCGGGCCCGTCATCCGGGTTGTAGGTGACATCAGACGTCGCCTTCCCCTTGTGGGCCATGGCATATGCCGAGAACGTGGAGCAAGGCGCGCCACCATGTGCCGCCGACTGCGAGAAAACCAACGATATGGTTAGAAATCATGTCTAATCGAAAGTTATATACCTAAATAAAAAAGAGCGCGTACCCATGCTTCCGCGTATTTGCCCAGGCTGCGGCTGCCTTGATGGTGGGAGGGACCTTGCATCAGCAAACGCCGTTCCCGGCTAGCGTTGTGCGCCTCGTCCCACTCAGCCGAGCACCACCTCTGCACCATCTTCTCCCAGCACTCAGGATGCGCGGCGCACCAATGAGGAATCATCTAAAAAAATATAAGTACACCGCATATCAGAAGATAAGAATAAGCATATTTAGTACCAATAATAAAGTTTTGTATTTACCTGCAAGTACTGGTCCGCAGTCAATGACATGGTTCGGGCGTCCTTCTTGTTCACCTTCTCCCCAAGGACGGAGTCGTGGTAAGTGACGATGGCCTGGATGCGCGCCTCGTAGTGCATGTCCACGACGAGCTTCTTACAGCACGTCGTAGACACCACATCCGCCCTGGCCTCGTATCCAGCATCGCACCTGAAGAAATCCTATATACAAAGACGATGTATCCATACATTATTTAAAGAATATGCAACAAATGCGACTTATTAAACAATATAGTGCGAGGAAGACTTACCCACAGCTCTTGCTTGACCCGCTCCGCCTTGTTGTTGAATTGTCTGCCGTCCCGATCTACTGCATCGGGGGCGACGGCGTAGTGGTCGAAGGTGTACGCTGGGCTCGTCACTCCGGCGTACTCGACAAGCCCAGGGAAGTGTTCCCGGCATAGAAGGCCGAGGATGCCATTGGGGTTGCGGCCGTGACCCCCTGCAGTCTCCAAAACCATCCAAGACCTGTCGAAGTGATTAAGATGAAGTATTAGTTTCTATTATTAATTTGAACATATAATATGAAAAAGCAGCAACAACATCGTTAGTAACCTACCTCTCTCCATCGGGTCGTATGAGCGGACGTCTGTCACGAAGTATGGGTCGCTTAGGTAGGCTCGCGGGACCTCGCAGGTAGATACTCCTCGAACCTGAGGAGCCAGAACCTGAGACGTCCTGCTGAGCGGCGGCGTCGTCGTCGTCGTCCTGCTGCGCCGCATCGTCGTCGTCCTGCTGTGCCGCATCGACAGCGGCTTGCTGCTCCACCTGCTGCTGTACGGCGTCGTCCTGCTGCGCCTCCTCCTCCGTCCTACGGGTACTCCTCCTCCCCCTCCCCCTCCCCCTCCCCCTCCTCGTCCTCGTCCCACCGCCCACCATCTTTGTCCAACAACCTGCAATTAAGAGTAAACAATTAAGCACAGATAAAATATGTATTTAGAAACATATGCAAAATAAATGAAATATAGCATTACATCGATTAAAAATAATCTTCATATGTGTCCGGGTTAGCCGGATCATAAGTGTCATCATCACTATCAACCATTTCATAGTCAACATCATCTGAAGGCGCAACTTCGTCATTGGCATTGCCTTCAAGTATTTCTAAGTCATTCTCATTTTGCACCTCATCATCCTCGTCATCAACAACCATTTCAATATCTACTTCCATTCCGATCGCTTCGGTTAAGTCTATCTCAAATTGCCCTTCGAGCCCATCTTCTTGGAAGAACTCTCCGTCATATGTGTCCGGGTCTAAGTTATAATCTTCATCGTTTGGAACAGGTAATTTAGCGTGTGGTGATACCTTATACACAACATCCCAACCCTTAAGATGTTGTTTCGTTTGGCACGCATATGGAAGATAATACACTTGTGTGGCCTGTTGGGCCACAATGTAGACATCGTCTCCTGTTAAGGTGGAATCCTGTCGAATTTCGACTATCCCAAGATTAGAATGTGTCCGTCTCGTAACTTCAGGGTCAAACCAATGACATTTGAATATCACTGGAGTAAGAGGTTTGGAACCATAAAAATTGAGATCATATATTTCTTCAATTCTTCCATAATACTCGACCTCGTCAAGCCCGGGCGTAAAGACTCCAGAACACGTGGTTTTTCGATTGGGCCGACTTTGGTCGTAGCTTGTTGTGCGAAAACGGTATCCATTGATGTCATACCCAGAAAATTTCCTGACCCTATAGGCAAAGCCATTGGCTACTTGTCTCAACTCGGCACTCATAGACGGCTCTCTTTGGCCCTGCAAGTTCAAACACGCTAGATTGTTATATTATTCGCACGTAAGAGCAACTTGGAATAACAAACTAAGCACGTACCTTATGTTTAAACCAGGAAATGAAATCGGGCAATCCATTTCCCGCACCCTTTCTAAGATGGGCGGGTGGCGTGGTGGCTCGCACGACTGACTCGTGGCGGCGATGCCCGCGCTCGCGTGGCTGTGGCTGGCCAGCGGGGCTGGCTCGCTACGGCGGCGGCGTGGTTTGCCTGGGTCAGGGGCGTTGGTCGTCGGCGGATCTACGACTGTCAACGGCGCCTTCTGCAGGTGGTGGGTCGTTGGCCATGGCAGGTTGCTTCTTTATAGCCTATTTCAAACCTTCCCTTCCGCTCAATTCATGCTGGCACCCTGACAGTGAGATTTATAGTTCCAATCATGAATGCTTAGAATCTGTTTCATTCAATGCTTAGCAAATAAGATGTCCCCACCTATAGGACCTATCGAGTAACCAACTCAGAGCTTTCTATTAGCACTCAGGGAAGGCCATAATCCTAGATACTACCAACACACATTCAAGGATCTTGGCATAGAACTCTTTGCCGAGTGCCAACCGTTGGCGCTCGGCAAAGACTGACGGCCGTCAGCTTTGGGACGGCCGCTGACGGCCCTTTGCCGAGAGCCCCATTTGCCGAGTGTTTGACACTCGGCAAACATGGATTTGCCGAGTGTGGACCTGTACCGAGTGTCCTACGCTCGGTAAAGACGCTCGGTAAAGACGCTCGTTACACAGCATTGGATTTGCCGAGTGTTTGACACTCGGCTAGTGGGGCTGTGGCGGGTCGGTGCAGTGGCGACGCGACGCGGTGCAGGCAGACCCGCAGCGGCTAGGAAGACAAGTATCTTCTTTGTAAAAAAGAAACACAAGTCTATTAATACAAAAAAGTATTTCATAACTTTTTTCATATGAATTCACATCAAGTCAAACTTAATATCACAACTATAGCCCAATGCTGTGTTTGGTACTTGGTAGTGTCCTCATGGAGTAGTCGTGACGGTTTGGTGGAGGCAGACCTTAATGCTTGTTAAAGAGGTCAGTGAAGGAGTCCATGGTGGATGGCCTTTGAACGAATGTGTGGGTTGACCCCATGTCCACTAGGGACACCACAGTATGGTTGTCGATCGTGACATGGAGCTCCATAGTGATGGTGATGTTGATCCCTATCAAGGCATACAGGGAGATCTCAGCTCTTCGATCGTGGCCTCTATTTCCTCCTCATCATTGAGCTCCAACAGAAACACGGCCTTGGACACACATTTGTGGACGCTGGTGTACCTTTTAGGGTAGTGGTAGCATTCCCTGTTTGCCCATTTGGCCGCCAACTCCTTTAGGGACAACCATTAGAAACATGGCTTAGATGTTTCCAAGGTTGCCTATATGGAAGGAAACGATACTAGGGTCTTCCTAGCCGATGTCATAGTAGATATTGGTGAGGTTACGCCTGAGGATACAAACATATATCACTCGTAAGCTCGGGCGATTGCGTGTCACACTATAAGTGTCGCTTTAAGGCAACGACCGCCATCCTTAGGACCACGACTGCCATCGGCAAACCTACCACTACTTGTGCCTATCTACCGCTATCGGTTAGTTCTGTCACCAGAGTGGCCATCCGAGCCATGGGCCACACCCATAAGAGTTATGGAGTTCTCCTATGGTGGTTCCTTAAGGTTGGGGAGTTGTCAATCGTGGAAATCTAGCCGTGTGTCCATTGTGGTGAGCTATGCCAATGTGGTCTAGTTTGGCCAAGTCAGAGGTTTCTAGGATTGGTGTCGATGATGGATATGGTGGTTGATGCGTTGGGTAACTCTGGAACCATATCAATACACCATTGTCGTCGTGGTGTGTGTAGGGTTGGACGAAATACTTGTGCCTCATCGGCTCGGCTTGGCTCGTGACCGGCTCGGTACGGCTCGAAAAAAATAAACAAGCATGTCAAAAAAATCGACAGCACTTCCCCTGTACGGGGAGGTTTCCAAAACCTGCAAATAGATCTAACAGCACGATGGCTGACACGCATATATACAAACGACACGATGGATGCAAGTCACATCTAGGTGGCATCCATATCCACCATCACAATATATAGAAGTATTTTAATAAACATAGCAAATTCACTATAATGCCCTAAAACTATCGCTAATTCATACCATAATTAAAGACTTACAATGGAGTGAGCCGACGACGGATGGGGAAGGGAGTGGTGGCACGATGGCTGGGAGGGCGCGGCGGCGGTGTGGGGACCCGCCGCGTGGAAGGCCGGGCGGCGGCGGTGCGGGGAACCGCCGCGGGGAAGGGGTGGCGGCGGTGTGGGGAACCGTCGCGGGGAAGGGGTGGCGGCGGTGTGGGGAACCGCCGCGGGGAAGAGGCGGCGGTGATGTTGGCGCGGCGGAGGAGAGGGCGCGGCGGCGGTGGGGCGCGGCGGCGGTGCTGTTGGCGCGGCGGAGGAGAGCGCGGTGGCGGCGGTGTGAGAGAAGAGAGTTTGAGTGAGAGTGAAAGGGCGCGGCGCGGTTGTGGCGGCTACATAAGCCTTCTTTGCCGAGTGCCACGATCGGGCACTCGACAAAGATTTTTTTTAATTTAAAACATACTTTGCCG
This sequence comes from Zea luxurians, assembly GCA_029449295.1. Taxonomy (NCBI): domain Eukaryota; kingdom Viridiplantae; phylum Streptophyta; class Magnoliopsida; order Poales; family Poaceae; genus Zea; species Zea luxurians. The sequence continues at coordinate 49,342,629 of JAOPSE010000010.1, forward strand.
AGTGTCCGTGATCTAGCACTCGGCAAAGAAGGCTTTGCCGAGTGCCAGCTGACAAACACTCGGCGAAGACAGCCAAAGACAGTTTAATATTTTTAAATAATCTTTGCCGAGTGTCTCATGTCTAACACTCGGCAAAAAATGCTTTGCCGAGTGTCTTTTCTAGACACTCGGCAAAGTACATTTTTATTTGTTTCTTTTTTTCAACCAAATTTTTTGTGCTATGTTCCTACACTATGTAGACCTACATGTGCCATTTTGGGACAATTATAACATTGTTTTGAATAGCTAGTAGATTTAGTTCGTTTATTTGAATTTCTTCGGAAAATTCATATTTGAACTGCAAGTCACTCGAAACTTGGAAAACCGTGCATGCAAAAATGATATCCATGCTACTTAGCACAAGTTATGACCAATTTCAGGAGGGGAGCGGAAACTTCGAGCACCATGCTCACTCAACATGGCTGTGAACTTGCCATCCAGGTGTTTAAAAATTGTATAAAACACAAACAAAGTCAGAAAATCATGAAACCTGTCCACGTGTCATGATATCATATGTAGAGGCTGTGATAAAAATTTGAAAAAGTTTCGAGAAAGTTGTGAGACATTATGTGTAGAAACCTAAGAGAACTACACATGAAATCATATAGTTTCAATGTGGATCTCTTAGGTTTATACACATAGTGCGTCACAGTTTTCTCGAAACTTTTTCAAATTTTTATCACAGCCTCTACATATGATATCATGACACGTGGACAGGTTTCATGATTTTCTGACTTTGTTTGTGTTTTATACAATTTTTAAACACCTGGATGGCAAGTTCACAGCCACGTTGAGTGAGCATGGTGCTCGAAGTTTTGGGTCCGCTCCTGAAATCGGTCGTAACTTGTGCTAAGTAGCATGGATATCATTTTTGCATGCACGGTTTTCCAAGTTTCGAGTGACCTGCAGTTCAAATCTGAATTTTCCGAACAAATTCAAATAAACGAACTAAATCTACTAGCTATTGCAAACACTGGTATAATTATCCCAAAATGGTACATGTAGGTCTACATAGTGTCGGAACATACCACAAAAAGTTTGGTGGCCAAAATGTAAAAAACAAAAATATGCTTTGCCGAGTGTCTATAGAAGGCACTCGGTAAAGAGTTATTTGCCGAGTGCACATTATTTGGCACTCGGCAAAGAAGCCACTTTGCCGAGTGCCAGTCCTCGGCTCTCGGCAAAGGCTGACGGCCGTCAGCTTTAGGACGGCCGCTGACGGCCGTTTGCCGAGCACCTTCTTTGCCGAGTGTCAAACACTCGACAAACATGTCTTTGCCGAGTGTTGTCCTGTGCCGAGTGTCCTGCGCTCGGTAAAGAGGCTCGTTACCGAGAGCCGAACTTTGCCGAGTGCGGCTCTCGGCAAAGCCTTCTTTGCCGAGTGTCCGACAAAAGACACTCGGCAAAGAAGCCGACACTCGGCAAAGCCTCGGATTCCGGTAGTGAATGACTATTTCCATGGAGAAACGAACATTGAGCTGCTGATCAATTTGCTGCATGCATGCTGAGAATTTGTCAAAGAGTTATCCCGAGATAGAGTGGAATCTATGCTACCAAATTAGTTTGGTACATATATTAACAACACGCAACCTCGACTATGCGGATATACCACTACTAATTGCTGCTAGCTAGCCTAGCTGTCCGGCCGGTATTTGGCACGCTAGTCATATTAAATGTGTCATTTTCATCTTTCACAAGGAACATGAGGAAAGAGGAAACGAGTGCACATGTATGCTAATTTATTCTGGAAATTCTAATCTGGAAAGCACTATAGATGCTGTTTTTTTGTTGCAGCACAAAAACCATCCGGGCGTGATACACATGTACTCCCTAGAGATCATTATATTTTGTTATTAAGAGTATCTCTCCAATAATACCTTAAATCAGTGTCATATCTTAAAATATAGGGCTCAATACATAAACAAACAGCTCCAACAATACCCTATTTTATAATTTTTATAAAGAAAATATAGTGCATACTATACTATGAAGAGGCACAAATTTACTATACTTTGGACAAGTGACATATCCTTGTTTTCTACCTCATTCTCATCATTTTCTTTCCTAATAATATTATTTACTTCCTAAGATACATGGTTTAGGGCTTAACTCTTGGAGTGTAATTTGTTTTTAGTGCCCTAAACACTTTGAATGATGTAGTATTTTAATTTTTGGGGCACTATTTTAAGTCACCTTATTGGAGATGCTCTAACTATAGAAATGAAAGGCATGCATTGTTTCTATTTATAAGATTGTCTTTTACTATTAAGTTTAGTCTAGAGATAGCAATGGGTATCCGAAACCTGAATACTTGACGAGTTTAGGGATGGATCCGGATATTTATTCGGATGTCAATTTTTTGGTCTTCTTTCTTCAATTATGAACAAATAACATATAGAATTTGCTATGTAAATTTATATTCTTGTTTTTAGCATTGATGCTATTAATCTTCACAAAAAATAAACATTAAATTCATTCTATATATTTTTAAATAATTGATATAAACTTCGGATGTCTATTCGAATACGGATTCAGATGTTTTTTCACCTTTTTGTTGTAGGGAGAAAATAATATACATAAAAAATTATATAAAAAATTATTTAAATACTTCATAATATTCTTAATAACATTGCCAAAAATTAGCTTTAAATTTTATGTATATCTATGCTAAAATATTAGATTTGTGATACAAGTTGGATATTTTAGGAACATCCTAACGAGTTTTACCTAATATAAAGACGAGTATGGAATGATTTTCTTTACCCGTGGTTATTATGTTAATGGACAAAAATCTCTACTCGTCGAGTAGACGAGTACAGGTGGGTGCTACCCATACTCATGTACCTATATGTAAGATATATTTACATCATAGCATCATTATCGTCTAATAAAGTCTTTCTTACACTAGTAGAAAAGAGCTCAAAGCCTGCGGCACCCATAAATTATCACTGGCTGTGTCAGTTACCGCGCGCCAGTAAAAAAACTAGGTGGGCCCGGCTTGGGAACCACCAGTGAAAACCTATTTCCACTGGCGGTTTTTCAAGCCAACCGCCAGTGAACTATGTGTTATAAATACCCCTCTTCTTCTGTAATACCCAAATTATAAGACTTATAAAAGAGATGATCTCCTTATGTGATTTGCCATCTACTCCTTGAGACATGTGACTAAACCTAATTAAAAGAGAATAATTCTTTACAAAAACAAAAAAAGAAAAGCCATGCATCATGTTGGAGTTTTGTTTGTGCATTGATTAAATATAATGGTGACACTAATAAAAAAAAATACATAGTAATGATTTGAGAATTTAGATTTATCCCAAAGGCAGAATTTATAGAATTGGAAATAAGAAAGAAAGAGAGAAATATTATACAACACAAAATAAAGTTATAAATAAATAAATTCATCACACTTTTAGGTATGTCCAAATTGTACTGTTAATCTGAGAGTGAATTTGCCACAAGTTGAAATTTAATTTGAATTGGAATTTGAATTTGGAAAAGAAGAAGAGAAAACAAAATAGGGAAATAAAAAGAAAAAGGAAAAAGAATAAGGTATTCCTGCGCTTGGGCCGTATTCGCTCTCGGCCCACTAGCACTATCGCGCTTCCAGCCCAGCTTCATTTTCCGCACCGCGCCACAGTATGACATGTGGGACCCATTTCCGCGGAACCAATAATCTTGCGCGCGCCTGAAGTTGCTGTTTCACCGCCACGTGGGGCCATCTCGTCAGTGGGCCGATTCTCTCTCGCGCTCGCGCTTTGCCTGGCGTCGTCCACGCTGACTGTAGTACGAGACCCACCGGTCGGCCCATCTCCCCACCTGGGCGCGACTGGTAATCCTCTCTGCGGCGCGTGCGCTCCGGGAGATGAAGTCCGCGCACCAGCCGCCGGGATCTCCACGGGTGATGGCTGACCGCGGCTCCTGCGGTAACTACCCAACCGGGTGCTACTGGGGATAAGATGGAGGGGGGGAAAACGCCACATCTGCACCTCCCCTCTTCCTTCTCTACTGCATGGCGACGAGAGAGCGACCGGGAGAGTGCGGCGGAGTGCATTGCCGCCATGAACTCTGGTGAGGCCGCGGCATGGGGTCTCAGTGCTCGGGTGAGGATGTTCGCTAGTGAATATCGGATGCGGGGGTCGTCGTTCGCAGGCGCATTAGGCCAAGACGGTGGGGGGATTGCTCATCGGAGCAGTCCTTCGCCATGGGTCCGCCGCTCATCATGGTCTGCGTCACATGCGCGTCAATCTATGGTGAGACTCCTCCCCTCAGTTTCGTAATCATCTCTGTTGCATGCTGCGCTGTCCGCTCGCGTGCTCGATCGGGAATCAGAGCTTTCGTTTCTGCCTGCCATGGCGTCGCCGCAGATAGTGACGCGCGCCGCCGCCCTGGTCGCCGCGGGAATAGGTGAAGCGGCCCCTGGCCATCAGATGTTGCGGGAACGGCTGACGGCTGAGATTAGATCCTAGCTTACCCTTCGCGCTTTAGATCTGAACCGTCGATCGTGATCTGATGGACGAGATTAGATCTAGCAAAATTATATCGCGGTCGTTGATCTTAGATCGGACGGTGGGCGCTGCGTACCCTTTCATCGCATTAACAATCTAATCCTGACCGTAGATTTAAGATCCTGCGGTCCCGGTCGAAACCTACCCCTTCGGCCAGGTAAATTTATTAAAGAGACCCCGCACTTCATAAGAATCAACCCGCCATCCATTGGTGCTGTGCGCCGTTGAAAGTCGCCTAGAGGGGGGGTGAATAGGGCGAAACTGAAATTTACAAAAATAATCACAACTACAAGCCCGGTTAGCGTTAGAAATATAAACGAGTCCGCGAGAGAGGGCGCAAAACAAATCGCAAGCAAATGAAGAGAGTGACACGCGGATTTGTTTTACCGAGGTTCGGTTCTCGCAAACCTACTCCCCGTTGAGGAGGCCACAAAGGCTGGGTCTCTTTCAACCCTTCCCTCTCTCAAACGGTCCCTCGGACCGAGTGAGCTTTTCTTCTTCTCAATCAAACGGGAACAAAACTTCCCCGCAAGGGCCACCACACAATTGGTGCCTCTTGCCTTGGTTACAATTGAGTTTTGATCACAAGAACAAGTGAGAAAGAAAGAAAGCGATCCAAGCGCAAGAGCTCAAAAGAACACGGCAAATCTCTCTCGCTAGTCACTAAAGGCTTGAGTGGAACTGGAGAGGATTTGATCTCTTTGGTGTGTCTAGAATTGAATGCCTAGCTCTTGTAAGTGGTTGGGAAGTGGAAAGCTTTGATGCAATGAATGTGGGGGTGGTTGGGGTATTTATAGCCCCAACCACCAAACTTGACCGTTGGTGGAGGCTGTCTGTCGATGGCACACCGGACAGTCCGGTGCACACCGGACATGTCCGGTGCCCCCGCCACGTCATCAATGCCGTTGGATTCTGACCGTTGGAGCTTCTGACTTCTGGGCCCGCCTGGGTGTCCGGTGCACACCGGACAACCACTGTTCATTGTCCGGTGCGCCGGTATGGGCGCGCCTGACGACTGCGCGCGCAGAGCGCGCATTAAATGCACCGCAGGTAGCCGTTGGCGCCGAAAGAGCCGTTGCCCCGCCGGTACACCGGACAGTCCGGTGCACACCGGATAGTCCGGTGAATTATAGCGGAGCGACTGCCGCGCGAACCCGAGGCTGGCGAGTTGAGGAGGCCGCGCTTCCTTGGAGCACCGGACACTGTCCGGTGTACACCGGACAGTCCGGTGAATTATAGCGAAGCGGCCTGAGAAATTCCCGAAGGCGGCGAGTTCAAGTTGGAGTCCTCTAGGCGCACCGGACACTGTCCGGTGCACACCGGACAGTCCGGTGCCTCCAGACCAGAGGTGCCTTCGATTGCCTCTTTGCTCCTTTGTTGAATTCAAAACTTGATCTTTTTATTGGCTGAGTGTGAACCATTTGCACCTGTATAACTTATGCGCTAGAGCAAACTAGTTAGTCCAATTATTTGTGTTGGCAATTCAACCACCAAAATTATTTAGGAACTAGGTGTAAGCCTGATTCCCTTTCAATCTCCCCCTTTTTGGTGATTGATGCCAACACAAACCAAAGCAAATATAGAAGTGCATAATTGAACTAGTTTGCATAAGGTAAGTGCAAAGGTTGCTTGGAATTGAGCCAATAAATACTTACATGATGCGCATGGATTGTTTTCTTTGTTTTTGACATATTGGACCACGCTTACACCACAAGTTTTGTTTTTGCAAACTCTTTTGTAAATTCTTTTCAAAGTCCTTTTGCAAGATAGTCAAAGGTAAATGAATAAGATTTTGCAAAGCATTTTCAAGTTTTGAAATTTTCTTCCTTTGTCCCAAATGCTTTTCCTTTGACTAAACAAAACTCCCCCTCAAATAAAGTCTCCTCTTAGTGTTCAAGAGGGTTTTAAGACATCAATTTTGAAAATACTACTTGCTCCCCCTTTAGAACACAAAGAGATACCAATTGAAAATCATTAATTTTAAAATTAGGGTGGTGGTGCGATCCTTTTGCTTTGGGCTCATATTTTCTCCCCCTTTGGCATGAATCGCCAAAAACGGAATCATTAGAGCCCAATGAAGTACTTTCTCCCCCTTTGGTCATAAAATGAATGAGTGAAGATTATACCAAAGTTGGAGAGATGCTTGGAGAGACGGCGAAGGATGAGTAGTCGAGTGGAGTGGAAGCCTTTGTCTTCGCCGAAGACTCCAATTCCCTTTCAATATACCTATGACTTGGTTTGAAATACACTTGAAAACACATTAGCCATAGCATATGTAAAAGAGACATGATCAAAGGTATATTTATGAGCTATGTGTGCAAGACTAGCAAAAGAAATTCCTAGAATCAAGAATATTGAGCTCATGCCTAAGTCTGGTAAAAGATTGTTCATCAAGTGGCTTGGTAAAGATATCGGCTAATTGATCTTTAGTGTTAATGTATGAAATCTCAATATCCCCCTTTTGTTGGTGATCCCGAAGAAAATGATACCGAATGGCTATGTGTTTAGTGCGGCTATGCTCAACGGGATTATCCGCCATGCGGATTGCACTCTCATTATCACATAGAAGAGGAACTTTGGTTAATTTGTAACCGTAGTCCCGCAGGGTTTGCCTCATCCAAAGCAATTGCGCGCAACAGTGGCCTGCGGCAATATACTCGGCTTCGGCGGTAGAAAGAGCGACCGAATTTTGCTTCTTTGAAGCCCATGACACCAAGGATCTTCCCAAGAACTGGCAAGTCCCCGATGTGCTCTTCCTATTAATCTTACACCCCGCCCAATCGGCATCCGAATAACCAATCAAATCAAATGTGGATCCCCGAGGGTACCAAAGCCCAAACTTAGGAGTATAAGCCAAATATCTCAAGATTCGTTTTACGGCCGTAAGGTGTGATTCCTTAGGTTCGGCTTGGAATCTTGCACACATGCATACGGAAAGCATAATGTCTGGTCGAGATGCACATAAATAAAGCAATGAACCAATCATCGACCGGTATACCTTTTGATCCACGAACTTACCTCCCGTGTCGAGGTCGAGATGCTCATTTGTTCCCATGGGTGTCTTGATGGGCTTGGCATCCTTCATTCCAAACTTGCTTAGAATGGCTTGAGTATACTTTGTTTGGCTAATGAATGTGCCCTCTTGGAGTTGTTTGACTTGAAATCCTAGAAAATACTTCAACTCCCCCATCATAGACATCTCGAATTTCTGTGTCATGATCCTACTAAACTCTTCACATGTGGACTTGTTAGTAGACCCAAATATAATATCATCAACATAAATTTGGCATACAAACAAGTCATTCTCAAGAGTTTTAGTGAATAAAGTAGGATCGGCTTTGCCGACTTTGAAGCCATTTGCAATAAGGAAATCTCTAAGGCATTCATACCATACTCTTGGGGCTTGCTTGAGCCCATAAAGCGCCTTAGAGAGCCTATAAACATGGTTAGGGTACTCACTGTCTTCAAAGCCGGGAGGTTGCTCAACATAGACCTCCTCCTTGATTGGTCCATTGAGGAAGGCACTCTTCACGTCCATTTGGTAAAGCTTGAAGCCATGGTAAGTAGCATAGGCCAATAATATGCGAATTGACTCAAGCCTAGCTACGGGTGCATAGGTTTCACCAAAATCCAAACCTTCGACTTGTGAATACCCCTTGGCCACGAGTCGAGCTTTGTTCCTTGTCACCACACCATGCTCGTCTTGCTTGTTGCGGAAGACCCACTTGGTTCCTACAACATTTTGATTAGGACGTGGAACTAAATGCCATACCTCATTCCTTGTGAAATTGTTGAGCTCCTCTTGCATTGCCATCACCCAATCCGAATCTTGTAGTGCTTCCTCTACCCTGTGTGGCTCAATAGAGGAAACAAAAGAGTAATGTTCACAAAAATGTGCAACACGAGATCGAGTAGTTACCCCCTTATGAATGTCGCCGAGGATGGTGTCGACGGGGTGATCTCGTTGTATTGCTTGGTGGACTCTTGGGTGTGGCGGCCTTGGTTGTTCATCCTCCTTGTCCTCATCATTTGCATCTCCCCCTTGATCGTTGCCGTCATTTTGAGGTGGCTCATCTTCTTGTTCAACATCTTGAGCCTCATCCTCAATTTGAGTTGGTGGGGGTGCTTGCATGGAGGAGGACGGTTGATCTTGTGCATGTGGAGGCTCTTCGGATTCCTTAGGACGCACATCCCCAATGGACATGTTCCTTAGCGCTATGCATGGAGCCTGTTCTTCACCTATCTCATCAAGATCAACTTGCTCTACTTGAGAGCCGTTAGTCTCATCAAACACAACGTCACAAGAAACTTCAACAAGTCCTGAGGACTTGTTAAAGACTCTATATGCCCTTGTGTTTGAGTCATATCCTAGTAAAAAACCTTCTACAGTTTTAGGAGCAAATTTAGATTTTCTACCTCTTTTAACAAGTATAAAACATTTGCTACCAAAAACTCTAAAATATGAAATATTTGGCTTTTTACCGGTTAGGAGTTCATAGGATGTCTTCTTGAGGATTCGGTGAAGATATAACCGGTTGATGGCGTAGCAAGCGGTGTTGACCGCTTCGGCCCAAAACCGATCCGGTGTCTTGTACTCATCAAGCATGGTTCTTGCCATGTCCAATAGAGTTCGATTTTTCCTCTCCACTACACCATTTTGTTGTGGAGTGTAGGGAGAAGAGAACTCATGCTTGATGCCCTCCTCCTCCTCAAGGAAGCCTTCAATTTGAGAATTCTTGAACTCCGTTCCATTGTCGCTTCTAATTTTCTTGATCCTTAAGCCGAACTCATTTTGAGCGTGTCTCAAGAATCCCTTTAAGGTCTCTTGGGTATAAGATTTGTCCTGCAAAAAGAACACCCAAGTGAAGCGAGAATAATCATCCACAATAACTAGACAGTACTTACTCCCGCCGATGCTTATGTAAGCGATCGGGCCGAATAGGTCCATGTGTAGGAGTTCCAGTGGCCTGTCACTAGTCATGATGTTCTTGTGTGGATGATGAGTGCCAACTTGCTTCCCGGCTTGGCATGCGCTACAAATCCTGTCTTTCTCAAAATGAACATTGGTTAGTCCTAAAATGTGTTCTCCCTTTAGAAGCTTGTGAAGATTCTTCATTCCAACATGGGCTAGTCGGCGGTGCCAGAGCCAACCCAAGTTAGTCTTAGAAACCAAGCAAGTGTCGAGTTCAGCTCTATCAAAATCTACCAAGTATAGCTGACCCTCTAACACTCCCTTAAATGCTATTGAATCATCACTTCTTCTAATGACAGTAACACCTATATCAGTAAATAGACAGTTGTAGCCCATTTGACATAATTGGGATACGGAAAGCAAATTGTAATCTAAAGAATCTACAAGAAAAACATTGGAAATAGTATGGTCAGGTGATATAGCAATTTTACCCAATCCTTTGACCAAACCTTGATTTCCATCCCCGAATGTGATAGCTCGTTGGGGGATCTTAGTTTTTCTCATATGAGGAGAACATCTTTTTCTCCCCTGCCATGTGGTTTGTGCACCCGCTGTCGAGTATCCAACTTAAGCCCCCAGATGCATAAACCTACAAAACAATTTTAGTTCTTGACTTTAGGTACCCAAACGGTTTTGGGTCCTTTGGCATTAGAAACAAGAACTTTGGGTACCCAAACACAAGTTTCTGATCCCTTGTGTTTGCCCCCAACAATCTTGGCAACTACCTTGCCGGATTTGTTAGTTAAAACATATGATGCATCAAAAGTTTTAAATGAAATGCTATGATCATTTGATGCATTAGGAGTTTTCTTTCTGGGCAACTTGGCACGGGTTGGTTGCCTAGAGCTAGATGTCTCACCCTTATACATAAAAGCATGGTTAGGGCCAGAGTGAGACTTCCTAGAATGAGTTCTCCTAATTTTGCTCTCAGGATAACCGGCAGGGTACAAAATGTAACCCTCGTTATCCTGAGGCATGGGAGCCTTGCCCTTAACAAAGTTAGATAAATTCTTTGGAGGGGCATTAAGTTTGACATTGTCTCCCCTTTGGAAGCCAATGCCGTCCTTAATGCCAGGGCGTCTCCCATTATAGAGCATGCTTCTAGCAAATTTAAATTTTTCATTTTCTAAGTCATGCTCACTAATCTTAGCATTAAGTTGTGCTATGTGATCATTTTGTTTTTTAATTAAGGCTAGGTGATCATGGATAGCATCAACATTAATATCTCTACATCTAGTACAAATGGAGATATGCTCAGTAGATGTAGAGGGTTTGCAAGTTTTAAATTCTATAACCTTAGCATGTAGTATATCATTTTCATCTCTAAGGTTAGAAATGCAAACATCAAAATCTCTAGCCTTAGCAAGCAATTTTTCTTTTTCATCTCTAAGGCTAGCAAGAGAAACATTCAACTCATCAATTCTAGCAAGTAAATCAATATTATCATCTTTAGAATTGGAAGTTGAAACATTGCAAACATGAGAATCAACCTTAGCAATTAATCTAGTATTTTCATTTCTAAGGTTGGCAATAGTGTCATGGCATGTGCTTAGCTCACTAGTTAATTTCTCACATTTTTCCATTTCTAGAGCATAAGCATTCTTGACCTTAACATGCTTCTTATTTTCTTTAATAAGGAATTCTTCTTGAGAATCCAAGAGATCATCCTTCTCATGTATAGCACTAATCAATTCATTTAATTTTTCTTTTTGTTGCATGTTGAGGTTAGCAAAAAGAATGCGCAAGTTATCTTCCTCACCACTAGCATTATCATCACTAGAAGATTCATATTTAGTGGAGGAGTTAGATTTAACCTTCTTCCTTTTGCCGTCTTTTGCCATGAGGCACTTGTGGCCGACGTTGGAGAAGAGGAGTCCCTTGGTGACGGCGATGTTGGCGGCGTCCACGTCGGAGGAGGACTCGGTGGAGCTCTCGTCGGAGTCCCACTCCCGGCAAACATGGGCATCGCCGCCCTTCTTCTTGTAGTATTTCTTCTTTTCTCTCCTCTTTCCCTTCTTGTCGTCGCCCCTGTCACTGTCACTAGACATAGGACATTTTGCAATAAAATGACCGGGCTTACCACACTTGTAGCAAACCTTCTTGGAACGGGATTTGTAATCCTTCCCCTTCCGTTGCTTGAGGATTTGCCGAAAGCTTTTGATGATTAAGGCCATCTCCTCATTGTCGAGCTTGGAGGCGTCAATTGGTTGTCTACTTGGTGTATACTCCTCCTTCTTCTCCTCCGTTGCCTTGAAGGCCACCGGTTGCGCCTCGGATGTGGAAGGTTCGTCAAGCTCGTTGATCTTCTTTAAGCCCTTAATCATGCATTCAAAGCTCACAAAATTCCCGATAACTTCCTCGGGGGTCATTAGTGGATATCTAGGATTACCACGAATTAATTGAACTTGAGTGGGGTTAAGGAAAATAAGAGCTCTTAGAATAACCTTAACCACCTCGTGGTCGTCCCACTTCTTGCTCCCAAGGTTGCGCACTTGGTTCACCAAGGTCTTGAGCCGGTTGTACATATCTTGAGGCTCCTCCCCTTGGCGAAGACGAAAGTGACCGAGCTCCCCCTCGATCGTTTCCCGCTTGGTGATCTTGGTGAGTTCATCACCCTCGTGCGCCGTCTTGAGTAGGTCCCAAATCTCCTTTGCATTCTTCAACCCTTGCACTTTGTTGTATTCCTCCTTGCTTAGAGAGGCGAGGATAATTGTTGTGGCTTGGGAGTTGAAGTGCTCGATTTGGGCTACTTCGTCCGTATCATAATCCTCATCCCCTACAGATGGTACCTGTACACCATACTCAACAACATCCCATATACTTTTGTGGAGTGAGGTTAGATGAAATCGCATTAAATTACTCCACATAGCATAATCTTCACCATTAAACGTTGGTGGTTTGCCTAATGGGACGGAAAGTAAAGGTGTATGTTTAGGAATGCGAGGGTAGCGTAGGGGGATCTTACTATACTTCTTACGCTCTTGGCGTTTAGAAGTGACGGACGCCGCGTCGGAGCCGGAGGTGGATGTCGATGAAGAATCGGTCTCGTAGTAGACCACCTTCCTCATCCTCTTTTTCTTGTCCCCACTCCGATGCGGCTTGTGAGAAGAAGATTTTTCCTTCTTCTCTTTGTGGTGAGAAGAGGAAGATCTTTTCTCCTTCCGTTTGGAGGAGTTCTTCTTCTTCTCCCTCCTTTTGGTGCGGGACTCTTCCGATGAAGTGCTCCCTTGGCTTGTAGTGGGCTTGTCGCCGGTCTCCATCTCCCTCTTGGTGTGATCTCCCGACATCACTTCGAGCGGTTAGGCTCTAATGAAGCACCAGGCTCTGATACCAATTGAAAGTCGCCTAGAGGGGGGGGTGAATAGGGCGAAACTAAAATTTACAAAAATAATCACAACTACAAGCCGGGTTAGCGTTAGAAATATAAACGAGTCCGCGAGAGAGGGCGCAAAACAAATCGCAAGCAAATGAAGAGAGTGACACGCGGATTTGTTTTACCGAGGTTCGGTTCTCGCAAACCTACTCCCCGTTGAGGAGGCCACAAAGGCCGGGTCTCTTTCAACCCTTCCCTCTCTCAAACGGTCCCTCGGACCGAGTGAGCTTTTCTTCTTCTCAATCAAACGGGAACAAAACTTCCCCGCAAGGGCCACCACACAATTGGTGCCTCTTGCCTTGGTTACAATTGAGTTTTGATCACAAGAACAAGTGAGAAAGAAAGAAAGCGATCCAAGCGCAAGAGCTCAAAAGAACACGGCAAATCTCTCTCGCTAGTCACTAAAGGCTTGAGTGGAATTGGAGAGGATTTGATCTCTTTGGTGTGTCTAGAATTGAATGCCTAGCTCTTGTAAGTGGTTGGGAAGTGGAAAGCTTTGATGCAATGAATGTGGGGGTGGTTGGGATATTTATAGCCCCAACCACCAAACTTGACCGTTGGTGGAGGCTGTCTGTCGATGGCACACCGGACAGTCCGGTGCACACCGGACATGTCCGGTGCCCCCGCCACGTCATCAATGCCGTTGGATTCTGACCGTTGGAGCTTCTGACTTCTGGGCCCGCCTGGGTGTCCGGTGCACACCGGACAACCACTGTTCATTGTCCGGTGCGCCGGTATGGGCGCGCCTGACGACTGCGCGCGCAGAGCGCGCATTAAATGCGCCGCAGGTAGCCGTTGGCGCCGAAAGAGCCGTTGCCCCGCTGGTACACCGGACAGTCCGGTGCACACCGGACAGTCCGGTGAATTATAGCGGAGCGACTGCCGCGCGAACCCGAGGCTGGCGAGTTGAGGAGGCCGCGCTTCCTTGGAGCACCGGACACTGTCCGGTGTACACCGGACACTGTCCGGTGAATTATAGCGAAGTGGCCTGAGAAATTCCCGAAGGCGGCGAGTTCAAGTTGGAGTCCTCTGGGCGCACCGGACACTGTCCGGTGCACACCGGACAGTCCGGTGCCTCCAGACCAGAGGTGCCTTCGATTGCCTCTTTGCTCCTTTGTTGAATTCAAAACTTGATCTTTTTATTGGCTGAGTGTGAACCATTTGCACCTGTATAACTTATGCGCTAGAGCAAACTAGTTAGTCCAATTATTTGTGTTGGGCAATTCAACCACCAAAATTATTTAGGAACTAGGTGTAAGCCTGATTCCCTTTCAGCCGTGTCTTAGAATTATTCCCCCGAGGCCCCTGAGTTCTCTGTAAATAGTGCACCCAGTCCATAGCTCTGTAAATTCAGTTATTTAATTTTAGAAATTACTTTTTAATACAAAAATAAGTGCTAAGACTTTAATAAATCATAGAAAATTCATATGAACTCCAAATTACTTTATTCCAGTTTCTAAAATTTTATAATTTTATTCTCTATCACTAAGGGTCTCTGTTTTGGCATGAAAACAGTAAGAAAAATAATCTCTCACTTAAACCTATTTCAAGCACATAAAACCTTTGGAAATTTATAACTTAAAATCTATAACTCTAAATTTAATGATTCCAGATCCTATGATCTTAGTTTAATGTCAAGATCATTATTGTGTATTTTATTTACATGTTTGGTGTGATGTTAATTTTTGCTATACTATGTATGTATTGTGTTAATGCGAGTAGACGAGCAAGCCACTGTGGATCCTGAGGACCAGCAGATAGAAGTAGCTGAGCAGGAGCTCATTGAAGGCAAGTTGTGCCCTTGACCACTTTTTACCCAATAATGTTCTTTAGTGCCATTTATTCATGCATAGGTTAATTTTGATGGGACCCGATAGGTCACCCTAGATTGTTTATCTCATTACCTTGTTTACCCCTGATTCACTTGGGTAGTTTTGCTATTGCTTTACGTGGTTTTGGGATAATCATTTATTACATCTATGTTCCAATTCTTTTATTATTCTATTTATGTTCATGTCAAGATCATTAATGTTAATTGGAACATAGAGCTTAACTTGAGTAACACGTTCCACCACAAGGGATTAATGGGACGCCCTTGGCTGACTAATTAGGAAAGCTAGTGGAAGACTACTTTACCCGAAAGGGGCAAGGACAGTAGGGGAGTTGCATGTAAGGAGGTTCTCGGGTTGATTTAGCTGCGATGGCGGTAAGACGGGGGATTCTTGCAAGTGCTCTTCCCATAAACTATAGCGGGTTTTCGGAAGCTAGTGGAACTTTGTAATGGCCTCGTAGTGTTGCCCTGCCGCGCTTTCTAGGTAGAGGTGTATGGGAGTCACGACCCCTTGGCAGATGGGTAACATGACTTGTGGGTAAAGGGTACAACCTCTGCAGAGTGTAAAACTGGTATACTAGCCGAGCTCACGGTCATGAGCAGCTCAGGACTCTCTGATGATTAATTTATGGAACCTAAATTCAATTTTGTCATTTGCATATGCATGGGTTTATTATTAATTTTGTTCTATTACTTTACTTAAGGTTTGGTATTTACTTACACTTAGTAACTGCTAATAAAATCTTGACCAACTACTTAAAAGCAATGCTCAGCTTTAACCCCTGTCATTGATTAGCCTTACACATCACATGAACTCCCACCTTTGTGAGTTCATGTCCACTGGTTCCCCACAACTTGTTGAGCTATGATCATGTGTGAGCTCACCCTTGCTGTCTCACACCCCCCACAGGAGAAGAACAGGTGGTTCAGGAGGAGCCACATGGCGAGGAGTTCGATCTGATCTAGGTGGCGTTTCTCAGTTGACATTGGCGCCGGTGATCCTTAGTTCGTTTTATATTTATCTTTTATTTTGTAATAAGACTTCCGCTATGTAATAAATACTCTGATTATTGTGACATTTATCTCTATACACTCTGTTATTATATATGTTGTCTTCTTGGCGCATGTAT
Organism: Zea luxurians; assembly: GCA_029449295.1. Classification (NCBI taxonomy): domain Eukaryota; kingdom Viridiplantae; phylum Streptophyta; class Magnoliopsida; order Poales; family Poaceae; genus Zea; species Zea luxurians. Next base: position 49,358,482 of record JAOPSE010000010.1, read on the forward strand.
GAGATGCACCTGGCTTTGTTCCTTAAAGCCGGGTGTGACAGAAGTGGTATCAGAGGAAATGTTGACTGTAGGACGAAACCTAGATAGAAATGGACAAAACCCTTATCTACTTACCTTATCTTGATCCTGTCTCACCTTTTCCTGTTCTACTCTGATCATTCTTACCTTTTCTACTCTGAGACAAGATGGATTTCACACATTGGAATCCTACATTTATGAACTTTTGAAGAGATAGGAGACCCAAGACAAAAGTTAAAACTATTTTCTCTATTAAAAAAATGTTGGTTGATTATTCTGCTGGTAAATGCTTGATTTGCTTCTTTGATTGATTGAAACATTATAGTTGGGCATCTTAGCATGTACCACCATAAGGTAATGAATTAGCTTTAGTAGGCAACACACTTAGCTAATGAATCCCCCAAAGTAACATAATTCGTAATCATCTGCCTTGTCTACAATCCTTTCTTTCGTACCCTATGTTTCTAACGCAGATGGGCTACCCCTATAGTGTTAGAAGAGATCACTATAGACATGATCCTTGGTATTTCATGGTTAAGAAAGGCAAAGACAGTTTATACACTGTGCTAAAGGAACCATAGAACTCACCAGCCCTAAAGGAGAAAGATTTCAAGTTCTAATTGCAGTAACCACCTCATCCAAACGTGCGATGTTCTTCATACCTGAGGAGTTTGATGGTGACAACATCCGTGTGGTTAGAGATTTTCCGGATGTCTTTTCAGAGGAGTTACTAGGGATGCCACCAGATAGGGAAGTTGAGTTTGTTATTGATCTCTTACCTGGAACTGCCCCTATTTCTAAACGACCATACAAGATGTCCGTAGAAGAGTTAAAGGAACTAAAGAAGTAGTTAACGGAGTTACAAGAGGCTGGGTACATTCGTTCGAGTTCCTCGCCTTGGGGAGCGCCGGTTCTGTTTGTATAGAAGAAGGATGGATCACAGCGGATGTGTGTGGATTATAGATCACTTAACGATGTTACTGTGAAGAACAAGTATCCGTTACCCCATATTGAGGATTTATTTGATCAGATGAGAGGCGCAAGGGTATTCTCGAAGATTGATCTTCGATCGGGTTACCATTAGATGAGGATTAGACCATCGGATATTCCCAAGACAACATTCTCGACTCGATATGGATTATATGAGTTCACTGTTATGTTATTTGGATTAACCAATGCACCAGCTTATTTTATGAATTTGATGAATAAGGTGTTTATGGAGTATTTGGACAGATTCATCATGGTATTCATCGACGATATTCTTATCTATTCCAAGAGTGATAGTGATCATGAGGAACATATGAGATTGGTGCTACAAAAGCTACGAGATAATCAACTCTACGCCAAGTTTAGCAAGTGTGAGTTTTGGATTGGTGAGGTGCCATTTCTTGGTCATATTATTTCTAATGGAGGAATTTCAGTGGATCCCGCTAAAGTTAAGAAGATAATGGAGTGGAGAGTACCCACTACGGTTACGGAGATTTGGAGTTTCTTGGGACTTGCTGGCTATTATCGGAGATTTAATGAAGGATTTTCTAAGATTGCTAAGCCTATGACCTCACTTCTAGAGAAGGGAAGAGAGTTTAAGTGGGATGAGAAGTGCCAAGACAGCTTCGATCAATTGAAGAAAAGATTGATGTCACCACCAGTGTTGGTTATGCCAAATCTACAGAAAGGATTTGACATTTATTGTGATGCATGTGGCCAATGCTTGGGATGTGTACTTATGCAAGAAGGACATGTGATTGACTACGTGTCTCGTCAGTTACAGAAACATGAATTGAACTACCCCACTCATGACTTAGAGGTGGCAGCTGTTGTGCATGCGCTTAAGATTTGGAGACATTATATCATGGGAACCAAGTGCCAAGTATACATGGATCATAAGAGTTTGAAGTATATATTCACTCAGAAGGATCTCAACCTTAGGTAACACCGTTGGTTGGAGCTTATTAAGGATTATGATTTGGAGATTCACTATCACCCGGGCAAGGCAAATTTGGTTGCAGAGGCCTTGAGTCGAAAGGAGCATGTTCATTCAGCTATTGTTGCCCAGCTACCCGATGAGATTGTTGAGGATTTCAGGAGACTTAACCTGGGGATAGTTGCTCACACTGAAGGAGTTATTATTGATGTGGAACCTACCTTGGAGCAAGAAATCCACAGAAGGACAGACTGGTGATGCTAAGATACAAGAGATTAGGGATCTGATTACTGAAGGTCGAGGTCCGGAATTCACGGAAGATGAGCAAGGCACCGTATGGTTCAAGGACAGGATATGTGTTCCCGATATTGAAAACCTTTGTGAGACTATTTTAAAGGAGGCCCATGACTCGGATTATTCTATTCATCCTGGTAATACCAAGATGTATCAGGATTTGAAGCAAAAGTATTGGTGGTATGGATTGAAGAGAGATGTGGTCGCACATGTGGCTATGTGCGATGTGTGTCAAAGAGTTAAGGCTGAACACCAGAGGCCAGCTAGACTACTGCACCCACTGAAGATACCCGAGTGGAAGTGGGAAGAGATTGGTATGGATTTCATTACTGGATTGCCTCGCACCCAGAAAGGATATGATGCTATATGGGTGATTGTGGATAGATTGACTAAAGTGGCTCACTTCATTCCTGTAAAGACTACTTATAAAGGTTCTCAGCTAGCAGAGTTATATATGGCTCGGATTGTGTGCTTACATGGAGTACCAAAGAAGATTGTGTCTGATCGAGGTTCACAGTTTACCTCAAGATTCTAGAAAAGTTTTCATGAGAATATGGATGCGAAGTTGAATTTTAGTTCGGCCTACCTCAGACTGATGGACAGACTGAAAGGACTAATCAAGCATTGGAAGACATGTTGAGAGCTTGTACCCTTCAGCATGGTAGTAGTTGGGACAAGAGTCTACCTTATGCTGAGTTCTCATATAATAATAATTAACAGGCCAGTCTGAAGATGTTAACGTTTGAGACTCTATATTGCAGGAAGTGAAGGACTCCTCTATTTTGGATCAGACTAGAGGAAGACAATTATTTGGGCCTGAACTTATTCAAGAGGCAGAAGAACAAGTTCGTATAATTCAAGAGAATTTGAGGGTAGCTCAAACTAGGCAAAGGAGCTACGCGGATAATAGAAGAAGACCACTGGAATTTGAGGAAGGAGATTATGTGTACCTCAAGGTGTCACCACTTCGTGGAATGAGGAGATTTAAAGTTAAGGGCAAATTGTCCCCTCGCTTTATTGGACCATTCATAGTTTTTAGGCGAATTGGAGAGATGGCCTATCAACTCGAGTTACCTGATAATCTATCGAATGTGCATAATGTATTCCATGTGTCTCAACTAAAGAAATGCCTCCGTGTCCCTGAGGAACAGTTACCAATGGAGGAGCTCAGTGTTCAGGGTGGTTTGACTTACACGGAGTATCCTATCAAGATTCTTGATACTTTGACTCGAGTTACAAGAAATAAGGTGATAAAGATGTGCAAAGTGCAATGGAGTCACCATGGAGAAGATAAAGCAACATGGGAAAGAGAAGAAGAGCTTCGCATAGATTTTCCACATCTTTCCCTAGTTCTTCCTAAATCTCGAGGACGAGATTCTTTGTAAGGGGGTAGGATTTGTAATACCCAAATTATAAGACTTATAAAAGAGATGATCTCCTTATGTGATTTGCCATCTACTCCTTGAGACATGTGACTAAACCTAATTAAAGGAGAATAATTCTTTACTAAAACAAAAAAAGAAAAGCCATGCATCATGTTGGAGTTTTGTTTATGCATTGATTAAATATAATGGTGACACTAATAAAAAAAATACATAGTAATGATTTGAGAATTTAGATTTATCCCAAAGGCACAATTTATAGAATTGGAAATAAGAAAGAAAGAGAGAAATATTATACAACACAAAATAAAGTTATAAATAAATAAATTCATCACACTTTTAGGTATGTCCAAATTGTACTGTTAATCTAAGAGTGAATTTGCCACAAGTTGAAATTTAATTTGAATTGGAATTTGAATTTGGAAAAGAAGAAGAGAAAACAAAATAGGGAAATAAAAAGAAAAAGGAAAAAGAATAAGGTATTCCTGCACTTGGGCCGTATTCGCTCTCGGCCCACTAGCACTATCGCTGTTGGGGCTATGCTTCGTGGCGCCGAAGGTCTTGTAGGAAGAAGCAGATTCTGCTGAAGCTGTCCGCAGAAGATGACCGAAGGTCTCTCTTCATGAAGCTTCGGTATTACAAACCGACTTAAAGATAGAATGACCTTTTAGCCCATAAAGGTCTGAGTCGATGTTGTAAACTTTTATGAGGGGCATAATTGTAATTCTTCACAGGCTGTGTCCTGTGTCTATAAATAGATGAACAGTACCCCCGTACGATTCACGCTGATTGGTATTCGCTCGTGCGTCACGCTTGTATTTTTGCCTTCTGTCAAGCCGAAGGTACAAATGTAATTCAACATTGTTCTTATTCTTCCATGATTATATGCTAAGGTACTATGTGATTATTCATGTTATTCTTTCATGTTTCATATGCTTCTCCTTTTTATCAATTTAAACTGTGATCATGAAGGTATGTCCTTCATGACCTTCGTTTGAAGACCGTTATATCCTAAGGGAAATAACGCTTCGGAGGACGAAGGGTATTTGCCTCTAACTTCTTTCTGTGTTGCCTTGTTCTTAATCCGAAGCATCTGAGAACAAGTTCCCAACATTGGCGCCCACCTCCGGTGAACCTACTTCCACTTTTTTGAGCTGATGGCTTCGTTCAACAATCAAGCTGGAGCTGCTTTGGCTCCGAAGCTGCTACTCCCGATAACAGGCGGTTCATGTTCAGAGCCAGCCAACAAGAAGCAGAAGAAGGAAGCACAGAGAAGGGTACAGCATGTTGGGGTGCAGGGACCCTTCATCAAGTCGAGATGGTCTCACATTCCCATTACCTTCTCTCAAGAGGACCTTCAACTCAAGGATTACCCACACAATGATGCCATGGTTATCTCTTGTGTTATCAAAGGATTTTTGGTCCACAATGTCTTGGTTGATACAGGCAGTGCAGCAGATATCATATTTGCTAAGGCCTTCAGGCAAATGCAAGAGCCAGAAGACAAGATTCATGATGCTACGCACCCTCTCTGTGGCTTCAGAGGAAGACAGATTGTAGCGCTGGGCAAGATCACCATGTCAGTGACCTTCGGGTTCATCAACAACACCAGAACTGAGCAAGTTGTGTTTGACATTGTTGACATGGAATACCCTTACAATGCAATTATTGGTCGTGGCACCCTCAATGCTTTCGAAGCAATTCTTCATCCTGCCTATCTTTGTATGAAGATAACTTCGGATCAAGGACCCATTGCTATTCATGGAAGTCAGGAAGCTGCCAGAAGGGCCGAAGGAAACTGGACTGACTCAAAAGCAATCCATAACATAGATGGAGCTGAAGCTTGTGAACAGTACAAATTCAGAAGGGAGAAAGCAGCTTCAGCAGATCTGCCGAAACCCATGCTCTTATGTGAGGACATAGCAGAGCAGAGGGTACTGTTGGGCTCTCAGTTATCCGAAGAACAGGAGAAAACCTTGATAAGGTTTTTGTTCAACAACAAAGATGTTTTTGCATGGTCAGCCAATGACCTCTGTGGAGTAAATAGGGATGTTATTGAACACTCGCTTAATGTTGACCCATCCTTCAGACCCAGAAAGCAGAGGCTTCGGAAAATGTCTGATGATAAGGCCGAAGGTGCTCGTAATGAAGTAAAAAGACTCCTCAGTGCAGGAGTTATCAGAGAAGTAAAGTACCCAGAATGGCTGGCTAACACTGTTATGGTCAAAAAGGCCAATGGCAAGTGGCGAATGTGTATCGATTTTACAGATCTCAACAAGGCTTGTCCGAAGGACGAATTCCCATTGCCAAGGATAGACTCTTTAGTTGATGCAGCAGCTTCTTCAGAGCTTATGAGTCTGCTAGACTGTTACTCAGGCTATCACCAAATCTGGATGAAGAAGGAAGATGAGCCGAAGACTAGCTTCATAACCCCAAGTGGCACATATTGCTATCTTCGGATGCCTGAGGGGCTCAAAAACGCTGGAGGAAGTTTCAGCAGAATGACTGCGAAGGTTCTCCAGTCTCAAATAGGCAGAAATGTGCTAACTTATGTTGATGACATCATTGTAAAAAGCACGAAACAGGAAAATCATATTGCTGATTTGCAGGAGACCTTCGCCAGTTTCAGACAAGCTGGTTTAAAGTTAAATCCAGAAAAATGTGTCTTCGGAGTAAAGAAGGGGAAATTTCTTGGATGCTTGGTTTCAACAAAGGGAATTGAAGCTAATCCAAGTAAAATTGAAGCTATACTTCGAATGGAGCCACCAACTACAAGAAAGGGTGCCCAAAGATTGACAGGGAGGCTGGCATCTCTCAATAGATTCATTTCCAGATCAGCAGAAAGAAATTTACCATTCTTCGAAGTGCTGAAATCAGCCGAAGTCTTTCAATGGGGACCAAGCCAACAAAAAGCCTATGAAGAACTGAAGCAATATTTGATAGATTTAACAACATTAACTCCACCAGCGCCAGGGGCTCCTTTGTTGTTATACGTAGCAGCTTCGCATTCAGCGGTAAGTGCAGCACTTGTCCAGGAGAAGCTTGATGGCCAAGTCAGGAAGCAGGTTCCAGTGTATTTTGTATCTGAAGTTCTTAGTGTATCAAAGAAAAATTATACAGAATTGGAGAAGATATTATATGCTGTTTTGATGGCATCCAGGAAGCTTCGGCATTATTTTCAGGCATACAATATTGTTGTTCCTTCTTCGCAGCCGTTGAAGGATATTATGAGAAATAGAGAAGCTACTGGACGGATTGGAAAATGGGCTGCAGAGCTCAATGAATTTTGCATTGATTATGTGCATAGATCCTCGATTCAGTCTCAAGCGTTGACAGATTTCATTGCTGATTGGACGCCAGGGGCTCAGGACGAAGAAATAAATAAAGATGCCGAAGTGTGGACAGTGTTTTGCGATGGGTCTTGGGGAACCTTCGGAGCAGGAGCAGCCGCTGTGTTGGTCTCACCATCCAAAGTTAAAACTTGTTATGCGGCAAGACTAGATTTTAGCTGTACAAATAATATTACTGAGTACGAAGCCCTGCTTTTGGGCCTTCGGAAATTAAAAGCAATGGGAATCGGAAGGGCCATCCTTAAAACTGATTCCCAGGTTGTTTCGGGTCACATCGACAAAAGTTGCAAAGCTAAAGATCCGAAGCTTGGAAAATATCTAGACACGGTCCGAAGAATCGAAGCTTCCTTCGAAGGATTTTCTGTCATAAATATCCCTCGAGGACAAAATGAGCATGCTGATTTGCTAGCTAAGTCAGCAGCACAGGGGCTGCCCTTACCTTCGGATGTGTTCTTCGAAACAATAAAAGCACCTTCAGTGGAACTTCTTGAAAGAGCAGTCCTCAATATATCTCCTGTTTATAGTGAAGACTGGAGAACTGAGATCATCTCTTACCTTCAGGGTAATTTCCTTTCAGATGACGAAACTTATAACAGGAGGATAGAGGCAAGGGCTCGTCCATATGTCATGATAGAAGGGGAGTTGTACAAACATGGAGTTTGCGCTCCATTACTCAAGTGTTTATCCAGAGCCGAAGGCATAGAGTTGATGAAAGAAATACATGCAGGCTTGTGTGGATCTCACATTGGATCTAGGCCGTTACTTGGAAAAGTTTTTTGTCAAGGGTTTTATTGGCCGAAGGCAGCTTCGGATGCAGCGGAATTAGTTCAAAAGTGCGAAGGTTGTCAGAAATGTGCTAGAGATAAAAAACAACCTTCGTCTCTATCTCAGCTGATACAACCCATATGGCCACTGCAAAGGTGGGGTCTTGACTTGTTAGGTCCGCTACCACCGGCCCAAGGAAACTTAAGATATGTTGTAGTGGCTGTGGAATATTTTTCTAAATGGATTGAGGCAAAGCCTTTAGCCACAATAACTTCGGCCACCATTCAAAAGTTTTTCTGGCAGAATATTGTTTGTCGTTTCGGAGTACCAAAGGCCATCACTGTAGATAATGGAACACAGTTCGACTCCGAAGCTTTCAGAGAATTCTATGATCAAATCGGCACGAAGATCCATTTTGCATCAGTCAGGCATCCGGAGTCAAATGGACTCGTTGAAAGAGCCAATGGTATCATAATGACAGGAATAATGAAGTTAATTTTCAACCAACCCAGGGGAAAGTGGCCAGATCAACTAGTCAAAGTAGTATGGAGCCACAACACGACAACATCAAGGTCAACAGGCTTTACCCCATTCAAATTATTGTTTGGTGATGAAGCAATAACTCCGGAGGAAGCTAAAACTGGATCAATAAGAGTAGTAGCTTCGGCAGAGTCAGAACCTGAAGCTGATCATTCTGTTGAAAAAGATGCTATAGAAGGGATCAGACTTCAAGCCGTGGAGAACATCAATAAATATCAAGCCGAAACAATCAAGTGGCATGATAGAAAGGTTCGGCTGAAGAATATTGAGCCAGGACATTTGGTGCTTCGGAGAGTCGCTAACCCAGATACAGTGGGCAAGTTGTAGTTGAAATGGGAGGGACCTTTTTTGGTAGTATCTTCATCAAGACCCGGTTCATACAGATTGAAGGATTTGGACGGCAACGACATTCCCAGATCTTGGAATGCGGATGAGCTTCGGCGATATTATGTGTAACTTGATGTAACTTTTTATGTCTTTTCTTTTTTATGGCACCCTTTTCCTTTCTAAAGGGGGAGAAAGGTTTTTAATGGGGCCATCATATGTAATTTCCTTTTTTAGTTCTATAAGAGCAAAATCCCCCAAGGAATGTAAATGTAAAAGCTGAGAACGCACCATCAAGTGCCGAAAGTAAAAGGCGAAGAAGCTCCAAAGTCGTTCCTAAGGGAATGCAGAGCTTACAGCGAAAAGTAAACGCTGATTCCGCCGAAAGTAAAAGGCGAAGAAGCTCCAAAGTCGTTCCTAAGGGAATGCAGAGCTTACAGCAAAAAGTCAACGCTGATTCCGCCGAAAGTAAAAGGCGAAGAAGCTCCAAAGTCGTTCCTAAGGGAATGCAGAGCTTACAGCGAAAAGTCAACGCTGATTACGCCGAAAGTAAAAGGCGAAGAAGCTCCAAAGTCGTTCCTAAGGGAATGCAGAGCTAATGTGTGATTGTTTCTAAGGAAATAATGGCTGAGGGTATGGCCTCGGATATGTGTTTGGACATTCATTCGCACATCACATTACATCATAGCATTTGCATTCATAAACATTCATCCAGGCATATGTAGAATCATCATCATCATGGCATAAGTAGTTGCTTCGGCATAAGAGAAGAGATTCTTCGTGTACAAAAAAGAAAGGCTTCGAAAAAAAAGAAAGAAAAAGCAGTCTTTTGTGCTTTGTCGTGTAGAAGGGCTTTGGCAAAAAGAAAAAATTGTCTTTTATGCTTCGTTGTGTACGAAAAGAAGGGAGGGTGTTTTTTTTCGCCTTCGGCTCAAAATGCTAATTTCGTCCACATCAAAGCACCTCATATATTGATGGAAGGGTAAGAATATATTACAAGGTATGAACAAAGTTCATTAAGAACAGTTTAGCTGTATTTACAAAATTATTACAAAAGTCTCTTGAGTTTTTCTACAGCCTACTCCTATTGATCTTCATGAGGCCTCAGCTTCGGCGTCATACTCTTCAAGCATCGGTCTCAGCTTCGTCATCCTACATGAATTAAGGTGTTGTGAGTAAAAACCAAGTTTGAAGGGAAAGGTAAGCACAAGATATGATTTTTTACTGGTTCAAGATGACTCCGAGCTTCGTCTCCAGCCTTTTCTCGCCCGCCTTTTGTCCATATCATCTTTACAAATCTGTTAGAAATGCTTCGGGCGAGGTCAGGAATATCATCTAAAATTGTTGGTGATAGAGTGAAATTGGGCCTATTGACAATTTTTCCATGGTCACAGCCAGCTTTTAGGAAAGCAGCAGCAGTACCCCGAGAAGCTACCTAGGCACAGAAGTCACCGTGCCCGGCTATAACTTCGTCAAGCTCATCAATTTCACCTTCAATATGTTCGAAGGTCTTTGGTAAATCTTCAGTTGACGGGGTGAATTTCTCACTGCTAGCTCCAACTGAGTGGAAGATTTTTCTCAGTCGTTGAATACATTTGTTGCTAAATTCCAAACATTTATCTTGAAGGCTTGCCAATAATTTTTTCAAAACTGAATTTTCTTCGACTTCGGCTTCAAGCTTCGCATTTAGTTCTTGTTTTTCTTGTTCAAACTGTTCAGATTGGCAGAGAAGCTTTGTATTCAATTCCATTATTTTAGCTTCGGCTTCTGCCAATAAGCCTTCAGTTGCCTGAAGCTCAAAGTTCTTCTTTTCAATAGTAGCTATTTGCTCTTTTATTTTGCTCTCTAAATTTTCAATTATAACCTCGTGCTTTTTGTCTTCTAGATCTTGTTGCATTTTCAAAGCCTTGCTCAACAGCATACTCTGCACGAAAACAAACTTCGTTAAGACAGGTCTACATTATTGAAAACAATAAAAGACAAAGGAATAGTAGTTCACCTTGAAATTGGAATAAAATAAACTACCAACGATATGTTGTCGTCGGTAGCGGCTAATGTCCATTTCCAGCTTCGGAAAACCGATACTCTTTGATAGAGTACCGATGACTTTAGCTCCAGTTTGATCCCGGATGCAGTCTAATTTTTCATCGTCAATCACTACCGGAATCAATCGCTTTGCCGAGTGCCTGAAGCACTCGGCGAAGCGTTCAAAACACTCGGCAAAAGCTTTGCCGAGTGTTACACTCGGCAAAGAAGGCTCGGTGAACAGTGCATCGGCAAAGCCTTCTTTGCCGAGAGCTTTTTATCGGGCACTCGGCAAAGATCTTTGCCGAGTGCCAGTGAGCACTCGGCAAAGAAAAGCAGCCGTTACGGCGTCGAGTGACGGAGACGGCGGCTTTGCCGAGTGTCCCATGTGACACTCGGCAAAGAAGTTAGTTTTGTCGAGTGTCTTCCGTGCAGCACTCGGCAAAGAATCCATCTTTGCCGAGTGCCACTTGGGACACTCGGCAAAGAACCCGCCAGGGAGGGTCCCCATGTCAGGTTCTTTGCCGAGTGTCTCGAGTGGCACTCGGCAAAGCCGACCTCTTTGCCGAGTGCCAGGGACGTAACACTCGGCAAAGAACCTAAGCCGGTGCCCAGTTCTGTGCTCTTTGCCGAGTGTTATGACCTTGACACTCGGCAAAGAGCCTCTTTGCCGAGTGTTACACTCGGCAAAGTGACCAGTATATACCTTTTTTATTTGTTTTTTGTATTCCATCCACACAAACAGAAGATATCACATATATATCACATATATACATCACAAATATCATCACAGACATAAATAGCCAACACAAACATAAAACCGTCACCACAAACATAAATATCCATCACAAACATAAGTGTTCAACATAAGTATCAAACACAAACATAAGTCTCTAACGTCGCAAGCTCTCACATAAGTATCAAACACAGACATAAGTATTATACACAAGTACAGAAGTCTAAAACAATGAAAACACAACACTCATGGAGGTGGGCGGCTTGACCGGGGCTGCGTTGGGCTGAACCCTTCCGGAGGGTTGTTGGATGCCGCCCCAGATTGGCCCTGCACAGAGAAGAGATTGCATGTGTTATACCAGATGCATTACAAACATCTAACTACAATTTTGATACTCACAGGAGTGTGGAAGAGAGCAGGGTCAACTGGAGGGAACAATGGAGGTGGCGGAGCGATGCCCTGTGCGGCGCCAAGGCTCTGCATGTACTGGAACATCTCCGCCATCCTCTGATGATCTGCCCGGCGCTCCGCCTCCCGCTCCGCCATCATCCTCGCCTCCATCTCGCGACGTTCCCTCCTCTCTTCTTCTAGTTGGGTCTGTAATATTACAAGCCAACGTTATAGTAACTCAAAGAGTAGGTATATAACTCAAGGAAGGACGAGTTACACTAACCTCGAGTTGCTGTATGCGATGCTGTGAGCTGTCGTGCCGAGGTCGTATGGCTGGACTCGAGCCCGTGCTCCTTGCTCTCACCTGAGACAGAGTGGGAGTGGAGGACGAGTCGATTGCCCCGTCGGCAATCCAGTACCGCCCATGTCTCTTGCCTCCTCCGACCCTCATGAGCACATCGGTGTCGATCGGCTGGGTGCTCGGATCATAGTCTGGGCCATGGACCTCCTGCGCCATGGCGGTGTAGTCATGGAGGCGGCTGTAGACGGCGGGGTTGGTGTAGGCCTCGGGCCCGTCATCCGGGTTGTAGGTGACGTCGGACGTCGCCTTACCCTTATGGGCCATAGCATAGGCCGAGAAGGTGGAGCAAGGCCTTCCACCATGTGACGCCGACTGCAACGAAAACCAACGAGATAGTTAGAAATAATATCTAACTTAGTGCTATATATCTAAATAAAAAAGGTGGCGTACCCATGCTTCGGCATATTGGCCCAGGCTCCGGCTGCCTTGGTGGTGGGAGGGGCCTTGCATCATCAAACGCCGTTCCCGGCTAGCTGTGTGCGCCTCGTCCCACTCAGCCGAACACCACCTATCCACCATCTGCTCCCAGCACAGAGGATGTGCGGCGCACCAATGTGGAATCATCTGCAAAGTAAACACGTAAAGTGCATATCAGAAGATAAAATAAAATTCATGTATGGAGTACTGGTACCAAACATGCATGACTTTACCTGCAGGTACTGCTCCCTAGTCAACGACATGGTTCGGGCTTGAGTTTTGGTCACCTTCTCCCCAAGGACGGAGCCGTGGTAGGTGATGATGGCCTGGATGCGGGCCTCATAGTGCATGTCCACGACGAGCTTCTTACAGCTCGTGGTGGCCACCACATCCACCCTAGCCTCGTATCCAGCATCGCATCTGAAGAAATCCTGCATACAAAAACGATGTATCCATACATTATTTCAAGAATTTGCAACGAATGCGACATATTTTACATTATACTAAGACTTACCCACAGCTCTTGCTTCACCCGCTCCGCCTTGTTATTGAATTCCCTGCCGTCCCGGTCTACTGCATCGGGGGCGACGGCGTAGTGGTCAAAGGTGAAGGCTGGGCCCGTCACTCCGGCGTACTCCACAAGTCCAGGGAAGTGTTCCCTGCACAGCAGGCCGAGGATGCCATTGGGGGGGCGACGATGACCCCCAGCATAATCCAAAACCATCCAAGACCTGTCCAAGTGATAAATAAAAAGTATTAGTTTATATTATGATTTTGAACACATAATATGAACAAGAATGAAGAATATAAAGTTACATACCTCTCCCCTTCCGGCCGAATCAGCGGCCGTCTGTCCCGAAGTATGGGACGCTGAGGGAGACTCGCGGGGCCTCGCAGGTAGATGCTCCTCGAACTAGAGCCGCCTGAACCTGAGGCGTCCTGCTGCTGGTCGTCGTCGTCCTGAGGCGCCGCCTGCTGCTGCGCTGCCTGCTCTGCCTCGTCCTATTGCGCTGCCTGCTCTGCATCGTCCGCCGTCCTACTCCTCCTCCCCCTCCTCCTCCTCAGGAAACCGCCCACCATATTTGTCCAACAACCTGCAATTAAGAGTAAACAAATAAGCACATATAAAAAGATGTATTTAAAAACAGGTGCGAAATAAAAAGTCATATAGCATTACATCGATTAAAAATAATCTTCATATGTGTCGGGGTTAGCCGGATCATAACTCTCATCATCACTATCAAGCATTTCAATCTCCACACCATCGGAAGACGCAAGTTCGTCAGTAATGTCATTGCCTTCAAGGATTACTAAGTCATTATCATTTTGCACCTCATCCTCCTCCTCATCAACAACCATTTCAATATCTACGTCCATTCCGATAGCTTCGGTTAAGTCTATCTCAAATCGCCCTTCTAGCCCATCTTCTTGGAAGAACTCTCCATCATATGTGTCCGGGTCTAAGTTGTAATCTTCATCGTTAGGAACAGGTAACCTCCCGTGCGGCGATACCTTATACACAACATCCCAACCCTTAAGATGTTCTTTCGTTTGACACGCATATGGGAGATAATACACTTGTGTGGCCTGTTGGGCAACGATATAGACATCGTCTCCTGCTAAGGTGGAATCTTGTCGAATTTCGACTATCCCAAGATTAGAATGTGTCCGTCTCGTCACTTGAGGGTCAAACCAATGACATTTGAATATCACTGGAGTAAGAGGTTTGGAACCATAAAAATTGAGCTCATATATTTCTTCGATTCGTCCAAAATAATCGACATTGTCAAGGCCCGGCGTAAAGACCCCAGAACACGTTGTTTTCCGATTGGGCCAACTTTTGTCGTAGTGTGTTGTGCGAAAACGGTATCCATTGACGTCATACCCAGAATATTTCTTGACCCTATAAGCAAAGCCGTTGGCTACTTGTCTCAATTCGGCACTCATAGACGGATCTCTTTGGCCCTGCAAGTATTCGCAAGTTAAAAGACGCTAAATTGAGTTTAAAGACGTATCTCTTTTACAAACTAAGCACGTACCTTATGTTTGAACCAGGAAATGAAATCGGGCAACCCATTTCTCGCACCCTTTCTAAGAAGAGCGTCATATTCCTGTGGAGTGGGGTCCCTTGATCGACGCCAGAATTCATGAAGAAATTGTTCCATGTATAGCGTCACCTCTTCAAGGTTGGTCAATACGTATAGCATGATATGCCGCCACTCTTCATGTGTCAGGGTCTTGGTGGTCGAGCCACTTGCGCTTCCGAGTTGGCCTCGAAATATGCTAAGGTTCGATTCATTGTCGCCATCATTGTAACGAGGGGGTGGATTATGCACGCTCGGCAGTTTGTCACCATAATAAGTTGTTGTGAAGTTTGAGACCTCCTCTAGAATGTATGCCTCTGCAATGGAAGCCTCGATTTTGCATTTATTTCTACATTTCTTTCGAATAGTCTTTAGACATCTCTCGATTGGATAGCACCAACGTCCCTGCACGGGGCCCCCCATTCGTGCCTCATAGGGGAGATGAAGAATCAAATGCTGCATTGGATTGACGAATTTCGGCACCAGTCATCGTTGCAGGTGGGCGGTCTGTCACTACGACACCTTTCGTAAAGTTCTTGATGTCTAGGCGGAATGGATGGTCAGCAGGAAGAAATTGTCGATGTTTATCGAAGGACGAATATTTGCCACCCTTTTTCAACCAAATGAACCTGAGAGCTTCCTTGCAAACTGGGCATGGGAATTTACCGTGAACACACCAGGCACAGAATAGCCCATACGCCGGTAAGTCATGCATGGAGTACTGGTACCAAACATGCATTCTGAAGTTTGTCTTCGTAGCTCGGTCATATGTCCATACCCCTTCCTCCCAGGCACGTACCAATTCATCGATCAAAGGCTCCATGTACACGCCCATTTTGCCTCCGCGTATTCTTTCCTAAATAGCACGCAGCCCTTCGGACAAGCATGAATCTGCTCATACGTCATCTTAAGTGCACGAAGTAGTTTCTGTGCCTCGTACATGCTCTTTGGCAGAACGTGATCATCCGGAAGCAGACTCCCAATAACTGTCAACAAGCCATCGAATGCATCTCTACTGATGCTGTACTGCGACTTGAACGCCATTACACGCCCAATGGCATCCAGTTGAGAAACCTTTGTCTGGCCGTGAAGGGGCTTCTGTGCCGCGTCGAACATGTCGTAGAACGCCTTTGCAGTCGGCTCTGGCTCGTCATCCATACATCCTCCCGTGTACTGTGCCTCCTGATAGTCGTTCAACATATCCGCTACCCCCGCATCCGCGTCATAATCCTCGACACATTGTCTCAGCACCTCTTCTCTCGTACGATGCGCTTCACCATGAAATATCCACCGAGTATAGCCCGGCGTAAATCCATTCTTCCAAATATGTTCTACCATGGTCTTCTTTGGTTTTCTTTTCCGGTTGTCACATTTGCTGCACGGGCATGGGACTAGACTCGCTCCTTTAGCAGCTTCGCCATATGCCCGTTCCACGAAATCATCGGTCTTTCTAATCCATTCAGTGGTGACATCGTTCCTTCCTCTACGGCCCGTGTACATCCACTCACGGTCCTCCATCCTCTAACATATATAACCGAGTATAGTTTAATATAGACATGTAATGCATGTACACTACGTTCCTACCTTCTAATAGGTGACGATAGGTCCTAATCCCACCCGCGGTTGCGTAGATGGAGTTAGTTTTCATGCTCTACTCCGATCCGAGATAGAATTTCGGCAGCACCTCCCCACTGTTCTCCGGATACACGTCCTGGCAGGGAGAGTGTACTGTCCGGAGAACAACAGGGAGGTGACGCCGAAACTCTATCTCAGACCGGAGTAGAGCATGAAACTAACACCATCTACGCAACCGCGGGCTGTCCAAAAAAACATGGACAATTCGAAACTGATACATTTGTAGATATGCAAAGATCTGCATATCTACACCGTATCACTTTCGAACGGGAGACGCCTAACTGGGTTAGGTGATCTACGACCATGATGCGGATGTAGAGGTTATACCTAGGGTGGCGGTGGAGTCAGGCTAGTGGGGCTGTGGCGGGTCGGTGCAGTGGCGACGGGACGCGGTGCAGGGAGACCCGCAGTGGCTAGGAAGACAAGTATCTTCTCTGTAAAAAAGAAACACAAGTCTGTTAATACAAAAGCCTAGCAACAGAAAATTTCGGCAGCACCTCCCCTGCACGGGGAGGTTTCAAAATCCTGCAAATAAAACTATCAGCACGATGGCTGACATCCACGCATAATTCAACGGCACGATGGCCGGCAATCCACAATACTACATATTAACCTAATCATGCACGTATATAATTAACTTAATATTAAAACTAATCATTTCATATAAATCATACACATATAACATAAATCAAGTAATCACCTTAGAGGTTTCGGCACGGGCGAGGCGACGGGGCGAGGGCGAGACGACGGGGCGCGGACGAGACGACGGGTCGCGGGCGAGGCGCCTGGCGGGCGAGGGCATGGCGGGGAAACGGCGGGGTCACGACGAGGAGTGCGGCGGGGGCACGGGCGGGGGCGGTGGGCGAGGAAACGGCGGGGGCACGGGCGAGGGCGAGGGGTTAGGCGAGGGGCACGACGACGGGCGAGGGCGCGACACGACGAGGGGCACAGCACGGCGAGCGCGAGGGCGAGCGCGGGCACAACACGACGAGCGCGGACACGGCACGGCGAGCGTAGTCACGGCACGGCGAGCGCGGGCACGGCACGGCGAGCGCGAGGGCGCGACACGACGAGGGGCACGGCACGGCGAGCGCGAGGGCGAGCGCGGGCACAACACGACGAGCGCGGACACGGCACGGCGAGCGTAGGCACGGCACGGCGAGCGCGGGCAACGGCACGGCGAGCGCGGGCACGGCGGGCGCGGCTTCGGCGAGCGCGAGGGCGAGCGCGAGGGCGAGCGCGGGCGCGCGGCGGCGGCACGGGAGCGCGCGCGGGCGAGGGCGCGCGACGGCGGCGGGCACGGGAGCGCGCTCGGGCGAGGGCGCGCGGAGGCGGCGCGGGCACGGGCGCGCGGCGGCGGCACAGGCGAGGGGGCACGGCGACGGCGCGGCGCGGGCGCGAGGAACGGCACGGCAGCGGCGGCGAGGGAGCGGCGACGGTGAGGGCGTGGCGTCGGCGGCGGCGTTGAGTGAGTGAGAGAGAGAGTGAGGAAGATGCCCGCTGGCCGTTGTATGTAGGGCGCTTTGCCGAGTGCCGTGATCTGGCACTCGGCAAAGTTTTTTTTTAATTTTAAAATAAGCTTTGCCGAGTGCCAGATCGCTGGCACTCGGCAAAGCCGTCTTTGCCGAGTGTCCCTTGGGCGACACTCGGCAAAGACTCTTTCCCTATTCTTTGCCGAGTGCCACGCAGCTGGCACTCGGCAAAGGAAGCTTTGCCGAGTGTCTTATCCAGACACTCGGCAAAGTATATTTTTATTTTTTTGATTTTGTCTCCCAAACTTTTTGTGGTATGTTTCTACACTATGTAGACCTACATGTATCATTTGTGGACAATTATAACATAGTTTTCAATCGTTAGTAGATTTAGTTCGTTTTTTGAAATTCTTCGGAAAATTCAAATTTGAACTGCAGGTCACTCGAAACTTGGAAAACCGTGCATGAAAAAATGATATTCATGTTACTTAGCATAAGTTACGACCGATTTCAGAAGCGTACCGGAAACTTCGAGCAACATGCTCACTAAACATGGCCGTCAACTTGACATGCACATGTTTAAAAATTGTATAAAACACATATAAAGTCAGAAAATCATGAAACTTGTCCACGTGTCATGATATCATATGTAGAGGCTGTGATAAAAAATTTAGAATGTTTGGAGAAAGTTGTGAGACACTATGTGTAGAAACCTTCTAGATTCACATTGAAACTCTATGATTTCATGTGTAGTCCTCTTAGGTTTCTACACATAGTGTCTCACAACTTTCTCCAAACATTCTAAAATTTTTATCACAGCCTCTACATATGATATCATGACACGTGGACAAGTTTCATGATTTTCTGACTTTGTTTGTGTTTTATACAATTTTTAAACATGTGCATGCCAAGTTGACGGCCATGTTTAGTGAGCATGTTGCTCGAAGTTTCCGGTACGCTTCTGAAATCGGTCGTAACTTATGCTAAGTAACATGAATATCATTTTTTCATGCACGGTTTTCCAAGTTTCGAGTGACCTGCAGTTCAAATTTGAATTTTCCGAAGAATTTCAAAAAAACAAACTAAATCTACTAACGATTGAAAACTATGTTATAATTGTCCACAAATGATACATGTAGGTCTACATAGTGTAGGAACATACCACAAAAAGTTTGGGAGACAAAATCAAAAAAAATAAAAATATACTTTGCCGAGTGTCTGGATAAGACACTCGGTAAAGCTTCCTTTGCCGAGTGCCAGCTGCGCGGCACTCGGCAAAGAAGCATCTTTGCCGAGAGCCGACGGTTGGCACTCGGCAAAGACTGACGGCCGTCAGCTTTGGGACGGCCGCTGACGGCCCTTTGCCGAGAGCCCCCTTTGCCGAGTGTTTGACACTCGGCAAACATGTATTTGCCGAGTGTGGACCTGTACCGAGTGTCCTACGCTCGGTAAAGACGCTCGTTACCGAGAGCCGAGCTTTGCCGAGTGCGGCTCTCGGCAAAGCCATCGTTGCCGAGTGCCCGAGAAAAGGCACTCGGCAAAGCGTCCGGCACTCGGCAAAGGCTCGGATTCCGGTAGTGAATACCCCCGAAGAGGAGTGCTCCTGGTTTATATCTGCAAGATTTGGCATACTCTTTAAGCTCTTCTATTTCGGTTTTTGACAATTCTTCTCCAACCAAATTTTGGAACATGAAGGCTTCGTCCTTTGAAGCTTCGTCAGCAATTTCCTTTTCTTTCCCAGACACTGCGGCCATGGCCTCTTCGGCGGCAGCAGTAGCTTCTTCCGTGGCCATGTCTAGCAGTATTTTGTCGATGTGTTCAATTGTGCTTTCCAAGTTCAAACCTTCAGTTGAGGTAGCTTCGGCAGCCGCGACCTCCGAAGCTGCGATTTCGATATTTGTTATTTCTTCAGCCGCTGGTATCTTTTGAGCTGAAGCTCTCGGTGGTGTCTTGTCAATGACTTCTGTCACTGCGATGATTCTTTGCCTCTTTGTTTTAGTTGTTTTCTTCGTTTTTTCGGGCTCCTTTTCCTTCTGAAAAAACTTTGTCAGTTGAGGCCCCAATGGACTTAGCTTCGCAGGCAGGGATTCAGTCATTACCTTTAAAATCTCTTCCACGTCAGTGGCAGAGCGTGATGCGGGAGTCTCCTCTTCGTCAGATACTTTTCGCTTCAGAGATGATATTTTCTTCTTCTTCGGAATATTTCTCTTTTTTGGTGGTTCTTCCTCATCTTCGTTTAAAGCTTCGGCTCCCCTTTTCCTTTTCCGACCTTCGGCACCTTTATTCAGATTTTCGTAGTCAGGGTATTCAAAACCCAAGGCGTCCAGCACTCGATTCAGTCTTCGCTTCGGACGGGTACCGAAGGCCGCGGTCATCAACTGATCTTCTTTTTTGGAGTAATTACCGAGTATTTCATTGCACATTATTTCAACTGTGTCCAGCCATTCTTGGCAAGGTTTTTTAAAGTATTTCTTAAACTTGTAATAGTAAGGTAACCGCACAAGTTCCCCTTCTTTCTTCTCCCCCTCTAGCTTCGGCATTTCCCATTCTTTTAAAGTAGGAAAAACCCTGAAGGCCAAGAACTCCTGAACCAGGTCCCTAGTACTGATATGCTCTGAAATAATTTTAAACTCAGCCAGTGCAGCCCAAGTGGAACCTTCTAATGACATTTGGCATCGTGGTCTTGTTTCTCCGAAGATCAATTCAAGAGGGCTTTGTAACAGCTTCTCTTTGTCTGCGTCAACTCTCACATAAAACCATTCTGATTTCCAGCCTGCCGGCCATTTGCTTCGGTAGCTGATTACAGGAAACTTTGTGGTTTTCCGATAGGCAAAATTGTAGCAACCAAAGTTATCATGTAATCCATCATTTCTAGCCTTCGTCTGGTAATGCAGCTCATGAACTCGACAAAAGCTATCGGCAAACGGCTCCACCGCCTGGCTTCGGAGGGCCCAGATATAAACACTAAGCCTAACGATAGCGTTAGGAGTCAACTGATGAAAGTAGATACCAAACTTCTTCAATACATCTGCAATAATCCTATGAAGCGGGAATCTCAACCCAGCCTTTAGAAAGCTCTTGAAAATGACTATTTCATCCTTCTCTGGCTTCGGGGTAGTTTCTTCCCCCCCGAAGCGAAGTAGCTTCTTCTGACTTTCACTGAAATAATCTGACTTCACCATCTTGGAGAGATCAGCCTTCGAAACGGTCGACTTTCCGAAGTCCAAGTGGCTGGGCTTACTTGGCATTGCAATACGATAATCATCTTCGGGATCAGTTTCTTCAATGTTCTCATCTTCTGCTTCGGCAGTTGCTTGTAATGCTTCAACAGTGGGGATGCCTTCCGAAGTTACCAGTCCGGATCGTTGCATTGCTTCGGAGATGGGAATAGTCTCCGAGCCTTCAGCTTCGCCTCCTTCATGCTCAACCCTAGCGATAGAGCGCACTCTGGCCATTTAATTTTGAATTCGCGGGAACTAAAAACTTTTTTCCGAAGTTTTTTCTTCTGACGAAGTAGGCTTCAAGCTGGAGCTTCGTTTGATTCCGAGAGTCAAGCTTCGGCTATGGTTAAAAATTTTGGCAGCAAAACAGTGCAAATAGCAATGAATGCTGTGGTAACTTCACACCTACTTGTCTGTTTATATAGTGCTGCAGGTAAGAAGGCGAAACGCCAGGATTTTTACACCATGCGGACAGCCGCTTGCACTCGCTGCGCGGTGGACCGCAGAGACCAAACAGTAACTCTGCAAGGTGGGACTGCTACGCGCTCGGAAACTGAATCGTTTCTCGACAACGAGCTCAGGGAGGGTGTTTTTTGGACCTTCGGCTTCCCGAAGCTTAAGAGACTTTTTTCACGGATCAAGCTCGTTACGAAAAACGATCTAGCGCCGCGAAAGGGGCTACTGTTGGGGCTATGCTTCGTGGCGCCGAAGGTCTTGTAGGAAGAAGCAGATTCGGCTGAAGCTGTCCGCAGAAGATGACCGAAGGTCTCTCTTCATGAAGCTTCGGTATTACAAACCGACTTAAAGATAGAATGACCTTTTAGCCCATAAAGGTCTGAGTCGATGTTGTAAACTTTTATGAGGGGCATAATTGTAATTCTTCACAGGCTGTGTCCTGTGTCTATAAATAGATGAACAGTACCCCCGTACGATTCACGCTGATTGGTATTCGCTCGTGCGTCACGCTTGTATTTTTGCCTTCTGTCAAGCCGAAGGTACAAATGTAATTCAACATTGTTCTTATTCTTCCATGATTATATGCTAAGGTACTATGTGATTATTCATGTTATTCTTTCATGTTTCATATGCTTCTCCTTTTTATCAATTTAAACTGTGATCATGAAGGTATGTCCTTCATGACCTTCGTTTGAAGACCGTTATATCCTAAGGGAAATAACGCTTCGGAGCACGAAGGGTATTTGCCTCTAACTTCTTTCTGTGTTGCCTTGTTCTTAATCCGAAGCATCTGAGAACAAGTTCCCAACAATCGCGCTTCCAGCCTAGCTTCATTTTCCGCACCGCGCCACAGTATGACATGTGGGACCCATTTCCGCAGAACCAATAATCTTGCGCGCGCCTGAAGTTGCCGTTTCACCGCCACGTGGGGCCATCTCGTCAGTGGGCCGATTCTCTCTCGCGCTCGCGCTTTGCCTGGCGTCGTCCACGCTGACTGCAGTACGAGACCCACCGGTCGGCCCATCTCCCCACCTGGGCGCGACTGGTAACTTACGTGTGGGGCCCCGTTGTCGGGGTTATCCTCTCTGCAGCGCGTGCGCTCCGGGAGATGAAGTCCGCGCACCAGCCACCGGGATCTCCGCGGGTGATGGCTGACCGTGGCTCCTGCGGTAACTACCCAACCGGGTGCTACTGGGGATAAAATGGAGGGGGGAAACGCCACATCTGCACCTCCCCTCTTCCTTCTCTACTGCATGGCGACGAGAGAGCGACCGGGAGAGTGCGGCGGAGTGCATTGCCGCCATGAACTCTGGTGAGGCTGCGGCATGGGGTCTCATTGCTCGGGTGAGGATGTTCGCTGGTGAATATCGAATGCGGGGGTCGTCGTTCGCAGGCGCATTAGGCCAAGACGGCGGGGGATTGCTCATCGGAGTAGTCCTTCACCATGGGTCCGCCGCTCACCATGGTCTGCGTCACATGCGCGTCAATCTATGGTGAGACTCCTCCCCTCAGTTTCGTAATCATCTCCGTTGCATGTTGCGCTGTCCGCTCGTGTGCTCGATCGGGAATCAGAGCTTTCGACTCTGCCGGCCATGGCGCCGCCGCAGATAGTGACGCGCGTCGCCGCCCTGGTCGCCGCGGGAATAGGTGAAGCGGCCCTTGGCCATCAAATGTTGCGGGAACGGCTGAGATTAGATCCTAGCTTACCCCTTCGCGCTTTAGATCCGGACCGTCGATCGTGATATGATGGACGAGATTAGATCTAGCAAAATTATATCGTGGTCGTTGATCTTAGATCGGACAGTGGGCGCTGCGTACCCTTTCATCGCATTAACAATCTAATCCTGACCGTAGATTTAAGATCCTGCGGTCCCAATCGAAACCTACCCCTTCGGCCGGGTAAATTTATTAAAGAGACCCCGCACTTCATAAGAATCAACCCGCCATCCATTGGTGCTGTGCGCCGTGTCTTAGAATTATTCCCCCGAGGCCCCTGAGTTCTCTGTAAATAGTGCACCCAGTCCATAGCTCTGTAAATTCAGTTATTTAATTTTAGAAATTACTTTTTAATACAAAAATAAGTGCTAAGACTTTAATAAATCATAGAAAATTCATATGAACTCCAAATTACTTTATTCCAGATTCTAAAATTTTATAATTTTATTCTCTATCACTAAGGGTCTCTGTTTTGGCATGAAAACAGTAAGAAAAATAATCTCTCACTTAAACCTATTTCAAGCACATAAAACCTTTGGAAATTTATAACTTAAAATCTATAACTCCAAATTTAATGGTTCCAGTTTCTATGATCTTAGTTTAATGTCTAGATCATTATTTTGTATTTTATTTACATGTTTGGTGTGATGTTAATTTTTGCTATACTATGTATGTATTGTGTTAATGCGAGTAGACGAGCAAGCCACTGTGGATCCTGAGGACCAGCAGATAGAAGTAGCTGAGCAGGAGCTCATTGAAGGCAAGTTGTGCCCTTGACCACTTTTTACCCAATAATGTTCTTTAATGCCATTTATTCATGCATAGGTTAATTTTGATGGGACCCGATAGGTCACCCTAGATTGTTTATCTCATTACCTTGTTTACCCCTGATTCACTTGGGTAGTTTTGCTATTGCTTTACATGGTTTTGGGATAATCATTTATTACATCTATGTTCCAATTCTTTTGTTATTCTATTTATGTTCATGTCAAGATCATTAATGTTAATTGGAACATAGAGCTTAACTTGAGTAACACGTGCCACCACAAGGGATTAATGGGACGCCCTTGGCTGACTAATTAGGAAAGCTAGTGGAAGACTACCTTACCCGAAAGGGGCAAGGACAGTAGGGGAGTTGCATGCAAGGAGGTTCTCGGGTTGATTTAGCTGCGATGGCGGTCAGACGGGGGATTCTTGCAAGTGCTCTTCCCATAAACTGTAGCGGGTTTTCGGAAGCTAGTGGAACTTTGTAAAGGCCTCGTAGTGTTGCCCTGCCGCGCTTCCTAGGTAGAGGTGTATGGGAGTCGCGACCCCTTGGCAGATGGGTAACATGACTTGTGGGTAAAGGGTACAACCTCTGCAGAGTGTAAAACTGGTATACTAGCCGAGCTCACGGTCATGAGCAGCTCAGGACTCTCTAATGATTAATTTATGGAACCTAAATTCAATTTTGTCATTTGCATATGCATGGGTTTATTATTAATTTTGTTCTATTACTTTACTTAAGGTTTGGTATTTACTTACACTTAGTAACTGCTAATAAAATTTTGACCAACTACTTAAAAGCAATGCTCAGCTTTAACCCCTGTCATTGATTAGCCTTACACATCACATGAAGTCCCACCTTTGTGAGTTCATGTCCACTTGTTCCCCACAACTTGTTGAGCTATGATCATGTGTGAGCTCACCCTTGCCGTCTCACACCCCCCAAAGGAGAAGAACAGGTGGTTCAGGAGGAGCCACACGGCGAGGAGTTCGATTTGATCTAGGTGGTGTTTCTCAGTTGACATTGGCGCCGACGATCCTTAGTTCGTTTTATATTTATCTTTTATTTTGTAATAAGACTTCCGCTATGTAATAAATACTCTGATTATTGTGACATTTATCTCTATACACTCTGTTATTATATATGTTGTCTTCTTGGCGCATGTATGAGATGCACCTGGCTTTGTTCCTTAAAGCCAGGTGTGACATCTTCCCCCCGACAGGAGCTGTATGCTCGCAGCCAACTTCCATTGGAGGCGATTTTGGAGGTCCAGATTTCACAAAATACAAGGGGGGAGGTTTTGGTCTTCATTTTTTGGAAGAAGGTGGATAAGAAAGGTTGGTTTTTGTTTCTTTGTCAATTTTTGTTCATTCTTACTCAATTTTAGCCACATTTTGGATCTAGGGTTTTACATGTGAGAGAGAAGAGTATAGCTAGGTTATTTTCTCTATTTCCTCAAATGAGGTTGCTTAAGATGGTTAGATTTTGTCTATTCCCTCTCCTTTTTCATGTTTAGTTCTCAAATCAGTTTATCCATGACACATATTTAGTTGCTTAATGAATGGTGAATGTGTTGTATGGAGAGGGAGGATGATAGTTTTGGTAATTAAGATTGTTTTTATTAATTGTTATGAAAGGTTGGTTTAATTATGTTTCAATTGCCAATTATTGTTCATTTTTGCTCAATTTTAACTACATTTTGAAACTAGGCTTTCACCATGTGTTAGAGATAGGTTTGGGTATTAAGATTTTTTGTTTATTAGTTGCTAGGAAAGTTTGGCTTATGTTTCTTTTGCCAAATTTTGTTCATTTTTCCTCCATTTTAGCCACATTTTGGATCTAGGGTTTCACCATGTGTTAGAGATAAAGTAGTTAGGTTGCCTAATCGATCCAACCGCCTATGACCTTTGTTGTATAAATACCCCTTCATCCTTCCCGACAAAAACTGTGTAGCTCGCGCGTAGCCCAACTTTTATTGGAAGGCCAGATTTCACAAAATACAAGGGGGAGGTTTTGATCTTTATTTTTTTGGAAGAAGGTCGCTAAGAAAGGTTGTTCATGTTTCTTTTGCCAATTTTCTTTATCCATGATATATTTAGTTGTTAGGAAATATTGGTATATGTTTCTCTTGCCAATTTGTGTGTCTTGTGTGTTTTATGTTACTTTTTTTTACAGGTGATGATGGAGAGGATATCCTGGATGTATAACTTATCAAGGCTAGATCCATCATACATATCTGAGGTCCATAAGTTTATTGTTGTCGCTACGAACCATGCTTGGAGAACAAAGACAAAGCACATATATTGTCCATGCATGGACTGCAAAAATGCTGTTGTATTTGATGACACAGAACAAATCATATCTCATCTGGTATGCCGAGGATTTGTGAAGGATTACATAATTTGGACAAAGCATGGAGAGGGTAGCTCTTCGCCTTATACAGCTGGAAACCCTGCGAACATCGACGACAGCTTTCAGTTCGTTCACGAGACACAACAACCTCTTCCACAGAGCGAACATGTAGTGCCAAATGTTACTGATCATGGTTATGCTAGAGGAAATAAACGTGAAAGAACCCATGTTCTGCCAAATGTTATGGACGAGGAAGATGCAGAGTTGTTAGAGGCAATGTTGCGTCGTCATACAGATCCATCGATGTTCTTCATGAAAGGTATGGAGTCCCTGAAGAAGGCAGCAGAAGAGCCTTTGTACGACGAGTCTAAGGGCTGTACCAAAGAGTTCACGATGCTCCGGTCTGTGTTAAAGCTGTTGATGTTAAAAGCTAGATATGGTCTGTCTGATGCTGGCTTCGATGCATTCTTGAGTATTGTCGCAGACATGCTTCCAAAGGAGAACAAAGTGCCTGCTAACACGTACTATGCAAAGAAACTAATCAGTCCACTCACTATGGGTGTGGAGAAGATCCACGCGTGTAGAGATCACTGTATCCTTTATCGAGGTGATGATTATAAAGACTTGGAGAGCTGCCCAAAGTGTGGTGCAAGTAGGTACAAGACAAATAAAGACTATCGAGAGGAAGAGTGTGTTGCATCTATGTCTAAAGGGAAGAAGTGAAAGAAAGCCAAAAAGAAGACTTCAAAATCCACGAGCAAAGAAAAAGAAGAAGTAGACTATTATGCGCTCAAAAAGATTCCTGTTTTGATGATGTGGTACCTCCCCGTCGTCGATCGATTGAGGTGTTTGTTCGCTAACCCTGAGGATGCCAAACTTATGAGCTGGCATGCTTCTGATGAGCACAAAAACGATGGGAAGCTTCGACATCCAGCCGATGGGAAGCAGTGGCAAGATTTCAATGAGAACCACCAGGACTTTGCTGATGAACCAAGAAATGTTAGGTTCACACTGAGTACTGATGGAATGAATCCATTTGCTGAAAGGAGCAGCAAGCATAGCACATGGCCAGTGATCCTCACCATATACAACCTTCCTTCATGGTTGATGCAGAAATGGAAGTATATTTTGCTAACCATCCTTATTTCTGGACCTACACAACCTGGAGTTGATATGGATGTATTTTTAGAGCCCTTAATGGAGGATATGAAATGAGTAACGGATGTTCAAATGTTGGATGAGTATCATAAAGATTCATTCACGCTGAGAGCAATTATTTTTGTTACGATCAAAGATTACCCTACACTCTTCACATTATCAGGCCAGTTTAAGAGAAAGGTTGGCTGCACAGTATGCATTGATGAATCTGCTTACGTGTCCCTTACTGCATCTAAGAAGATAGTGTACATGAGGTACAGACTCTTTTTATTGGAAGGACACAGGTACCGCATGCGAAAGATGGATAAGTACTCTGACAATAATGGTGAACTACATTCTACTGCTCCATCGGGTAACAATAGAGGTCATAGAGTTTTTGAAATAGTCAGGAATATCAAGTTTGTTTTCGGGAAGAAGACAAAAGACGGAAAAACAAGGAAGGATGCCAAACCAGCTTCGGGGGCTATATTCAAGAAAAAGTCTATTTTCTTCGAGTACTTGCCTTACTGGAAAGAGTTAGATGTGCGGCATGTGATCGATGGTATGCACGTTCAGAAGAACGTGTTTGAAAGCATAATTGGCACCTTGCTAGACATAAAGGGCAAAACAAAAGAAGGGCTCAATTCACGCATGGACTTGGTAAATTTAGGCATAAAAAAGGAACTACATCCTTTTCTTCGAGAAAATGGGAAGTACCATCTCCCAGCAGCAAGCTACAATCTCAATGTAGATGAGAAACATGCGATGTGTGTTTGGCTTAAGAATTTGAAAGTCCCATCCGGATTCTACTCTAGCATACGGAGTATTGTGTCAATGAAAGACCTGATAGTCACCAACTACAACTCACATGATTGTCATGTCATACTGACTACATTCCTACCTATTGCCATCAGGGCTATAAATCCTTTGTTTTTAAAGATGGCAATCACATGGTTGTGCTACTTTTTCAACAGAATTTCACAAAAGGTAATTGACCGTGATGAGTTGGCATCTCTTCAGGAATTCGCA
Source organism: Zea luxurians (assembly GCA_029449295.1). Classification (NCBI taxonomy): domain Eukaryota; kingdom Viridiplantae; phylum Streptophyta; class Magnoliopsida; order Poales; family Poaceae; genus Zea; species Zea luxurians. The sequence continues at coordinate 49,386,876 of JAOPSE010000010.1, forward strand.
GCGGAGACAATATCACAGTTCGAGATGTGTTTCCCTCCATCGTTCTTTGATATTATGGTGCACCTTGTGGTGCACTTGGTGCCACAAATAGAGGCATTGGGTCCTATGTACTTGCATGAAATGTGGACGTACGAGCATTTCATGTCAATACTGAATGGCTATGTATCAACCCGTGCTCGTCCCGAGGCATCCATGATAGAGGGGTACTGTACCGAAGAGGCCATTGAGTCCGGAGGTCCATTCTGCAATAGTATCCTAAAAGACCAGGTTGCAATAGGTCTGCCTCCGTCACGACACGAGGGTAGATTGTATGGAAGCGGGAGGATGGGATGGAAATCTTTCATCCCACCAGATTACAATACAATACTTGAGGCACATCACAACATCCTACATCAGCTAGCGATAATAGAGCCATTTATCCAACAACACATCAATGAGCTTCACGAGCAAAATCCTGGGCATACGACTGATTGGGTAATGAAGCAACATAAGCAGCGGTTCAACACATGGCTAATGGTGAAGGACATTCCACGTGGAGAAACAATAGAAGAAAAAACCATCAAGGGGTTGGCATCTGGACCATCACGCCAGGTCACAACATGGCAAACCTATGACATTAGTGGATTCACATTTTGTACCAAGTCCAAGGACAAAAAGAGCATGTCACAAAACAGTGGTGTTCAATGCGAGGCCATAGATGATGAAACTGGTGAGATTATTACATATTTTGGCTTTATTGAGGACATATGGGAACTAGACTATGGTACATTTCAGATCTCGGTTTTCTGATGTCAATGGGTTGAAGACAAACATGTCATGGTAGACAACTATGGGGTCAGAGTTCTTGATCTAAGTAAGGTAGGTTACAAAGATGACCCATGGATCCTTGCTAATCGTGCTGCACAGGCCTTCTATGCTGAACAGATCATTTCTAACAATGAGAAGAAAAGCACCGACAAACCAAAGCATGTAGTTTTTCTTGGAAAACAACAAGCTATAGGAGTTGATGGTGTATCTGATTTAGAGGATTTTAACCAGTTCAACGACATGTCTCTTTTCATAGACCATCCAACCAAGATAAGGAACGTTGAGCGAAGCATCCCACGCAATTCGATGCCCTGGGTACGCCACGATGGACAAGGCAGAACAATAGCTCCCTAGATTATATAGTTGTCATGTAATTGATTATTGTTAGGACATGTCATGTAATTGATTATTGTTAGCGACAAACCGAAGCATGTAATTTTACATGACTTTCTAGTGACTTTCTAGAGAGGAGAGGGAGAGGGAGAGAGAGCTATTGTTGCCAATGCGCTCGGAGCAGGTCCAGCACTTTCCGTCCGTGCGGATGCAGCACTTTGCACATCCAGAATGCCCGTTCTTCAGTGCGTTCTTCTCCACGGATAGTGTCACAGTCGCCTCTTCCTCATCCTCCAACCCCGCCTCTTCCTCATCCTCCACCACCACCTTGGCTTTCTTTGGAGTGCCGCCGTCAGAGGAAGCCGTGGTCTTTTTCCCGGTCATGGTTTATCACCTAGAACGCGAGGTAAAATAAAAGCAGGGAGGACTATTCGACTAATATATATATATATATCAGGCAGTAAGAAACAAGCATCTTCAAAGAACATGTTGTGAAAGAACTTGGAAAGATGTTTACCAGATCTGATACTTGTGAAAGAACTTCACACCAATGGTGACGAGAGACGCGAAGCCAGGAGACGACGTAGTATTTAAACACTACAAGAACGGGCATTCTAGTGACTTTCTAGAGAGGAGAGAGAGGGAGAGAGAGGAGAGAGAGATAGGAGAAAGAGAGAAGAGAGAAAGGAGAGAGAGGAGAGAGAGAGGAGAGAGAGAGAGGAGAGAGAGGGAGAGAGAGAGGAGGGAGAGGGGAGAGAGAGGAGCTAGGGTGAGGAGAGAGAGGAGAGAGAGAGAGAGAGGAGAGAGAGGAGAGAGAGAGAGGGGAGAGAGAGGAGCTAGGGAGAGGAGAGAGAGGAGAGAGAGAGGAGAGAGGAGGGAGAGAGAAGTAATATATAAATATATATATTATGTATACTAAATATATATATTTATATATTTAATATGTATAAAAATTTATATACTTAATATATGAATATACAATAAAAAATAATATACTAAAAATATTACTACTGGCGGTTCACAACGAAAACCGCCAGTAGAAATGGCCTCCACAGTCTGTGGAAGGCATTTGTACTGGCGGTTCTCGATGACAACGGCCAGTAGAAATGGCCTCCACAGTCTATGGAAGGCATTTCTACTGGCGGTTCTCGATGACAACCGCCAGTAGAAATGATCGAGAACCGCCAGTAGAAATATCTCCTATATAAAGGAGCGCGCGCGGGGCCGAAAATTTCGCTAAGTCTTTGGCGCCTAGTCTTTTACACTTCCCGCCGTCAGGCTGCCAAAATTTCGCCCCGGCGATCTTCTCCACCGTGTGCCGCCGTCGTCCCCGCGCCATAGGTACGTTCTCCTCTCTCTCTCTCTCTCTCTCTCTCCCTTCTTCGACTATGATCGCTCGGGCACGCCGCCGCCGCCGCGCGTGTAAACCCTAGGCCTAGGAAGAGTGAGAGAGTGAGAGGGAAGAGAGAGGGAAGAGTGTAAACCCTGTGCGCGTCTCTGCAGAGAGTGAGAGAGAGGGAGAGGAGAGGAGAGAGGGAGAGGGAAGAGAGAGGAGGGAGAGGGAAGAGAGAGGAGAGGAGAGAGGGAAAGGGAAGAGAGAGGAAAGAGAGTGGAGGGAGGGAGAGAGAGAAGAGAGAGGAGGGAGAGGGAGTGTATATATAGGAAAGAGAGTGGAGGGAGAGGGAGAGAGAGAGGAGATAGAAGGAAAGGGAAGAGAGAGGAAAGAGAGGGAGAGGGAGGGAGGGAAGAGAGAGGAAAGAGAGGGAGAGGGAGAGAGAGAGGAGAGCAGCGGAAAGCATGTTTTTTTGGCTTCCACTCTCTAGTATAAAATGTAGACTAGATTCACTTCACTTCTGCCACGGAGCAATTCAGTTTTTATCCGTTTAGCTTTATAGAGTTATGTGAGCTCTACCAGATGTCCCTGACTCATCCCTACTGCAAGCATGTGCGATGAGACATGCAGCTACATGTGGCACGACCTGGCAAATAGTTGTCTGATTGTCTCAAACAACGTATTCCATTGTAGGACTATTAGCTAGTGAAATTAGAAGACGACGTATGGCACACTTGCGTTGCTTCGATTAAGAGCAACTCATCAGAACCCCACTTGACCAGAGCGAGTTCTCATCACCTGTCCTTGGTCTCTCTCACACAAAGCAAAAAAAAATCAAAGCTTCATTAACAACGCCATTTCCTACGACTCTCCATCTCTCTCTCTACGTCCTATACGACTCCTCCTATATGTTCTATACGACTCTCCATCTCTCCCTCTCTACGTCCTATACGACTCCTCCTCTCTCCCTCTCTATACGTTCTATACGGCTCTCCATCTCTATCTCTCTATGTCCTATACGACTCCTCCTCTCTCCCTCTCTATACGTTCTATATGACTCTCCATCTCTCTCTCTCTACGTCCTATACGACTCCTCCCCTCTCCCTCTCTATACGTTCTATACGACTCTCCATCTCTCTCTACGTTCTATACGACTCTCCCTCTCTCCCTCTCTATACGTTCTATACGACTCTCCATCTCTCTATCTCTCTACGTCCTATACGACTCTCCCTCTCTATACGTAACTCGATAATATCCATATCACAATATTAGGGGTTAGGGTTAGTGTTAGTGGTTAAGGGTTAGGGTATTTGTTAATATTAATTTAATTATTGCTTATGTTAATTATTGCTTATTTGTATATATATAGCTCAATGAGTTCTCCAACCAAGGACCAAGGATTAGGGCCCAACCACATGGACAAGAGTGTTGCTCAAGAACAATCCAGCAGTGAAGGATATGAAACGCCTAGCGACCCTTTTCCTACCACTAGCATAGATAGGGCCGCTGCGCGTGAGTTGCAACGTGACCCTACTTATGATCCACAAGACCATGAGGTAAATTACACATCCTTAATTTTGTGTGTGTACCTAATTAATTAGCTGATTTCACAATGTCTATTACACATGCATGATTTCTTGTGCATTTTATTACATGAATAGGAGGTCTTGTCTCAATTTCGTGCGATGCTCGAAAAAGCTGCGGCACGATACCAAGACGCACCGAAACCAACCCAAGACGCACCGGAACCGACCCAAGGCGCACCGGAACCGACCCAAGGCGCATCGGAATCGACCGAGACAACTACCGAGAGGTCAAGGAAAAGGAAGCAGAGCGATCGGAACAGAGGTGACAGGGGGCTAAACAAGTTTCCTGACAAGACATATAAAATCGCAGACGTGAGCCCAAATGGTCAGCCCCTAGCTCCAGAAGAGGCACTGCCTAAGTTCCGGAATGCACTTGGGTTCTTCGTTAGAGATAATCTTGACATCACAATCCGACAGTGGAGAGATGTATCAGATGATGTCAAGAATCAAATGTGGAATAAGCTAATAACGAGGTTCGTTTTGCCTCAGGGTTCAGAAGAACTCGTGAAAAAATACACGATGAAGAAGTTTGCAATCAATTTCCGAAACTGGAGGTCTGAGATGAATACAAAGTTTGCAAAGAAAGACCTAGACCCGACGAAAAAATATAAAATCTCAGCAGGTCAGTGGGCAGTATTTCTAGAGCAGAGGAGCAGCCCTGATTTCATATCACTAAGTGAGGCAAATTCGGAACTATCTAAGAAGAACAAATGCCGCCACCACCTTAGCACAGGTGGTTACAAGCGTCAGGTTCCTAAATGGAGACAAGAAGACGCCGAGAAGAGGGCTGCAGGGTTGCTGACGCTGTCCGAGCAACTTGGTGAAAGGACAGCTAATTGGATCCGTGCTAGAAAACCAAGGTAAACTGAGTCTGGTGTATCTTTTGATGATCCCACTGTCGAAGAAGCAGCAAAAAACATATATGTAATTGCAGCTAAGCAGAGCCAAGGAACATTTAAGCCGCAAAGGGAGAGAGACATTCTAACGGCTGGTCTCGGTAACCCTGAGCATCCTGGTCGTGTACGAGGAATCTCATCTAAGGAAGGATGGATGGAAGGATTCAGACCATAATGGGAAGGTCTGTACAAGAAATTTGATCGATACAAGGAAGAGATGGCGAATTATTTTAAGGAGGAGGCCAAGAAAGAGTTCAAAGGCCTGATGTCTAAAATGCTATCGAATCCTCCTCCAGAATTGATGCAGCAATTGGCGATGGCGAGTGTGATGTCTGTTCAATAGATGACCACTCCACAGATGCAAATAATTCCAGCAGCTCAAACGTCGGCTTCCACCGAGGGTACGACCATCCCAAGCTCTGTCGCGTCAACGAGAAATAAGGTCCGCTATCCAGTTGATGACATCACAAGGCCTGTGGCATGCACACTAGTTATAAGATATGGTATTAACAATCAGCGTATAAAGAAAGTAGCCACAAGCCTTGTGATCCCAGGACGCAAGTTCCATGGAAACGACATTCCAGAAGAATATTGCAGGCTAGAAGTGATGACAGTAGTCCAAGGATACGAGGACGACATGCTAGACATCCCTGGGCCCGAAGGTATCGAGACACTTGGACAAGCTATTAAGAATTTTATCCTTTGGCCTCGAAGGGATGTCGAATTGGTTGATCCACCACGACAGCCGTCGTCGCAGGCCCAACCGTCTCCGCCTTCTCAAATTGTTGTTCCTATTGTACATCCATCATCACCTCCTCAAACTTCACATGCTGCTCCTCATCCTTTTTCTGACCCTCCTTCTCCTCATCCTCATGGTGGCCCACCGTCTCCGCCACATACATCGCCCTTCAGGGATCCACCTTCTCCATAGCCATCTCCACAACCATCAAAGAAATCTAAAGTTTCTATACCAAAATTAGTGTCCCCGTTGGAGAAGAAAAAGAAGAGTAAATCCACTGCTGGCACAGCTCATTTTTTGAAAGGGATTGGACAGAGCCTCACGTCAGACACTGTTGATTTGGCCGATCTCGAGGAGTCCGCAAAAAAGGCTGAGGCAATGGCCATAAAGATAAAGAAGCCAACTAAGGCAGATTATAAAAACGTGCCTAAAAAATATGTGCCGGGCAGACCACTACTCACTTTTGAGAAACTAAGGAAGGTCCCGGCTAATATTAAAAGGTTGCACGATTGGTACATGCGGGCATCTTCAGTTGGCATCGACACCATCAGTGTTAATATACCAGCCCATGCTTTTATTGGTTCAAATCTAAAAGCCGTTGTTGCATTCGAGGACATGTGGTTAATGATGAACCTTCAGAGACTCGACGTGCAACTTGTAACCATATTTGCATTGTGAGTGTCACTCATACTCCACATATATGTGTTATTATTAGTGAGTTGTATAAATTTTCAATATCTGACATGCACGTGTGTGTTGCAGAATGCAACATGATCAGCAGGAGATCCTTTATGGTACCAATCCCAATGCTAGTGCCAGTAAAAGGGTTGGGTATCTCAAACTGAAAGGGAAATGTGCCCTTGGGCCATTTCTAAGTATTTTGGTGATTGAGTGCCAACACAAGTGTTTTTGTGTTTATCTAAGCAAAGTGGTGGACAAAATGCAAATTATGTCAAAAGGTATGTTTCTAGACTTAGTACATTGTTTTATGGACTAATGTATTGTGTCTAAGTGCTGGAAACAGGAAAAATTGAATTGGAAATGAGATGGCTCTGTTCAGCCAAAGTCAGCTCGGTCTGGGTGCACCGGACTGTCCGGTGGTGCACCGGACAGTGTCCGGTGGTGCAGACTGGCTCTGGCGAACTTGCTGCCCTCGGGACTTCGACGACGGTGTACGGCTATAAATCACCGGACTGCCCGGTGGTGCACCGGACTGTCCGGTGAGCCGTTCACAGGCGAACTCGTCGCTATCGGGAGATGATTAACGGCGTACGACTATAATTCACCGGACTGTCCGATGGTGCACCGGACTGTCCGGTGAGCCAACGGTCAGCCGGGGCAACGGTCGGTCGAGGATTCCGCGCGTGACGCGTGGCCGAGCCAACGGTCACATTGGGGCACCGGACTGTCCGGTGTGCACCGGACAGTTTCCGGTGCGCCAACGGCTCTGGATCTTCAACGATCGACTGCGCCATAAAAGGAAAGAAATCCGCACCGGACAGTGTCCGGTGGTGCACCGGACTGTCCGGTGCGCCAGGTGACAGAAGGCAAGATCTGCCTTCCTGGAATGCTCTCAACGGCTCCTAGCTACCTTGGGGCTAAAAAAGGGACCCCTAGGCGCATGGAGGAGGACACCAAGCATACTCAAAGCATTCCTAAGCACCGAGACTTCGATTCCACGCATTTGTTTCTTCGTGATAGCATCTAGAGCTCTATTAGAGTTGTGAACTCATCGGGTTGTGTTGCGAGCTCTTGTTGCGACTTGTGTGCGTGTTGACATTCTGATTTTGTGTCTTGTGTGCGTTGCTAATCCCTCCCTTACTCCGTGCTTCTTTGTGAACTTCAAGTGTAAGGGCGAGAGACTCTTAGTTGTGGAGATTCCTCGCAAACGGGATAATGAAAAGCAAAGCAAAACACTGTGGTATTCAAGTGGGTCTTTGGACCACTTGAGAGGGGTTGATTGCAACCCTCGTCCGTTGGGACGCCACAACGTGGAGTAGGCAAGCGTTGGTCTTGGCCGAACCACGGGATAAACCACTGTGCTATCTCTGTGATTGATCTCTTGTGGTTATTGTGTTTTGTTGAGACTCCTCTCTAGCCACTTGGCGATTATTGTGCTAACGCTTAACTAAGTTTTTGTGGCTTAAGTTTCAAGTTTTACAGGATCACCTATTCACCCCCCCTCTAGGTGCTCTCAATTGGTATCGGAGCCGTTCTCTTCACGAAGAGACTAATCGCCCGAAGAGATGGAACCTAAGGGGAAGGGAATTGTGATCAATGATAAGGAGAAGGAGTCCTTCGTCAACGAGCCAAAGGATGACAAGCCTACCGACTCAGGCTCGGGCCACAAACGCAAAGATGGGAAGAAGAAGAAGACGAGACGCATCAAGGAGATCGTCTACTACGACGACAACGATGAGTCCACTTCTTCCCAAAAGGACAACGACTACAACGACTACAACAAAAGAAAGACGGTTAACTCAAACTTTTCTTTCGATTATTCGTGTATTCCGCATAGCTCAAATCCACATTTGCTCTCCATTCCTCTCGGCAAGCCTCCACACTTTGATGGGGAGGACTACGGATTTTGGAGCCACAAAATGCGTAGTCACTTGTTCTCTCTCCATCCAAGCATATGGGAGATTGTTGAGAATGGAATGAAATTTGATAGCTTGGATAGTCCTACATTTATTAATGAACAGATTCATAAAAATGCACAAGCTACTACTGTGTTGTTAGCCTCTTTGTGCAGGGACGAGTACCATAAGGTGAGCGGCATGGACAATGCCAAGCAGATCTGGGACACCCTCAAGATCTCTCATGAGGGGAATGACGTCACCTTGCTCACCAAGATGGAGTTGGTGGAGGGCGAGCTTGGAAGATTCACGATGATAAGGGGCGAGGAGCCAACCCAAACATACAACCGGCTCAAGACCCTTATCAACAAAATAAGGAGCTACGGAAGCACGCAATGGATGGACCACGACGTCGTCCGCCTAATGCTAAGGTCATTCACTGTTCTTGATCCACATCTGGTGAACAATATTCGTGAAAATCCTAGGTACACCAAGATGTCGCCCGAAGAAGTTCTTGGGAAGTTCGTAAGCGGGCGAATGATGATCAAGGAGGCGAGATACGTGGACGACGCGTTGAATGGTCCAATCCATGAGCCTCAACCCATTGCTCTCAAGGCAACGAGGAGTAAGGAGGCGCTACCTAGCAAGGTGGCGCAAGTTGAGGCGGCCGGGCTCAATGATGAAGAGATGGCCCTCATCATCAAGCGCTTCAAGACGGCGCTAAAGGGTCGCAAGGGACAGCCAAGCAAGACCAAGACAAAGGGGAAGCGCTCATGCTTCAAATGTGGTAAGATTGGTCATTTTATTGCTAACTGTCCCGATAATGAAAGTGACCAGGAAAAAGGGAACAAAAGGGAAAAGAAGAAGAATTACAAGAAGGCCAAGGGCGAGGCACATATCGGAAAGGAGTGGGATTCAGATTGCTCCTCCTCCGACTCCGACAATGAAGGACTCGCCGCCACCACCTTCAACAAGTCATCCCTCTTCCCCAACGAACATCACACATGCCTCATGGCGAAGGAGAAGAAGGTGTGTACTCGGGATACCACTTATGCTTCTTCAAGTGATGATGATTCTAGTGATGACGATAAAATAGACTATTCTAGTTTATTTAAAGGTTTAGATAGAATTAAAATTGGCAAAATTAATGAGTTAATTGATGCCTTGAATGACAAGAATAGGCAACTAGAAAAGCAAGAGGATTTGTTGTATGAAGAACATGATAAATTTTTAGAGGCACAAAGATCTCATGCTTTAGAAGTTAAAAGAAATGAAATGCTTTCTTATGAACTATCTACTTGTCATGAAACCATTTCTACTTTAAAAGGTGTAAATGATGATTTAAATGCTAAACTAGAAGTAGCAAGTAAATCTAACTCTTGTGTAGAACATGTTAGGATTTGCAATAGGTGTAAAGATTTTGACATTGATGCTTGTAGTGAACACCTAGTTTCAATTTCCAAATTAAATGATGAATTGGCTAGTCTTAATGCCCAACTTAAGACTAGCAAAAGTGATTTTGACAAACTAAAATTTGCAAGGGATGCCTACACAATTGGTAGACACCCCTCAATTAAGGATGGTCTTGGCTTCAAGAGGGAAGCCAAGAACTTAACAAGCCATAAGGCTCCCATCTCCGCCAAGGAGAAAGGGAAGGCCCCTATGGCTAGTAGTGTGCAAAAGAACCATGCTTTCATGTATCATGATAGGAGACATTCTAAGAATGCCTTTAGAAGTTATGATGCTTTTGATTTTCATGCTATGACTGCTTCTAGTTCCCATGTTATGCATGATAGGAATGTTGTTCATAATATGCCTAGGAGAAATGTTGTTAATGTTCCTAGGAAAGTTAATGAACCTTCTACAATTTATTATGCTTGCAATGCTTCATTTGCCATTTGTAGAAAGAATAAGAAGGTGATTGCTAGGAAGTTAGGGGCCAAATGTAAGGGAGACAAGACTTGCATTTGGGTCCCTAAGACAATTGTGACTAACCTTGTAGGACCCAACAAGAGTTGGGTACCTAAGACCCAAGCCTAAATTTGCCTTGCAGGTTTATGCATCCGGGGGTTCAAGCTGGATTATCGACAGCGGATGCACAAACCATATGACGGGGGAGAAGAAGATGTTCACCTCCTACGTCAAAAACAAGGATTCCTAAGATTCAATAATATTCGGTGATGGGAACCAAGGCAAGGTAAAAGGGTTAGGTAAAATTGCTATTTCATCCGAGCACTCTATATCTAATGTGTTTTTAGTTGAGTCTCTTGGATATAATTTGTTATCTGTTAGTCAATTATGCAATATGGGATATAATTGTCTATTCACAAATGTAGATGTGTCTGTCTTTAGAAGGTGTGATGGCTCACTAGCTTTTAAGGGTGTACTAGACGGCAAACTTTATTTAGTTGATTTTGCAAAAAAGAGGCCGGTCTAGATGCATGCTTAATTGCTAAGACTTGCATGGGCTGGCTGTGGCATCGCCGCTTAGCACATGTGGGGATGAAGAACCTCCACAAGCTTCTAAAGGGAGAACACGTGATAGGTCTAACAAATGTGCATTTCGAAAAAGATAGACCTTGTGCAGCTTGTCAAGCAGGAAAACAGGTGGGAAGCTCTCATCACACCAAAAATGTGATGACCACATCAAGACCCTTGGATATGCTTCATATGGACCTCTTCGGACCCGTCGCCTATCTAAGCATAGGAGGAAGTAAGTATGGTCTTGTTATAGTTGATGATTTTTCCCGCTTCACTTGGGTATTCTTTTTGCAGGATAAATCTGAAACCCAAGGGACCCTCAAGCGCTTCCTCAGGAGAGCTCAAAATGAGTTTGAGCTCAAGGTGAAGAAGATAAGGAGCGACAATGGGTCCGAGTTCAAGAACCTTCAAGTGGAGGAGTTCCTTGAGGAGGAGGGGATCAAGCACGAGTTCTCCGCTCCCTGCACACCATAACAAAATGGTGTGGTAGAGAGGAAGAATAGGATGCTCATCGATATGGCGAGGACTATGCTTGGAGAGTTCAAGACCCCCGAGCGCTTTTGGTCGGAAGCCGTGAACACGGCTTGCCACGCCATTAACCGGGTCTACCTTCACCGCCTCCTCAAGAAGACTTCGTATGAGCTGCTAACTGGTAACAAACCCAATGTGTCTTATTTTCGTGTATTTGGGAGCAAGTGTTATATTCTTGTGAAGAGAGGTAGAACTTCTAAATTTGCTCCCAAAGCTGTAGAAGGGTTTTTATTAGGTTATAACTCAAATACAAAGGCGTATAGGGTCTTCAACAAATCATCGGGTTTGGTTGAAGTCTCTAGCGACGTTGTATTTGATGAGACTAATGGCTCTTGAAGAGAGCAAGTTGTTGATCTTGATGATGTATGAAGAAGACGTTCCAACGGCCGATATGCGCACCATGGCGATTGGCGATGTGCGACCACAGGAACAATTGGAGCAAGATCAACCTTCTTCCTCAACAATGGTGCATCCTCCAACCCAAGATGACGAACAGGTACCTCAAGTGGAGGCGCATGATCAAGGGGAAGCACAGGATGTTCAAGTTGAAGAGGAAGAAGCACCTCAGGCACCTCCAACCCAAGTTCGAGCAACGATTCAAAGGAATCATCCCGTCGACCAAATATTGGGTGATATTATCAAGGGAGTAACTACTCGTTCTAGATTAGTTAATTTTTGTGAGCATTACTCCTTTGTCTCTTCTATTGAGCCTCTCAGGGTAGAAGAGGCCTTGCTAGATCCGGACTGGGTGTTGGCCATGCAGGAGGAGCTAAACAACTTCAAGCGTAATGAAGTTTGGACACTGGTGCCTCGTCCCAAGCAAAACGTTGTGGGAACCAAGTGGGTGTTCCGCAACAAACAGGACGAGCACGGGGTGGTGACAAGGAACAAGGCTCGACTTGTGGCAAAAGGTTATGCCCAAGTCGCAGGTTTGGACTTTGAGGAGACTTTTGCTCCTGTGGCTAGGCTAGAATCAATTCGTATTTTGCTAGCATATGCCGCTCACCATTCTTTCAGGTTGTTCTAAATGGATGTGAAGAGCGCCTTCCTCAATGGGCCGATCAAGGAGGAGGTGTACGTGGAGCAACCCCCTGGCTTCGAGGATGAACGGTACCCCGACCATGTGTGTAAGCTCTCTAAGGCGCTCTATGGACTTAAGCAAGCCCCAAGAGCATGGTATGAATGCCTTAGAGACTTTTTAATTGCTAATGCTTACAAGGTTGGGAAAGCCGATCCAACTCTTTTCACTAAGACTTGCAATGGTGATCTTTTGTGTGCCAAATTTATGTCGATGACATAATATTTGGTTCTACTAACCAAAAGTCTTGTGAAGAGTTTAGCGGGGTGATGACGCAGAAATTTGAGATGTCAATGATGGGCAAGTTGAACTACTTCCTTGGGTTCCAAGTGAAGCAACTCAAGGACGGCACCTTCATCTCCCAAACGAAGTACACGCAAGACTTGCTAAAGCGGTTTAGGATGAAGGACGCCAAGCCCGCAAAGACACCGATGGGAACCGACGGACACACCGACCTCAATGTGACGGAACCTCCCAAGTCATTAGGCCCACCTACAGTTGTCCTTGTCTAACAGACATCAGACAACCCTGTAGATGTTCTTGAACCACTTGACAAAGTTCGGTATCTTTTCTTACCTTTCTAGGAACGTTTCACCCGTCTTGCAGACATTACAGAACATCGGAGATATCGAAATGCGAAAGTGATTACATAAACTTACATTTATTAAAAAGTAAGATCAAGTAGTTTATTACAGACCAGAAATATAAACGAGTGCAGAGTAGTATTATTACATAACCAAGGGAGGCAAAAACTCCTCCCGGTAAGTTTTTCATAAAAGTTTTCCTATGGAGGACCAAGTCCTCCCGCATCTTCACTCTTGCTTTTCCTCCTGAGGAACCACCTTGGTACAGAAGCAACAGAAATCTGCTGCTTCCTCACCTAAAAACAACGAGGGAATAAACCCTGAGTATGGAATTACTCAGCAAGTCTTACCCGACTAAAGAAAAGACTCTCAAGGGTATGCTGGATAAATAGGAATCAAGGAGAGGCTTTAGCAAAAATCAACTTAGATACTTTTGCAGAAATAGCTTACTAAAGTGAGGCCTTACTTTCAACATTTTAACGCCAGATTAAATATTAATAGACTCTATTTGCCTGTAGTCTAATTTTATCATTTCATTACTACAATATCATTTTTATTCACGAAGTTCGCATCCTGACTTAGGTTGTAGGGAAGTGACCAAGTCTTCATAACCGCGAAGGTACGGCGATCCAAATCGATTATACTCAGCTGAGGATCTCCAATCACACGACATATGTAGCACTTAACCCTTGCATATGTCAACCCGCCACCGGGGTTCTTAAGACCAGATCAGGTTCACGCAAACCGAGAGCACAGATACACCACCGTCCAGCCTCTTGCCACGGTGGGTACACGCTACTCCCGCCACCGCTCCACGCCCATTTCGTGTTATCTTATTCTGGCCTTAGTCTGCCCGAGGCAAGGCTTACCCATGACGAGGCATGTGACCAGTTAAAGGGTCCTCGATCAGCACGCCTACATACGCATTCAATCCTTAACCAACTTGGGTAGAACATCACCTGTTCCTAACCCAAGTTTCGATTTAAGTACTCTCATCCTCAGGATTGTTTCTGTTCCTTAGGATGAAAAGAGCATCACAGGGAACTTTGCAGTAAGATCCCACCATTGCTCCCAAAAGAAAATATTCTTGCAGGTAGAAGCCATCCTTTCTCGAGCTAGGCTAAGGACAACCTCTATCCACAAGATCTAAGCAGGGCTAAGCATTTTTGTAAATCATATTTTGATACTTCACAGAAGTATCTATAAAGGTATGGATATCAAGGCAGGCAATGCATCAAAGGGTTTCAAGCAACTCCTATAAACCTAATGCACATTTCACTAGACTTAAAGTGTGCGAAAATTATTTAAAAACACAAGGAAGGGGTTGCATGCACCGGGGCTTGCCTTCGTTAGTAGGTGAGTCTGGCTCAGGCCCGCAGATGTCAAAATAAAGACAAGATCCTGCCTGAGAGTCCGAAGGTGGTGGTGCCTTTTCTTCACTCACTTCAACTTCTTCGTTTTCTAAACATAACCACATATATGTATAAGAATGAATGCCATGTAATGCTCATGAGAGTGCATAGATAATAGAAACTTATTATTTAAAGTCTTGAATACAACTTTCCTTCACGGAACTCCGAGAATTAGGGTTTCCGGAGTCAGTAAAGGAGTTCATAGAGCAGGGGGGTGTTTTGGGGTTTAGTGATCAAACAGGGTCCAAATCAATTCAAACTCTACCAAAAGCTTCTAATTAATGTGGGGAGTTTATATAAAAATTTTGAACATTTTTGGCATTACTATTAATTCTTTAAAATTCCAGAATTACTATCTTAAGCTATTTTAAATACCTTAAAATTCCCTGTTTAAACTAAAAATCATTTAACTATTTTTATTAAATTCTAGGGAAAATAAGAAACCTAGGAAAATTGGTTTCACAATTTTACCATTTTTCTACATTTTTCGACATATTTCTAAAGTTATGTCGAAAAAGAAAAAGGAAAATACTCAATAGCGTTGGGCTGATTCCGGCCCGAACCGGCCCAACAACGCAGGAAACGCGCGCCCGCGCCCGCGCACGATGGCAGATTTGCACTGGGGTCCTTGCGTTTCTATTTAACTACGAACGGGTTCAGACACTATTCTAACGAGTGTCTGACGATTTGCAAATAGACCCCCCATCTTCTAATTCTTTACAGTGGGAGGTCCACAACGGCGTTCTCGCGCGGAGAAACTCCGGCGAGGTCCTGGACCGGCCGATTGAGGCGATGACCGGCGTTGAGGCTAAGACTAACCCAAATTCATGACCAGGGGAGCATTTCCCCAAACTAATTGCATCAAAGACTAAATGAGGGGCTCTAGCCACGGTAACCGAGAACATGGCGGCTAGATCGTCGCGTTCCCGACGATTGGCGGTCCCCTAGTTCGAATTGAGGGCTCGGCAAGCAACACAGAGTCATTAGAGTGCTTAAACGAGGGAGAGGGAGCGATGAGATAACCTGGAAAGGGCTGGCCGCCGTGAGGTTGGGTTTCGGGTGGCGGAGAACCGATTTGGGGCGAACGTGAAATTCCCGAGCTCCGGCGAACGATCGTGGCTAATTGGCGGTGGCTGGTTAGCTGATGACCCTACGGAGCTGGTTACGAGCTTAATTTATAGGCGGCTTCGTCGGTGGTGCTTAATTTGGCCAGGCCGTGCGGGTGATCGAAGATAAGGAAGAACGCGGGTTCGGTGAATCCGTGTCCACCGTCGTGGCAACCTCCCCGTCGACGATGGGACGGCTGCAGGGAGTCACGGCGAAGCGACGGCACGGTTAGGACACGCGGTGGCCAACGACGAAGGCACGACGACGGTGAGCACTTTACCCGCGGGCGGTGAGCCAGGGGAGATGAACTACGGCTAGCCGGAGTGGCTTCCAGGTCACTGGCGGCGACGATCTTTTGACCCCGCGACATTATCCACTTACCCGAGCGTGAATCATGACGCCGACGACGCGTATCACGGCGGGGGGGGGGGGGGGGGGTCACCGGCGGTGGTTCAGTCGCGCTGGCGATCTGATCTTCTTCAGTCGTGACACTGTACCATGGTGAACACTTCATCAGAGCAGCTGATAGAGCAACTTCAGAGCTCTTTTTCTCCAGATTTTCTATGGTACCAAGTCCAACCCTCTGCAGCAAAAGTGGAGTGCTACAAATCAGCTACAACTTTGCCATGGCAGCCCAAGGTAGATTTTCATTGAATCATGCTCAGAATTGAGTTTGAAGTCGGTGTCAGCCCACTGTCAGTCTGATTTTCAGACTTAAGCAGCCTGACAGCCAAAGTTTGAGCATGATTATCTCCAGATTACCCACAAGAACATGGCTTGCCCTCTTCAGCAAAATTGTTCTCCTATGATTGGGCTACAATTTTGATGTGGTGACCTAGGGCAAAAACCCTAGAATTTGAAAGATACAGGACTCCAAAGTTGAGCCCTCAACACTGAATTTTAGACTTAGAATGAAACCTAAGTGAGGTCCATTTTGCATTTAAGTCCAAAACCCAATGTTTGGCTTACAAGTCCACACATTTGTGAACCAAATGACTTAAAATACTTATTTGACTTGGTTTTTGCACTTTAGTCCAAAAGTGGAGTAATTTTGCACATAGGTCCCTAGGGTTTGGATTTACCTAGTGAATGCACTCTAGGTAGGTCAAACATATGCAATGCCAATGTTTATGATGTCATGCTCAAGTTTTAGTTACAATAACGCCAGGGGTGTTACATCCTTCCCCCATAAAAGAATCTCGTCCCGAGATTAAAGTCCTAGGGTGAGTAATGGAAAAGGAAATGCTTCACATTTGTATTTCCTTATTTTTGGTACAAGGCAGGGGTGGTGTTGGGGGCCTTCGGCTTCCGAAGGTCCTCAAAAATATGATTTAAACAATGTTTCTGGAAGTACAATGCATGAACAGGTACCTTCGGACTTAAGTTGAAACCACAGTGTGAAGAAGCACGAGAAGGAGTACGAAGGATAGCGCAAAGCCGAAGCTGTGCGCAGGAGAGCTTCGGCATGATAGCAGAAAAAGGAAACCGACTTAAAGATGAAAAGGCTATTTAAACCTCGATGGACTACTATAGAGTTGTTATCAAATGTAAAGGGCATGAGTGTAATTTTACATGGGCTGCGTCCCGTGCCTATAAATAGGTGAACAGTGCTCCCGTACTGTTCATGCTGACTTGACATTTACTTTTACATCACGCTTGTACTTTTACCTTCTTTCGAGCCGAAGGTACGCTTGTAATTTGATATCATTTCCATTTTCCTATAATAATAGGATAGAAATGAGTTGATAATTATACAAAATTGTTTATGATATCTCTTGTATTACATATGATTCCTTCTTCATTATGATATGTTGTGTTGATGAAGGTTTGTCCTTCATAACCTTCGTCCGAAAATCATTCTATCCCAAGGGAAATAATGCTTCGAAGGACGAAGGACTTTGACGTTTAACATTTTTTGTGTTGCCTTGTTCTTAACTCATAGCATTTGAGAACAAGTCCCCAACATTGGCGCCCACCTCCGGTGAACTCACTTCCACTCTTTGAGTTTGGAACATCCTCGGCAATCATAAATCTTCGCTATGGCGCCGAAGAAGGCTTCAGCAACTGGGGCTGCAGTTCTGCAACCACTGGACCCTAATCAGGAGACTCTCTCTCTTCGGGAGGCCCGAAGCCAGAAGAGGAAGGCTGTCAGCCCGACACCGCAAGAGGATGAGCTAGACCAAGAAATCAGAGACATGGAGATGCTTCATCAACAGGTGCAGAGGAAGAAGGAAAAGATGGCCAGGCTAGCAGAACTGCAAAGGCAGATAGACGAAGCCTCTGAAGAAGTTCGTCATCTTACTCAGGATGAGCAGAACCGAAGGCCTCAGCACAAGGACCTTCATCAGGAGGGTTTTTTCAACGAAGATGACTGGTATGAGAATTTCCATCATGGAAATTTTGCTTTTGATGATGCTTCTCCTCTGTCCGCTGAGTTGCAGGCTACACCTTGGCCTTCGTCCTACAAGCCGCCCCAGCTTCCCATGTTTGACGGCCATTCAGACCCAAAGCAGTTTTTGATGAGCTACGAAGCAACAGTATCCTCGTATGGTGGCAATACTGCAGTCATGGCAAAATCTTTTGTTATGGCTGTCAGGAGTGTTGCTCAAACCTGGTATTCCTCCCTTCGACCAGGAACAATCACTTCATGGCAAAAGCTGAAGGACATGTTGTTAACCAGCTTCCAAGGGTTTCAGACGAAGCTGGTCACTGCTCAAGCTCTATTCCAGTGCACCCAGGATCACGAAGAATACCTTCAGGCGTATGTCTGGAGGTTCTTACGTTTGAGGGCACAGGCGCCAACAGTGCCCAACAAAATTGTAATTGAGGCCATGATCAAGGGACTTCGGCCAGGACCTTCAGCTCAGTACTTTGCTAGGAAGCCTCCTCAAACTTTGGAGAAGCTGCTCCAGAAGATGGACGAGTATATTCGGGCTGACAATGATTTTCGTCAAAGAAGGGAGGAAGCTTTCAGGTTTTCCGAAATGACCAGGGGCTTCGGAGGAAGATTTTATCCGAGGCACGTCAGGTCAATTCACAACTCTACTCAAAATGATGATAAGGGGAGTCAGCAGCAAAGGCCACAGTGCTCCTCACAGGCTTCGGGGCAACAGCAAAGCTCCTTCCGGCCGCCAGCTCCAAGAGGCAGAGGCGCCAGGGGCTTTGGCGGAAGATTTGGAGATCAACCAAGAAGAACATTTTGCTTGTTTTGTGGTGAAAACAAGGGCCATACCACCAGGATGTGCCATGTTACCATCCAGAAGCAAAAGGAGATAGCTGAAGCTGCAGCACAACAGGGTCAGCCGAAGCAGATCATGCACACTGCTTCGTATCATTTGCCTTACATCCCAGAATATGTAGGCAATCACCCTGCAGTTTCTGTTGCTTCGGCGAGTCAACCTCAAGCTTCCTGGCAACAACCTCCGCCTCCACCACCGCTGCAACAAGGCCAGCAGCCAGAAGGGGGCCAATATGCTCAACATCAAAGGGACTTCAGAGAACAGTCCGAAGCTCGCACAGTCAATAGCACTGTGCCAGAGTCAAAGCACATTTATTGACAAATATCCTACCTTGATAGTAGTCTTTCCCATTCAGTTTTATTTTCTATGTAATAAAGGACACTTTTTAAATCTCATGTAATAGTTTCGTTGTCTGCCACAAGGAAAATATATCTTCTCCACAGGCTTAAATTGTTGAAGCTTAAAGATTTGCGATAGCAAGGAGGACCTTCGAATTATGAAAAATTTATTTTAAAAGGCACGGTATGAATTTTTCGAAGCAACAAAAAGTCGTTCTAAGGAACGCAAAGTAAGTTTGCTGAAGTTACAAAAAGCCGTTCCAAAGGGAGCGCAGTGTAAGTTTTCTGCTCAGAAGTCGTTCCAAAGGGAATGCAGAGCTTACAGCGAAAAATAAACGCTGATACCGCCTAAGTAAAAGGCGAAGCGCGAAAAGTCAACGCGAATACCGCCGAAAGTAAAAGGCGAAGAAGCTCCTAAGGGAGGCTTACAGTGAAAAATAAACGCTGATTTCGCTGAAGTAAAAGGCGAAGAAGCTCCTAAGGGAGGCTTACAGCGAAAAGTCAACGCTGATTTAAAAAGATTATGTGTTTTATTGCAGGGATGTCCGTGTATCTTCGGAATAAATACCATTTTACATAACATAACATCATCACATCATTTCACATAGCATAAGCATCATACATCATGTTGCATATGGCACAAGAAGGGGGCACAATATCGATCTTCGGAAAAATGCTTTGAAAAAGGGAAAATCATGCTGAGTCACAAGGAGATACAATATTGATCTTCGGAGTGTAGCTTCGGAAAATATTTTCATGAAGCTTGGACATTCTTCATCAGAGCACTATGGATATTGTTCTGATAAATGAAAATTCTTCTTCACGAAGCATGAAAAGAAGGGAAGGTGTTTTTTTCGTCGAAGACTCAAAAACGGTACGCATGTAAAATTTCATGCATCGTAAAGAATTGAACCATAAAAAAACAAGTATATTACATTCAGGGTTACAAGATATTTCACATATTACATTTCAGATGTTTTTACAATAGCACCTAGTCTTCCCTAAGTACTACTTCCGCAGCTTCGTTCAGGAGTTGATTGACAACTTGATCCATGATAGCTTCGGCCATCTTTTTGATTTCATCGTCTTCCTTCGGGTGAGGGCCCGGAGACGTTTTAGCAGGATCTGAGGGAGGACAGGATACGGCTACATTGTATTACAATTGGCGAACGAAGTTTGAAATCAAAAATTACAACACAATAAAAACAATTAGTTAATACCTATTTGCCCTTCGGGCTCTGCGCTTTTCTCAGCAGCCTCGGCCACTTTTCTAGCATCATTGATGCCTTTTTCGCTTTTTTGGATAATTTCTCGGGCCATTTCTCGGCCACCATTATCCCAGATATCGGTAAAAAATTTCCCACCAACCATGCTAGCTTCAGCTGAAGGGTCTTTAGCATCTTCGAAGGACAAGGCAGTTTCGGATTGTGCTAAAATTTTTACATGTTCGCAGCCTTTCCTTTCCAAAATGCTGGCAATCCCCCTGGCACCCAAAAAAGCGCATATGTCTCTGCGACTATTTAAAATTTCCTCAAAGGCCTCAGCTTCATGATTAATCCATTCAATGGGACCTTCGGGGTTGCCTCTTGTAAAGTTTTCTCCGCTCGAGAATGCGCCAACGCTGGCGAAGCTAGCTTTCATTTTCTTAACACATTCCATAGATTTGTCATAACATCTTTTCTTGGATGAACGAAGCTCTTCAACAGTTCCTTCTAAATGATTTGCCCATTGGTCGCTAAGTTCTCGCTTCGTTTCTTCAAGTATGCGTTCTTCTTTAGCTCGGGCTAATTGCTTCCGAAGATCGTCAATCTCGTGCTTTTGGGCCGCAGCTTGTGCCCTCGAGGCAGCTTCGTTCTCCTTTATTTTATCCACCAATGTAACTAGAATTTTGTCCTTTTCCAAGGCTTCGTTTCTTAGTTTGATCACCTCTGTTCGAAGGTTGTTAAAAGCAATTTCATAGCTTTCGTCTTCGGCATTCCTTTGCGCTCTCAGCGTGTTGCTTAGAATTAAACCCTATATGTAAAAGAGTTAGTATAAGAATAAAAGAATAAATTTCAAATCATAAAGTTTCCAAATGCGCAAATCTCGTACCTTCAGGCTATTATACGCAAGGCTGTCTGCAAGATCGTCCTTTGTCATCGCGCAGAGGCCAGCCTCCAGTTTCGGAAATCCCATGCTTCGGGCCATTTCCCGGCAGACGAGTAATTCTTTGTTATCCGGGAGGCAGTATAGGAAATCTTCTTCATTTGTACCATTGAACACTAGTGCCCCCTTCGGATATTTCAATTCTTTGGCATAGTGATTAGCTTCAAAAACTTCTTCTTCTGATAACTTTTTCCCCGAATCATGTCGAACAATATAATCAAGGACTTTGGGGGATGCTTCGGGGGCAACAGCACTGATTTCCTCAACAAGAATTGGCTCCGTAATTTTTTCTTCCTCGGTTTCCAAGGGTTTCACCTTCGTGGGCTCTGAAGGTCCAGCTTCAGTTTCAGTTTGTTGTTTTGGAGCTTTAGTATCAAAGATTTCAGTTTCCGCTTCAGAAGTTTTAATAGTCTTCTTCGGAGTCGTGCTTGAGGACTTAATTGTCTCCAGAACATCTAGCACGTTGACCATTCTTTTTCTTTTCGGGGTCACCGCTGGGCCCTTTTGGTTTTTTATTGTCTCAACACTGGCTGAAGGACTTAAAATTTCCAATATTTTCGTTCCTTCAGTTCTCGGTTTTTCTGCTTTCTTTGCTGAATGTTCTTCAGTTTTTTCTTCAATCTTCGGCACTGAAGTTGGTTCTTTAATTTCGGTGGCCGAAGAGGTTTCGCCGACGAATTCGGGTACTGTAGCTGGTTCAATGTAGCGTGGTCGGTGTGTGAGAACCTTTACCCTTTGTCTCTTCGGCGCTGGCTCACTAGGAGCAGCTGAAGAAGTTTCTTATGCAGAAGCTGCGTTTTTTCTTTTTTGACCCCGCGCTGGATAGTGGTAGTCGGGGTACACGAACCCAATTGCGTCAAACACTCGGTTCAGTCTTTTCTTTTTCCGGCCTCCGAAGGCTGCTGACAATGCAGTATCTTCGGCCTTTGAATAAACCCCGAGTAGTTCATCACTTAAATTTTCAATGCTTTTTAGCCAGTCATCATCTGGCTCAACAAATTTATCTCCAAACTTAAAAGTATACTTCAGCCTGATAAGTCCACCTTCGTCAGCCTTCTTTATGGTCTCTCGCGGCATTTCCCATTTTTCCGCGAGCGGCCACACCCTGAAGGCAATATGCTCTTGAACCAAATCTCTCGTTCCAATAAAAGAGCAAATAACTCCGAAGGCTCTCTGGCATTCTTCGGCAGCTTCGTTCATTTCAACCTTCGGCTTCCGCAGGCCGAAGCGTTGCCAAATAGGGCGCATAATTATACCTTTAATATCTTCCCGTGTTTTCAGGTCATTCTTCACATAAAACCATTCTGTCATCCAGTCGCCGGGCCATCTCTTCCGAAAGGTTGGCACGGGACAGCTTGACCCGGACGGAGAGACAAAACTGTAGCAGCCGAAATTATTGTGATACTGCTCCTTACCCTAGGGTTTTGTCTCGTATAACAATTCGTGTATGTTGCAGAAACTTTTCGCATCAGGTTCCAGACCTTGGCTTCTCACGGCCCACACGAAGATATTCATCCTTATGATTGCTTCGGGGGTAAGTTGGTGAAGATAGATTTCAAATATTTTCAGCACTTCTACGACAAAGCTGCTCAGGGGAAATCGTAGTCCAGCTTTCAAAAAGCTTCGGAACACTACGACTTCATTTTCCTCAGGAGACGGACAAGTCTTCTCTCCTTCGTCGGCCCTCACAATGGACAAGTCCCGGAAATATCTTCCCCTCATGTTGACAATATGATTTTCTTTGATACTTGATTTGCCGAAAACCGCATGGCTTGGCCGCCAAGGGCGATCTTCGGAGTCTTCACCACCGCTATCTGCATCATAACTGTCGCTGTCATCAGTATCTTCAGATAAACCTTCTAAAATCTCTTTGGTGATCTTTTCTGTATTTGTCTTCGACATTGCTTCAAGAAACCCCATGTTTTTCTCTTTAGAGAGACTCAGCTTCATCTCGACAGCAGCTCTTTTATCTTCAGACATCTTCGGAAATGCTAAAAAACTGCTTTCAAAGCTGAAGCTTAAAAACTTAAAAAGCCAAGCAAGTGTTGGTGCGCAAGAGCTAAAAATTGAGTAAGCAAGAGCAGATGGCAAGAAAGCGTACCAAATGAGCTTGCGGTATGCTCTTATTTATACGTCCAGTGTATTAAAAATTGGAAGACCCCGCTTGTCAGTGAATGTTGCTATTCTAGCAAAGGGAAGGTGTTTTTTCGGACCTTCGGCTTAAGGCCTTCGTCCATGTCGCAATCTAAATTTATCATTCTAACAAATTAATATTGCGAGGGGCTACTGTTGGGGCCTTCGGCTTCCGAAGGTCCTCAAAAATATGATTTAAACAATGTTTCTGGAAGTACAATGCATGAATAGGTACCTTCGGACTTAAGTTGAAACCACAGTGTGAAGAAGCACGAGAAGGAGTACGAAGGATAGCGCAAAGCCGAAGCTGTGCGCAGGAGAGCTTCGGCATGATAGCAGAAAAAGGAAACCGACTTAAAGATGAAAAGGCTATTTAAACCTCGATGGACTACTATAGAGTTGTTATCAAATGTAAAGGGCATGAGTGTAATTTTACATGGGCTGCGTCCCGTGCCTATAAATAGGTGAACAGTGCTCCCGTATTGTTCACGCTGACTTGGCATTTACTTTTACATCACGCTTGTACTTTTACCTTCTTTCGAGCCGAAGGTACGCTTGTAATTTGATATCATTTCCATTTTCCTATAATAATAGGATAGAAATGAGATGATAATTATACAAAATTGTTTATGATATCTCTTGTATTACATATGATTCCTTCTTCATTATGATATGTTGTGTTGATGAAGGTTTGTCCTTCATAACCTTCGTCCGAAAATCATTATATCCCAAGGGAAATAATGCTTCGAAGGACGAAGGACTTTGACGTTTAACATTTTTTGTGTTGCCTTGTTCTTAACTCATAGCATTTGAGAACAAGTCCCCAACAGGTGGTGTGGGGGTTCACTCCTTTATTCAGTAATTAAATATGCTTTACAAATTACATGAGGCTAGAAAGCCAGGGAAATTCTTATCTAAAAAGTCTTGAGTTTCCCATGTAGCCTCTTCTTCAGAATGTTGGTTCCACTGTATCTTATAGAACTTGAAAGTTTTCCTCCGGGTAACCCTGTCCTTCTGATCCAAGACTTGAATAGGGTGCTCAGAGTATGTCAAGTCTGGTTCAAGGACAACATCTGTCACTTCAATGGTTCGATCTGGTACCCAAAGACATTTCTTCAATTGGGACACGTGGAACACATTATGTACAGCAGACAAAGTTTCGGGTAGTTGAAGTCGATATGCCACTGGTCCACATTGCTCAAGTATAGGAAATGGACCAATGTACCGGGGTGCCAGCTTCCCTTTTATCCCGAAACGCGATACACCCTTAATTGATGAGACTTTTAAGTAGACATAATCTCCCACGAGAAAAGATAAGGGTTGTCGTCGTTTGTCTGCATAACTCTTTTGTCGAGCTTGAGCTTTCTTCAAATTATGTATTATTTTCTGAACTTTATCTTCAGTTTCTTTTACCAGGTCAGGCCTGAAGAAGTACCTTTCACCTGGTTCAGACCAATTTAGCGGAGTACGACATCGTCGTCCATATAGTGCTTTGAAAGGTGCCATCTTGATACTTTCTTGATAGCTATTATTATATGAAAACTCCGCTAAGGGCAAACATTCATCCCATTTCTGTGAGAAGTCCAGAACACATGCCCGCAACATATCTTCAAGTATTTGATTCACCCTCTCAGTTTGTCCACTTGTTTGTGGATGATAAGCCGAACTGTGGAGCAATTTGGTACCCAAAGATTTATGAAGTTCTTCCCAGAATTTGGATACAAATTGGGGTCCACGATCCGATACTATAGTCTTCGGAATACCATGCAAACTGAAAATACGGGCAATGTATAATGCTGCATAAGTGGCCACTGTATACTTTGTCCTAACAGGCAAGAAGTGGGCAATCTTTGTAAGTCGATCAACAATCACCCAGATAGAGTCATATACTTTTGCAGTCCTGGGCAATCCCACAATAAAGTCCATACTTATGTCTTCCCATTTCCATGTCGGTATTGGTAGAGACTGTAATGGACCGACAGCTTTCAAGTGTATGGCCTTGACACGTCTGCAGGTGTCACATCTAGCCACATAGCGTGCAATTTCGATCTTCATCTTTGTCCACCAATAATGTTGCTTTAAGTCTTGGTACATCTTAGTGCTTCCGGGATGAATAGAATAGCGACTAAGATGTGCTTCATCAAGAATTTGTTGGCGGATCTCTTCATTCTTCGACACCACTATGCGGTTATTAAACCATACAACACCTTGATCATCTTCTTTGAAACATTTGGCCTTTCCAGCCCTTAACCTTTCACGAATGTGTTTCATACCCTCATTATCCTTTTGAGCATCAATTATCCTTTGCAAGAGGACGGATTCCAGCTTTAGCTGATTCAGAGTTCCTTGTTGGACCATTCCCAGGTTTAGCTTCTCCATCTCCTGACACAATGTGTTGTCAAAGGTCTTCACCGTAAGACAGTGACAGGAAACCTTACGGCTTAACGCATCTGCTACAACATTGGCTTTGCCTGGGTGATAATGAATTTCCAGTTCATAGTCCTTAATAAGCTCAAGCCATCGTCTTTGCCTCATATTCAATTCTGACTGGGTGAAGATATACTTCAAGCTTTTATGATCTATAAAAATATGACAGATATTTTCCAGCAGATAGTGACGCCAAATTTTTAGGGCATGAACCACAGCAGCTAGCTCCAGATCATGAGTTGGGTAATGCTCCTCATGTCGGCGCAACTGCCTTGAAGCATATGCAATTACTCGGCCCTCTTGCATTAATACACAGCCAAGTCCATTGCCTGATGCATCACAGTATACATCAAAAGGCTTAGTGATGTCCGGTTAAGCCAATACCGGAGCAGTGGTTAATAATGTCTTCAATTGCTCAAAGGCTTTATTACACTTAGAAGACCAATTGAATTTAGTGTCATTCTTCAATAAACTTGTGATTGGCTTCACAAGCTTAGAAAAATCTGGTATGAATCTGCGATAATATCCAGCTAGTCCAAGAAAACTCCGGACTTGGTGAACAGTGGTTGGGGGTTTCCACTCCAGAATATCCTTGACTTTGCTAGGATCTACCGCAATTCCCTTGGCAGATAACATGTGCCCCAAAAATTGAATTTCCTCCAGCCAGAACGCGCACTTGCTGAACTTGGCATACAACTGATGTTCCCTCAGGCGCGTCAATACAATCCGTAGATGTTGAGCATGCTCCTCTTCATTTTTGGAATATATTAAGATATCATCAATGAAGACCACCACAAACTTGTCTAGCTCGGGCATGAACACCGAGTTCATCAAATTTTTGGAATATATTAAGATATCTCTCATATTTGCGCACTTGGGGTTGCTTGGCTAAAGTGAATGTGCCAATCAACAAAAAGCGTAAACTTGGGCCTAAAATTGTTGACTGTATATTCCTTGGGTACTCTTTTCATAGCACTGGGTATAGGTTCTTAATTATAAAATCTGATGTGCCAGATATGTATGTTGATACTATCATGGAATCAAGAGACGCAACATTTTTTGAGAATGAGTTTCCCATGAAGAATACACCTAGTGATACAAGTCATGAGACTATAATTCCCCATGAGCACGAACTGTCGATTCCTATACATCATGCTGAGGATTCTCACGTGCACATCCCTGAGGAGGATGACACTATAGTCACTCGAAAGAGCAAGAGACAGAGGGTTGCAAAATCCTTTGGTAATGACTTTATAGTGTACCTTGTGGAAGACAGACCAACTACCATTAGTGAGGCATATTCCTCTCCTGATGCTGACTTATGGAAGGAAGCAGTAAGGAGTGAGATGGAATCTATTATGTCTAATGGAACTTGGGAGGTCGTTGACCGTCCTTATGGTTGTCAACCTATAGGTTGCAAATGGATCTTCAAGAAAAAGCTTAGGCCTGATGGTACAATCGAGAGGTACAAGGCAAGGCTTGTGGCCAAAGGATATACCCAAAAGGAGGGTGAAGATTTCTTTGATACCTACTCACCAGTGGCTCGATTGACTACAATTCGCACATTAATAGCCGTGGCAGCCTCTTATGATCTTATCATTCATCAGATGGATGTTAAGACAGCTTTCCTAAATGGAGAGTTGGATGAGGAGATCTATATGGATCAGCCAGAAGGGTTTATTGCGGATGGTCAAGAGAACAAGGTGTGCAGGTTGATAAAATCATTGTATGGCCTAAAACAAGCACCTAAGCAATGGCATGAAAAGTTTGATAATACTCTTACAGCAGCTGGCTTTGTTGTAAATGAATCTGACACGTGTGTATACTATCGGTATGGTGGGGGTGAGTCTGTTATGCTGTGTCTTTATGTTGATGACATTTTGATCTTTGGATCAAATCTCAATGTGATTGAGGAAGTTAAAAATCTTCTATCGAGCAATTTCGAGATGAAAGATTTGGGAGAAGCTGATGTCATTCTAAACATCAAGCTTGTTAGAGAAGCTGATGGTGGGGTAACTTTGTTACAATCCCATTATGTGGAAAAGGTATTGAGTCGCTTTGGTTTTAGTGACTGTGATCCTGCTCCAACACCTTATGATCCTAGTGTGCTATTGAGAAAGAATCGGAGAATAGCAAGGGATCAATTGACATACTCCCAGATCATTGGCTCGCTCATGTACCTTGCAAGTGCAACAAGGCCAGACATCTCTTATGCTGTGAGTAAGCTAAGTCGGTTTGTGTCGAAACCAGGAGATGATCACTGGCGTGCTCTTGAGAGTGTGTTGCGGTATTTGAAAGGTACTATGACATACGGTATTCATTATACCGGAAACCCTAAAGTGCTGGAAGGCTATTGTGATGCCAACTGGATTTCTGATGCTGATGAGCTTTATGCCACAAGCGGGTATGTGTTTCTGTTTGGAGGTGGCGCTGTTTCCTGGAAGTCTTGCAAGCAGACTATCTTAACGAAGTCTACAATGGAAGCAGAACTCGCAGCATTAGACACTGCTGGGGCTGAGGCCGAGTGGCTTCGTGATTTCCTATTGGACTTACCGGTAGTTGAAAAACCGATACCGGCTATTTCCATGAACTGTGACAATCAAACGGTGATTACAAAGGTTAACAGTTCTAGAAATAACATGAAGTCTACAAGGCATGTTAAGAGGAGATTGAAATCTGTCAGAAAGTTGAAAAACTCTGGAGTTATAACTGTGGATTATGTCCACACATCGA
Organism: Zea luxurians; assembly: GCA_029449295.1. Classification (NCBI taxonomy): domain Eukaryota; kingdom Viridiplantae; phylum Streptophyta; class Magnoliopsida; order Poales; family Poaceae; genus Zea; species Zea luxurians. Next base: position 49,415,354 of record JAOPSE010000010.1, read on the forward strand.
ATAATCTGGCAGATCAATTCACTAAGGGTCTATCACGCAATGTGATAGAAAGTGCATCGAGGGAAATGGGTATGAGACCCATGTGAGATCTACTCTAGTGGTAACCTGCTCTATGTGATCGGAGATCCCGTGAAGTAGAGTGGAGAAACAAGCTAGGAGTAGGTTGTGAGGAAAGATCCCTTTCTTAACTCATTTCTGATGCACATCTTTCCTATCTGTAAGGCAGGATGGTATTTACCTTAATGTATTCCAAGAGTCTTATAAAGGTGAGATGTTGTCCTACAGAACATCTTTTGAGGAATACACCTATATGAGTCAGACTGCCAGTCACAGTCTATGGGACTTGGGTAATCCCTAAATACTCATGAAAGGCACTGAAGTGTGACTTATATGCTTCTAAACAGCGGGAATACCCTTTTGCAGCCTAGTATCAGCAAAGGATTTGAGTGAATCTTATTTCGCACAAAACTGTCAATTCAAGGCATAGTCCATTGATCAATTGTGAATGAGTGAAACTCTTATTCTAGATGGATGTTCAACTTAACAGTCTCCATCGAAAACTGGTATATCAAAGGATTGTGATTCTGATACTTCATCATTACAAACCCTAGAGTTTGGTGGGGATTGTTGGATCTTTTATGGGCTTGGCCCATTTATTGAATAAACTCTATGGTGTGTAATGGTGGAGAATACCAATAGTACCACATTGGAAGTCCAAGGGTCTTTTGCCTTGACTTATATGGTGAGATTTATTCCACTTAACTTGAGAAGTCAAGAAATGGACAAGGGCGTGCCACACGCGCGCGCGCCGCCGCCGCCGGCCGGCCGAGCCGGGCCGGGCCGGGCGTGGCGTGGCGTGGCGTGGCGAGGCGAGGCGAGGCGAGGCAGGCAGGCAGGCAGGCAGGCAGGCAGGCGAGCGGGCGTGGTGTGGTTGTGTTAATTTTTAGCACTCACTAACCGCGTACTTCAGCCGAGTGACCCTGTCTCTTCGTCAGCCGAGTGACTCTGTCTCTTCGTCAGCCAGCCGAGTGACCCTTCTCCTTCGGCTGGCCGACTTATGGCGTGACTCGGCGAGTGCTGGCCGACTCATGGCATGACTCGGCGAGAGCTGACCGACCCTTGGTGTGACTCGGCGACCTTTCTCCTTCAGCTTCCCTCTGCGAGAGGATAAATAGAGGAGCACCCCTGTCACTCGGGACACGGGTACACACCACTTTCAGAATCACAGTCCAGCCGCCGAGTGAGGGTATTTCCATCTCGTGACTCTGCGCGCACAGAGAAGCGAGAGGGCAGGTGCCTCCGAAGCCGGTGCCGTTCGAGACCTTGCACGGGGGATCGGCAATTAGGTTTTTGGGGAGCGTCTACGCGACTGCCCAAAACATCTGCAACATGACAAAGGAAGTTGGACAAGGATCTGGATCAGAGCGCATGGGAGGGTATGATCAGTTTATTTCCTTACTGTTTTGCGTTCTACAGATTATATATGTTTTATATATGCATTTATACTGTTTCATGTATAGCAAAGAGTTTATCTCATCTGTTCTGTTACCTTATAATGTGTTATATCTGTTTGTTTTAATCTTACAATCATGTTGTTTATGTTTCTATTTGTTTATTTTCAATTGTTCAGTCAGTTTATATGTTTATCGTATTTATATGATCTATATGATTCATATGCTTTGTGTTCTCATGATCCATATTGTTATGGATATGTTTGAGATTACGATTTCTATGGTTAATTATCTTTTATATGTCATCATCATAATATTAATTTATGGAATTAAAATGATACGGAAAATGCCTATAATTCTAACAATCCAAAAACCTAATATTAGGCATTTTTCTGTCAGAGGTTTTGCTGCTGTGCTAAAGCCTGATCCGTTTGATGGTAAAAACTTCTTGATATGGAAAGCTAAGATGGAATTGTGGCTAACTGCAATGTCTTGTTTTCATGCTGCTGAGGGCAAGCCTGCCAACTTGCCTCCTGAGGATGAGGCTAAGTTTAAGGCTGAAGACAACCTCTTTCGAGGAGCAGTAATTAGCGCACTGGATACAAAATTCCAGAAAAGCTATATCATCCTTCCCACAGGGAAAGAGCTATGGGATGCTCTTGTTGGAAAGTTTGGAGTTACTGACGCTGGTAGCGAGCTGTACCTCATGGAGCAGCTGTATGACTACAAGATGGTTGAGAATCGATCTGTAGTGGAACAGGCTCATGAGTTTCAGGCACTAGCTAAGGAACTCGAACTTTTTCCTTGTCCTTTGCCTGACAAGTTTGTGGCTGGCGGTATAATCACCAAGTTGCCACCTTCTTGGAAGGACTTTGCTACCTCTCTCAAACATAAGAGACAAGAGTTCAATGTGGAGGAGCTCATTGGTACTCTTGATGTTGAGGAAAGAGCTAGATCAAAGGACAATGGAAAAGGTGTGGAGACCTCTACTGCTAATGTGGTGCAGAAGAGAAACTTCCGCAAGTTTAACAAGAAGAAAAACCAAAACAAACCAGAGAACGCAAATAAACCTGTTCATACAGCACAGTTTAAAAAGAAGAACAACAACAACAAGGGAAAGGGAGGTTGCTTTGTGTGTGGCAGTGATCAACATTGGGCTAGAGAGTGCCCTGATCGCAAGTTCACTCAAGACAAGAAATCAGCTAATGTTGTTACCACTGAAACTGAAGGTGGAACATCTGGGTATGGTAATTCTTTACCATTTGTTCTCTCAGTTTGTAATTCACCTGAGTGGTGGATGGACAGTGGTGCAAATATTCATGTGTGTGCTGATGCCTCTATGTTCTCCTCCTACCAGGTCGGGAGGTCTGGCGCCTTGTTAATGGGAAATGGGTCGCGTGCTCATGTTCTTGGTGTTGGTACGGTCATTCTGAAGTTTACTTCGGGAAAGACGGTGCCATTGAAGAGCGTGCAGCATGTGCCCTCTATCAAGAAGAATCTCGTTAGTGCTTCTATGCTATGTCGAGATGGCTATAAAGTTGTTCTTGAGTCTAATAAATGTGTTGTGTCGAAACATGGTACTTTTGTTGGTAAAGGATATGATTGCGGAGGGTTGTTCCGCTTATCACTGCATGATGTGTGTAATAAACTCGTGAATTCTGTTCATTTTTCTGATGAGTCGGATTTATGGCATTCACGTTTTTGTCATGCAAGCTTTGGCTGTCTTATGCGGTTAGCAAATATAAATTTAATTCCTAAATTTAACTTGGTCAAAAAGTCTAAGTGCCATGTGTGTGTTGAATCAAAACAACCTCGCAAGCCTCACAAGGTTGCTGAGGCGAGGAGTTTGGCACCTCTAGAACTTGTTCATTCTGATCTGTGCGAGATGAATGGAATTTTGACCAAAGGTGGTAAAAGATACTTTCTCACTTTTATAGATGACTCCACTAGATTTTGCTATGTGTATCTCTTAAAAACAAAAGATGAAGCGTTCAATTATTTTAAGGCCTACAAAGCTGAAGTAGAGAACCAACTTGAGAGGAAAATAAAACGTTTAAGGTCTGATCGAGGTGGAGAATATTTCTCTAATGTGTTCGATGAGTTCTGCGTGGAACATGGTATTATTCATGAGAGGACACCGCCATTCTCACCACAATCCAATGGGATTGCAGAAAGGAAAAACCGCACTCTAACAGATTTGGTGAATGCCATGTTGAGTACAGTGGGATTATCCAAGGCATGGTGGGGTGAGGCGATTTTGACAGCATGTCATGTCCTGAATAGAGTTCCAACAAAGAACAAAGAGATCACTCCATTTGAGGAATGGGAAAAGAGAAGAGTAAATCTCTCATATTTGCGCACTTGGGGTTGCTTGGCTAAAGTGAATGTGCCAATCAACAAAAAGCGTAAACTTGGGCCTAAAATTGTTGACTGTATATTCCTTGGGTACTCTTTTCATAGCACTGGGTATAGGTTCTTAATTATAAAATCTGATGTGCCAGATATGTATGTTGATACTATCATGGAATCAAGAGACGCAACATTTTTTGAGAATGAGTTTCCCATGAAGAATACACCTAGTGATACAAGTCATGAGACTATAATTCCCCATGAGCACGAACTGTCGATTCCTATACATCATGCTGAGGATTCTCACGTGCACATCCCTGAGGAGGATGACACTATAGTCACTCGAAAGAGCAAGAGACAGAGGGTTGCAAAATCCTTTGGTAATGACTTTATAGTGTACCTTGTGGAAGACACACCAACTACCATTAGTGAGGCATATTCCTCTCCTGATGCTGACTTATGGAAGGAAGCAGTAAGGAGTGAGATGGAATCTATTATGTCTAATGGAACTTGGGAGGTCGTTGACCGTCCTTATGGTTGTCAACCTATAGGTTGCAAATGGATCTTCAAGAAAAAGCTTAGGCCTGATGGTACAATCGAGAGGTACAAGGCAAGGCTTGTGGCCAAAGGATATACCCAAAAGGAGGGTGAAGATTTCTTTGATACCTACTCACCAGTGGCTCGATTGACTACAATTCGCACATTAATAGCCGTGGCAGCCTCTTATGATCTTATCATTCATCAGATGGATGTTAAGACAGCTTTCCTAAATGGAGAGTTGGATGAGGAGATCTATATGGATCAGCCAGAAGGGTTCATTGCGGATGGTCAAGAGAACAAGGTGTGCAGGTTGATAAAATCATTGTATGGCCTAAAACAAGCACCTAAGCAATGGCATGAAAAGTTTGATAATACTCTTACAGCAGCTGGCTTTGTTGTAAATGAATCTGACACGTGTGTATACTATCGGTATGGTGGGGGTGAGTCTGTTATGCTGTGTCTTTATGTTGATGATATTTTGATCTTTGGATCAAATCTCAATGTGATTGAGGAAGTTAAAAATCTTCTATCGAGCAATTTCGAGATGAAAGATTTGGGAGAAGCTGATGTCATTCTAAACATCAAGCTTGTTAGAGAAGCTGATGGTGGGGTAACTTTGTTACAATCCCATTATGTGGAAAAGGTATTGAGTCGCTTTGGTTTTAGTGACTGTGATCCTGCTCCAACACCTTATGATCCTAGTGTGCTATTGAGAAAGAATTGGAGAATAGCAAGGGATCAATTGACATACTCCCAGATCATTGGCTCGCTCATGTACCTTGCAAGTGCAACAAGGCCAGACATCTCTTATGCTGTGAGTAAGCTAAGTCGGTTTGTGTCGAAACCAGGAGATGATCACTGGCGTGCTCTTGAGAGTGTGTTGCGGTATTTGAAAGGTACTATGACATACGATATTCATTATACCGGAAACCCAAACGTGCTGGAAGGCTATTGTGATGCCAACTGGATTTCTGATGCTGATGAGCTTTATGCCACAAGCGAGTAGTGTTTCTGTTTGGAGGTGGCGCTGTTTCCTGGAAGTCTTGCAAGCAGACTATCTTAACGAAGTCTACAATGGAAGCAGAACTCGCAGCATTAGACACTGCTGGGGCTGAGGCCGAGTGGCTTCGTGATTTCCTATTGGACTTACCGGTAGTTGAAAAACCGATACCGGCTATTTCCATGAACTGTGACAATCAAACGGTGATTACAAAGGTTAACAGTTCTAGAAATAACATGAAGTCTACAAGGCATGTTAAGAGGAGATTGAAATCTGTCAGAAAGTTGAAAAACTCTGGAGTTATAACTGTGGATTATGTCCACACATCGAATAATCTGGCAGATCAATTCACTAAGGGTCTATCACGCAATGTGACAGAAAGTGCATCGAGGGAAATGGGTATGAGACCCATGTGAGATCTACTCTAGTGGTAACCTGCTCTATGTGATCGGAGATCCCGTGAAGTAGAGTGGAGAAACAAGCTAGGAGTAGGTTGTGAGGAAAGATCCCTTTCTTAACTCATTTCTGATGCACATCTTTCCTATCTGTAAGGCAGGATGGTATTTACCTTAATGTATTCCAAGAGTCTTATAAAGGTGAGATGTTGTCCTACAAAACATCTTTTGAGGAATACACCTATATGAGTCAGACTGCCAGTCACAGTCTATGGGACTTGGGTAATCCCTAAATACTCATGAAAGGCACTGAAGTGTGACTTATATGCTTCTAAACAGCGGGAATACCCTTTTGCAGCCTAGTATCAGCAAAGGATTTGAGTGAATCTTATTTCGCACAAAACTGTCAATTCAAGGCATAGTCCATTGATCAGTTGTGAATGAGTGAAACTCTTATTCTAGATGGATGTTCAACTTAACAGTCTCCATCGAAAACTGGTATATCAAAGGATTGTGATTCTGATACTTCATCATTACAAACCCTAGAGTTTGGTGGGGATTGTTGGATCTTTTATGGGCTTGGCCCATTTATTGAATAAACTCTATGGTGTGTAATGGTGGAGAATACCAATAGTACCACATTGGAAGTCCAAGGGTCTTTTGCCTTGACTTATATGGTGAGATTTATTCCACTTAACTTGAGAAGTCAAGAAATGGACAAGGGCGTGCCACACGCGCGCGCGCGCGCGCCGCCGCCGCCGGCCGGCCGAGCCGGGCCGGGCCGGGCCGGGCCGGGCGTGGCGTGGCGTGGCGAGGCGAGGCGAGGCGAGGCGAGGCAGGCAGGCAGGCAGGCGAGCGGGTGTGGTGTGGTTGTGTTAATTTTTAGCACTCACTAACCGCGTACTTCAGCCGAGTGACCCTGTCTCTTCGTCAGCCGAGTGACTCTGTCTCTTCGTCAGCCAGCCGAGTGACCCTTCTCCTTCAGCTGGCCGACTTATGGCGTGACTCGGTGAGTGCTGGCCGACTCATGGCATGACTCGGCGAGAGCTGACCGACCCTTGGTGTGACTCGGCGACCTTTCTCCTTCAACTTCCCTCTGCGAGAGGATAAATAGAGGAGCACCCCTGTCACTCGGGACACGGGTACACACCACTTTCAGAATCACAGTCCAGCCGCCGAGTGAGGGTATTTCCATCTCGTGACTCTGCGCGCACAGAGAAGCGAGAGGGCAGGTGCCTCCGAAGCCGGTGCCGTTCGAGACCTTGCACGGGGGATCGGCAATTAGGTTTTTGGGGAGCGTCTACGCGACTGCCCAAAACATCTGCAACATGACAAAGGAAGTTGGACAAGGATCTGGATCAGAGCGCATGGGAGGGTATGATCAGTTTATTTCCTTACTGTTTTGCGTTCTACAGATTATATATGTTTTATATATGCATTTATACTGTTTCATGTATAGCAAAGAGTTTATCTCATCTGTTCTGTTACCTTATAATGTGTTATATCTGTTTGTTTTAATCTTACAATCATGTTGTTTATGTTTCTATTTGTTTATTTTCAATTGTTCAGTCAGTTTATATGTTTATCGTATTTATATGATCTATATGATTCATATGCTTTGTGTTCTCATGATCCATATTGTTATGGATATGTTTGAGATTACGATTTCTATGGTTAATTATCTTTTATATGTCATCATCATAATATTAATTTATGGAATTAAAATGATACGGAAAATGCCTATAATTCTAACATGCCCTATAAAAAAACCTAGAGCGGGCCTCTATCTCCACCTTTCTCTTGGAGCGAAGATTTTGGAGTTAGAAGTGTTTAACAATACAAAATTGGAGCCGAGCAGTCCGAAACATCCCCTTAGGTTGTGCTCAGTAGAGTGCGTATATAGCCGTGCAAAAAAAATATTTCGCATTGTTGGTTGAACTGTTTATACAGTGGAGTTTGAAATAGGGAGTGAGAGAGATTTGGATAGAAAAACTGTTCGAAATCGACTAAGTCATAACCATGCTCCACCCTTGATTTGGCGCACGAGAGCAGGACTTTGCCGAGTGCGACACTCGGCAAAGACTTCTTTCCCGAGTGACCGACAAAAAACACTCGGCAAAGCGCCGAGCACTCGGCAAAGAGTCAGATTCCGGTAGTGACTGAGCCCTTAAAAAGTATTTTTAGTAATGTTATAAGGGAAATGTTTACCTTTATCCAAAGTGAACATATGGATTGCGACACTTTATGGCACCAATGGTCAGCAAACAGAAATATCATGGAACTTTCGGTTGCCCTGAAAAAGTCCGATGTAGACGACGGTGGAATCAGTGCCTTTTCCGATTTCAAATTTAAGCAGCAAGTGGAAAAACAAAGAAATCGATGCAAGAAATCAGCCCATTTGCTGATTAGTCTACAAATAACAGTTCATCTATGTATGGATATGATGCGTCCTGGAGATGAATTAAGCAAAAACTTGTCTGTTGCTTGACAAGCAAATCGCGTTCTTTCTTCTTGGAAAAAAAAGAGAGCTAAATATCGGAATCAAATCAATCACTGGCTCCCAAAAGGGGGTGCCTATGTTAGAAATATAGGCATTTTCCATATCATTTTAATTCCATAAATTAACATTATGATGATGACATATAAAATATGGTTAATTATAGAAATCACTATCTCAAATATATCCATAACATTATGGATCAGGAGAACATAAAGCATACGAATCATAGAAATATAACAAGCATATAAACATGGAACATGTATTATTATGGAACAACTGAAAATAAACAGATAGCAACATAAACAGCATAACTGTAAAATTAAGTCAAACAGATTTATCATATTACTAGTATAATCAGGCATCAGACATGTCATGATATAATACGACAAAACAGATTGGATAAATTTATGGCTATAAATAAAACAGCAGGTATGAACATATATAATTTGCAGAATGTAAAATAGTGAGGAGATGAATTGATCATACCCTCCCATGCGCTCCGAGGATCTAGATCCTTGTCCAACTTCAATTGTCATGTCTCCAGGAAGAAGACGATTTGGGCAGTCGCGTAGACGCTCCCCAAAAACCTAATTGCCGATCCCCCGTGCAAGGTCTCGAACGGCACCGGCTTCGGAGGCACCTGCCCTCTCGCTTCTCTGTGCGCGCAGAGTCACGAGATGGGAATACCCTCACTCGGCTGCTGGACTGTGGTTCTGAAAGTGGTTTTCACATGTACCGAGTGACAGGGGTGCTCCTCTATTTAACCTCTCGCAGAGGGAAGTTGAAGGAGAAAGGTTGCCGAGTCACGCCAAGAGTCGGCCAGCTCTCGCCGAGTTATGCCATGAGTCGGCCAGCACTCGCCGAGTCACGCCATAAGTCGGCCAGCTGAAGGAGAAGGGTCACTCGGCTGGCTGACGAAGAGACAGAGTCACTCGGCTGACGAAGGGACAGGGTCACTCGGCTACGCGGTTAGTGAGTGCTAAAAATTAACACAACCACACCACGCCCGCTCGCCTGCCTGCCTGCCTCGCCTCGCCACGCCACGCCACGCCCGGCCCGGCCCGGCCGGCGGCGGCGGCGGCGCGCGCGCGCGCGCGTGTGGCACGCCCTTGTCCTTTTCTTGACTTCTCAAGTTAAGTGGAATAAATCCCACCATATAAGTCAAGGCAAAAGACCCTTGGACTTCCAATGTGGTACTATTGGTATTCTCCACCATTACACACCATAGAGTTTATTCAATAAATGGGCCAAGCCCATAAAAGATCCAACAATCCCCACCAAACTCTAGGGTTTGTAATGATGGAGTATCAGAATCACAATCCTTTGATATACCAGTGTTTCGATGGAGACTGTTAAGTTGAACATCCATCTAGAATAAGAGTTTCACTCATTCACAACTGAACAATGGACTATGCCTTGAATTGACAGTTTTGTGCGAAATAAGATTCACTCAAATCCTTTGCTGATACTAGGCTGCAAAAGGGTATTCCCGCTGTTTAGAAGCATATAAGTCACACTTCAGTGCCTTTCATGAGTATTTAGGGATTACCCAAGTCCCATAGACTGTGACTAGCAGTCTGACTCATATAGGTGTATTCCTCAAAAGATGTTCTGTAGGACAACATCTCACCTTTATAAGACTCTTGGAATACATTAAGGTAAATACCATCCTGCCTTACAGATAGGAAAGATGTGCATCAGAAATGAGTTAAGAAAGGGATCTTTCCTCACAACCTACTCCTAGCTTGTTTCTCCACTCTACTTCACGGGATCTCCGATCACATAGAGCAGGTTACCACTAGAGTAGATCTCACATGGGTCTCATACCCATTTCCCTCGATGCACTTTCTATCACATTGCGTGATAGACCCTTAGTGAATTGATCTGCCAGATTGTTCGATGTGTGAACATAATCCACAGTTATAACTCCGGAGTTTTTCAACTTTCTGACAGATTTCAATCTCCTCTTAACATGCCTTGTAGACTTCATGTTATTCCTAGAACTGTTAACCTTTGTAATCACCGTTTGGTTGTCACAGTTCATGGAAATAGCCGGTATCGGTTTTTCAACTACCGGTAAGTCCAATAGGAAATCACGAAGCCACTCGGCCTCAGCCCCAGCAGTGTCTAATGCTGCGAGTTCTGCTTCCATTGTAGACTTTGTTAAGATAGTCTGCTTGCAAGACTTCCAGGAAACAGCGCCACCTCCAAACAGAAACACATATCCGCTTGTGGCATAAAGCTCATCAGCATCAGAAATCCAGTTGGCATCACAATAGCCTTCCAGCACTTTTGGGTTTCCGGTATAATGAATACCGTATGTCATAGTACCTTTCAAATACCGCAACACTCTCTCAAGAGCACGCCAGTGATCATCTCCTGGTTTCGACACAAACCGACTTAGCTTACTCACAGCATAAGAGATGTCTGGCCTTGTTGCACTTGCAAGGTACATGAGCGAGCCAATGATCTGGGAGTATGTCAATTGATCCCTTGCTATTCTCCGATTCTTTCTTAATAACACACTGGGGTCATAAGGTGTTGGAGCAGGATCACAGTCACTAAAACCAAAGCGACTCAATACCTTTTCCACATAATGGGATTGTAACAAAGTTACCCCACCATCAGCTTCTCTAACAAGCTTGATGTTTAGAATGACATCAGCTTCTCCCAAATCTTTCATCTCGAAATTGCTCGATAGAAGATTTTTAACTTCCTCAATCACATTGAGATTTGATCCAAAGATCAAAATGTCATCAACATAAAGACACAGCATAACAGACTCACCCCCACCATACCGATAGTATACACACGTGTCAGATTCATTTACAACAAAGCCAGCTGCTGTAAGAGTATTATCAAACTTTTCATGCCATTGCTTAGGTGCTTGTTTTAGGCCATACAATGATTTTATCAACCTGCACACCTTGTTCTCTTGACCATCCGCAATAAACCCTTCTGGCTGATCCATATAGATCTCCTCATCCAACTCTCCATTTAGGAAAGCTGTCTTAACATCCATCTGATGAATGATAAGACCATAAGAGGCTGCCACGGCTATTAATGTGCGAATTGTAGTCAATCGAGCCACTGGTGAGTAGGTATCAAAGAAATCTTCACCCTCCTTTTGGGTATATCCTTTGGCCACAAGCCTTGCCTTGTACCTCTCGATTGTACCATCAGGCCTAAGCTTTTTCTTAAAGATCCATTTACAACCTATAGGTTGACAACCATAAGGACGGTCAACGACCTCCCAAGTTCCATTAGACATAATAGATTCCATCTCACTCCTTACTGCTTCCTTCCATAAGTCAGCATCAGGAGAGGAATATGCCTCACTAATGGTAGTTGGTGTGTCTTCCACAAGGTACACTATAAAGTCATTACCAAAGGATTTTGCAACCCTCTGTCTCTTACTCTTTCGAGTGACTATAGTGTCATCCTCCTCAGGGATGTGCACGTGAGAATCCTCAGCATGATCTATAGGAATCGACAGTTCGTGCTCATGGGGAATTATAGTCTCATGACTTGTATCACTAGGTGTATTCTTCATGGGAAACTCATTCTCAAAAAATGTTGCGTCTCTTGATTCCATGATAGTATCAACATACATATCTGGCACATCAGATTTTATAATTAAGAACCTATACCCAGTGCTGTGAAAAGAGTACCCAAGGAATATACAGTCAACAGTTTTAGGCCCAAGTTTACGCTTTTTGTTGATTGGCACATTCACTTTAGCCAAGCAACCCCAAGTGCGTAAATACGAGAGATTTACTCTTCTCTTTTCCCATTCCTCAAATGGAGTGATCTCTTTGTTCTTTGTTGGAACTCTATTCAGGACATGACATGCTGTCAAAATCGCCTCACCCCACCATGCCTTGGATAATCCCGCTGTACTCAACATGGCATTCACCAAATCTGTTAGAGTGCGGTTTTTCCTTTCAGCAATCCCATTGGATTGTGGTGAGAATGGCGGTGTCCTCTCATGAATAATACCATGTTCCACGCAGAACTCATCGAACACATTAGAGAAATATTCTCCACCTCGGTCGGACCTTAAACGTTTTATTTTCCTCTCAAGTTGGTTCTCTACTTCAGCTTTATAGGCCTTAAAATAATTGAACGCTTCATCTTTTGTTTTTAAGAGATACACATAACAAAATCTAGTGGAGTCATCTATAAAAGTGAGAAAGTATCTTTTACCACCTTTGGTCAAAATTCCATTCATCTCGCACAGATCAGAATGAACAAGTTCTAGAGGTGCCAAACTCCTCGCCTCAGCAACCTTGTGAGGCTTGCGAGGTTGTTTTGATTCAACACACACATGGCACTTAGACTTTTTGACCAAGTTAAATTTAGGAATTAAATTTATATTTGCTAACCGCATAAGACAACCAAAGCTTGCATGACAAAAACGTGAATGCCATAAATCCGACTCATCAGAAAAATGAACAGAATTCACGAGTTTATTACACACATCATGCAGTGATAAGCGGAACAACCCTCCGCAGTCATATCCTTTACCAACAAAAATACCATGTTTAGACACAACACATTTATTAGACTCAAGAACAACTTTGTATCCATCTCGACATAGCATAGACGCGCTAACGAGATTCTTCTTGATAGAGGGCACATGCTGCACGCTCTTCAATGGCACCGTCTTTCCCGAAGTAAACTTCAGAATGACCGTACCAACACCAAGAACATGAGCACGCGACCCATTTCCCATTAACAAGGCGCCAGACCTCCCGACCTGGTAGGAGGAGAACATAGAGGCATCAGCACACACATGAATGTTTGCGCCACTGTCCATCCACCACTCAGGTGAATTACAAACTGAGAGAACAAATGGTAAAGAATTACCATACCCAGATGTTCCACCTTCAGTTTCAGTGGTAACAACATTAGCTGATTTCTTGTCTTGAGTGAACTTGCGATCAGGGCACTCTCTAGCCCAATGTTGATCACTGCCACAGACAAAGCAACCTCCCTTTCCCTTGTTGTTGTTCTTCTTTTTAAATTGTGCTGTATGAACAGGTTTATTTGCGTTCTCTGGTTTGTTTTGGTTTTTCTTCTTGTTAAACTTGCGGAAGTTTCTCTTCTGCACCACATTAGCAGTAGAGGTCTCCACACCTTTTCCATTGTCCTTTGATCTAGCTCTTTCCTCAACATCAAGAGTACCAATGAGCTCTTCCACATTGAACTCTTGTCTCTTATGTTTGAGAGAGGTAGCAAAGTCTTTCCAAGAAGGTGGTAACTTGGCGATTATACCGCCAGCCACAAACTTGTCAGGCAAAGGACAAGGAAAAAGTTCGAGTTCCTTAGCTAGTGCCTGAAACTCATGAGCCTGTTCCACTACAGATCGGTTCTCAACCATCTTGTAGTCATACAGCTGCTCCATGAGATACAGCTCGCTACCAGCGTCAGTTACTCCAAACTTTCCAACAAGAGCATCCCACAGCTCTTTCCCCGTGGGAAGGATGATATAGCTTTTCTGGAATTTTGTGTCAAGTGCGCTAATCACTGCACCTCGAAAGAGGTTGTCTTCAGCCTTAAACTTAGCCTCATCCTCAGGAGGCAAGTTGGCAGGCTTGCCCTCAGCGGCATGAAAACAAGACATTGCAGTTAGCCACAATTCCATCTTAGCTTTCCATATCAAGAAGTTTTTACCATCAAAAGGATCAGGCTTTAGCACAGCAGCAAAACCTCTGACAGAAAAATGCCTAACATTAGGTTTTTGGATTGTTAGAAATATAGGCATTTTCCATATCATTTTAATTCCATAAATTAACATTATGATGATGACATATAAAATATGGTTAATTATAGAAATCACTATCTCAAATATATCCATAACATTATGGATCAGGAGAACATAAAGCATACGAATCATAGAAATATAACAAGCATATAAACATGGAACATGTATTATTATGGAACAACTGAAAATAAACAGATAGCAACATAAACAGCATAACTGTAAAATTAAGTCAAACAGATTTATCATATTACTAGTATAATCAGGCATCAGACATGTCATGATATAATACGACAAAACAGATTGGATAAATTTATGGCTATAAATAAAACAGCAGGTATGAACATATATAATTTGCAGAATGTAAAATAGTGAGGAGATGAATTGATCATACCCTCCCATGCGCTCCGAGGATCTAGATCCTTGTCCAACTTCAATTGTCATGTCTCCAGGAAGAAGACGATTTGGGCAGTCGCGTAGACGCTCCCCAAAAACCTAATTGCCGATCCCCCGTGCAAGGTCTCGAACGGCACCGGCTTCGGAGGCACCTGCCCTCTCGCTTCTCTGTGCGCGCAGAGTCACGAGATGGGAATACCCTCACTCGGCTGCTGGACTGTGGTTCTGAAAGTGGTTTTCACATGTACCGAGTGACAGGGGTGCTCCTCTATTTAACCTCTCGCAGAGGGAAGTTGAAGGAGAAAGGTTGCCGAGTCACGCCAAGAGTCGGCCAGCTCTCGCCGAGTTATGCCATGAGTCGGCCAGCACTCGCCGAGTCACGCCATAAGTCGGCCAGCTGAAGGAGAAGGGTCACTCGGCTGGCTGACGAAGAGACAGAGTCACTCGGCTGACGAAGGGACAGGGTCACTCGGCTACGCGGTTAGTGAGTGCTAAAAATTAACACAACCACACCACGCCCGCGCGCCTGCCTGCCACGCCCGGCCGGCGGCGGCGGCGGCGCGCGCGTGTGGCACGCCCTTGTCCTTTTCTTGACTTCTCAAGTTAAGTGGAATAAATCCCACCATATAAGTCAAGGCAAAAGACCCTTGGACTTCCAATGTGGTACTATTGGTATTCTCCACCATTACACACCATAGAGTTTATTCAATAAATGGGCCAAGCCCATAAAAGATCCAACAGCCTAGCAAATTCGTTTCTGTTCTGATCTTGAATTGAGGGCTTCCAAAAAGATCTGTTAGCTTAGCTGGCTCAGCGATAAAAAGATCAAGCTAGCTCACGCATGCACACACTGTGCAGGGATCGATGCTGTGTTTGTTTGACTGATCGTGTACATATACGTTTGTCAATCACAATCGGAATAATATAATGTAGTCGGAGTCGAAATTATTTGATCTAGAATCACACAACATGGCCAATCGATTTGATAGGAGCGCAATCAGGTACCAATTGTAATAACGTGCTGTGCATGTATCTGTCCCGTCACGTTCTTGATCACCGACAGGCGCGCACTGAATTGTAATTTCTCCCTGATGTCATCATCGCATCAGTCCTATGTACCTTTGGCGTTGGAAGTAGACGAGGTTTGGCGACTTAATCGGATCAGATAATAGATATTATTTGTTTCATATCTGTTTTCGTAATTTTTTTCGGATTCGGATCAGATACGAATATTATTGAGTTTTGTCGAATGAGATTTGAATAGATATCGACTTCTTAAATATCTAAATTTGAATATACAGATATAGATCAGATACGATTGGAACGCTGAATACCCGAATTTAGATACGGATCGATATGATAGAGCGTGAACAGGTACCAAATTAAAGGTAATAACGTGTTGTCAATGTACTGGGTTTGTCATTTTAGGTCTGTCCTAAGTTAATTACTATCAATTTTAACTGGTTATACTAGATATTTCATAAGATTTTATAATGTAGAATTAAAATTACTAGATTCATCGTGACTTGAACTATCATAATATGTAATTCCTTTAGTTTAAAATAGTTTAACCATATATATTTTGGTCACAATTTAAATAGTTTGACACTTTGACTTACAAACCTAGAAAGACAAACTTGTTGAAAAGTTAGACAAATTCTAGATTAAATTCCGAATATAGATCATGACCAAATCAGAAGAACTGAAGTAAAAAGTCAAATCAGATGATGCGAACTGATTAGACATACTGATAGATGGCGCGCGCCGGAATCAGCAGGGTCGACGACGTCGAAGCAGCGAAGTCAGCAGAGTCGACGAGGTAAGAAGATCACGAGCAGTCGCGTGAGGACGCTTCCCAAAAACCTTATTCGCCCTCTCCCGGTGCAGGATCTAGAAGGCGAAGGGTTCCGGAGACCTGCTCTCCTGATCGCAGATGCACCTCTGCGGTCGGGATGAAAAGAACTGGAAGGTGGCTCAGCTGTAAAGAGAGGCGAAAGCGAAACTGGGATGCTCTGGATGCTGACTGCCGGGCTCCTTTTATAGGGCCAAGTCCGCAACCTCTGATCTTATACGCCCACGAGAATCTCGCGTTCAGTTTAGATTTTATAGCGATCGGTTAGGATTCTAAACGTAACAGCCAAGTAACCAAAAAATTAAACGGCAAAAGGAAGCCGCGCCCCCGCAAGGCGAGGGGCCGGATTTCGACGGACCATTCACACGCATGTCGTGCGCCCGCGCCCTTCGCCCCGCCCCGCCCCGGCGAGGCGAGCGAGCGCGCGTGTGGCTCTCCACACTCTCTCCTCTCATCCATAACTTGGTGAGTGAGTGTGGCTTCCATATTTAAGCTAGCTCTACTCCACTAGAACTAGCAATATGGTGCTATTGGTTCCACCTATTCCTTAGCCATACACTTATATGGGCTTTTGAGATTTTTCTGGGATTTATTTGAATTTCTCAATTGGGCCTAGCCCATAAATCCTAACAACCCCCCACCAGATCTCAAATGCCCATCTGCAGTTTTCGCCACTGTTCACTACTGTTTAATATACTAGTTTTTCAGCAGAGACTGTTAAGTTGAACTTCCGCCTAGAACTCCAAGCTACACCAATCCACAACTTGGACAATGGACTATGCCTTGAATTGCAAGTTTTGCGTGAATGGGTTTCACTTGAAGTCATGACCAGTACTTGGCTACCAGTAGTTCCCTTCTCGGGTGGAGCATATACGTCGTACTCCAAGGTCTCTTCATGAGTTTACTAGAGATCACCCAGATCTCATAGACTGCGACGTTAGACAGTCTAACTCATATAGGTGTGTTCTTTCAAGAATATTCTGCAGGACAACATCTTTGCTAATACAAGCCAACAGAACACATTAAGGCACAAAGCCAACCTGCCTTACAGCATTTGAGAGTATTGCATCTTTTCTTAGAGAGGGTCAAAAGTTACTCTCCTCAGTTCACCAATGGCTTGTTCTTCCCAGGACCTAATTCACGGGATCTCCGATCACATAGACTGGGTTTCCACCATGGCAACTTTATTCGGGTCTCATACCCATCTCTCTTGATGCAATTTTCTATCACATTACGTGGTAGTCCCTTGGTAAAAGGATCTGCCAGATTTTTATCTGTTGAAATATAAGTCACACTTATAACTCCGGAGTTTCTCAACTTTCTGACAGACTTCAATAGTCTTTTGACATGTCTTGATGACTTTCCATTATCCTTAGAACTCGTCACTTTAGCAATCACTGTCTGATTGTCACAGTTCATAACGATAGCTGGTATTGGTTTCTCAACCACCGGAAGTCCATCAAGAGTTCACGCAACCATTCTGCCTCAACGGTTGCTGTGTCAAGTGCAGCTAGCTCGACTTCCATGGTTGACCTCGTCAAGATGGTCTGCTTGCATGACCTCCATGATACCACACCTCCACCAATAGTAAAGACATAACCACTGGTGGCATAAAGCTCGTCTGCATCAGATATCCAGTTCGAATCACTATATCCTTCAAGTACTGCATGCTGACTAGAATAGTGAATTCCATAACTCATTGTACCTTGCAGGTAGCGCATAACCCGCTCAAGTGCATGCCAATGATCAGTCCCAGGGTTTGTCATGAACCTACTCAATTTGCTCACAGCAAACGAGATATCGGGCCTTGTTGCACCAGCAAGATACATGAGTGAACCGACAATCTGAGAGTATCTCAATTGGTCTAAACCAATTCTCTTGTTCTATCGCAGTGTCACACTGGGATCATAAGGTGTTGGAGAAGGTTTGCACTCAGAGAAGCCAAATCGCTTCAAAACCTTTTCAACATAATGAGATTGCGAGAGAGTAATCCCACCATATGCCCTAATCAACTTAATGTTTATAATCACATCAGCTTCTCCTAGATCTTTCATATCAAAACTCTTTGATATAAAAGACTTGACTTCATTGATTACATCAATGTTTGTGCCAAATATCAATATATCGTCAACATATAAGCACAATATAACTCCTTCACCCCCACCACAACGATAATATACACACCTGTCTGCCTCATTAATGGCAAAGCCTGTAGACGTTAGAGTCGTGTCAAACTTCTCATGCCACTGCTTTGGTGCTTGCTTCAGACCATACAGAGATTTCAATAACTTGCACACCTTGCTTTCTTGACCCTTTACTACAAATCCATCAGGCTGTTCCATATAGATTTCCTCGTCCAGCTCTCCATTAAGAAAAGTTGTTTTTACATCCATCTGATGAACAAGAAGACCATACGAGGCAGCCAAGGAAAGTAGTACTCGAATAGTAGTCATTCTAGCAACAGGTGAGTAAGTATCAAAGAAGTCTTCTCCTTCTTTCTGAGTATAGCCTTTAGCCACAAGCCTAGCCTTGTACATCTCAATTGTACCATCAGGCTTGAGCTTCTTCTTAAACACCCACTTACAACCCACAGGTTTGCATCCATAGGGTCGATCAGTGACTTCCCACGTACCATTTGAAAGAATGGAGTCCATCTCATTATGAACTGCTTCTTTCCAATCATCTGCATCTGGAGATACAAATGCTTCTGCAATGGTAGTAGGAGTATTGTCCACAAGGTACACAATGAAATCATCACCAAAGGATTTTTCAACCCTTTGTCTCTTGCTCCTTTTAGGAGCATCATTGTCATCCTCCTCTAGGATAATTTCATGTGGCTGTTCAGAACTCTCAACAGGTGTACTATGTTCAGGAGTTATCTCAGAAGAGTATCTAGAATTGCTATGAATGTATTTCATTGGAAATATGTGTTCAAAGAAAGTAGCATCACGTGATTCCATAATGGTATCAACATACACATCAGGAACTTCAGATTTAACTACTAAAAATCTATATGCTATGCTACACGAAGCATATCCAAGAAAGACACAATCCACTGTCCTTGGACCAAGCTTGCGCTTTTTATTAATTGGTACATTGACTTTCGCCATGCACCCCCAAGTGCGCAAGTATGAAAGTGATGGTTTTCTCCCAACCCACTTCTCATAAGGGGTTTTCTCTTCTTTGCCCATAGGAATTCTATTCAGAACATGACATAGAGTCAAGATTGCCTCCCCCACCATGCCTTAGATAAACCACAAGTGTTTAACATGACATTCACCAGGTCAGTCAACGTACGGTTTTTCCTTTCAGCAATCCCGTTTGACTCGGGTGAATAGGGAGGAGTCCTCTCATGAATAATGCCATGTTCTACACAGAAATCATCAAAGACTTTGGGAAAGAATTCGCCACCACGATCTGATCTAAGACGTTTGATCTTTCTCTCTAGTTGGTTTTCAATTTCAGCCTTATATATTTTAAAGTAGTCTAAAGCCTCATCTTTAGTTTTTAGCAAGTATACATAGCAAAATCTAGACGCATCATCAATCAATGTCATGAAGTATCTCTTACCACCCTTTGTCAACACACCATTCATCTCACAAAGATTAGAATGTATGAGCTCTAGAGGTGCCAGGTGTCTCTCCTCAGCAGCCTTGTGAGGCTTTCGAGGTTGCTTCGACTGCACACAACTATGGCACTTGGAACCTTTGACTATGGTGATATTTGGAATTAAACTCATGGTTGCAAGCCGAGACATAGAGCCAAAATTAATATGACACAAACGAGAATGCCAAATACTCGCAAGATCATCAACATTAGCGCAAATATGGTTCACAGACTTATTATTGAAATCTAACAGAGAAAAGCGGAACAAGCCTCCGCAATCATAGCCTTTACCAATAAATTGTCCAGACTTAGACACAACTAATTTATTGGACTCCAAAACTACCTTGAACCCATCTCTACACAGAAGGGTTCCGCTAATGAGATTCTTGTGTATAGAAGGGACATGATGCACGTTCTACAGCTGCACGATCTTTCCCGAAGTAAACTTCAGATCCACCGTGCCAGTGCCATGAACAGAAGCATGTGACCCATTCCCCATTAGGACAGAAGAATCTCGGGCACCCTGATAAGAAGAGAACAAGTTAATGTCAGAACACACATGAACATTAGCACCAGTATCAAGCCACCAACTAGGTGATTGAAATACTGAGAAGATGAAAGGTAAATTTCCATACCCTTTGTCTTCCTCATTGCTAGCGATCACTGTGTTGACATTGCCCTTTTTGCCACGGCGATCCGCTCGATCAGGACAATCCTTGGCAAAATGACCCGCCTCGCCACATGCGAAACATGTCAGTTCAGCCTTGTTCTTCTTCTTCTTGAAGTTGGTAGTTTTGTTGGGCTTGTTAGATTTTGGCTTTCCTTTGCCCTTGTTGTGGTTCTTCTGAACCATGTTAGCGCTAGAGTGGCCCTCGCCTCCTTTAGATCCCGTGTCCTTAGCCCGAGCTTTCTCCTCAACATCTAGAGACGCTATCAGATTTTTAACCGATATCTCCTGTCTCTTATGTTTTAGAGATGTGGCGAAGTTCCTCCATGTAGAAGGCAACTTTGCAATAATGCATCCAGCCACAAATCGGTCAGGAAGGACTATCTTAAGGTGGTCGAGCTCCTTGGCTATACACTGTATTTCATGAGCTTGCTCTACAATAGAGCGATTATCAACCATCTTATAATCATGAAAGCTCTCCATGATATACAGGTCACTGCCAGCATCCGATGCACCATACTTAGTAGTAAGTGCATCCCACAACTCTTTCCCGTCTGTGTGCTAAATATTCGCATCAACCAGACGGTCAACAATCCATAAAGATAGTATTGGCATGATCGTACTCTTTCTCCTGTTCAGGAGTCAGTGGACCCTAAGGTTTGCCTTTACTAACATGGAAGACATTCATAGCAGTAAGCCAGAGCGTGGCCTTGACTTGCCACCTCTTAAAGTGCATACCATTGAACTTTTCTGGCTTCAGCGCGTCGGCAAAAGAAGCCATAGAAAAACTAGGAAATTGTCTACAATAAGGTTTTTGGATTATTGAAAAATTAGACAAATTCTAGATTAAATTCCGAATATAAATCATGACCAAATCAGAAGAACTGAAGTAAAAAGTCAAATCAGATGATGCGAACTGATTAGACATACTGATAGATGGCGCGCGCCGGAATCAGCAGGGTCGACGATGTCGAAGCAGCGAAGTCAGCAGAGTCGACGAGGTAAAAAGATCACGAGCAGTAACGTGAGGACGCTTCCCAAAAACCTTATTCGCCCTCTCCCAGTGCAGGATCTAGAAGGCGAAGGGTTCCGGAGACCTGCTCTCCTGATCGCAGATGCACCTCTACGGTCGGGATGAAGAGAACTGGAAGGCGGCTTAGCTGTGAAGAGAGGCGAAAGCGAAACTGGGATGCTTTGGATGCTGGCTACCAGGCTCGTTTTATAAGGCCGAGTCCGCGACCTCCGGTCTTATCCGCCCACGAGAATCTCGCGTTCAGTTTAGATTTTATAGCGATCGGTTAGGATTCTAAAAGTAACAACCAAGTAACCAAAAAATCAAACGGCAAAAGGAAGCCGCGCCCCCGCAAGGCGAGGGGCCGGATTTCGGCGGACCATTCACGTGCATGTCGTGCGCCCGCGCCCTTCGCCCCGCCCCGGCCAGGCGAGCGAGCGCGCGCACGTGTGGCTCTCCACACTCTCTCCTCTCATCCATGACTTGGTGAGTGAGTGTGGCTTCCATATTTAAGCTAGCTCTACTCCACTAGAACTAGCAATATGGTGCTATTGGTTCCATCTATTCCTTAGCCATACACTTATATGGGCTTTTGAGATTTTCATAGGATTTATTTGAATTTCTCAATTGGCCCTAGCCCATAAATCCTAACAAAACTTATATGTGGATGGAGGGAGTGTATGTGTCTATCATGTTCTTGCTCACCGACAGGCGCACATTATTGAATTTAATTTCTCCATGATGTCATCGAATCAATCCTATATATGTACATGTGGCATTGGAAGTAGAAGAGGGTCGGGATTAGGTGTGTAATCAGACCGGATACTAATGGATATTACTCGTTTTCATATTTGTTTTTAGATTTTCTCTTCAAATTTAGATTGGATAGGTATTTTCAGGTTGTGACCGATGAGACTTGAATAAATATCGCCATCTTATTAGATATCTAACTTTGAGTTTATAGATATAAATATAGATTGGATCCCAATCAGATACTGAATATCCGGACTCAGATACAGATTGGATCTTAATCCTCTTAGACGGGTCGCATTCGAATACGATAATATCGATGCAATTGCATCCTTTGGTCGGAGTACGGTGTATGAGGGTGATGCCGGTGGCAGTCTTCTCTGCACCAGTTGCACACAAATTAGATCGGCTATCTGGTGTGTATGTAAGAAAAAAAGGTATGCTTCACGTGTTGGCCCACATTCCCATTTATTTACGTGGTGTCAAAGTAATTGTAACTAAGAGGTTGTTGCGTTCCCGATCCGGATGCAAGTTTGTTTTTGGTTTGGTCTCCTAATCGAGCTAGACAAGATCAATGTAACATTCTCTCTCTTGATCTCATACTTAATTACTTGCTTGTACTAAGAACTTAACTTTCTAACTACTTAATCTCTTAACTTATAATCCTTACTTCTCAATAGATTACTACACCAAAATCAAAGACTACTCGAGTCATACTATAAAAGACACCTTTTTATCTCAAAGTAGAGAACTTATTCTCAAGAAAGATGGTTGTATTAATGACCCTTAATTAAGAATTATAGGTGTTTCATTAAACCCTTATTGACCTTCGTGTGACGTCTTGTGCATGTTCCAAATTTCCTTTGCGCTCTTCAATCCTTGCACCTTGTTATACTCCTCCTCACATAAGAAAGCGAAGAGTATGGTGGTGGCTTGAGAATTCAAACGTCGGACTTGGGTGGCTTCATCTGAATCATAGCCCTCATCTCCAACATGTGGTCTCTGTGCACCAAACTCAACAATATTCCAAATATTTTCGTGGAGTGAGGTTAAGTGATGCCTCATTTTACCACTCCACATAGCATAATCATCCCCATCAAATTGTGGTTGTTTGTCTAATGGGACCGAAAGTAATTGCATGCGTTTAGGAATGTGAGGGTAACATAAAGTCTGACACAAATGGTCTGGTCATGCCTCCGGACGGTTCTCTTATGCACTATAATTCATTTTACCGAACCCAGCACCTTCGGGTTGTTCTATCATGCATTCAATGGTCGGACAGTTCGCGCATGGCGTCGGACGGTCCGCACATGGCGGCAGACGATACTTATCTTTCCTTCGGACAATCCGTAGTACAAATGTGCATTTCGATGCCAAAAAGGCTTTCATGAGGAGAGAGAAAGCAGAGAATTAACTTATGTGTGTTCGATGCCAAAAAGGCTTTCATGCTTTAGTATTGATTTTCTTCAGGTTACTTCGGGTAAAACTTTATGCATGAGGAGAGAGAAAGCAGAGAATTAACTTATGTGTGTTCTATATTATTTCATTTAATTTCCCAGATTATTCAAGCACTATAGAGCTTGATATAGTTGTTATGGCCACTTGGCAATATAAATAAATATATGATACCACACAACACAAGCAAATAAAATATAGAGCTAAACAAAATTGTTTACGAAGGTTACGCATAATATGACTTTAGGGCTTGAACGACCCATCACAATCCACGTGAGTACAAACTCTATCGTATCTGGCATCAACGCGTGTATGGTCATCTGGGCTACGACAACGCAACAAGCCTCCATAACAAGCGCAACAGGCGCAGTTGTGGCTCGGTAATCGGCGTACGCGACAAGTCCACACAACGTGCGTAACAGACGTAATTGTGGCTCGGTGATAACGACAGACGAACAGTGCCTACAGGGCATGCAAAAAATACATAACTCGGCGATGCCGGTCCAACTCAACTGGAGTGGTCCGATTAAGCGAGAGTACAACATATCAATCACATGACGCAGCCAAGTTCTTACGACACAAATACTGTATCGTGTTGCCAGGGCGCAACCAATGCTTAGCTAATGCCATAACTTAATCGATTAATAACGTAGTTTGATCGGCGCGTCCGAGTACCCATTATACAATTTAATCGCTCAGCATAAGTCCAAAAACTGAACACAACATAAATATTTAGAGCGATTTGAATATGAGCAGTATAGCCTTGACATATTTTAATAATTTCTGCTAATTATCTACTACGAAAAATAAAGCAGAAAAATAATACTAGAGTTAATGCATGAGCACAGATCAGGTGCCATGGAGGCATTTTCCCATATTCAAGCATGTGTTTTTCTACTAATTATTTACTGCGAAAAATAATTAATTAAAGTAAAAATTGTAACATAAAACATGCTTCATTCTATTTATTATCCTTATTCTATCTTTTCTTGGTTTCACTTTAAAGCGCATTGGTGGCCACAACAGACTTGCATATGCTAGCTTGCGGTATCATTCACCGGTGTCTACCGCGAGTGGATTCTCGCATGGGCACAAAAACGAGGAGCTGTAGTTTTTCAGTCGTAACGCGCGGAGGAATAAACGGATCACACGAACGATCATAGCAGTTATTTGACCAAGCTCGGTATGCAATCCGTAACTGTTTTTCTTTCCTTTTTTTTAAAATCTGTTTCCATCGTTGGTGGAAGATACTGCTTTGATCGGATCTTTTCTGTTGACAGCCCATCATACGCAAATCACCATTCTCGCATCGAAAAAACTATCACGACGTCTCGGGCAAGGCCAGCCGCCGTTACGCCAAGCAGTATCACTGGCTAGCGCCTTCCGAGCGCACGAGCAGGCGCTCAACGGACGTTTCTCTGGTCTTTTGCACCGCGATAACACAACAGATCGGAAGTAGATTGCAAATCTGATCCAGAAATTACATACCGTTCGATTACGGTATGTATGCGTTGGCTATATCCATAGTAATAGAGAATAATAATATCCATCCGTATACATATGCATACGATGATGACGGCGACGTCATCAGGCGGCCGGCGGAGACGGCCCGCCCGGCTTCTGGCGGTAGAACCACAGCCTCGTCTCCCGGATGAACCTCTCCGCCTTCTCGTTGATGTCGTCTTCCGCCCCTCGTGAAGCACGGCCGCCGTAGATGGCGGGCCTGTTGATCAGGCTGTGGAACTCGATCTTGCTCACCTTCTGCACCGGCACCTCCCCGACACCTGCAGCACCGGCGCCGGCGCCGGCGCCGCTGCGGGCGGCCGGGGCAGGGTTCTTGCTCTTGCCCCAACGATTCATCTCCGATTGTCCGCGGCTCTTGAGCTAGATGGGCGACGATGATGCGATTATACTGGCAACGGGGATAGATAGATAGATAGAGATGGCCTCCGATCCGTTTATATAGTCATATCAAAAGGCAGACACAGCTAGCGATACTCTATTATTGAGTTGGGCGATGCTGTAGCCATAGCCTGCACAGTTCTTGGACTTGGACGACGACGCACGTGTTCATTCTCACTTCTCACCAGGTCTCTCGGTCGTCTCTGCGGACGATTGTGTAGTGTGTCTTCGGATAAGCTAGCCAGGCATGGCCATCAGTGGCGAGCAAAGCATACATAGGTGGCAGCTTTGTTTTTGTGGAGTCGTCGCCGTCTCTCAGATGATGGCATGCAAGGGATTGGGATTCCATACATGCGATGCGGATGCGATCGAGCAGCAAGGCTACGCTACCAAACCACGACAACCCTGGCGTTGCCACTTGCTAGGCAGCAGAGCGCCCAGGCGTGTTGCGCGTTGCGCACTAGCGAGGAGGATTCTCCCCGTCTGTTCGCACACGTACGCAGGCATGCGTGACGGCAGCGATAATTAAGATGGGTACGTCACCACGTCAGCGTCTCAGAATATATAGCGGGCACACTACCGAATTCTGGTTCTTTGCCGTGCTTTTTATTGGACACTCTCCGCAAAAAAGTCTTTGTCGAGTGTCGCACTCGATAAAGTCCTACTCTCGGTAACGATCGCGTTTACCGATAGCAGATCGCTCGGCATAGAAATACACTCGCCAAAGACACATCTTTGCCGAGTGCCAAACACTCGGCGAACTGCGGCGCTGGGCAAAGGGCCGTCAGCAGCCGTCTTTGGCTGACAGCCGTTATCTTTGCCGAGTGCCGAGCGTTGGTGTTTGGCAAAGAAGCCCCACGACTAACACTTGGTAGAGCATTTTTGCCAAATGTTGTTCTTGGACACTCGGCAAATTATATTTTATATATTTTTCTTTTTCCAACCAAACTTGTTGTGGTATGTTTCTACACTATGTAGACCTACATGTACTATTTTGGCACGATTATAAAATGTTTCCTATAACTATTGGATTTAGTTCGTTTAATGAAATTTCATTGGATAATTCAGATTTGAACTGCAAGTCACTCGAAACATGGAAAACCGTGCATGCAAAAATGATATGTATGTTATTTAGCACAAGTTACGACCGATTTCAGGTACAGATCGGAATCTTCGAGCACCATGCTCACTAAATATGACCGTGAACTTGCCATCCAGTTGTTTAAAAATTGTATAAAACACAAACAAAGTCAGAAAGTCATGAAACTTTCCAC
Organism: Zea luxurians; assembly: GCA_029449295.1. NCBI lineage: Eukaryota > Viridiplantae > Streptophyta > Magnoliopsida > Poales > Poaceae > Zea > Zea luxurians. The sequence continues at coordinate 49,442,267 of JAOPSE010000010.1, forward strand.
ATGTCATGATATCATATATAGAGGCTGTGGTAAAAATTTGAGAATATTTCAAGAAAGTTGTGACGCACTATGTGTAGAAACCTAGCCGGTCTACATTGAAACTCTATGATTTCATGTGTAGGACACTTAGGTTTCTACACATAGTGCGTCATAACTTTCTCGAAACATTCTCAAATTTTTATCACAGCCTCTACATATGATATCATGACATGTGGACAAGTTTCATGATTTTCTGACTTTGTTTGTGTGTTATACAATTTTTAAACAACTGGATGACAAGTTCACGGTCATGTTCAGTAAGCATGGTGCTCGAAGATTCCGGTATGCTCCTGAAATCGGTCGTATCTTGTGTTACCTAACATGGATATCATTTTTGCATGTACGGTTTTCCATGTTTCGAGTGACTTGTAGTTCAAATCTGAATTATCCAAGTAAATTCAATTAAAAGAACAAAATACAATAGTTATAGGAAACAATTTTATAATTGTGCCAAAATAGTACATGTAGGTCCACATAGTGTAGCAACATACCACAAAAAGATTTATAAGGAAAATAAAAAAATATACTTTGCCGAGTGTCCAAGAATAGCACTCGGCAAAGAATGCTTTGCCGAGTGTCAGTCGTGGGGCACTCGATAAAGTCTTTTTAAAACCCTAAATCCATTCTTTGTCGAGTGCTTGTCAGTGGCACTCGACAAAGACGTCTTTGCGGAGTGCCGGATCCAGGGCACTCGGCAAAGTATATTCTTTAATTTTAAAAAAAATCTTTGCGAGTGCCAGATCGCGGGCACTTGGCAAAAATGATAACATTAGTAACAGGCCCGCGCTCGGGCCATTTCATTTCTACTCTACAACTCCGCTGCCACCACAGTCCGTCGTCCTCCCCGCATGCCATCACCGCCGTCCGGCCGCCCCCACAAGCCCGGCCCGCCGCCGCCCGGCCGTCGCCTCACACGCCCAGCATACCGCCGCCCAGCCGCCCACGCGCCACCTGCGCCCGGCCGTCGCCCCACGCCCCACGCGCCCTCCCTGCGCCCGGCCTACCGCCGCCCGGCCGCCCACGCGCCACCACTGCCGTCCGACCGCCCCCGTGTCCACCATCGTCGCTGGCCCCGACCACCGCGCCGTCGCTCGCCAGCTCACGCCCACCCCTAGTCATCGCTAAACCCGGCCTCGGTTCTTGCTCACCGCTGACTAGGTATGATTTTCTTTCTTGATCAAGACTTGTACTACTACTCTACAACTACTTGTATATATATGATGTTCAAAATATTGCATATGCATTTCGTTATTTGACTAAATCTATAGGAAAATAACAATTTTTATGATACTAATTTGAGTCTAAAATCCTAAACCCTATGATAGATGTGGTTCGACTACTTGTATATATGATATCCAATGCATTACATATATGCCATAGTGTCGTTGATATACCTGTGGATGTCAGCCATTGTGCTGCTACTATTTGCAGGTTTTGGAAACCTCCCTGTGCAGGGGAGGTGCTACCGATTTTTTGTCGATATATGTTAGAGGATGGAGGACCGTGAGTGGATGTACACGAGCTATGTAGGAAGGAATGATGTCACCCCTAAATGGATTAGAAAGACCGATGATTTCATGGAACGGGCATATGGCGAAGCTGCTAAAGGAGCGAGTCTAGTCCCATGCCCGTGCAGCAAATGTGCCAACCGGAAAAGAAAATCAAAGAAGTCCATGGTAGAACATATTTGGAAGAATGGATTTACGCCAGGCTATACTCGGTGGATCTTTCGTGGTGAAGCACATCGTACGAGAGAGGAGGTGCTGAGACAACGCGTCGAGTATTATGATGCCGATGCAGGGGTAGCGGATATGTTGAACGACTATCACGAGGCACAGTACGCCGGAGGATGTACGGATGACGAGCCAGAGCCAACTGCAAAGGCATTCTACGACATGTTTGACGTAGCATAGAAGCCCCTTCACGACCAGACAAAGGTTTCTCAACTGGATGCCATTGGGCATGTAATGGCGTTCAAGTCACAGTACAACATGAGTCATGACACATTCGATGGCTTGTTGACGGTTATTGGGAGCCTGCTTCTGGAGGATCACGTTCTGCCAAAGAGCACGTACGAGGCATAGAAACTCCTTCGTGCACTCAAGATGACGTATGAGCAGATACATGCTTGTCCAAAGGGCTGCGTGCTATTTAGGAAAGAATACGCGGAGGCAAAATATTGTCCGAAGTGTAAATCGTCTAGGTTTATGGAGGTAGACTCTGGTGATGGACAGAAGAGGCAGCTCGACATCCCCTTGACAATCCTACGTCACCTTCCGTTCATACCGAGGATCCAGCATTTATACATGACCGAGGAATCTGCAAAAACAGATGACATTGCACAAAAATGGAAAACAATACAATCCTGACGAGATGGTGCACGCATCCGATGGTGAAGCATGGAAACACTTTGATGCCACTCACCGTGAGAAAGCCGAAGAGGCTCGTAATGTACGTGTTGCGCTGGCCACAGATGGGTTCAATCCCTATGGAATGAGCGCTACCCCGTACACATGTTGGCCCATGTTTGTTATCCCAATCAATCTCCCCCCGGCGTGTGCTTTCAAAGGTAGAATATATTCGTGTCGTTGATAATTCCCGGACACTCGGGGAATAAAATGTGCATGTACATGGAGCCTTTGATCGATGAATTGGTACACGCTTGGGAGGAAGGGGTATGGACGTATGACCGAGCTACGAAGACAAACTTCAAAATGCATGTTTGGTACCAGTAGTCCATGCGCCTGGTGTGTTCACGGTAAGTTCCCATGCCTAGTTTTCAAGGAAGCTCTTAGGTTTATTTGGTTGAAAAAGGGAGGTAAATATTCGTCCTTCAATAAACATCGACAATTTCTCCCTCCTGACCATCCATTCCGCCTAGACATCAAGAACTTTATGAAAGGTGTCGTAGTGACAGACTGTCCACCTGCAACAATGACTGGTGCTGAAACTCATCAATAGATAGATGGGCTCATGACCAATACAGAAGGTGGTTTTGTGGGATATGGTGAGTAGTATATGTGGACACATAAGTCGGGCTTGACTTGGCTCCCCTATTATGACGACCTGCTCCTTCCACACAACATTGACGTGATGCACACTAAAAAGAATGTTGTTGAGGCACTTTGGGCAACAATTATGAATATTCCTGATAAGTCAAAGGATAACGTAAAGGCAAGAGTGGATCTGACAGTGTTATGTGATAGACCAAACCAAGAGATGAAGCCGTCAAGTGGTGGAAAGACATGGAGAAGGCCTAAGGTCGATTTCTTTCTAAGCAGGGCCCAGAGGAAGGAAGTACTTCAGTGGATCAAGGTGTTGATGTTCCCTGATGGGTATGCAGCTAACCTGAGTAGGGGGTGTACTTATCTACTCTGCGAGTCTTAGGGATGAAGAGTCATAACTTCCACATATGGATTGAACGGATTCTTCCTGCGATGGTTCGAGGCTATGTCCCTGAGCATGTCTGGCTAGCGCTTTCAGAGTTGAGCTATTTCTTCCATCAGCTTTGTGCAAAAGAGTTATCTCGGACCGTGGTTGCAGACTTGGAAAGATTGACACCCGTGTAGGTAAGCTTGAGAAGATATTTCCACCCGGCTTCTTCAATCCAATGTAGCATTTGATTCTTCATCTCCCCTATGAGGCACGAATGGGGGGCCCATGCATGGACATTGGTGCTATCCAATCGAGAGATGTCTAAAGACTATTCGAAAGAAATGTAGAAATAAATGCAAAATCGAGGCTTCCATTGCAGAGACATAGATTCTAGAGGAGGTGTCAAACTTCACAACAACTTACTATGGTGACAAACTGCCGAGCGTGCATAATCCACCCCCTCGTTACAATGATGGCGGCAATGAATCGAACCTCAGCATATTTCGAGGCCAACTCGGAAGCGCAAGTGGCTCGACCACCAAGACTCTAACACATGAAGAGTGGTGGCATATCATGCTATATGTATTGACCAACCTTGAAGAGGTGATGCCATACATGGAACAATTTCTTCATGAATTCTGGCGTCGATCAAGGGACCCAACTCCACAGGAATATGATACTCTTCTTAGAAAGGGTGCGAGAAATGGATTGCCCGATTTCATTTCCTGGTTCAAACGTAATGTAAATGCTTAGTTTGTCAAAGAGATCCGTCTATGAACTCAATTTAGCGTCTTTTAACTTGCAAATACTTGCAGGGCCAAAGAGATCTGTCTATGAGTGCCGAGTTGAGACAAGTAGCCAACGGCTTTGCTTATAGGGCCAAGAAATATTCTGGGTATGACGTCAATGGATATTGTTTTGCACAACAAACTACGACCAAAGTCAGCCCAATCGAAAAACAACGTGTTCTGGAGTCTTTACGCCCGACCTTGACGATGTCGATTATTTTGGACGAATCGAAGAAATATATGAACTCAATTTTTATGGTTCCAAACCTCTTACTCTAGTGATATTCAAATGTCATTGGTTTGACCCTCAAGTGACGAGACAGACACATTCTAATCTTGGGATAGTCAAAATTTGAAAAGATTCCACCTTACCAGGAGACGATGTCTATATCATGGGCCAATAGGCCACACAAGTGTATTATCTCCCATATGCGTGCCAAACGAAAGAATATCTTAAGGGTTGGGATGTTGTGTATAAGGTATCGCTGCACAGGAGATTACCTGTTCCTAACGATGAAGATTATAACTTAGACCTGGACACATATGATGGAGAGTTCTTCCAAGAAGATGGGCTAGAAGGGCGATTTGAGATAGACTTAACCGAAGCTATCGGAATAGATATAGATATTGAAATGGTTGTTGATGAGGAGGATGATGAGGTGCAAAATGAGAATGACTTAGTGAAAGTGAGAGCACCTAGAGGGGGGGGGTGAATAGGTGATCCTGTAAAAACTTCAAACTTAAGCCACAAAAACTTGTTAAGCGTTAGCACGATTAATGCCAAGTGGCTAAGGTGAAGTCTCAACAAAACACAATACCACAAGAATCAAGCACAGAGGGACACAGTGGTTTATCCCGTGGTTCGGCCAAGCCAATGCTTGCCTACTTCCACGTTGTGGCGTCCCAACGGACGAGGGTTGCAATCAACCCCTCTCAAGCGGTCCAAAGACCCACTTGAATACCACGTTGTTTCGTTGTTCCTTTTACTATCCCGTTTGCAAGGAATCTCCACAAATTGGAGTCTCTTGCCCTTACAAGTATATGATCACAAAGAAAGCACAGAGTAAGGGAGGGAAGCAACACACACAAATCCACAACAAAAGCGCACACACACGGCCAAGACTCGAGCTCGAATGACTATCTCAGAGTTCACACTAGAACAGAGCTCGAATCACTTAGAATCACAAACGAATGCGCAAAGAACTTGTGTGGATGATCAAGAATGCTCAAGAGTTGCTTGTGTGTCTCCTCCATGCGCCTAGGGGCTCCTTTTATAGCCCCAAGGCAGCTAGGAGCCGTTGAGAGCAATTCTGGAAGGCTATCCTGGCCTTCTGTCGTCGGGGGCACCGGACAGTCCGGTGCACACCGGACACTGTCCGGTGCCCGATTTGTTTCCTTTTCTGGCGCTTCCGACCGTTGGAAGACTGCCGTGGATCTGCGAGCCGTTGGCGCACCGGACAGTCCGGTGCACACCGGACAGTCCGGTGCCGTCTCCCGACCGTTGGCTCGGCCACGTGTCCCGCGCCGATTGCGCGGCCGACCGTTGGCCCTGGCCGACCGTTGGCTCACCGGACAGTCCGGTGCACACCGGACAGTCCGGTGAATTTTAGCCGTACGCCGTCGGCGAATTCCCGAGAGCGGCCAGTTCGCGCCGAGTTGGCCTGGCGCACCGGACACTGTCCGGTGCACACCGGACAGTCCGGTGCTCCACACCGAGCTGAGCCTTGGCTGCACACAGCCAAGTCTTTCTCTCCCCTTTTCTCTTTTTCTTCTTTCTGTTTCTAACACTTAGACAAATATGTTAGTCCATAAAACCAATGTACTAAGGCTTAGAAACATACCTTTATCTAATGATTTGCACCTTGTTCATCCATGTACATAAATTCACAATTAAGCACATGTGTTGGCACTCAATCACCAAAATACTTAGAAATGGCCCAAGGGCACATTTCCCTTTCAATCTCCCCCTTTTTGGTGATTTATGCCAACACAACATAAAGCCACTAGAACAAGTGCAAACTCAATTCAAATAACACTTAAATTTATTTTGAATCAATTTTGGCATATATGGATCATCCTTTGCCACCACTTGGTTTGTTTTTGCAAATCAAACACAAATCTCTATCTCTAAGTTAAACACACATGTTTAAGCATAAAGAGAGTCATTCAAAAAGAGATTGATCAAGGATTTCAAAAACTCCCCCTTTTTCCCATAATCAATACTTCTCCCCACAAGAAGCCAACTTTTGACAAGAGAGACAACTTAAGAATTTTGACAAATCAAAAACTCTATTCTACTATTTTCAAAATCTCTCAAGTTGTAGTTGATCCATTTATTGCTTTGGCCTTTATTTTCTCCCCCTTTGGCATCAAGCACCAAAACGGGATCAATTGTGGCCCTTTAACCCCATTGCCTCACCAAAATCTTCAATTAAGAGCAAATGGCAATAAGAGTTCATGAGATGGACTTGGAATAAGTTACCCCTCATCGGAGTGCAGTGGAAGTCTTTCATGGTCCAAGTCCACCTTTTCCCTTTCAATTCTCCTTTGTGACTAACGCAAGCAAACTCAAACATATGGTTAGTCTCAAAGGGTCAAGTTGTAACACATCTCCCCCTAAACATGTGCATCACTTTGCAACGGACTTGTGAGGTCCAGGGAGTGTTTGTACAACTTGAGCACCATAATAAGCAACAAAATGCAGAATGAACATGATCAAAGGCATAAATACATGTATGCTACAATTCAATCCAAGTTCCGCGAATCTAAGACATTTAGCTCACTACGCAGCCTGCAAAAGGTCTTCTCATCTAAAGGCTTGGTAAAGATATCGGCTAGCTGGTTCTCGGTGCTAACATAAAACACTTCGATATCTCCCTTTTGCTGGTGGTCTCTCAAAAAGTGATGCCGGATGTCAATGTGCTTTGTGCGGCTGTGCTCAACAGGATTTTCCGCTATTCGGATAGCACTCTCATTATCACATAGGAGTGGGACTTTGCTCAGATTGTAGCCAAAGTCCCTGAGGGTTTGCCTCATCCAAAGTAGTTGCGCGCAACACTGACCTGCGGCAACGTACTCGGCCTCAGCGGTGGATAGGGCAACGGAGGTTTGTTTCTTAGAATTCCATGACACCAGGGACCTTCCTAAGAATTGGCACGTCCCCGATGTACTCTTCCTATCGACCTTACATCCAGCATAGTCGGAATCTGAGTACCCAATTAAGTCAAAGTTAGACCCCTTTGGATACCAGATCCCGAAGCAAGGCGTAGCGACTAAATATCTAAGAATTCGCTTCACCGCCACCAAGTGACACTCCTTAGGATCGGATTGAAATCTAGCACACATGCATACGCTAAGCATAATATCCGGTCTACTAGCACATAAATAAAGTAAAGACCCTATCATTGACCGGTATGCTTTTTGATCAACGGACTTACCTCCTTTGTTGAGGTCGGTGTGTCCGTCGGTTCCCATCGGAGTCTTTGCGGGCTTGGCGTCCTTCATCCCAAACCGCTTTAGCAGATCTTGCGTGTACTTCGTTTGGGAGATGAAGGTGCCGTCCTTGAGTTGCTTCACTTGGAACCCAAGGAAGTAGTTCAACTCGCCCATCATCGACATCTCGAATTTCTGCGTCATCACCCTGCTAAACTCTTCACAAGACTTTTGATTAGTAGAACCAAATATTATGTCATCGACATAAATTTGGCATACAAACAAATCACCATCACATGTCTTTGTAAAAAGAGTTGGATCGGCTTTCCCAACCTTGAAAGCATTAGCAAGTAAGAAATCTCTAAGGCATTCATACCATGCTCTTGGGGCTTGTTTAAGTCCATAGAGCGCCTTAGAGAGCTTACACACGTGGTCGGGGTACCGCTCATCCTCGAAGCCAGGGGGTTGCTCCACGTACACCTCCTCCTTTATTGGCCCGTTGAGGAACGCGCTCTTCACATCCATTTGGTACAACCTGAAAGAATGGTGAGCGGCATATGCTAGCAAGATACGAATAGACTCTAGCCTAGCCACAGGAGCAAAAGTCTCCTCAAAGTCCAAACCTGCGACTTGGGCATAACCTTTTGCCACAAGTCGAGCCTTGTTCCTTGTCACCACCCCGTGCTCGTCTTGTTTGTTGCGGAACACCCACTTGGTTCCCACAACATTTTGCTTGGGACGAGGCACCAGCGTCCAAACTTCATTGCGCTTGAAGTTGTTAAGTTCCTCCTGCATGGCCAACACCCAGTCCGGATCTAGCAAGGCCTCCTCTACCCTGAAAGGCTCAATAGAGGAGACAAACGAGTAATGTTCACAAAAATTAACTAATCGAGATCGAGTAGTTACTCCCTTGCTAATGTCACCCAGAATTTGGTCGACGGGATGATCCCTTTGAATCATTGCTCGAACTTGGGTTGGAGGTGCCGGTTGCGCTTCTTCCTCCATCACTTGATCGTCTTGTGCTCCCCCTTGATCACACGCCTCCTTTTGATGAACCTGTTCATCGTCTTGAGTTGGGGGATGCACCGTCGTTGAGGAAGAAGGTTGATCACGTTCATCCTGTTCCTGTGGCCGAACGTCTCCAATCGCCATGGTTCGTATAGCGGCCGTTGGAACATCTTCTTCATCTACATCATCACAATCAACAACTTGCTCTCTTGGAGAGCCATTAGTCTCATCAAATACAACGTCGCTAGAGACTTCAACCAAACCCGATGATTTGTTGAAGACCCTATACGCCTTTGTATTTGAATCATAACCTAATAAAAACCCTTCTACAGCTTTGGGAGCAAACTTAGAATTTCTACCCTTCTTCACTAGAATGTAGCACTTGCTCCCAAATACACGAAAGTACGATACATTGGGTTTGTTACCGGTTAGTAGCTCATATGACGTCTTCTTTAGGAGGCGGTGAAGGTAGACCCTGTTGATGGCGTGGCAAGCCGTGTTCACGGCTTCCGACCAAAAGCACTCGGGGGTCTTGAACTCTCCAAGCATCGTCCTCGCCATATCGATTAGCGTCCTGTTCTTCCTCTCTACCACACCATTTTGCTGTGGTGTGTAGGGAGCGGAGAACTCGTGCTTGATTCCTTCCTCCTCAAGAAACTCCTCCACTTGAAGGTTCTTGAACTCGGACCCGTTGTCGCTCCTAATCTTCTTCACCTTGAGCTCAAACTCATTTTGAGCTCTCCTGAGGAAGCGCTTGAGGGTCCCTTGGGTTTCAGACTTATCCTGCAAAAAGAACACCCAAGTGAAGCGAGAAAAGTCATCAACAATAACTAAACCATACTTACTTCCTCCTATGCTCAGATAGGCGACGGGTCCGAAGAGGTCCATATGCAGCAGCTCCAGAGGTCTTGACGTGGTCATCACATTCTTGCTGTGATGTGCTCCTCCTACTTGTTTACCTGCCTGACAAGCTGCACAAGGTCTATCTTTTTCGAAATAAACATTTGTTAGACCTATCACGTGTTCTCCCTTTAGAAGCTTGTGGAGATTCTTCATCCCCACATGTGCTAAGCGGCGATGCCACAGCCAGCCCATGCAAGTCTTAGCCATTAAGCATGCATCTAGACCGGCCTCTTCTTTTGCAAAATCAACTAAGTAAAGCTTGCCGTCTAGTACACCCTTAAAAGCTAGTGAACCATCACATCTTCTAAAGACAGACACATCTACATTTGTAAATAAACAATTATATCCCATTTGACATAGTTGACTAACAGATAGCAAATTATATCCAAGACTCTCCACTAAGAATACATTTGAGATAGAATGCTCATTAGAAATTGCAATTTTACCTAACCCTTTTACCTTGCCTTGATTCCCATCACCGAATATAATTGAATCTTGGGAATCCTTATTCTTGACGTAGGAGGTGAACATCTTCTTCTCCCCCGTCATATGGTTTGTGCATCCGCTGTCGATAATCCAGCTTGAACCCCCGGATGCATAAACCTGCAAGGCAAATTTAGGCTTGGGTCTTAGGTACCCAACTCATGTTGGGTCCTGCAAGGTTAGCACAAATATCTTTAGGGACCCAAATGCAAGATTTATCTCCCTTGCATCTAGCCCCTAATTTCCTAGCAACAACCTTCTTACCCTTTCTACAAATAGCAAAAGGAGCATTACAAGCATAATAAATGGTAGAAGGTTCATTCACTACTTTCCTAGGAGCATGAATAACATTCTTTCTAGGCATATGAGCAATATTTCTCCTAGGCATATGCGCAACATTTCTCCTACTCATATTTCTATCATGCTTATGAGAGGAACTAGAGGCAAACATGGCATGAGAATCATAAACATGTGAATCAAAATCATTATAAATATTTCTAGCATGTCTCCTATCATGGTATAAGAAAGCATGGTTCTTTTTAGCACTATTAGCCATAGGGGCCTTCCCTTTCTCCTTGACGAAGACGGGAGCCTTATGGCTTGTTAAGTTCTTGGCTTCCCTCTTGAAGCCAAGCCCATCCTTAATTGAGGGGTGTCTACCAACCGTGTAGGCATCCCTTGCAAATTTTATTTTATCAACTTCATTCTTGCTAGTCTTAAGTTGGGTATTAAGACTAGCCACTTCATCATTTAATTTGGAAATTAGAACTAGGTGTTCACTACAAGCATTAATATCAAAATCCTTACACCTAGTACAAATTTCAACATGTTCAACACAAGAATTTGATTTACTAGCTACTTCTAGTTTAGCACTTAAATCAATATTAACACTTCTTAAGGTAGAAATGGTTTCATGACAGGAAGATATTTCACTAGAAAGCATTTCATTTCTTTTCACTTCTAAAGCATATGATTTTTGTGCCTCTACAAACTTATCATGTTCATCATACAATAAATCTTCTTGCTTTTCTAAAAGCCTATCCTTTTCATTCAATGCATCAATCAATTCATTGATTTTATCTATCTTAGATCTATCTAAGCCCTTGAACAAGCAAGAATAATCTATATCATCATCACTAGACTCACTATCACTAGAAGAAGCATAAGTGGAGTCTTTAGTACTTACCTTCTTCTCTCTTGCCATAAGACAAGTGAGACGCTCGTTGGGGAAGAGAGCCGATTTGTTGAAGGCAGTGGCGGCGAGTCCTTCATTGTCGGAGTCGGAGGAGGAGCAATCCGAGTCCCACTCCTTTCCTAGATGCGCCTCGCCCTTTGCCTTCTTGTATGCCTTCTTCTTCTCTCTCTTGTTCCCCTTTTCCTGGTCACTTTCATTATCGGGACAGTTAGCAATAAAATGACCAAGCTTACCGCATTTGAAGCACGAGCGCTTTCCCTTGGTCTTGGTCTTGCTTGGCTGCCCCTTGCGACCATTTAGCGCCGTCTTGAATCTCTTGATGATGAGAGCCATCTCTTCATCATTGAGTCCAGCCGCCTCAATCTGTGCCACCTTGCTAGGTAGCGCCTCCTTGCTTCGTGTTGCCTTGAGAGCAAGGGGTTGCGGCTCGTTGATCGGACCGTTCAACGCTTCGTCGACGTATCTTGCCTCCTTGATCATCATCCGCCCGCTCACGAATTTTCCAAGTACTTCCTCGGGCGTCATCATCGTGTACCTGGGATTCTCACGAATATTGTTCACGAGATGAGGATCAAGTACGGTAAAGGACCTGAGCATTAGGCGGACGACGTCGTGATCCGTCCATCGCGTGCTCCCGTAGCTCCTTATCTTGTTGATGAGGGTCTTGAGCCGGTTGTATGTTTGCGTCGGCTCCTCGCCCCTTATCATGGCGAACCGTCCAAGCTCGCCTTCCACCAACTCCATCTTGGTGAGCATGGTGATGTCGTTCCCCTCGTGAGAGATCTTGAGGGTGTCCCATATCTGCTTGGCATTGTCCAAGCCGCTCACCTTATTGTACTCTTCCCTGCACAAAGATGCTAAGAGAACAGTAGTAGCCTGTGCATTTTTATGAATCTGTTCATTTATAAGCATAGGGCTATCCGAGCTATCGAATTTCATTCCGTTCTCCACAATCTCCCATATGCTAGGATGGAGAGAGAATAAGTGACTACGCATTTTGTGACTCCAAAATCCGTAGTCCTCCCCATCGAAGTGTGGAGGTTTGCCAAGAGGAATGGAAAGCAAATGCGAATTCGAACTATGTTGAATACGGGAATAATCAAATGAAAAGTTCGAATTGACCGTCTTCCTGTAGTCGTTGTGGTCCTCGTCCTTTTGGGAAGAAGTAGACTCGTCGCTGTCGTAGTAGATGATCTCCTTGATGCGCCTTGTCTTCTTCTTCTTCCCTTCCTTCCGTCTTTGGCCCGAGCCGGAGTCGGTAGGCTTGTCGTCCTTCAGCTCGTTGACGAAGGTCTCCTTTTCTTTGTCGTTGATCACTATACCCTTCCCCTTAGGATCCATCTATTCGGGCGGTTAGTCCCTTTGTGAATAGAACGGCTCCGATACCAATTGAGAGCACCTAGAGGGGGGGGTGAATAGGTGATCCTGTAAAAACTTCAAACTTAAGCCACAAAAACTTGTTAAGCGTTAGCACGATTAATGCCAAGTGGCTAAGGTGAAGTCTCAACAAAACACAATACCACAAGAATCAAGCACAGAGGGACACAGTGGTTTATCCCGTGGTTCGGCCAAGCCAATGCTTGCCTACTTCCACGTTGTGGCGTCCCAACGGACGAGGGTTGCAATCAACCCCTCTCAAGCGGTCCAAAGACCCACTTGAATACCACGTTGTTTCGTTGTTCCTTTTACTATCCCGTTTGCAAGGAATCTCCACAAATTGGAGTCTCTTGCCCTTACAAGTATATGATCACAAAGAAAGCACAGAGTAAGGGAGGGAAGCAACACACACAAATCCACAACAAAAGCGCACACACACGGCCAAGACTCGAGCTCGAATGACTATCTCAGAGTTCACACTAGAACAGAGCTCGAATCACTTAGAATCACAAACGAATGCGCAAAGAACTTGTGTGGATGATCAAGAATGCTCAAGAGTTGCTTGTGTGTCTCCTCCATGCGCCTAGGGGCTCCTTTTATAGCCCCAAGGCAGCTAGGAGCCGTTGAGAGCAATTCTGGAAGGCTATCCTGGCCTTCTGTCGTCGGGGGCACCGGACAGTCCGGTGCACACCGGACACTGTCCGGTGCCCGATTTGTTTCCTTTTCTGGCGCTTCCGACCGTTGGAAGACTGCCGTGGATCTGCGAGCCGTTGGCGCACCGGACAGTCCGGTGCACACCGGACAGTCCGGTGCCGTCTCCCGACCGTTGGCTCGGCCACGTGTCCCGCGCCGATTGCGCGGCCGACCGTTGGCCCTGGCCGACCGTTGGCTCACCGGACAGTCCGGTGCACACCGGACAGTCCGGTGAATTTTAGCCGTACGCCGTCGGCGAATTCCCGAGAGCGGCCAGTTCGCGCCGAGTTGGCCTGGCGCACCGGACACTGTCCGATGCACACCGGACAGTCCGGTGCTCCACACCGAGCTGAGCCTTGGCTGCACACAGCCAAGTCTTTCTCTCCCCTTTTCTCTTTTTCTTCTTTCTGTTTCTAATACTTAGACAAATATGTTAGTCCATAAAACCAATGTACTAAGGCTTAGAAACATACCTTTATCTAATGATTTGCACCTTGTTCATCCATGTACATAAATTCACAATTAAGCACATGTGTTGGCACTCAATCACCAAAATACTTAGAAATGGCCCAAGGGCACATTTCCCTTTCAGAAAGTCGCCTAGAGGGGGGTGAATAGGCGGAAACTGAAATTTACAACTTTATACACAACTACAAGCCGGGGTTAGCGTTAGAAATAAATGCGAGTCCGAAAGAGAGGGCGAAAACAAATCACAAGGAAATGAAGTGGATGACACGGTGATTTGTTTTACCGAGGTTCGATTCTTGAGAACCTACTCCCCGTTGAGGTGGTCACAAAGACCGGGTCTCTTTCAACCCTTTCCCTCTCTTAAACGGTCACCTAGAACGAGTGAGCTTTCTCCTTAATCAAACGGGTCACTTAGACCCCACAAGGACCACCACATAATTGGTGTCTCTTGCTTTAATTACAAGTTGCTTGAGAACAAGAATGAGGAAGAAGAAATCCAACCAAGCAAACAAGAGCACAAGAAAACACAAATAGTCCTCTCAGAAGTCTAAATGCGCTAGAGTGGATTTTGAGACTTTGAGCGGATCGATCTCTAGAATTGTGTCTTTAGAATGGTGTCTATTGCTCTTGTATTGAATGTGAAGGAGTGAATGCTTGGATGGCTGGAGTGGAGGTGGTTGGGGGGTATTTATAGCCCCAACCTCCAATTCAACCGTTGCGGAGGATGTCTGTCGATGGGCGCACTGGACAGTCCGGTTGTAGGATCTAGGACACCGGCTAGAGGGGGGGTGAATAGACGGTTTTGACTAAAATCAAAAACACTAGGTAATTTTAATCAATATAACAAGAGGAATAAAATTCTCTAGTGACAACAAGTAAACAATGTATGAGAATCAACTACGGTGATTGAATACTTGAGGAACAATATGATAAACACTAATCACTTGCAAGGCAATAAGTAATGCAAGAAAGTAAAGACACCGATTTTTATCCCGTGGTATCGGTGATTTGCCGATCACCCCTAATCCACGTTGAGGTGGACTTCAAGCTCTCACTTGCTCCTCTATCAAGACACGACTTGATCTTTGAGCCAAGTGGACAAGAAATCACTCAATACCTCGATTCCACTAATGTCACCTTTGCCGCTCCGGAGAGGTAGGCGCAAACCCCACACAATCAACACCGCGGCTTCTCCACAATCTTCTTGGAGAGCTCGACGGAGACAATCACCCGAGCCGTCTAGGAGGCGGCAACCTCCAAGAGTAACAAGCTAATGACGCTTGCTCGGTGTACCACCTAGTGCCTCAAGAATCACCGAATGATGCAAATGCACTAGGAACCCTCAATCTCTCACTAGAATGCAATCTCAAGCAAAGAGTATGAGAGAGTGTGTTGGAGGATCACAAATGAGCTCAATGTGTGCAAGGAATGACCAAGAGAGCTCTCACACACGAGCTACCCTTCTATTTATAGCCCCCCATCAAATTCCAACCGCTATGTGCAAAAAGCACCAGTTCTGCGCATACACGGACGGTCCGCGCCCTAGGGCCGGACGGTCCGCCGTACATATAACGGCTATAATTCCCGTTTGAAAAACTGTCAGAGCTGTCAGAAAAGGTGGCTCCGGACGGTCCGCCCGTCGAGGCCGGACCGTCCGCGACCTGGCAACATGAGGCACCCGGACCTCTGACCAAGAACAGTTAACACGGGCGGACCGTCTGCCTAAAAGACCGGACGGTCCGAGACCTGAGACAGTACTGTTCGGACTAGTCCCCCGGACAGTCCGTAGTACAGATCTACAAAATCACATAGTCCCTGTCCAAAACATGATTGACACTTGCGGACTGTCTGCCCAACACAGCCGGACGGTCCGCGCTATAATTGAGGGACTGGCCCGAAACCAGCCTTCTCTGGTCAAGACTGCGGACGGTCCGCAGTGCAAAGAAACAAGATGGCACCCGAAGTGGTCAGACTTTGGACCCTTCTGGTGGATCGCGGACAGTCCGCCCTCAAGGCCCGGACGGTCCACGCATCCAAGACTTTGCAATTTTTCAAGCTCGCTTTTGAAAGAATTTTTAACTCAAGGAATTTGAAGCGCTGTTAGTCCTCATGCAAATGCAACTACTTGATGCTCTATGAGGCACTAAGTTTTACACAGATCAAAGTCATTGACCCCTCTTAATAGTACGGCTATCTAGCCTACTAATCCGGTCATGTATCTTCTCTAAACTCCTCAAGACCGGCAAAAACGAAACCTATATTATACCTTTGCCTTCATTTGATCCACAACCAATGCTTATGATTCTCCAATATTTCCTGTACTATGTGGTCCAACCCTGCATTCTTATTTCTCCAAGAGTCGTTAGTCCACAAGCAGTTGTCATTAATTACCAAAACATCACCAAAGGGGCCTAGATGATTCACAATCTCCCCCTTTTTGGTAATTGATGACAACACTACATAATCTAATAAAGAGAAGTTTAGTTTTTCAAAATCTCCCTCATACCTTAGGTATAAGATAGATTTTGGAGATGAGTTTCATATGACTGATCTTGATTTGAAGTTCTGTCCGAGAGATAGATAAATCCCAATAAAAACTCAGTATGTAAGAAAGGCTCCCCCTAAGTGTGTGCAGGATTATTTGAAGCTGAAGATATAACACACATAATGTATCGGAGTTTTGATGGAGACTTTCCTACAATCATGGTTATCGAGGCATACAAGAGATGATATGCAGAGTAAGCGCAGCAGTTATAATCACTCCTCGATTAACCACACAGAGAGTAATTTGAACTAAACATAGTTCAACCCACAGAATATTACAGATAATTGTCCACAGACATAAGACATAGAGTTAACAGATCAAGCCAGTTCCAAATGCATAAGACATAAACTAATGCATGCGACGTAAAAAAGTAAATATGCATATGCACGGTCTCAATGTCCACATAGACCAACAACTCCCCCTGAATGTGACGCCAACTTCTCTTCTTCTCTTCTCATCACTTCTCTCCCCCTTTGGCATCAATTGCCACAAAGGAGAGGCCTCACTGATCACTGGGCGGAGGATGCATGTTGTAGTAGTGAGTGCTGAATGTGTCAAAAAGAGAGGAGAACTGGCCAAAATCTTGCTGGAGTTGTTGCTGCCTCTGACTGATATCATGCATGCTGTCATTAGTAGAAAGATTGTCAAATTGGCTGGAGAGAGCGCCCATGTTATCTTGAAAGCTCTGTTGCATATTATTCAGCCTGGTCATGATAGGATCAGTGACATTAGTATGAATGTGATCACGAAACTCAGAAAACTCAGAGTTGAGCGCATCCCAATTATTGTCAAAGCGAGACTGCATGTCATCTAGGCGGTGATCCAAATGTGTCATCATGCCCTCAAAGCGAGTATCAATATGGGTTTCAAGCCCCTGCTACAGATTGTGAAAATATGGATCAAAGTAGCCTGGACCAGGCTGCCAATACTGCTGAGGCTAAGGAGGAGGAGGAGGAGGCATCTGCTCGGCCTCAACATCAGGAGCTGCTCCTACATCATAGCCAGGGTCTTCCTCATCATCTGGGAAGGGAGTGAGTGGCCTGGTGAGAAACCCTATTTCATTTTTAATGGGTCTGAACGGTGTGTGAACAATCTCGCAGGGCCCCTCAAATCTTGTCTTGGCTTTGATGAGAGCCATAATATAAGGAGCATATGCTAAATTCTGATTCTTGTCCATTTTCAAATCATTGAGCTGTCTCATAATGAAAAGAACAATATTCATTACCTCACCATTCATGATGTGGTGGATAATATTCCAGAATTTGTCTCGTATTTTGCTCTTATCCCCACTCTTGGGAAGAATAGTGACTCTGGCAATCTTGTTGATCACACCAGGATGATGCCTGAGTCCTGCTGTCTCTCCAAACCTCCTAGGTATTCCCAACCTTGCGGGCTCATAGAATTGCACAAAGTCCTCAAAATTATCCTCAGTGTAGAGATCCAGCCCAGCAGAAATGATGCCATAATCCAAAAGTCAGCGAAAGATGTAGAATATCTCTTGAATCCAGTCATCCAGGTGATGGATTCCTCTTCTATATCAATTTCTGAGGTGGCCAGGAATTGCTTAACAGCCATTTCACTGAAGTCTGTTCTTTGACCCATAAATTGGTACAGACCACACGTCTCAAATTTAGGAATTAGATCCTTCATGACTGATTGTCCCAACATGAAAGACCAATCAATCACTTGATGTTTATGAAAGTTTGTATCCACCAAGGTACCCCAAAAAACATCAAACTGAAGCTGAGTGTGGAAAAATTGGATATTGGTGTCAGATGGCAGAGTGTATTGGTTCACAGTCCGCCTTGAGCAGTACTCAGCCATAGAAAACCTCCGCTTTGGAAATGTCCATCCTGTGGTGTCGATTGCATAGTCGGGATGTATATGAGGAAAATCTTCAGTGTCCATAGATTCAGTGCCCCTAGCTGAGGATTGGGCCTCTGAATCAGTGGTTGGTGTATAGTCAGCATCATCTCCACGAGGGCGCTTTGATTTGAAGCGACCTGCAAGCTTCTTGCGGAGACCACCCAAACCACTGCAATAAATGTGACAGACATCCATAGATGAATAGTTGAAACCAATCACCACAATTAAAAGGAATAGAACTGCATTTCTCTGCCAGGGTCCGGACGATCCGCGCTAGGGTGCTGGATTGTCCACGCCAGATGTCTGGACGGTCCGCGCCAGATGTCTGGACGGTCCGCGCCCACTAGGCGGACGGTCCGCGACCGACCAGGGGCGACTCTCTAGAACCCTAGTCGCCTCAATCGTTGAATCAATGATTTCGCAGAGAATATCCATCCAAACGAGTTCAAAATTTTGCACAGCATTCAGAGAGAGTAGTATTAACAATCCCACCAATCAGATTTGTAAAACTATGGCTCAATTCTAGATCAGAGAGAAAATCCGAAGAATCCCAAAAATAAAGAGATTTGATGAAATCCATAAGATTATGAAATACCGTGAGGACGACATGTTGGTTGAGCTTCTCACAAGCTGTCGGACTGTCCGAGCGCAACATCACTTCTCCGTCCGCACACAATCGACAAAGGAGACTATTTGGCGAGTGGAGAGCAAGAGGGAAGTGACAAGGAACACAAATGACAAGTCTGTGGCCTCTGACCGACTTTACTGCCTGTCGCGGACGGTCCGCGCAGGGGCGGCAGACGGTCCGCGGCCTGATGAGTTCAGACGGTCTGCATTGCTGATCGGACTGTCCAGGTCCTGATGCTGTGGACGGTCCGCGGTCCATGGGCGGACGGTCCGCGGCCTGATACTCAGTTTTCCAATGTCTGTCCACTTTCTGATTTTGAATTTCAAATCCAAATTGGTGCTCATATATGGACATTTCGACCACTCCAAGGGTTAGTATGCATGCATATACATATTATATAATTGAGTAATGCAAATTTTTTATATTAAACTACCTAGATCAATCTAAAATGAAAAATGCATCAAAAATACCAAATACTTAGCATAGAGAGCATATTTAGAACTGAAATGCAATACTACACATGTGTGATCAACTTCAAGCCACATTTGAGAGATCTATCACATTCATTTCACTTCTTAGAGAACAAAATCTTGATCCATCCAAAGGCTTTGTAAAAATGTCTGCTAATTGATCATCCGTGCCAATGGAATAAATAGAGATATCTCCCTTTCCAACATGATCCTTTAAGAAGTGATGCCGTATATCAATATGCTTAGTTCTTGAGTGTTGGACCGGATTGGTAGCCAATTTTACCGCACTCTCATTATCACACATGAGAGGCAC
The DNA here is from genome assembly GCA_029449295.1 of Zea luxurians. NCBI lineage: Eukaryota > Viridiplantae > Streptophyta > Magnoliopsida > Poales > Poaceae > Zea > Zea luxurians. The sequence goes on from JAOPSE010000010.1 coordinate 49,461,850, forward strand.
ATTCTTGAAAATAATCCCATAATCCAATAGAGTTTGTTTCATCCATAATAGTTGAGCACAACAATTTCCGGCCGATATATATTCCGCCTCGGCGGTAGAGAGAGCAACCGAATTTTGTTTTTAGAAGACCATGAAACAAGAGATCTACCAAGAAATTGACAACAACCGGAGGTGCTTTTTCTATCAACTTTGCACCCCGCATAGTCCGAATCCGAATATCCAATTAATTCAAATTGATTACCTTTGGGATACCATAGACCAATATTGGGAGTATACTTCAAATATCTTAGAATTCTTTTAGCGGCCTTCAAGTGAATCTCTCTAGGTGAAGCTTGAAATCGAGCACACACGCATACACTAAACATAACATCGGGCCTAGATGCAGTAATATAAAGCAAACTACCAATTATTGAACGATAAAGTTTTTGATCAACCATAGTACCTCCTTCATCTAAGTCTAGATGACCATTTGTTGCCATAGGAGTCTTGATAGGTTTTGCATTTTCTAAGCCAAACTTCTTGAGCATGTCCTTCAAATATTTTGATTGACTTAATAAAATCCCATCTTTCAATTGTTTGATTTGAAGACCAAGAAAGAAGCTCAATTCTCCTATCATAGACATTTCAAATTCTTTGGACATCATTTTTCCAAATTCCTCACAAAATAATTCATTAGTAGATCCAAAAATAATATCATCAACATAGATTTGACAAACAAATAAGTCCTTGCCAATTCTTTTAGTGAATAGAGTAGTGTCAACCTTTCCAATTTTGAAGTCTTTGGAAAGCAAGAAATCCCTAAGCCTTTCATACCAAGCGCGTGGAGCTTGCTTAAGCCCATAAAGAGCTTTAGAAAGCTTGAACACATGGTTAGGTCTTTTGGGGTCCTCAAAACCGGGAGGTTGTTCAACATACACTAGTTCACTAATCTTACCATTTAGAAAAGCACTCTTTACATCCATTTGATAGAGCTTGATATTATGTGCACAAGCATAAGCAAGAAGAATCCGGATTGCTTCTAATCTTGCCACGGGAGCAAATGTCTCCCCAAAATCCAACCCCTCAATTTGAGTATATCCTTGTGCAACTAATCTTGCCTTGTTTCTTACTACCACACCATCTTCATTGTGCTTGTTGCGAAACACCCATTTTGTACCAATAACATTGTGGTTCTTTGGTCTCTCAACAAGCTCCCAAACTTCATTTCGAGCGAAGTTATTTAGTTCTTCATGCATTGCATTCACCCAATCAACATCAACTAGGGCTTCATCTACACGGTTAGGCTCCATACAAGATACGAAAGAGAAATGTTCACAAAATGAAGCTATGCGAGAGCGAGTTTGAACACCCTTACTAATATCACCCACAATTTGAT